>CM049578.1:8071395-9271395 GCA_027123335.1 Amphiprion clarkii
CATCATGAATTTTGGCGCAAAAAAAACGCCTTACTATACTATGTCGAAAAAAAATGCCATTTTTCAAACATGTTGTAAAAACGTGCCATATGATGAAATAATGTAAAGGAGGGCGTGAAAAACACTCCAGAAAGGTTTTCTTTGAAAAAAAATCATCATGAATTTTGGCGCAAAAAAAACGCCTTACTATACTATGTCGAAAAAAAATGCCATTTTTCAAACATGTTGTAAAAACGTGCCATATGATGAAATAATGTAAAGGAGGCCGTGAAAAACACTCCAGAAAGGTTTTCTTTGAAAAAAAAATCATCATGAATTTTGGCGCAAAAAAAACGCCTTACTATACTATGTCGAAAAAAAATGCCATTTTTCAAACATGTTGTAAAAACGTGCCATATGATGAAATAATGTAAAGGAGGCCGTGAAAAACACTCCAGAAAGGTTTTCTTTGAAAAAAAAATCATCATGAATTTTGGCGCAAAAAAACGCCTTACTATACTATGTCGAAAAAAAATGCCATTTTTCAAACATGTTGTAAAAACGTGCCATATGATGAAATAATGTAAAGGAGGCGTGAAAAACACTCCAGAAAGGTTTTCTTTGAAAAAAAAATCATCATGAATTTTGGCGCAAAAAAACGCCTTACTATACTATGTCGAAAAAAAATGCCATTTTTCAAACATGTTGTAAAAACGTGCCATATGATGAAATAATGTAAAGGATGCCGTGAAAAACACTCCAGAAAGGTTTTCTTTGAAAAAAAAATCATCATGAATTTTGGCGCAAAAAAACGCCTTACTATACTATGTCGAAAAAAAATGCCATTTTTCAAACATGTTGTAAAAACGTGCCATATGATGAAATAATGTAAAGGAGGGAGTGAAAAACACTCCAGAAAGGTTTTCTTTGAAAAGAAAACCATAATGAATTTTGGCGCCAAAAAAACGCCTTACTATACTATGTCGAAAAAAACTGCCATTTTTCAAACATGTAAAAACATGCCATATGATGAAATAATGTAAAGGAGGCCGTGAAAAACACTCCAGAAAGGTTTTCTTTGAAAAAAAAATCATCATGAATTTTGGCGCAAAAAAACGCCTTACTATACTATGTCGAAAAAAAATGCCATTTTTCAAACATGTTGTAAAAACGTGCCATATGATGAAATAATGTAAAGGAGGCAGTGAAAAACACTCCAGAAAGGTTTTCTTTGAAAAAAAAATCATCATGAATTTTGCCGCAAAAAAAACGCCTTACTATACTATGTCGAAAAAAAATGCCATTTTTCAAACATGTTGTAAAAACGTGCCATATGATGAAATAATGTAAAGGAGGCCGTGAAAAACACTCCAGAAAGGTTTTCTTTGAAAAAAAAATCATCATGAATTTTGGCGCAAAAAAAACGCCTTACTATACTATGTCGAAAAAAAATGCCATTTTTCAAACATGTTGTAAAAACGTGCCATATGATGAAATAATGTAAAGGAGGCAGTGAAAAACACTCCAGAAAGGTTTTCTTTGAAAAAAAAATCATCATGAATTTTGGCGCAAAAAAACGCCTTACTATACTATGTCGAAAAAAAATGCCATTTTTCAAACATGTTGTAAAAACGTGCCATATGATGAAATAATGTAAAGGAGGCCGTGAAAAACACTCCAGAAAGGTTTTCTTTGAAAAAAAAATCATCATGAATTTTGCCGCAAAAAAACGCCTTACTATACTATGTCGAAAAAAAGTGCCATTTTTCAAACATGTTGTAAAAACGTGCCATATGATGAAATAATGTAAAGGAGGCAGTGAAAAACACTCCAGAAAGGTTTTCTTTGAAAAGAAAATCATCATGAATTTTGGCGCAAAAAAACGCCTTACTATACTATGTCGAAAAAAAATGCCATTTTTCAAACATGTTGTAAAAACGTGCCATATGATGAAATAATGTAAAGGAGGCCGTGAAAAACACTCCAGAAAGGTTTTCTTTGAAAAAAAAATCATCATGAATTTTGGCGCAAAAAAAACGCCTTACTATACTATGTCGAAAAAAAATGCCATTTTTCAAACATGTTGTAAAAACGTGCCATATGATGAAATAATGTAAAGGAGCCAGTGAAAAACACTCCAGAAAGGTTTTCTTTGAAAAAAAAAATGATCATGAATTTTGGCGCAAAAAAACGCCTTACTATACTATGTCGAAAAAAAATGCCATTTTTCAAACATGTTGTAAAAACGTGCCATATGATGAAATAATGTAAAGGAGGCAGTGAAAAACACTCCAGAAAGGTTTTCTTTGAAAAAAAAACATCATGAATTTTGGCGCAAAAAAACGCCTTACTATACTATGTCGAAAAAAAATGCCATTTTTCAAACATGTTGTAAAAACGTGCCATATGATGAAATAATGTAAAGGATGCCGTGAAAAACACTCCAGAAAGGTTTTCTTTGAAAAAAAAATGATCATGAATTTTGCCGCAAAAAAACGCCTTACTATACTATGTCGAAAAAAAATGCCATTTTTCAAACATGTTGTAAAAACGTGCCATATGATGAAATAATGTAAAGGAGGGCAGTGAAAAACACTCCAGAAAGGTTTTCTTTGAAAAAAAAATCATCATGAATTTTGGCCACAAAAAACGCCTTACTATACTATGTCGAAAAAAAATGCCATTTTTCAAACATGTTGTAAAAACGTGCCATATGATGAAATATTGTAAAGGAGGCAGTGAAAAACACTCCAGAAAGGTTTTCTTTGAAAAAAAAATCATCATGAATTTTGGCGCAAAAAAACGCCTTACTATACTATGTCGAAAAAAAATGCCATTTTTCAAACATGTTGTAAAAACGTGCCATATGATGAAATAATGTAAAGGAGGCCGTGAAAAACACTCCAGAAAGGTTTTCTTTGAAAAAAAAATCATCATGAATTTTGGCGCAAAAAAAACGCCTTACTATACTATGTCGAAAAAAAATGCCATTTTTCAAACATGTTGTAAAAACGTGCCATATGATGAAATAATGTAAAGGAGGCAGTGAAAAACACTCCAGAAAGGTTTTCTTTGAAAAAAAACACAATCATGAATTTTGGCGCAAAAAAACGCCTTACTATACTATGTCGAAAAAAAATGCCATTTTTCAAACATGTTGTAAAAACGTGCCATATGATGAAATAATGTAAAGGAGGCAGTGAAAAACACTCCAGAAAGGTTTTCTTTGAAAAAAAAATCAATCATGAATTTTGGCGCAAAAAAAACGCCTTACTATACTATGTCGAAAATAAATGCCATTTTTCAAACATGTTGTAAAAACGTGCCATATGATGAAATAATGTAAAGGAGGGCGTGAAAAACACTCCAGAAAGGTTTTCTTTGAAAAAAAACCATCATGAATTTTGGCGCAAAAAAAACGCCTTACGTATACTATGTCGAAAAAAAATGCCATTTTTCAAACATGTTGTAAAAACGTGCCATATAATGAAATAATGTAAAGGAGGCAGTGAAAAACACTCCAGAAAGGTTTTCTTTCATAAAAAAATCATCATGAATTTTGGCGCAAAAAAAACGCCTTACTATACTATGTCGAAAAAAAATGCCATTTTTCAAACATGTTGTAAAAACGTGCCATATGATGAAATAATGTAAAGGAGGCCGTGAAAAACACTCCAGAAAGGTTTTCTTTCAAAAAAAATGATCATGAATTTTGGCGCAAAAAAACTCCTTACTATACTATGTCGAAAAAAAATGCCATTTTTCAAACATGTTGTAAAAACGTGCCATATGATGAAATAATGTAAAGGAGGGCGTGAAAAACACTCCAGAAAGGTTTTCTTTGAAAAGAAAAATCATCATGAATTTTGGCGCAAAAAAAATGCCTTACGATACTATGTCGAAAAAAAATGCCATTTTTCAAACATGTTGTAAAAACGTGCCATATGATGAAATAATGTAAAGGGGGCAGTGAAAAACACTCCAGAAAGGTTTTCTTTTATAAAAAAAAAACTCATGAATTTTGGCACAAAAAAAGCTTTACTATACTATGTCGAAAAAAAATGCCATTTTTCAAACATGTTGTAAAAACGTGCCATATGATGAAATAATGTAAAGGAGGCCATGAAAAACACTCCAGAAAGGTTTTCTTTCAAAAAGAAATCATCATGAATTTTGCTGCAAAAAAACGCCTTACTATACTATGTCGAAAAAAAATGCCATTTTTCAAACATGTTGTAAAAACGTGCCATATGATGAAATAATGTAAAGGATGCCGTGAAAAACACTCCAGAAAGGTTTTCTTTGATAAAAAAAATCATGAATTTTGGCGCAAAAAAAACGCCTTACTATACTGTCGAAAAAAAAATGCCATTTTTCAAACATGTTGTAAAAACGTGCCATATGATGAAATAATGTAAAGGAGGCTGTGAAAAACACTCCAGAAAGGTTTTCTTTGAAAAAAAAAATAATCATGAATTTTGGCGCAAAAAAAAACGCCTTACTATACTATGTCGAAAATAAATGCCATTTTTCAAACATGTTGTAAAAACGTGCCATATGATGAAATAATGTAAAGGAGGCAGTGAAAAACACTCCAGAAAGGCTTTCTTTGAAAAAAAATGATCATGAATTTTGCCGCAAAAAACGCCTTACTATACTATGTCGAAAAAAACTGCCATTTTTCAAACATGTTGTAAAAACGTGCCATATGATGAAATAATATAAAGGAGCCTGTGAAAAACACTCCAGAAAGGTTTTCTTTAAAAAAATAAATAAATCATGAATTTTGGTGCAAAAAAACGCCCTACTATACTATGTCGAAAAAAACTGCCATTTTTCAACATGTTGTAAAAACGTGCCATATGATGAAATAATGTAAAGGATGCCGTGAAAAACACTCCAGAAAGGTTTTCTTTGAAAAAAAAACATCATGAATTTTGGCGCAAAAAAAACGCCTTACTATACTATGTCGAAAAAAAATGCCATTTTTCAAACATGTTGTAAAAACGTGCCATATGATGAAATAATGTAACGGAGGCCGTGAAAAACACTCCAGAAAGGTTTTCTTTGAAAAAAAATCATCATGAATTTTGCCGCAAAAAAACAGCCTTACTATACTATGTCGAAAAAAAACTGCCATTTTTCAAACATGTTGTAAAAACGTGCCATATGATGAAATAATGTAAAGGAGGCCGTGAAAAACACTCCAGAAAGGTTTTCTTTGAAAAAAAAAATGATCATGAATTTTGGCCCAAAAAAAACGCCTTACTATACTATGTCGAAAAAAAATGCCATTTTTCAAACATGTTGTAAAAACGTGCCATATGATGAAATAATGTAAAGGAGGCAGTGAAAAACACTCCAGAAAGGTTTTCTTTGAAAAGCAAACCATCATGAATTTTGGCGCAAAAAAACGCCTTACTATACCATGTCGAAAAACTGCCATTTTTCAAACATGTTGTAAAAACGTGCCATATGATGAAATAATGTAAAGGATGCCGTGAAAAACACTCCAGAAAGGTTTTCTTTGAAAAAAAATGATCATGAATTTTGCCGCAAAAAAACTCCTTACTATACTATGTCGAAAAAAAATGCCATTTTTCAAACATGTTGTAAAAACGTGCCATATGATGAAATAATGTAAAGGAGGGAGTGAAAAACACTCCAGAAAGGTTTTCTTTGAAAAGCAAACCATCATGAATTTTGGCGCAAAAAAACGCCTTACTATACCATGTCGAAAAACTGCCATTTTTCAAACATGTTGTAAAAACGTGCCATATGATGAAATAATGTAAAGGAGGCTGTGAAAAACACTCTGGTCAGGTTTTGTTTGAAAAGAAAATCATCATGAATTTTGGCGCAAAAAAACGCCATCGTATACTATGTCGAAAAATGTCATTTTTGGCTCGGCGGGTGCTCAGGCTCGGCTGGTCCTCAGACCCACGAGTCGGGGAGTCGCTGAACTTGTTGGTCCGGTTTGAAGGCCTCCTTGTGGTCCAGTAGAAGTCCACGTAGTCGGTGTTGGCTTTGAACCGCAGCGACTGGCCGCCATCACGTGGACCGGCTCGTCCTCGTAGGACTCCTACTGTAGCCTTGAGGGGACCACAGGAACATTCAGTAGCTGTTGGAGTTCTTCCTGTCAGGATTGTGGTAGAACGGCTCTGAAGAATCTTGTACTTGTCTGATCTCGAACAATCTAACAGCCTAAACCTTTAACAGAAGTGTAAAGAAGCAAACACACAGGCATAGATTAGGACTCAAACTAGATTTATTTTCGAAAACAAATCAACTTAGAGGCATTTGTTCACACATGTGGCTGAATAGGAGGCCGTCCAATCAGGTTAGAGGTCTTCACTCTGTAGGTTGTTTGTTGGGTGAGACTCTTGGACCTCCATCAACTGACGTGGCTGTTTGATGGTCTTCCTCTCTAGTGCCAGATGATTCATCCATGAATTCAGCAGCTACAGACTGAAATGAAGCTCATGCTGCCATTATTGAATTCCTGTTCCAGATCAAATGTTCAGAGCTCACCTTGAATGCAGCCGTCTGCTGTCTGATAGTTTTTCTCATTGTAGTCTTCAATAAAGTCTTTTTCCTCATGTCAGGATGTGGTGAGACTCTTTCTCAGTCTCTGCAGACGTCCTTCATTGTGCATCTCCAGAGAAGAAACAGAAAAACTGATCACTGCTTCAGCATCAAACGCTCACCAGCATTGAGAGTGTTTTAGGAGTTCATTCATTGTGTTGTGAACTTTGAAGGAGCAGAAACTTTACAGCTGCTAAAGATATGAGCTCCAATTCTGGATGTTTTAGGAAATGAAGTTCATCAAATGAACACTTGATTTTTGCTGATAACTCTCATTAAATTAGTGAAGAAATCTAACATAAAAACCTGTAAACTCTCAGGCAGCTTTTGTTAAAGTTTGTCTATAATTCTATCATCATGTTCTGGAACCAGGACTCTGCAGAAGTTCCTTCAATCAGATACTTGTGTGTTTCTATTTAAGGCCTCAGGTTTGAACGTACAGCAGAGGATTAGAAAGGAGTGATTTTAATGTTTAAATCAGTCCAGTAAATGTTTGGCGTGAAAATTATTAAAATTTTTATTTAGATAAATTTGTGTCAAATAATATTGTAGAGTTTCACTTAAATATATCCAAATGAGTTCAGTGTATTTACATTTTATAGAATATTTGATTTCTTAATCTCAATACTGTAGAGTCTGACCCTAAATATTATAATAATGATGTCAATTTAAATAATATTGTAGTGTAGAGTCAAACTTTAATCAGTTAAACTTACATAATGAATATCACTGTACAATCTTAACCTGAACATTTATATTATTGAGGTAAATTTACATAAATCATGATATTCTAGAGTCTTAACTGGAATATTTCTAACATTAATCGCTTTGTATTGTGTTGATAAACAACAATAACCTGACTTTCAGATAATATTTGTTGTCTATGATTGTGAGACTAAATTCCTCCACATTCTGGAACTAGACTGCATTTCCCAAAATGGAAACATGGACAGAATTTAACACTCATGTATCCATGGCAACGCAAAAGTTTCTGCTTCTTACCAAAGTTCACAACACAAGTAAAGATTTTAATGTACAACTTCAGGGATGACTGCTAACCATAAGTATTCTCATCAATACTTCATGATCAATATCAGGACAGATGTTACAATTCCAGCTGTTGCATTAGACTGCAGTTATTCACAGAGAAATTAAAACATCACATTCCTCATAAAAACTAGATGGGACTTTTATTAAATAAAGTGTTGGTGAATAAACGGTGTAAAAAGTGTAAAGCAGCTCCATTAAATCAGGAGATGTGAGACTTCCACAGCATGGATCACCATCTGCTGTGTTGATTCATAGCTGAATGTCAGAATGAACTGAGCAAGAAAAGCTGCTTTGAGCTGCAACATTACGGTCTGACAATCCAACACCATCACAGTTTTCATCTGGTTGTTTTGCTCCAACATGCTGTGAAGTTCAGTTTTTACCTGAATCAATACAGAGATTCTATTTCCAACTAAGACTGGAATAAAAATTAGAATGTTATGAGGTTATTAATGCAACTAAATCCTTTCAGATGGAATGATTTACTTCTAAGTTCTAATTCAAGTTTCAGTTGGAGCACATTGCATTCACAAAGAAAAACAGTGATACCTTCACAGCAACATTTAATAAACCTAAAGTTTCCCTGTTGGCTCACTGGTGGAGTTTGTTACTGAGCATCTGAACCTTAAATCCAGTGAGAGGACCGTCTTCAGTCAAGGCCAGTCAAAGAACTTCAAGACCTTCCATCGGCTGGACCAGATGTGGCATCATCTCCCTCTGAACATCTGGATGACAGGAGAAAAGACAGAAATCAAACACAGATCACAGAAATACAATTTATTCACTCTCATCATTTTATAAAAGTAGTATGAACTTTCTTAAAACTTGACAACAGTAATGAAAGTAAATGTTTTTATCTCATGTTGAAGTTCAATTTAAAGTCAATTTTAATGACAGTTTATCCTGAGAGGAGTGAGAATGGAGCTTTTCTTTCCTTTTTAGAATATTCCCTCAAAATATTCTGTTTATTATTGGCTTTAGAAGCATTTTTCTTTATTTATTTTCAGACACCTCAGACTGATGCACTTTGCTGGTTTGCAGATAATTTCATGTACAATGACAATAAAGATCTTCTATTATAACATATTTTGCTAAAACAAGAACTGAAACCTTCTCAACCATCTCTCAGTCTGCAAAATTCCAACTGCGACCAAGAATTATCTGATGTAGTTATTATAATAATCTTTACTGAACCAGCCCTGGAATTAATATAAATCTGTATATGGATATGATTTTCTCTGATGGGACCACTATGGAAGCTGTAGTAATTATTAACTATGCTTTGAAGGGAAAGACTAGGTCTTCTTCAGGTGGATAAAAAAAAAAAAATGCTCTCCCTTAAAAAAAAAAAAATAAAAAATAAAAAATGCATACAATAAAGTAAATCTCTTCTGCACTGCACACATACTACACTTTTGTATAACTCTGGATGTCAGAGTAAAGGCAGACAGATCCACTGATCAGCCACAACATTCTGACCACTGACAGCTGAAGAGAACAACATCCATCATCTTGTTCTAATGCAACATTCTGCTGGGAAACCTTGACATTCATGTGGATGTTTGACATGTACCACCACCTAAACACTGCAGGACAAACAACCCCCTAGTCTCCATGGCAACAGCAGTCCTTGATGCCAGCTGCCACCCTCAGCAGGACAAACTAAAACTGCTCAGGAGTGGTCCGAGGAACACGACAGAGCTAAGCTGTTCACCTGGGTTCCACACTCCCCACATCCAGATCTGATTGAGCATCTGTGGGCTGGTCCAGGATCAGCCTGGTCTAGGTAGGACCCACCCTGCAACCCACAGGATCCCCAGAGGTTCTGATGAACCACTGGGTCAGAGGAGTTTTAGCAGCATAAAGGGACCAACACAGTATTAGTCAGGTGGTCAGAATGTTGTACTGTTATAGTGTCATGCTGATTATATGATCAGTAAATGTTACCATCAATTATAACGTCCACATTAATCAGGAAAAAAAACAACCTATCAGTTCATTCAGAAACTGTGGGGTTAAACCTAAAAACACAGACCTCAACAGCAGTTTGTTTCAAAGCAGAACACCAGCTGGTTTTCACTAAAGAAGCTTTCAGAGCAACAATTAAATGACAGTTTTGTTCTCATTAAGTTCAGAGTCAGCCAAAACAATGTACACACAGCAGGAAAAGAAAAACTTTTATAAATATTTCATTTGTATAAGTACTTCTATACATATAGATTCCTCTTTCTAAGTTTGATCAAATCACGATAACTCTGTGTCCTGTTGTACGATGTTTTCCCAACAGATGGCATTACCCTCATGAATGGAGCATCAACAAGTGATGTCTACAACAACAGAAATGTCTGGAAGCCAGTGGCACCACTTTGAGCACCTCTTGTAATTGTAGAGGCCAAAGATAACTTTTTTTAATCTCATGATGTCTGAATAAATTTAGTATTGAAATATTTATGCAAGTTTTTCTTTTCCTGATGTGTGTAAACATTAATTTGGCTGACTCTGTATAATGGGTTTCTGATAGGTCACCAGGCAACATCTTTTTATAATAATGACAAACATACCTGCATTCTACAGGAGTGATTTTCCTCATGTGCAGGTAAAGATGTGTGAGGAGCTTAGAGATGACAGGAGCAGGAGTCATCCTCACTGTTATGGCAGGGGAAGCAGGAGAATCCAAGCGCAGACACACAGAACTGGCTTGACAGGTGAATAACAGAAAGATTTATTTAAACAACAACTGAACCAATACATGAATGGGGAACTGAACTGGGGGAACAGAACTTAACCAACTACTAAAACTCTAATTCTACGAATACGAAAAAAACGGAAGTTTAAAAGACTGAACTGAATTACAAAACTAAGCTGGAGAGGGATACTCACAATATGGGGAAACTGACAACTGAGGGGAAAACAGGCTGGGGAAAATCTATGAACAGACAAACAGGAACACAACAGAGTCCAAGAGGGGGGAAATCCAGGAGGGGGAAAGCAGCAGAGTCCATGGGGCTGAGGCAGTCTGGAAATTGCAGGCTTGGTGGGGAACAGTATCTAGGAGGGTAACAGAATCGATGGTCCGACGGGGAATGAGTGACTGAACAGAGTTTAAATAGTGAGCAGGTGATGTTGAGGGCAGGTGAGCTGATTACTGCAGAGTGAGTCACCTGCAATAATCAGCTGAGTGCAGGCAGCTGAGCAGAGAGAGCAAGACAGGGATGAGAGACAAGAGGGAGAGAGATGACATATAGAGGGAGCCAAAGGGACAGGTCAAAACAGAAACAGATCAGGAACCAACGGAAAAAGGAGGAAAAAAGAGGAAGAAGGGAGAAGAAGGGCAGGGGCTAGAGCAGGATCATAACACCCACTAATTCAGCTTCCACCTAGAAACAGAAAGACCACAAACAAACACACTGTTATACTCTCAAACGTTCAACCTCACAGCCTCAAAATATCTGTTTAGGAAGTGTTGCGTTTCTAAATTCTGCTGAAAGCATTGGCAGACATTCTCTTACAAGGTTGTGTAAAAAGCAGTCTGTCCTCTGAGCTACTGAGAAATCTTCCTGAACAAAGTTTCTACGTGTAAATCGGCTCAACAAAAACTAAAGCCTCAGTCAGAGATAACATATACAGCAAATTATAAACAACTTTCTTTGTTAACTCAGACTTTCTGCTTCAACCTCACATAAAAAGGGGAGTTTAACTTGTCAGGTGACTGAAAATGAACGGCTTGTTCAGTTCTAGATCCAAAAGTAGGATGTTTCAACTCATGTTTTACTACAAATACATGCAATAATAAATAAATACAATGACTGGTTGTTAGTTTATTCACTATTAATGTCACTTTATATACTGGATTGAACTTGAGCAGTGGAAGAGAGAAGGAATTTAATGAAATTATGGAGATTCAGAGAGGTAATGTTGCGCCATAGATAAAGATGCGATTTGATCTGACATGGATGAAGCTTCAGCTGATATTGCTATAGTTCAGTTCAACTAATTCACATAGAAGACATTTTTAGGTGAAAAGTGTGAAAAAATACTGAGCAGAATCTATCTAAAGGACAGTGACGTGAATGCTGGGTGGAGGTGGGACTCAGGGACCACCTGACTAATATTGTGTAGCTCCTCCTTGTTGTGTGGAGCGTGTTCGTTTTTTGAGATGTTCATTCTGCAACAAGTGGCTTGATCAAGGACCGTTACTGATTAGAGGACCGGCGTTAACGAAGGTGTTAATCTGCAGACGTCTTCCCAGTAATGGATACAGTATACAGTGTATCTTTATGAAATGGGCAACAATTTCATTGGTCAAATGCTCTGATCCGTCATGGTCTGGGTTCTGTGGACCTCTGAAGATCCTGGATGTTCTTGGATTCCATGGAGTGTTTTTTTCCAACACATCCCACATTGACTTGATTAGATTGGAATCTGAAGAACTTGGAGGTTGAGTCAACACCTTAAACTCTTGGTCATGTTCGTCATTCTTGAGCATTATCCTGCTGAAAGAGGCCATCAGGTAATACTGCTGCCATGAAGGATGTACAAAGTCGACAGCAATGTTTAGGTCTGTGCTACATTTTAAAGTAACATCCACATGAATGTACGAGCCAAGGTTTCCCAGCAGAACATGATCCAGAGCTTCACATTGCTTCTGCTGCCACGTCTTCTTTTTAAAGTGCGTTTTGTTGCCATCTCAGGTTAATGAAGGACATGCATCTGGCTGTCCTTATGATGGAAAAGAGACATCAGACCAGTCATGGCTCCATAGTCCAGGTCTGATGCTCACATTCCAACTGTCAGTATTAAGTTTTGCTGCAGTAGCTTTTACAATTTAATAGTGCTTTTATCCAAAGCGACGTAGATCTGTTAGTAGATACAAGGTAGACCTTGTCCAAGGGTACTCACTGGACGACTGCGCCGTGACCAGGGTTTAAACCATCGACCTCCCTTGCCAAAGTCAGGGGTCCTAGTCACTGAGCCATCCAGCTGCTAGTAGCTCTTTCGCTATGTGGGTGCTCATGACTCTGGTCAATCAGTTGCCCTTCCTTTAACTACTTTTGGTAGCTACGAACCACTTCACAGCCACAAAACCTGCTGCTTTGGAGATGCTCTGACTCAGATGTGCAACCATTATGGTCTGCTGAAGTTGCTCAGATCCTCATGTTACCCATTTTTCCAACTTCCAACTCATCAACTTCTAGAACTGACTGTTGACTTGCTGCCTGATGCATCGCACTGACAGGTGCCACTGTAACAAGATAATCAGTGTTAATCACTTCACCTGCTAGTGGATTTAATGTTGTGGCTGATCAGTGTATGTTTTTGTGAGCAAAATATATTCACTTTAATGTTTTTTAATCTCTGAAACTTAAATAACAGCTCTACTAATGTTTGATGAGTGGGAGGCATGTGTACCTTAATGTACCACACAAACTTGCAGCACTTGCAGCACTTCACAGCTTGAAGAACACCGTCGTCCTGCAGTCTTTCATTTGCTGAAGCACCCAGTGGAGGAGTAAAGTGATCGTGTGTCTGACCGTGCACATGTGCATTAGAGTGTGTGTTTCCTGTGTGTTCCCAACAGCAGCATTTGAAGAGCTCCAGGTAATTACTGCCTCCCTCCGCTCTCCCCATAGGAAACACTCCTCATCGGAAACTTCACTGAAACACACTTCATTGGAAACACGATGAGTGTGTGTCTGTATGTGTGTGTCGGAGGGGCTCTGCGATGTGAACGAGGCCGTCTGGGGAAAACACCGGTACTTCTACTAACTTGCCAAGGTTGAATCCAGCATGTGTGCAGCAGTAAGAAGTGGGAGCTGGCAGAGGAAAGACCTCCTGGTGTCTTACATAGAACCTGAGAACAGTGACAAGGCTGAGCTGAGGCTTTTCTCTTGAGATTTACGCTACAGGTGCCGTGAGCCAAAGTGTTGAGCTGTCATTGATTCTAGTGTCCTCACTGTATTCACAATGGGTAGAAAAGATGGAGAGCTTATTTTGCAATTAGCTTTCGCCTATATCTCACAAATTAAAGTGGCAGTTAGAGTTGGGCATCAAAAAACAGTTCTAAGATGGAACCAGTTCCAAAGGAATCATTAAGAACATTTTATTTCAATTCTGCTTATGGCTGCAACACAAATTGCGCTTGCACTAGGTTGGTAGCTGTGTACTGTAGACACCAACTGCATGTCTACCACTAGTCATCTGTTGATGTTTTGTGAAAAACACAGGAGAACGTTGTAGCAACATTATGACAGTGAACACAACACACAGACTTTACATTTATGTTGCGGTTGATGAAAGTAACTTTACTGCTCCTTATAGCAACACTTCACTGAGACTGCAGGAATTTGCTGGCTCTTTCACACAGGGAAAGAAACACAACACAACAAAACCACTCCTTTACCTCAACACCTTCATTAAAGGGAGTGGACAGTCAGGCTGTGGGTATGCTAACCTAACTGGGTCATAATTAAGTATCAGTTGACCTTGATAGATGGAGATAGGCAGTGGTGGAAGAAGTGCTCACATCCTTTACTAAAGTTAAAGTACTAATAACACTGTAAAGGTCTTCCATTGAAAATGTTACTTAAAGTAAAAGTACGAATGGACTATGGTATTAAAAGTGAAAATACTTAATGCCGAAAATGACCTGTTACACTATAAAAAAAGTATATTATATTACATCACATTAGATTATTACTACTCAAACAATAATGGAAAAGTAAGAATTTTACTTTTATAGTTAGCACCTGCCCCTTAAAGAATAGGTATCAAGATAATGAGAAGCAGAATCAAAAAGCAGAATGTCAGAATTGGAATCAGAATCAGACTCATAAATAAAGTGTGGTGTTGGATTGTTTGCATATACAGTATATATTAATATACACTCCTGTTCAAAAGTTTAGGGTCACTTAGAAATGTCCTTGTTTTTGAAAGAAAGTTTTTTTTTTCAATGAAGATAACATTAAATGAATCAAAAATTCAGTCTAGACATTGTTAATGTGGTAAATGACTATTCTAGCTGTAAACAGCTGATTTTTAATGGAATATTTACATAGGAGTACAGGGGAACATTTCTAGCAACCATCACTCCTGTGTTCTAATGCTACATTGTGTTAGCTGTGTGTTGAAAGGCTTTGATGATTAGAAAACCCTTGGGCAATTCTGTTAGCACATCAATAAAAATGCGAGTTTTCATGGAAAACATGAACTTGTCTGGGTGACCCCAAGCTTTTGAATAGTAGTGTATATGTATGCATACACGAACATACAATTCTCATAATGCAGCAAAGTTTGCATCTCTGTTACTCTAATGTGCTAATAATCACATTGTCAGTTCAGAGAGTGCACGTGATTTGAAATGACTCACATTTGGTAAATTACAACGCGGTAATTCTGTTCAAAGATAGTCTTCAACTGAGCGTTCCCCTCATAAAACTTGACATGTTTGTATTTCTTACATTATTTTACTTTAAACAATAGATTGACCAATATCTGTATTGGTGTCAGTGATCGTAGTGCTCACAAAACCCAATGTTGTGATATCATTAGCTCCTTTTGTAACTGGCTGGTTGCATCGCCAAAATACGGAAAAGTTACTTTTCCAAAACAAAGTGGTGCATAATACTGAAAGTCAGAGATGGCTGCTGCTTTCTCTAATAGTTTACAATTCTTATTGACTTACCAGCAAATGTCTACAGGTAGACAAAGCTGCATTCATTATTTTTAGTTTGTATAGCCAGGTTTGCAGCTGACAGAAAACTGAAAACATGAAATAATGATCAGCAAAAAATCTCTTTTGTGTATAAAATACAAGCCTTTAGTTTGAATTGTGGCTCTGAAAAGCTTGCATAGCTGTTTGATTCTAATCCCCGTCATATAGCAGACTTTGAGCTCTATTCTCCCATCATGCATCCATTTTCATTGCTATGCCTCGGTCGCCAAAGACAGGAACAATTCAGAACATTGGACTCAGAGTATCCCAGTGATGCATCAAGGACTAGAGGTGTCAGTTGTAGAACAGCCTTACAGCATGTGGAACTCACTCTTCCCCACATCAGAATACATCTCCATCCAGCAGTTCTTGTAACTTTCTGAAACTGACAATCACATTTGCTTCATGCAAGCATAAGTGATTCATACGGAGGAGAGAAAACACAGAATTCGAAGGTCTTTCAAGGTCTCCTCTATATTCTTGACACAACCGTCTCTGTCACTTTGCATATGTACAAGCAAGTACAATGCCACGGTTGCCCTCAAGGAACGATGTTGCGCTGGAATCAGCATATTTTAAAGATTATCGTGTCTCACCAGTCTGTATGACGGCTGGCTTTTCACCCTGCTTTCTGCTGTAAACAACTGTCCTTTCAGACATAGCTGGATGACACTTTGTATGAGTCTAACCCCTGCATTACCTTTACTGGATCTGTGTGTTTACCTGAGTGTCAGTGTCAGCAGCAGAATAAATTTAGAGAAAAGAGAGAATATGGACAATTTGCCCTTTCTTGTCAACAGTCCCAACAGATAACTTACAATGCTGAACGTTAAATGTGTATAAAAATAATAGCAAAAGCAGAATGAATTACTGATTTTATTTGCTATGGATGTGCATGTTGTTATGTAGAGTCTCTTTTGAAGTGGTTTTATGAACGCATTTGAAACATTTCTTGATCAATCCTCACTGGAATACAAAAAAGTTGTTATTGTACTGTTGCCCTGCTGAGACCTTTTAAATAACACAGCTTGTAATGTTTAGGGAAAGTTTGTAGTTACAGCAAATAAATTATCGTTGACCGAAACATGTAACTTTTTTGCCCACCTGAAATAAGCTATAAATGCAATACAAATAACCAACATTTTAAAGCATTCAATTGGTCCAAGGCAATATTAGCATTCAACTTGTTTTTATATCCACCTGGTGAATAATTAACGTTCCCTATTTTTTGTTCTGTTTTTGGTCTCCACCACCTGCAAGTCTACAGCTGCTAAGTGTTACTCTCTGCTAGGTGTGAACTTTAGACCTTTTTTCATGGGCTATGTGTCAAATTGTATATGTTTTGGGGTACTTTAAGTAAGTGGCAGATTCTTCAGTATGCTTTCATTGGTATCATTGCTCATAGCATGCTAATTGGGCACTGGATCATTCACAGCACCCACAATACCAGTTAAAGTAGTAGAGTTTTCAGCTAATACCAGAGTTTCTGCAAGGACAACAGAAGAGTTGTTGGTTTGAATCTCAACTTTCTGAAGTACTGTAGAAACTTTGCCTCCTGCTCTTTTGCCTTCATCGTGTCTGTGCTTATATTAGGTTTGATCCATCTGAAAGTTGGGAGTGCAATCAGCGGGTCATCCATGTGTGGGGAATCACTGAAGCACTGCGTAGAAATGTGGTGGGCTACATAACTTTGGGGGATTAAAACCACAGAACAATCAGAGACTCATTCCCACTGTGCCTCACTACTACAAGACAGGCCAAGGAAAAACCACTGAACAGTACGTAGGAGGCAAAACCATGGACGCTGCAGCATTTAATTTATCAGTCTGACGAGCAGCATCCAGCTCCTTGCCTTCATTCTGCTTGTTTTTTTTTAAAATACAGCAATCAATACAAAAGTTACTCTAAAATAACACACCAAAACCCAGATGACTGCATAATTTTACTAATCTGAGTTTTCTTATGTGGTGTAAAAACAAAGTTGCTGCATTTTTACATTTTTCCTTGAGCCATTATGCAACATTTGTCAACATGTAGTTAGAAAATCAATACAGATATTTGCCCTTCAAAAATGTTTTAGGCAATTCAGTATTTGACCACTTTAAGATAGCATATAATTACACTATTTCCAAATAGACCATCTGCAGTTACTGTTTGTGGTTGAACAAATAGTAACCTCACACGATGCTGAGGTAAGCTTCTGATTCGCACAATTTGACAGTAAAAGGAAATGTTACAGGTAACTGGACTGACGGTGCAGAGCAATCAGTTCTCTGTATTAACTATATTTTAATGAAGTAAAAGGGTCCTAGACATTTTAGGTGACCCCTTAATGTTGTTTGAAGCCCAATTTCAATCTGTGAAAACAATTTGTAAAAATATTTGTAAGTTTTTCACATAAGGACAGCATTAGAATACGTCCAGATCAGAAACCACTGTAGGCTCACAAATAAAATCAAACTTTCAGAAGTCAGAAACTGTGTTTTGAAGCGTCTTTACCCTTTCTGAGACAATCTAATCCAGATTTACAAATGATCAGTACCAAGTTTGATGTGGTACAGGTGTGAAAAAGCAGATTAGGTATTACTAATCTAGGAATAGTAGTTTTTGATCAGGGCCTGGCCGTGGCAGTGTTACATGTTGACAAAAAGAGAGCATTGTGGGAGTTTAGCTTGTAAAGGAGCACTATGGCAGAGATTTCTATGAGGGTTACTGACTTCAAGCCAACAACCAAGCAATTACTTAGGCATACTTTAAGTATGAGAGTGAGTTAACACCCCAGAGAATCATCTGATAGTCATCCATGGGCCTTTTTTTTTTTTTTTTTTTTAAATAAACATTTCTCTGTAAAAACCAATGTAAACAAGAAGTTAGATATATATGTGCTGATGCACATTTAATGTTATGCATTTGGTCCAAATCCTGATCTTCGGATCAGCTAGGGACATCTATACCTCAGTTACCCCAACCTTTTCCTTAACGGCTAAATTCAGAGTTATCTTTATCTTTGTGTTACACTGAGCAGCTTGTACAAATTGGATCCCTCTTTCTCCTCTCCAAAATCTTGAACATGGTTCATCCTTTGAAATCCCTCTTCACTTCATCCAGATTGTTCTTCACTTGTTTCCTTTCCTAATAATCCCAAACTATCAAACTAACCTGTCCTATTTCTGTCTTACAATCCCTGTACCAATCTTTATGTTGTTTTCCTCTTACCCCTCAGGTCTGTAGTTTCACAGCAATAAATTGCTGCACTTGATCACTGGCCACTACAAATACAATAATCTAACCAGATATGAAAGTTCCCTTACGTGTACACGAAGAGATGATTTTCACTTTAAAGAAACCCAGCGCACATTTAAACACATACTGTAGTTGTATCAGGTAACTTTTTAATCTGACACACACACACCACGCCAAGGTTAATCCTGTCAGGTGACTGACAGTCAGCACAGTGGAATGTAATGCAGTGGCAATATGAAAACACTCAACTCCAATACGGATAATGACAACGCAGAAATGCTGATAAAACTAAATTCACTGTCATGGATGAATGAGCTAGGCCAGCTTTCAAATCTGCCACTAATTTTTCATTCTGTACGAGGCTGAAAAGCTGTAAACAAATTCTTCACAAAGTAAAAGACGGCTGTCCTGTACCCCAGACAGTGTTGGCAGGAGTTATGGAGATTCTGAAGTGATTGCCCTCATTTCCATTAACCGGGAATTCTGACACAAACTGCGCTGAATCGTCTTTCAAAGCAACTTTTTTTCTGTTGCCAGGTGAAAATATAATAAGAGCATTGATGTCAGTTTCATTTGTGTGTATGAACTCTGGATGTCTTTGGAACAAAATGTTGGCCATGTTTTCGGTGGGTGGTCAGAAAACTTAACGCTGTTTTTCCCCTTAGTGATTGTGTTCAGGAAAAGCATGTCTTGGGCATGCAAGACTCACATAATCAACACTGGAGTTGCAGTATGACAAAGCTTCCACGCAGCCCCATTCACTCAGCTTTGAATTTATGGCTGCTGGTTATTTTTTGGGTGAACAACTGGACAGCTGGAAAAAAGCCAGTGAAAGCAAAGTTTCAGAGTTTCCTTCATAAGGTGGCTGGGCTGAGCCTCAGAGATAGGGTGAAGAGCTCGGACATCCAGCTAACCCGTCTGCTGTGTGGTGCTTTCACATTTATTACCTAGAAATGGCTGTTTATTTTAAGTTGGGTCTGAGGGGTGACAAATTTTTGTAGCTATAGTGAGTCATATTTTATCAGACTGCATTTTATTTAAAGGTGTTTAAAATGTTTTTTCCACTCCTTGTTAGTGCTCCAGCCGTACACTTTCATTTAACAAAATTTTCCAAAACAGGTTTTGTTTTCCTCCTAATATCACAGCTATCATTAAGCTGTTGTTCACAACTGTTATCAGCTCTATATCATAGTTTCAACAGCAAAAGGGTACCAGTTTAATGTTTTTGACATAGACTCACAGAGAACAAATACTGGACCTCCAAACAAACACTGCAGTATAACAGAATATAACTATCTTTTGAAAATACAATGTTTTTCATAGTTAAAATACATTTGCCTGCTATATTCTTATGTTAACCCACAGAACCAACACTTTCGTGTATATTTACATGAATAAACTTGAATTTAACAGGTTAAAATAAACTGGAATTATCCTTTTAGACATCATGTGTTCATAATTAGTAAGTTCTTTGAGAGAACAGTGTCAGAAAAATGAAGATATTTTATAAATAATTTCTGATGTAGACTTTCAGTCTTCATCTACAGAATTAAATCTGTGTTATCTCTCAGTTACTCTTAAGTATCACAACTATCAATACACTATCAATTCTGTTTTAGTATTTTCTCTACTTTAATCTGTTTACAGGTGACCACAACAATAATTACATCATTTCAATACATCAAATAAATTTGGTGTTGCCAATTTATTTATTTTTTCTTTCCAATGCTCTTGTTTTGGAATAACAGTGCTGTCCTTAAGAAAAAAGAACAAAGAAAGAACAGTGTCATTTAAATGCCACTGCCCCACTTCTTGTCTTTAATCAAAAAGACGAACATGGTTATTCTGATGGCTCTTTCTTGTTCATTCTTCTTTTTTTTCTTTTTTTTCCTGGAGCCATCTTCTTCTGGATTTCCTAATTACATCCAAATGTTCTTTAATCCAGAGATGTCGGGATGCTGCTCATAACGAATGCCATTATTTTAAAGGCTCTGTTCGTTCTTCGTCTTCTTTTTTTTGTATTTTTTTCTTGAGCCGTGTTCGTTTGGGTTTCTTGCTTGCATCCAGACATTGTTGGTTTTTCAGGCTGCTTCTCAGTGATGCAGCTCTGAGGGATTGATTCATCCGATAAAGCCTCCAGGTGGTTTGGTGCGTCCAGCAGCAGATCTGTTTTTTTGCTCAGTTTCCAAGCTGCTTCTTAGCTTTCTTGAGCTGTTTGTCGAGTGTGCGTCTGCGTCTTTTCTCCTTCTGGTACAGGGCTTTGTTTATGGAGCAGATCGCTCTGCTCCTCAGCCCCGGCATGCACTCGCTCCAGCTCCTGGTTATGGTAACCCACATGCTCTTCCAGGTGGACAATATCAGGATGAACACTGTCGTACTCAATATTTGGAGAGCTCTGAAGGTGGACTTCATGTTTGAGTTCCTCCATCTCCTGCTGGGAGGACCTCTCTCTCTCTAAAGCAGCTTCTGTCATGAGCATGATGGTGTTGCTCATTTGTTGCTTCTCAGCTAGCTGACTTTTTATGATCTCCTTCTGCTCAGAGACACTTTGTTGAAGTGACCTTTCTTTCTGTGCCTGCTGCTCCTGTTGTTCTTTCAACAGTGAATGAGAGCGCTGGAGTTCCTTATACGATGCATGTAGCTCGTTCAAACCCTTCATCAGCTGCTTTTCTCTGGCCACCATCAGCCCTCTTAGATTCAGCTCGGCCCGGAGGTGCTGAGCCGCGCTATTCAGCTTCTTCTCTAGATCCAGTTTTTGCTTTTTATTCTCTGCATGCAGATCTCTCTCTCTGTGGTATAAATCCTTCCAGTCGTCAGTTGACTTCTTGAACTTACCTAGCTCAGTGGTTAAATATAAAATTTGACCCCACAGAGTTTTATTTTCTTCCCCTTCAGATCTGAGGTAGGCAGAGAGTTCCTGGATCTTAGCATCCTGTTTGGGTGTGATTTCAGACAGCTGCTGAATTTTTGCCTCCTGACTGGCAGCATTTTGAGACAGCTGCTGGATCTGGGCCTCTCGGTCAGTGATGCACTTAGAGAGATGCTGGATCTTGGCATCTTGGTTAGTGGCGTTTTCTGTGAGCTGCTGAATTGTCATCTTCTGGACCAAACTGTTTTCACACAGCTCTTTGTTGTGCGTCTCCAGAGACACAATTTCTTCTCGAGCTCTTTGCAGCTCTGCCTTCAGCTCTTCGACCTGGTTCAGCAGAGTTTTATTTTTTGCTCTGCCGAACACGTCCCAGTAGCGGGGATTCATGGCAGCTAAACGCTTTCTTGAAGTCATGCTGGTCATATTGTCTTCTTCTCTGATGATTCTCTGTCTGTTGAATGTATGCTGTTGTCCGCGTTGAAATAAGCGACTCTTCACTGTTTGCTAAATGCTCTGACGATGTCTGAACGGGAATGAGCACAGCTGAACAGACTGCCCATTTATGTACTTTCTGGACCTCCTGATATGATGTCACTTTGATGTCATAGTCAAAAGAGTTGTGATGTCACAATGTAGAATTCTGCCTTTGAGGTCTGGAGGTCTGCTGATGTTTACATTCGATTTACTGTTCTCTCTGCCTCAGTGAGAAATTCAAAAGAAAACAACACAAAGTGTTAATTTGACACAGAAGCATGAGCAAAGCATGGTTTAGCATAAAGAAGCAATGTCCATAAATACCTACACATAACAAAACAGTGTAAATGGAATAATAAAAAGTTCAACAGATCTGTGTGTATGTGTTTGTGCACCATCTGTGAGCTGCAGCTTTAAACAGTTGTGTGAACTTTTGTTTTCATTTTGTTTTGATATAGATTTGTTCATCGATTCAACTGTATGAGATAATTATTGGAACTTGTAAATATAATTCAGGTTAATGAAACAGGTCTGTTCATTTGAATTGTCAATAAGTTTACTGAACTTAAAAACCCATTTCAACATAACTGAAGTGGTATGTTGTGTTAAGTTTGTCTTAGTACATTCAATTTAAGTTTGTACATTTACTCAACTCCATTTCTAGTTGTTTAAACTACAAAATCTTAGTCAAGATGTCCAAAGAATTGACCTAATCATTCCAAATTGTGTTTAGCAAAACCTAATTAGAACGATCAATTAAAACTGATTTAACAAAATAAATGTTACAGTAACTTATAGATAACCAGGGCAAGTTAGTTTTTAAGAGACACATGACAACCACCAACTAACATCTAATCAATGTCACATTTATTTGTGCACGTCTTGTCAACAGTTATGACTGGACATCCTGCATACAGTGTAAACAAAAAAACAAGTGTCAATGTGATCAATACTGGCCTTGAAGACATCGAGTGACTTCACATGTGCTCACCTGGTATTTACCACACAACTGAAAATGCTGTCAGGCGACAGTCACAGACATATCAACAACACTTTCAAAGTGGCTTTATCTTTAGGAAGCTCTGAAATGCTGCTTAAAGTTGATTATCAAATTCAGGGTCTTGAAATTGAGCAAGGTCTTCTTCTAATCCAAGTTTGGTCTTTGAGTGAGTAAAAGTCATCAGTGGTCTCAGGCAAAGTGTCAATGGTAGCCCTTCTGTCATCTTCACAACCGCATATTTACTCCAAGTCAAGAACAAGGTTGTAAGAAGTTCAAGATCATATAATAAATCACTTATTTTATACTGTTTCCACAGCTATATACACTGCCTGGCCAAAAAGTAGTCACCACCTGAATTTAACTAAGTGTAACAACTTTGTTGCATCAAAACCATAAATATATTAGAGTTGGACCAGCATCAGAGGATAGGGCGCTTGGAGCCTGAGGTCTGAGCGTCAGTAAGGACACACAAACAGAATGGATTTGCTAAGATAGGTGTAATAAGGACAATTAGTTCCGATTAGCTGCACAACAACAACAGTACAATAAAAAAAAATAATAATAAAGTGCGCACAATGACAAAAAAATAGAAGTGTCTGAGTCCAGTCTTTTTGGTGTTAGTCAGAGGATCGGTCGCTGGGGCCCAATCCAGGTGTATGCATGTGTCCTTTCTGTCCTACCACACCATGAGTGCAGTAATTCTTCTGCAGAAGCGATCCTCCTCCTCTTGGTCTCTCAATTTTTGCACGGGTTGGCTCGCCATCCAGTTAACTGGAATCTCGGTCTCCTGATGGACGAATCCTTCAGTGGGTGTTCTGCTGGATGCTGAACTGTCCAAAAATCCACTCCTTATCTGAAACCTGACCTATAGACAGGTCATAGATCCAAACAAAATGTTATCCACACATCGCCATCAACCTAGGCTACACCTCACTTCAGCACCTGGCATGCGAGAACACCAAGCATCGGTGTCACCTCTGACCGAATTCACAAGTTCCAACAATGCTCACAACATGCATTACCCTGATTTAAGGTTACAGATAATCCTCATTAATTAACCATTTCCTTATATAAAGCACATTATGACATTCTATCACACTGTAAACCGTTGAAGCTCAGTGCAAAAAGCTAAACTCCGTATCAACAGTGTAACTGATTAAATACAGTTAACATCCAACAACTTATCTGCAGTAGTTCAGGCACACATTATAACCATAACAGAGCCACTTTTTTTTTTTTTTTTACTTTGTGACACAATAATTACACTCCCACGTGCTAAATACATGAGTTGCTAAGCACATGTTCCTGCGGCCTTAATGCTAATGTTGTTAGCATATGCCTATGGGATTTCCCATTACATCTTTGAGCATCAGGGCTAGCGCGAGACGATCTTTTAACTCGGAAATTCCTAACACTAGCAACAATTAGCGGACTTTCCCTCACTCACCAATGAATCTGACGACGGTGCCCTCAGTCCCGGACAGTAGGGTCGAAGCCAACTGTTGTTAAACATTCAGTCTGAACCGAGTTTGACACAGCAGGAACATGTCCGAAGCAATGAGCAGCCACCGATCTTGGAACGACACAACAACCAAAGAATGCTGGGGGTATTGCCTGGCCGATTAGTGTCGTCCAGCCAACTAGCTCCCCCTAGTGTCAACTTGTGATAACACTGGCATAAAACACCTCTAATACAGTTCAACAGCTCCAGCCAGCCATTCATCTATCCCTCATTATAGCCTGGGCTACATAAGCAAATAGATAAGAGTTTTCCATTGGATAATTACTGCAGTGATGAATACGTTTCAGCTGCAACAACTTATTTAACCCTAGCTGATGCAGTGAGGAGCTTCTTGTTTCTTAAACAACCATGTTGGAAGACATGTCCTGTGGTCATGGAAAGGATGTTAATCTGTCTCAGAAGGGTCAAATTATTGGGCTGCATCAAGCAAAGAAAATAACTAAGGAGATTTCTGAAACTACTAAAATCAGGTTAAGAGCTATCCAACAGATTATTAAAGTCTGAACGATAGTGGAGAACCATCATCTTCCAGGAACAAATGTGGTCTGATGAGTCCAGATTTACCCTGTTACAACATGATTGGGGCATCGGGGTAAGAATAGAGGTGGATAAAGTGATGCCCTCATCATGGCTAGTGCCTACAGGCCTGTGGGGGTTAGGGTTATGATCTGGGGTTGGTCAGGTTATGTTCCCAAAGAATGAGGTCAGCTGACTACCTGAATATACTGAATGACCAGGTCTTTCCATCAGTGGAGTTTTTCTTCCCTGATGGCATGGGCATGTCCCAAGATGACAATACCAGGATTCATGGGGCTCACATTGTCAGTGAGTGGATCGGGGAGCATGAGACGTCATTTTCACACATGGATTGAACTCCACAGAGTCCAGACTTCAGCTCCATTGAGAATCTTTGGGATGCTCTGGAGAAGACTTTGGACAGCTGTCTGACTCTCCCATCATTGATACAAGATCTTGGTGAAAAATGAATGGTTCTCTGGACAGAAATAAATGCTGAGACATTGCAGAAGCTTACTTAAACGATGCCACAGCGAATGAGTGCCAAACTCAGAGCTAAAGGCAGTACAACAAAATATTAGCGTGCCACTTTTTCCTGGCTGGGCAGTGTATTTATACACATAGGTTGTTCATACCACTCTGTTGATACTGTTAATACTGTAAGATAATGTAAACACTTAAACTCTATATGAAGTGTTTTACTGCGCATCTGGTTAGAAGCTATGGAGCATTTTGTTGTCTTAGTATTTGTTCTCTATGCAATCACAGTAAAGTTGAATCTAATCTAATCAAATAGTATGGACAGTCATCTTCTTTTTGTTGTTTTTGTTCTTCTTCATCTCCTTATTCTTTTACTTCTTCTTCCACAAGTGAAGTCATACAAATGACCAGACTTTAAAATAAAT
Source organism: Amphiprion clarkii (assembly GCA_027123335.1). Taxonomy (NCBI): domain Eukaryota; kingdom Metazoa; phylum Chordata; class Actinopteri; family Pomacentridae; genus Amphiprion; species Amphiprion clarkii. Next base: position 8,097,250 of record CM049578.1, read on the forward strand.
ATACAAACACAACGTGGTGTATAAAAAACAGAAAATAATGCTCAGAAAAACAGAGTAATTTTTCAGTTATTATTATAGTTTAATTTTTTAGCCTTTATCCTACAGATTGCCTTATTACCGGTGCTTATAGATATTAAACATACTTCAGTAAATACACAAGACATTTCTCATTCACCACACAAACCCACGTAAAATTACAGAACCGATACCTTTCTGTTGATTGTCACCAATTGCATCTAACTTTAGAAAATTATTCATTATATTAGACTTGAATTTGACAGTTTTATAGAATAAATCAAAGCACAAGTGAAATTGCAATAATTTTCTGATGTATTTTTCCAATATTTTATGTAAAAACTAAATTATTTTTCTTTTTTAAAAAAAAAGATAAATGTATGGTTATTTAAGCTTACAGATTTTTAATGTTGCTTTACATTTCGAAAATTTTAGGAAAAAATAAATCTTAAATGAAATGAGGAAAGACTCGATGTTTGAAGTATTTTTTTAGAAGATACTTCAAAGAGATATCTGAGTCAGTTGGACAGACCAAACTAAATGTTTAATTCATTTTATAGTCATAAAGTTGAGATTTATTTTAAAATCTATCAGTTTTGAAGAAGAAACAGAGATCCTGAATCTAGATGTGCAAATTTTTGCAGACTATTTAGATTAATATTTAAAAATCTGTCAGACTGTTTTGTCCAAATTAAATTTTGGCAAAAAAAATTTGTCAAACTAATTGTTAAAACTAATACATTAGTCTATGCAAGAGTGCAAAGACTCCATCTGTTCTTAATCTATTTATTGCACAAATAAAACGGGAAGAATGTTTGTTCATATGACAGTTCTGGAGAGCATTTGTGCAGCTGGTTTTTTACTTTTTCACCTGGTTCATTACAGAAAAGCAGCATCCCGACCCTGTTACCTCTTATTGTGATTTCTAAATACCCTCAGGAGGTTTGTACAATTGTCTCATACCAGAATCTTAGTCACACTCTTTATCTTGGTGTAATTTCAAACTCTTTGTTACATGCAATGACAGTTTTATTTTATTTTATGTTAACCAACATAACATTTACATAACAAATGTAACAGTAGAAAACAAGGATCAATCAAGTCATCAGCAAGCAAATAACACAGATAATGATTATTAATTTAAGGGAATTAGCATTTTGTAAAAATACTGTCTTTATCAATCCCTTTACCTTTACTTTGTAATCAAATCATTTCCTTGTCTGTAGTGCAGTGTGACAGGAGGATAAAATTACTTTTCTTTTGGAACTCCAGCTGATTATTTCCGACTTGCAACTCGTTTAACTCTGTCCGTATGAAAATCAGTAAGCTGCAGATTTTGCAATTATAATTTCCTTTCAATCTGCCGCTGACACCCTTATGTACAAAATATGAAATAAAACAGGCGCTAAACTAGTTTCCAAAACAGCTCATGTCTTCTCAGCACACAACAACACGGCGGGCAGACATGTTGGAAACACGTGTGGACTTCTGCTCCTTCCTCTTCTTCCTCTGCGTTGTCTGACTGTTGTCACGTGACTCCCAGCTCAACTCTGCCCCCTGCTGCTGTGGAGGCTCAATCAGTAGATTCACAACATAGACTGGATAGAAATCTTTATATAGAGTCTATGCTTTTCCTCCACTTTGCCCTCCGTGCAGGCAAGATGATCGCTGGTTCGATTTTGGCCAGGATCTGTTAATTATGCCTAAGTCCCCCGGATGTGAACAGCAAATTTTTTGACCGCGAATTTTGCACATTGAATTTTTTGAGGGCGAATTTGGAACATTTAATTTTTTGATGGCGAATTTTGAACACATCGAATTATTTTGACGGCAAATTTTGAAGACATTGATTTTTTAGCTGTTTTTTTTTTTTTTTAGAATTTTGATGAGCTCAATTCAGGCATAAAAAATTCACATACATACTTTTGATGCAAAAAAAAAAATTCAAAGTAAGAAATTCAGCAGCTTTTAAAATTCAGAATCTGATGAGTCTGATTTGCTTCCATAATACTTATTAAATGAGCTCATGTATCTTAAGCTTGGCTACAACTTTCAGGTAAAACTTTGCAATCACAACTTGAAGTTGGAATTTTTTTTTTTTTCTGGTGGATTATAACACTTTTCATGCACAGACACTGTTTCACTGGACCTCTGTGATTATCCCAGTTGTTGTCATTAGTGAAATATAGCATTTCTCTGAGCCAGTATGCAGTGCAGCTCTCTGCTAAGGCCTTATTTTAAAGCCAGCTAGCAAGCACACACATACACACACTCACAACACAAGAACAATGCTGACACAGCAGAGAGTCAGGTCAGAGGAAATGTCCTTTGTACCTCTGCGACAGTATCAAAGCCCATTCATTATTTAGCACATCCTACATGTGTTTTGTGAGTGTGTGTGCTCCTTTGTAAATCCAATATTTGAAGCTTTCGCAGAGAAAAGGAGGAAGAGTTACCACGGCTGGTAATGTAACAAAACTTAGTGCGCAGTAATCCAGTTAGCAGAACACATTTCCCATTAAAGTAAATGTTAAATCCTGTGAGAGCAATAAGCTCTTTCTTATTAAAGCAATGTGGTGTAGCAAAGATTCACTCAGCTGGCAGTAGAAAGACTTAACAGTGGGGAACTTTTAAAAAATGTTTCTGAATAGGTGACAGGAGGAATAAAATAACATTTTTAAAGTTCAGATGCAGAGTTTAATATTCAGCTGTTCTATTTTACACAGTTGTTGGCCTTTAAGTTGATATTTCCTCCCTGTGGTGCAAGAATTAAATATAATTACGATGCAATTAGTGACAATGTTTTTAACATCAAGTGATCAAGCGTAAAAGTGCATATAATGTGTGTTGCTGATAGGGGAGCTTTCAACAGTTTAGAGGTTAATACATGGTTTCTTCATGTCCACAAGTCAGTCTCCCAGGATATGCAGCGTGAGTCGATAAATCCTTAACAAAAAAACCTCAAAAAAAGGCAAAAAAGTAGGAATTTTAGTAAGGATAGAAGTGCATGTACCATCAGGGTCTGGATCAGGTGTGTTACCCCAGGATTTCAGTTTAAGAATGATAAAAATGCACATTTATATACACATACTATACACATACATGTTTATAAAAACTGATGTGGCGGAAAAAGTCGAACAAAAGATGCTGCTGAGTTTCATCATGGAAAATGCATGTTCTTTTTTTTTTAAATAAAAGAATCTTTTGTGTGTGTCCATGTTTCTTTTACTGTATCTCTGGAAGTTCCTTGTTGTTATGGTCCTTTGCTGCTGCACTGCTCCTCCTCTGTTGTAATCATCTGTGTTGTATACGGCTTCATACCTTGTTCAGCACCTTCATCCGCCCAGCCTACACTCTCTGGAGCTGAAGCTGGATTGGAGTAGGCCAACTACAGCCTCCAGTCACGATGCAAGTTGGCTTTCAAAAGGCTCATTCATCTGGCATTCGGCGGAAGTTCTTCTTGGAAGAAGTTGAACCTACCAGGTGTACTCTGTGAAACTTACGTAGTAGTCAGTGCATGTGAGGGGTACAGGATAGCAAAGGACTTCTGAATTATTGAATGCTGAAAAATAGAGAACTCATTGTTAGTTTTAGTTAAGTTGCTCTACTGCAGCTGTACTTTGGTTTCAGAGATGAGCAGTGAGGGAGTTTTTTTGTATTGGTTATCTTTTACTTTCTATCCTGTTTCGTAACACACATCAGCTTCAAACAACAAAAGAGTTGTTTGCTTTTGGTAATATTTATTTCTTTATTTCAGTAGCATCCGTATTCAAGGCGTCTGTGGAATCCATCTTACTCTATGAATCTGACTCCTGGTCACTAACGAAGACTCTCTCAAAAAGAATTGATGAGCCCTATACCAGAATGCTACGGATAGTACAAAACATCTCCTGGAAATCACTCCTCACCAACAAGTCGTTATATGATCCACATGCACGCTTGCCATCCATCATTAAGTAACGTAGAGTAGCCCTGTCTGGACATGTGGTGAGACACAACGATGCAGCTGGTCGAGTACTGTTATGTAAACCTGATACTGTCAGCACAACGTTAAGGAAGGTGCTAGAAGAAGACACTGGTCTGGAAGGCAAAGAACTTTTGACTGCAATGCTAGACTGAGGGAGCTGGAGGAAAGACTTCATTCACGTCACCGATTCCGTCGGATGCACTTGATTGACTGATTGACCGTTTGCCTTTAACCCCTTCACATTTTGTATTACTGTGGACTTGACCTATTGAGTAAGTCCCTGCCTATCCTTCTGGAAATCAGTGTTTGTTCTGCTTTTTTGTTCCTCCTCGACTACCCTAGACAGTTGAGTTGTAACACTTGTGTGTAATTTTGTTCATTCCTTTCCCAATCCCAGCAGATAACATCTGAATTCTCAGTGCACTGGAGGCTCCAAGTGTCCACAACAAGTTGTGTAGATTTTTATACTCTACCACCAATTGGCTCAAAAGCAGTTTCGCTATCACAGAAGCCTGCTTGTAGGTTTACACTGATCATTCACAAGATTAAAATGAACTCTCTAACTTTGTCTTCAAAACTGCTCTGACACAATGGGCCATGTACATAGGACCTGGGGACTGGGAATGTTGCGTAGCACCATAATGTTGGCAGTGGATCCTTTTGGTTAATCAATCGAAAACGTTCCAGGACATCACTTTGATGCTCCTTTAGAGGCCAGATCAATGCCTTGGAATCTTGGTTGTGTTCCTTGAGCTGTTTCTGAGCGTTTTTAGCAGTATAGCGGGGTTCATTGTCCTCCGATGGGAGGCTGGTATGTGCTCTGGAGTGACGTGAAGGAGGGTGGTACAAGTCAAAGTCGCATCAACATAAATGCCAGGACCCAAGGTTTCACCTGTCAGTGGGTTCACTGTTGTGACTGATTGATGTACATTTTATGACCATAAAAAGCATCCCCACCTCAGCTGAACAGATGAAGAGACTACCAACACAGCCTTCTAATGGAAAACTCAGAACATGCATCATCCTGCACATCGAGGGTCAAACATCCAAATCAAGAAACAATATGCAAAACACTTTTCTTTTATTAAGGGTGACTCTAAAGTCACACATGCTGCTTTCCACCACCTCAAACATACTTTCCGCTTTACTACATCCTGTTTACTGCATTTTACTGTCACTGTGAAATGCAAAAATGTCCAAATGTATGCAGTTCCTGGGGATACTGGGATGACACAACCATATGGGGTGTTGCTAACAGCGTAAAAAGTCTGACACAACATCACAGTGTAGCTACCGGCATGACTAACCAATGATTTGTGTCAGTAGTGTCCCAGAAAAGTAGCTGTGGGCACAAACCTAGATGGCAAAATGACAAAATGATGACTGGACATTACACTGGCAATCATTTCAAGTGAAGAGGGCCGCTAATACTCTTCATATACAGCACATTAAAGCTGTAGGGCCAGTGGAGGTGGCTCTGTTTGAAATACCATCACTTGCCTGTGTTTTTCATTCGCTTGTCAGGCTCCGGTCCCCGTGGCACACAAACAAACTGCAGTACTGCTGTTTGCTGCGTAACATGTCAACACACACACAATGAGGCGCTGACCGAGCGATGTCTCCTCGCTGCCCGGAGCGTTTGGATGCATCCAGCTGAATCATCCTGGACCTCAAAGAAGCATTGCTGTTCACGGGAGTAAATGATTGGATTGTCTGAACGTAGTCATGCCCGAATCACATTTTACCACAACCAGCTGGAGTGGACGGGCGCACAGCTTCCTCCAACAGCTCTCAGACGTCATCGCCAGAGCCAGGTTCTAATTTGACTGAGAGAAATCTTTTTAATAGGCTCTCCACAGATCTTTTGAGAAGGCTTGAAGAACCAGAGGCAATTCTCACTGCTTGACTACTGGTTGATTTCAGCCCTTCCTGCAGCAAAAAGTGTCATGAGTGTGTGAACAAAAAGGCGAGAAGAAACTGCTCTTCCACTCACACCTTCTGGAAAGAGTAGTTCTTCTCCAGCAGGTGGTGAAGACAAGAAAAAGCTCAAGTGACCAATTTATAAATCATTCTCTTACAAATCCAACCCTTTTGTATTACCTATATACACTATGTGGATATATGTGGCACTTCAATGTCAGAAAAAAGTTCAGAGCAGAGGAAGGGTAGAAAAGTTAAGTAAATTGTAATAAAAAATGGGACTCATATTTGGACTGTATTAAACTCAGGTCAATGTTTCTGTCCTGCATATGACTGTGTGCATGTGTGTGTGTGTGTGTGTGTGTGTGTGTGTGTGTGTGTGTGTGTGTGTGTGTGTGTGTGAGAGAGAGAGAGAGAGAGAATTGATTAACATTTGAGACCATTATCAGTATCCTAATTATAACTGCTTGATTTCCAGTAAGATGCTGCCGAGCAGAAAATCAATAATCATGCTTCCTTTCTTTGTCCACTTCAGAGAGCTAGAAGAAGACGGGTCAATATATAATTGCGGGACTTTTTGTAACATAGTTGGCAGGTATCATAGTTGACATTTTTTGCTGTTTTCAGGCCTAAAATCAACATGGCCGCCTGTAATCAAACACCACATGGTATTTTTACAGAAAGAGTCTTCTAAACATATATACAATTGAGTAAAATTGAAATTGAAAGTTATTTATAAAGATCAAGATGAAGACACAGATGATACAGAAACATATGGAAAATATCAGAAAGAAGCTGAGAAAATTCTCAAGCTGGTTGGCAAAGTAATTTAGTTTTTGGACATTAAAACATTACTGCACATTGAAATACGAAAATATGACAGTTTTTTTTCAAATTCTGCATGTGACAGTTGCACCATAAATTTAAGGGGACATGTCAGAGCTGCAGAACCATGAAATGAGGCATTCTGAGCTTTAATAATAAAAAAAATATTACTGATGTGCAAAATGTTGGTGTTAATTGATCAGATTACATAACTACACAACTAGTAATCACAAAGTGATTACAGACTGGAGGAAGCGATACTCAGGAAGGCCATTCAGGCGCAGGAGGCAAGTAAGTCCAAACAGAAGGAAAAAAAAGAAGCAAAAGTATAGAAACAGGGTTAAACATGACAAAAGATTTACAAGATCAATCAATGCAACAACACCGGATAAAATATTAAAAGCACCAAAAATGTCATATCCAATTAAGGAAAAAGAACCAGTAGAATTAAAGAAAATAGAGGGTTAAACCAGTTAGACAAGGACAAAAGTAATAATCATATTAATAGTAACAAGAAAAGCTCTCAGAGAGCCCAGTACTCCACCAAGCTGCTCAGTTGTATTATTTCCAACAGCTGGAATCTTGAAAAAAGTTGTGACAGAAATCATCATACAATCCATCCATCCTTTATCTATACACTGCTTAATCTTCATTAGGGGGCTGGAATCTATCCCAGCTGACTTGGGGTGAAGGCAAGGGACACCCTGGACAGGTCACCAGTCTGTCACATGCAGATCACACTCGCTTTCACACCTACGGGCAATTTAGAATCACCAATTAACATCAGCATGTTTTTGGACTGTGGGAGGAAGATGGAGAACCCAGAGAAAACCCACACATGCACAGGGAGAACATGCAAACTCCATGCAGACAGATCCCAGGAAGGCCGGGACGTGAACCGGGGATCTTCTAGCTGCAAGGTGAAAGTGCTAACCACCAAGCCACTGTGCAGCCCTCATCATAGAATATGGCCATTTAATATAAATGTACCCACAAACAAAATGTCCTTACGCTGAGCACAGGCGTGTGGTATGCATGTGTAAGTTATGTACGGATACTGAATTGTGGCGGCGGGAATTGATGGGACACCTCCACAATATAATCAATTCTTCCTTGTATCATTTCCGACAGTTAAGTCTGGATCCGCTGTGGATTTGTAGTAGGATCGCAATAATGTGATCGTCAGCGTTCACTCTTTGGCATAGTTAGAGTGACGCTGTGCTGCTATCTCGCAATGGTACAGAAATCTTTAACAAATTCATGGATCCAGACTATAAGCTGCCAAAATCTAATCACTTGGTCGTTGTCTCATTTCTGACCTCTGATTATTTCATCCAAATTCGTTTTTGAGCAATGTTACTAACAGACAGACAGATAGACAAATGTACGCTGATTGTCACATAACTGGCAGAGTAACAAAATAAAATAGATATACAGTGTTCCCTCGTATATCGCGGTGGTTACATTCCAGACCCTCCCGCGATAGATTTTACTGCACATACTGCATGAGCAATAAAAACTCTGAAATCTGGAAATAAAATAAAATAGATGTGTGGACATTACCCATAGTTGACACCAGAATTAATGATATCCTCTGAAAGTGTTAATCACACTAAATCTAAAAATATGTATCACTCCTGAGTGCTGTTTTTTTGATTGAAACTGTGACAAGTGGATGGGATTTATGTACCTTTTTTGCTTCCTTGAGCTGTATCAGACAGGGCTGCTGCTGCTGCAACTGTTGACTGTGTTGATCAGTAACTCCACCTACAATAACTAACCTCCTACTGCTTTAATTTGTTCCTTTCACACACACAGAATCTCTGCATCTCGTTTCTCTTCCTGAACGCCTCACAGTACGAAAGCCTCCGACCTCATCGCTGAGCCAACACACCCATTGCCATCACTCTCTTTAAAGTCCGACCTCAAAACAGCAAAATAATTGTTCCTTCCAGAGATTGTTGTTTAAGGGCTTTGACTTGGCTGGAGAATAAAAAAAAAAAAATCAATGACCACCTCAGTGACAGAGTCAAACCAAACTGACTGACGTATCAATTAGGAAGGGGAAAAAAAATTGGCTCCGGGGTATCAGGACTCCACATGGATGCTTAGGCAAGCCATTTGATAATTGGCGCACAGATGGAGTGTGACCGAGCTACAAGTCCATCAACCAGCCGGAGAGGACGCTTTTCCTTATTGAGGAACAAATTCGGCTGCGTTGACTGCAGCGTTATTTGGCAACTCACAGGGAAAATGTAGTTCTCCAACTTGTTTCCAGCAAACAAAACTCATCACCGGCAATGCTCAACAAATCACACCCTATTCCCAAACACACTCCCTGACTTCGAATGTGTCATTTGATGGACGTCAAGGCAATCGGCCCTATTATTTTCTGTGCTTGCCCACACACCGGTGCTGAGGCGCCGCTGTCCTGTTTCCAGCTTTGACGACGGTCAGCATGCAGGCTTCTTTTTCAGGCTTGTTCCCCAGGATTGGCACATTGCAGCCTGTGCACCTTGATTCTCCTTCTTCTCTTGTCAGGTGATAGCATGTCTTTTTCTGTGGGCTTGTAGCTGTCACAGTGGAACGCCGAGAAACTTACCATTGAGGTAGAAAAACATCCAGACCTCTACGTGCTGCAGGCATGGCTGCATGACGGTAATATAAAAGCAGACATTCCCTGGTGAGTCACACACCTGAGAGGAGACCGAGGCTCCTTATGTGAGGAAGTGAAACAACACGCAAACAACTCAGAACTTTAGTGCAGCATTTCAAACTCACTCCGCATTTACCAACGATGGAAACGTGTATGGTTAAATAAAAGAGAAAGCCACCTGAAGCAAAGAAAAAAAAATACAGTGAAATGTGAAACAGCCACATGACAAAGGCTTTTGTATCTGTTTAAATGAGTAGAAATTCTGTGTAATATACTCAGATCAATGAGAGACAGACAGAAAGAATCTGTACAGTTGAGCAGATTTTCTTTGCTCAATGCAAGTAACTAAAAGAAAAAATCATTAAGGATATCCGTCTGTCTTCTGTCTTTTGTCTAAAACACAGTTTTTATCATTTGAAATGGACCTTTCAGGGGCTGTGCAGTGGCTCGGTGGTTAGCACTTTCAACATGCAGCTAGAAGATCAGCTCACGTCCCGGCCTTCTCCCTGTTTTCTCTGGGTACTCCGACTTTCTCCCACAGTCTAAAAACATGCTGAGGTTAAGTGGTAATTCTAAATTGTCTGTAGGTGTGAATGCCAGTGTGATTGTATCTATGTGTAGCCCTGTGATAGACTGTTACCTGTCCAGGTGTCTCCTGCCTTCACCCCAAGTCAGCTGGGATAGACTCCTAAATGAGGATTAAGCGGTGTATAGATAATGGATGGATGGATGAAAACATGTCCTTCCTTGATCTGTCCCACCCCGTCACATGACTCTACAACAAAGTTACCAGCCCTCTGCCTCTGGTCATGTGAAATGTGTTTTTAAGATTCTTTCTGAAATTATTTTAACACATTCCTCTTGATCGAGATCATCTTTGTTTTAAAATGGGGACGTGGCCTAACTGACACACTGTCATTCAAAAAAGGTGGTCAGAGTTTGTCTTGTTTCTTGTAAGGGTCAAAAATGTAAACTCCCTGACTCCAACAGGTCCCATACTGCAACTTGATAGCATCTTTTTGGGAAAGAAATGCCCATTACTTTAGTTTTTCCTGTAATTTTAGCTAAATATATGACTGACAATATATAGATTTTTCAAAGTTATTTTTTTGGCCTTTTGTTGGCTTTATTAAATAGGTTAGGAAAGAGGCAGACAGGAAAGTAGGGAGAAGACCTGCAGTAAAGGCCAATGAGCTGGAATTGAACCCAGAAAATTTACTAAAATTGAATTATAATTTTTTCTTCTTTCTACTTTACAGACTTTCTTTCAGGGAGCTCAGAACTGTGGCTATCTATTCAGAAATCCTCTGCCTTGTATGCGTTTAGTGTCTTTTATTAATTATCCTCCCTTTGACTTGCCGTCTATTGTTTCCCGCAGAGCAGACTACACCACACTTGTTTGTTAAAGGCGGTCTATAAATACACTCGCCTTGACTTGACTTGAAAGACGGACTGTGAAAATAAACAGAGTAGAGCTGATGTCTCCAGACCCTCGACGATCAATCGTACCTGAGGCCGCTGGTTGCCATGGAAACTCTGTCCTCATTATAACAGATCGGCAAAGGTTACAGCGGAGACAATCTGAAGAAAGGCGGAGAGAACGACAGAAGCCGCCTTTCGCAGAAAAGGAAAGAGTGTGAAAAGTCAGACAGCTCGTCTAAAATAAAACCCAAACTAAAGGGAACTTGATACTCTGTGTAGCTTCGTAATGAGGCCTCACCAGGACAGCTTTTAACCCACTTTGATATCAATTCTGCGTGTCGGAAATGTCACAATTCACTTTGATGACGATGGTGTAGGGAACATTTCTTCAAGCATCTCATGAGTCCGCAAATGGGTTGGTAACAGCTGACTGAGATAGTCGTGATTCCTTTTAGTTTTCATGCTCATTAAACCGTTCAGTCCACACTTGTTCCGAGTGGATAAAAGCAAAGGTCACGGAGGAGGTTTCTGCAGCAGGAGAGAAGTTAATTCATTGTTGCATGAAAACGATGGTTTTTTTTTGTAAAACTGACGATTGCTCCCAAAGGTTTGCCAACAGATGCCGACTATTTAGGGCCACCGTGAGGCTTACAGTTGTGATTCTGTGTGAAAATTCTGTCTGTGGGTGTGTGTTGGGCCTAAATGCAAGTAACCAACCATTGAAGCTGTGCCTGAATGCATCCTGTAGACAAAGTAATTTATAATGCCCCGTGATTACACTCGTTTTTTGTGATAAATGAATAGAAATGCTGCCAAAAGAGCTCCCAAAAAGAGTCCTCATACACCCATCTACCACAACATTAAAACTACCTGATTAATTTTGTGTAACTGAGCTGCAGCTCTGATCATCAGCACATGGCCACTGGTTCTCTGGTTCTCTGTTAGCAGCAGATCTTTTGGATCCTGCAGGTTGTTGAGTGGAAATGATAAATGTTTTCAACTTCACCTGTCAGGGGTTTTAATGTTGTGGGTGTATATTGCAGTATATGCTGCAGTTGGTAACTTACATGCACAGATTTTCATCCTGCCTTGTACACTGTCATCACTATGCCTTTATTTTTAGCCTTATGGTACTTGCCTCCTCTGTATCGCTGCTGCTGTAACAGTCAATTTCCCCAGCGAGGGATCAATAAAGTTCATCTTGTCTTACCTTAAAATGCAGGAAATTATGCTAAAATGAGGCAACACATACCTCACATTCAAATAAATCTGCACTAAACAACAATAATAATTTAACCTTGACAAAAAATGAGGCAGACTAAACATTCACTCTGTCAAATTTCTCAACTCAAATGTGTTTTTATTGAATGTGAACTCATTTTCATACCATAGTACAGCATTTATAATTTTTTTAAAATTTGAAAATGCACGCATATTATTTAAGTACTTTAGCGGCAAAAATATTTAGGATTAAAGCCAATTCTTTAAAAGGATTATTATTTGGGCATTTTTGCCTGTACTAGTCAGGACAGTGAGAAAGAGACAGGAAACATGGGTAGAAGAGTGGGGCAACGGCATGCTGTAAATTGCCATGAGCTAGTTTCGAACCCATGACTGCAGCATCTGGGACTGCTCATGGGTCACCCGCCCAGCCAGGTGACCTATCCAGGCACCCAGAATTAAAGAAATATTGATAATTTAGTGTTTAAATGTGTCATGAAACTATTAAGTGCTTATTGTACCTTATTGGGAATGTCTTTTATAGACTGTTAAAGAATGTTTTTGTATAGATTTTTTCCTTCACGCACTTTTTACTTACTTAGGGAATGGTTTAAAATTTTGTTGTATTGCTGGCTTGCACTACAATATATTGACTGTAAAGCGTTTAATCCTAATTCTAAACAAGTGTCAGTCATAATACAATACAGATATATGACCTGATGCAGGGTTTTCTCTGCAGAAAGGTCATTGATGCTGAGGATCTATTTTCATCTCAGCTTTTATGGATATTATATCATTTTTACTTGAAGAGCTACAACACAAAATCTTCCTGAAAGGCCCATAACTGTGCATTCAAACTGCAAGCAGCACGATCAACGTGTCCTTTCATCGCCTGCAGAGGTGGGTAACTGAGCTCTGTCTACACAGATCCACAAAGCCAAAGCCTGGCCTGGCTAAAAAATCTGTATGAATATAATTTGTCAGTCTAAAAGGAAGCTAAGCAGCAAGGCAGCTCTCCACCGAGCGATTCCAGATTTATTCAGTCCGACTGAATGCGGTTGCAAATGGCACTCATATAAGAAAAGTGTTGCCTCACCTTTCCACAAGAGTTACCTTGTAATCACTGAGGCGAGCAGAGCTGGAAATGATTTACGGATTTCTTTAAAGTGCAAGTATGAGGTGTGAAAAGCACACGCCGAGTCAAATACTGGCAGACAGAAGAGTAAACTGGCTGCCGCTCCATTAATCTGGACACTGAGCTGGTTTTCTTAACTGATAAAAGCAGAGTAAATACGATAATACAAGCAAATGTGTCGACAGTCAACAAACGTGTTCCTGCTGGTAATTAACTGTAGATTTCAAAGCTTTATTGTTTGATTACCAGCGTGGTATTATTTCATTGCTCCTTTGTTGTGCTGCAAACCGCAAACTACTACAAAAAAGAAGAAGAAAAAAGAAGCAGGAAAGCAAATTCATTATCTTCAAGTAATAAGCTTTGGCATGAGTGGCGAGCTTTCTCTGTTTATCGTCACTTAATGCTTTCTAGTTTGTGTCTGCCAGTTAGCAGCTGACAAGACTTTGTCGGCAGAAAATACACTTTGCACGCAGCTATGTGGTTGGATAACTTTGTTCAGGATTAATTGGAGTGCGCTATAAATAAATGCAACTAAGAAACTACATCTATAAGTTTGTATGTATCTGTTTTAAAGCTGTGCCCAAAGTACGAGAAAACCCACAACAGATTTACACAATAACAGCTGCGTATGACCAATCATATTTCCAGCCGTCCCTCAGTTGCACAACAGGGACAGTCTCAGCTGATTTCCTTAACGTCATCAAACACTTTATGGAATGAGTTCATTACACAGAGCACTCAAGCAGAGACGGTCTAAGTTGTGTAAATTGTGTAAACGTGTGTGTGCGGACCGTTGAGAGAACATAATGTGTGTGTGTGTGCGAGCATCCGTGTCTCTGGGTGTGAGTTTGCATGCATGTGTTTGTGCTTATTTGACATGCTGCAATCAGAGAGAATTAAACACAAGGAGACAGATAATAGGACATTTAATTTACAAAATTATGTGACTGTGAGTGTGTGTGCGTGCCGATTGTGTGTGTGCATGAGTCGTCCTGTGATTGTTGTAAATGAGTAGCAAGGGGGGGTCATTATACTGTGGAAAACATCTGCGCCGCTGCTCGATTTTTACATTTAAAAAAAAACAACAAAAAAAAACTTAATGTCCAATTATAATGAACTGGTGTAGACACACGCAGGCGCAGGCACGTACACACACTCAAACAACAGAATGCACATTTGTTGCGGCTCTAATTAAAGCTACTGAGAGATGACAGCTATGGCAGAACTTCTTAATGTGGTCTTGGCACTTCCCATTCATTCCTCTCAAACAGATCAGTATAGAAATACATCTGTGATATTTGCCGTGGGGATTTAAAAGGCCTTTAATGGGGGACACACTGAAATCTATTGTGTCCACTCAATAAGACGCTAATGCCTGGAATCTGTGCACATTCAAAGAATGCAGATAAGTGATGCACACTCAGTCCTACAAACCTTTTATCTGTTGCGCTACCTGCGTTTTATAAACCAAGGACACAAAGTGCAGGTAGGAAGGGGTTTCACTTTCTGCTATTTTGAGGCTGCATGTATGTGACGCATGCAGAAACAGCAGTACAAGAACAGAAATGAAGAACAGTCCGCATATGATACGCATTCAGTCACGCTTTGCATGATGCAGTTGCGATTAATAAGTTAAATATCTGCATTTTTTTTCTGTCTACCCTTGCGCTTAGATACTGAAGCTTGGGAATATCAGACTCCACAACTACAATTAAATAAATCAAATCAAATATATTTATATAGAGCATTTAAAACAACCTGAGCTGACCAAAGTGCTGTACGTTGTATCCGATACCAGCAACAAAAAGTATGTGCAAAACATCAAGACAGGATAAAACTAGAAAAAAAACCTTTTCAAGCACAAAGTTAATGATATTAAAATACTTACAGGCAAAACAACTGGCAGAACAACTGACTGTCAACTTGTAAGATCAATTTCTGAATAAAATATATGACAATATGAAAAATCAAAAACCACTGAGAGCAGCTGAAATCCATTTATTTATTTGTTTTTGAAAATGTCAGTGGAGGAGGAACACTTAACATTGAACACTGAAAGAGGAAGGCTGTTCCAAATCATTGGAGCTGCTACTGCAAAAGCTCGATCTTCCCGTTCCCTCCAGCCTTGATGTGGAACAGGAAGTACCTGCCCTGATAATCTAAGAGGCCTTAAGGTAGAGCAGGGACAAAGAAATTCAGAAATACAGCAGGACACTGAGTGACTTGTGGAAAATAACTTCATATCGTCACATGTAATCATCACCGTATTATTTATAAAAATCAAAGACGAAAGAAAATGGAAAGAAACAGAGCTTTTGTGACGTGACTAATACTAGCATGTTCCCAGCTTGCTAATGTTTTTGTGGTTAGCTTGTGGTTAGCTAGTCAGCTAACCAAAGCAGATGACAGAAGTTTAGTTCGTTGAGTTAGCTAGCCAGCTGACGCTGCGTCGAACAAACCAGGCTCTTTTGTGATCAGATAAAAACATTTGTACTATTCTTGTGTCTGCTACTTGCTGCATGCTCCTGCACACCAGCTCTCTTAAGACTCTGCCCAAACAATGTAAAACAACTCCACACGACACAAGAGCAAGCTGTAGTACTGGAGTAATGCAGCCATACATGATCTAGCTTGAAACCGATTCTGAAGAAGAATAATGACGCAAAAAGTCACGTCCTGCAAGTTAACAGGACAGATTCCTGAGATGCTTGAAATCCAAGACGGCTTAGTAGAGTTGAGGCAAAGAAATTCAGAAATACATCGGGACACTGAGTGACTTTTGCAGAAAAAAACTCTATCATCACAGTATTATCTCTAAAAATCAAAGATAATAATTGCACTACTACAAACAGAAGCATAAAGAACTAGGGTTGCCACCTTTCAGAAATGAAAATAAATGATGCCCACCACGGCTCCTCAGGGCCACGGTTCAGTGAAATTGGAAAGATATTCACAGATTCTGACTTCCGGCATCAATAACTCAGATAAATGTTGTCAAAACATAAACGATCGCTCTTTCCCATCGTTGTAAGCTAGACAATGTGCTACAAGCCCAGTTTTATCAAAAGTAGCTGTATTTCAAGCTGCAGGAATAACATTGGTGTCAATAGGAGCCAGTTGAAGGCTGCAGTGATTTTGGTGACACTGCAGTACATAAGAGTGAAGTTACTGAATATTAGTGTCTCTCTTCGCTGTTGCAGCGGTTTTGCAATTTGCAGACGGTCCCTGTTCACTCCATAGACACCAGTGTTATCTGTGCAGCTTGAAAGACAGCTACTGTTGATAAAACTGGGCTTGTAGCACATTGTCTACCTTACAACGAAAACTAGCCTAGTTTAGCTTAGCAGAAGCAAGAGAAAAATGGCAAGTCATGCTCTCTAAAGCTGCCTGTCATATTGTGCTTTGGCAGTTTATCAAGTTATACATCAAATATATAAAAAAATATAACATGCAGACAAGTTGTTGGTTTCCCAGGAAGTTTTATTGACTTCTTTCTCTCCTCTGCTCATCTTAGTTTAGAGAAGACAACAAGAACTCATGAGTTATTCCTCCACCATCCATCCATTCATCCATCAATCCATACATGCACCCCCTTTGACTTTCTTCGTCCTCCTCATGCATACACTTGGTGTCCTTGTCTCTCCATCCATCTCCCTCTCCTTCATCCCTCTCTGAGCCTCTCTCTGCTTTCTCCCAAAAATCCAATTAGTCAGAGCTGAGCCCTTCCTCTGCAGGAGAAGAGGGGGAGCGATGGGAAACACAAACCCTTAACCAGAATTTTCTCAACCTTAGCTTGTCTCCTGTGGTTTGACCATAGAGAGCAGAGGAAGAGAAACAAAAAGAGGTGAAAAAAAGGAAGAAAGGAGGAGAAGTTACAGGCAAAAACCCTCATCAGAAATCTCCTGTTTGCACTTTTTCTGCTTCTCATTAAAGATACCAGCGATGGATGAGATCGTGCAAGTTAAAGATTTTGAAGTGGAATTAAATTATGAGGCTTGGACATGGATTTTTGTAATGCTGAGATCAATAGATAACCCATATCTAAAAATCCACAGATTCTCTTTTATTGCCATATTAATACTTGGAATAGCACAATGGAAATTTGCAGTCTGTTCTCGATTAAAAAAAAAAAAAAAAAAAACTTAAAAAGTAAAAACACACTAGCATGCTATTACATGAAAGACTAAAAAATTTCAACATAAGGAATGTTTTTGAAATACATAAGCCTAATTTGCACACAACTACTTCAACCTGGAGACCCTTTAGTAAACTGTAATAATTGTGGAGGTCATCTATGAACTTAATGCTGTCTGAATGTGCCATGTCTGTAATTTTTCCTGAAATTTTCTACCACATTTTGCCAATCACAGAGGTTCTACGATAATATTAGTTCCAAACAAATCAGCATCTCTGTGATTTGGGGTCATTTTTGTTTTCTTATGCAAGGTTTTTTGTTTTCTCTGCACGTTTTTCTGCTTCTGTCTTGTTCGACAGCTGGGGAAGCTGCACTGGTAATCACAAAGGAAGGTTTGAGCAGAATTTTTGCTGCAAATTTAAGAGGCTCATGTCGCTACACAGCATGAGGGAATCTTCAAAGGATGATGAGACGGATGACATGCATGACAGTATGTAAGAGGAACAGTTTGCTGTTTATCAGCCCAATAGTTGTCATGTGGCAGCTTATTAATACCACATCTGATGTCAGTTAATTTGGATACTTCACTTATCCAGTGTGTGTGTGCCACACAGAGCTCAGACAGAGGTGGCAATTGCTAAATCACGAGGCCTCAAGGTAGTGTTAGTCCAATGAATAGGGCTTTCCACACACTTCTCTGGCCTCTTGACTGTATCTATTCATTTTGAACCCACCCTCTGGCAGGTGTTGGATGATCTAATCAGTGATTAGATCAACAAACTCTATCAAGCCACAAAGCCTTTTTCAGTGTCTCTGGGTTTTCTGCTCGCTGCAGTGCAACATTGTGATTCCATTAGTTTTTGAATGTCACTACAGACATAGACTCGGTTCAATAACATGGTTTTCAAGGTTTTCTCAACTGATGACAAAACTGAAACATAGTACAGAACAAACTACAGTACAGTGAATGGAAACCCTGACATCTAGTATTAAAGTAGATGCTTTGTTGTCACTGACCTTGGCTACAGCTACAGCCGTAGTTTAGTGAGGTTTGTCAGAACATCACCTTTCAGATGTCAAGATGTGCTAATTAAATGTATTCAAATTCCTCTTTGATCATTGATGAAACTTGTAAAACCTCCTCCCTCTGTATTAGAGTTGCATATTTAGAATTTTTTTTTGGTTTTTATGCTTAAAAATAATCCCTTTCTGCATTAAAATGGCATAGATGTCACTCTAAACTGTTGCCTCCTCTAAAATGTGCAGATCTATGAAGCTGCTTCTGCTACTTGCTGCAGCTTGAGCACACCAGCTGACTTAGGACTCTCCTCAAACACTGTAAAACAACTCTACACGACACAATGGCAAGCTATAATACTGGAGTAATTCAACCATACGTGTTCTAACTTCAAACCAATTCTGAAGAAGAATGACACAAAAAGTCACGCCCTGCAAGTTTACAGGACTGGTTCCTGAGGTGTTTGAATCTGTTTTTGAGACCGTCATTGGTACACTGCACTTTCAAGTTATTTATTGTGTTTACTATGTGTCTTTCAGCATATAAAAACTACTATATCTACATATTAACAAGGTAAAAACAACTTCATTTTCACCGTAGAGGGTCTTTAAAATGTATGATTACACAAAGAAGTACAAGTAGAAATTACATTAATGCACAAATCCAACACATAACTACATTAAGCGGCTGTTAATTCGCTTCAGCACATCAGGTTCATGCACAGTATTTACTTAAATTGATTTCATGAAATGAGACATAAAAAATACCCATTACACATTAGCTGCTATCACGAGGTGTTGGGAACCCAAATGATTGAGGGTCTCTGGGTTCACACAAATATATCCACAAAACAAATCAAGTGAACATGGAGAGATAATGATGATAATAGTCTGAGGTGAAGTGACCCTGCCTGTATAGTAATAGGTGCAATTTTAAACAGACAGTACATGGGATTGAGAGCACCAAACACAGGACAATGTCTGTAAAGAAGGATATTTTCCAGTCTGTGCAGCTTTCCTTCTGAGCTCAGTCTTCAACGCATTCATCAGTTCTAACTCCCTGTACCTGTTTGTGAACAGTATGCACCACCATGTTCTGATGCAGGGATAGACTTTCTGATTCATTTCCATCTTTGGTGCTAAGCAGTCATTACTGTGCTGTTTCTGCACTGCACTTTCAAGAGATTACATGCCAAAGCATATGTTTTCCATTTATTCATGATCTTTGATTGTTTATCCCCATTTCAGCAGCAGAAGTATCGAACCACAGATGCTCAATATTTCAGAGCCTCTCTGCAACCAGACACTCCCTCATACAAGCTGCGTTTTTTCCTTTGGATAAAAAGACCAGAAGCTCAGTGAAGTGATGTGATCTTCTTCCACCAGCAGACTTTCATCATCATTAGCATGTTTCAGATTTTGCACACTGCACTATTGAGTTCTATTGTTTTCAGAAATGTGTTTTGATATAGATATTTTAGTGTGACAAGTTCCAGCTGCTAATCTAAGAACATGGCCTTCAAATACAAATGACACTCTTTAAATAAATTATAGAACAACAAAAAAATCACATGATCACATTAAAAAGTTTGAAGATAAGATAATCCTATATTACTCCCCACGTCAGGGGAAATTTCCAGTGTCACAGCAGCAAACATCGTTCAGAGCAGCACTAACCATATGTACAGTAATGATAATAATTCCAATAACAATAATATGTACAATATATACAAGAATGAAGAATGAAAACAATTCAGCGATAGGTTTCTGTTCATCCATGGGTCCACATTATATCCAAATTACAGATAGGAATTGTTAATAACCGATTATTACCATATTTTAAACGGAAAAGGTGTAATAGCATTATTTACAGCACATAAGGCTGTAAAATGCTGATTTATTTATTTTTATATAAATAAAACAAACTAATGAAACAGACTACAAACTAGATAAATCTGATTAAAAAGACAAAACATAAAACTCTAGTAGGATAAAATTTTACACTATAAATATATTAAAATAAGGGAGTATCTGAAACAGAAGGAACAGAATGTCTTGGTCTCACACTCATTCATGTCCATGTCAACTGCCACTGAACAGATCAGACGCAAAGAGCCTCCTGTGAAAGAGCTCAGCTGCTGTCAGAGCAACACACTGAAACAGACTGTTCAGAACTGAGCTGAAACCAGAGTTACACATCTTACAATGAACAACCTGTACAGTATTTTGAGATGAAACTTGAAAGACACATTCTGGGGATGTCCAAAACTGAGATTAACTGTCTAAGAATGGCTATAATCTGACGACTTAAAGGCCATTTCACAAAAAGTCACGCCCTGCAAGTTAACAGGACAGATTCCTGAGGTGTTTAAAATAATCTAACAGGTCTTGAGGTAGAGGAAAAGAAATTCAGAAATACATCAGGACACTGATAAAAATAAGATATATTTACTTTACACCTTCTGTAAACAGTGTTTTACAACAAAGCTTGATTTTCCATTATACGGTGTACTACTAAAGCGGTCACATGCAACATGTTCTCCTGTTTGCCTTAATCTGCTACTACTGCAAGCCAGTTTACCAATAAACATTGCAGTTGAATCTGATTCCCTCTTACTCATTCACTCTACTAATCGAACAAAGATGTGGAAACATTTTTGGAAGATTTTGTCATGGCATAAACATATTTGCTGGGGTTTAACGTTTCTCTTCCCCATCCAGTCCTGTCATAATGGGGGCAAACAATTAGCCGCTATGAAAGATTGACACAGTTCTTCTTAATCAGCACTGAACAGACTTCTAACAACCTGATCGGAGTCAAAGACAGCCAGCCAGCCATCTAATAAGCTCAGAAGCTGATAACCAGCTATCTGGCATACGCTTTATTTCCCACAGGCGATGATGAGTTAATTGCAGAGTTTTCTGTTATTTTCACAAGTTTGAATGAAGGATCCAAAACACTCAAGCAGCATTCATATCAGCTGGAAAACTCCTCCAGCATTATAGAGAGCAAACTCGACAGAAGCAACAAAGATGTTCCACCGCTGCGGAGGCTTTTCAGTAATGCCTGCTTTGTCTTGTCTGAAAGCTTTATAGGTCAGTGTGCGAAGGTTTTCAATGTGATTTAATCCTGTCAAAATGTCGCCGCTTCCTAGTAAAGCTTGCACAACACAAGGATAAGAAGGATGTAATCTATTCAGCATAGAATGATGAGGCTCATTCAGTATGAAGGGATCCCGTCTGACTGAAATACAAATCTAATGTCACAGCTCCTGTTTGTTTGGTTTTTGGATGTGCTGTTAATGGCCATGACCTCTGACACACCCATGACTCACTGTATATCTAAATGTCAGCACGTGTTTCTAAATGGCAGCGTTTCTGAACTGATCGTGAAGTCGTACCGTGCGTAGGTTGACATAATCTGTACTACATTTATCATGGTTCAATAAAAATCATGTATCTATTTTGCATGTTGAAAACTCCCACTTTTATCCATGTTCTAACATAACTGCATAAGGGTTTTCTAATCATCAGTGAGCCTTTCAACACCATTAACTAACACAATGTAGCATTAGAACACAGGAGTGATGGTTGCTGGAAATGTTCCTCTGTACCCCTATGGAGATATTCCATTAAAAATCAACCGTTTCCAGCTAGAATAGTCATTTACCACATTAACAATGTCCACACTGGATTTCTGATTAATTTAATGTTATCTTCATTGAAAAAATGCTTTTCTTTCAAAAACAAGGTCATTTCTAAGTGACTCAAACTTTTGACTCGGTAGATAAATTGTGCAAATTAGAAAAGAGGACATGTAAAACCTAATTCCTTTAGGACAATAAAGTATCTTTAAATTCTTGATGCTTTTAGACGAGGTGAATTAAAAGCATAATTTCTCTAGTGGAGGTGAAGGTGATACAAATGTTCCTGTGCTTATTGGTGATTAATCAATTAGGACGCGTTCACTGAATAATACATTTCCACTTTGTGTTGTATCTGATTGTTGATTATAGGAATCCATGTAAAAGTTGTTTCACAGTTGCCAAAGTGGCACCTGGAGCTAGTTGGATTCGCTTATGTGCTGTTTTAAGTAGCAATATGGTCGTTTACTGCTTTGCTTTTTTAAAAATTTGATATTTGTTTTTGTTTTATGCCATGGTGTGCATAACATAGGGCACATTAGCTCTTAAAGGGTTCCTATTTGTAGTATGAAGCAACAGAGAACTCGCCCTTGGATTCTTTGGTATGCTGAAACTTAAACTTAAAGCCAAAGTGGTCTCTAACATTCAGTAAAATTACATATGATTTAGATTTTTTTAAAATGGTCTTCGAATGGTAGATACCCAAGTAGCTTTAGAAATGTTGCAGAGTAATCTATGAAATCCTGACTATATCCTCCATTGTTGTAGCTAAGCACACCAGGCTCACTACAACTTTTTGTCAAAAACCCTGAAGCAAACTCACTATACTACAATTGGCAGGTGTATGTTTAGTGGAATAAGTCAG
The DNA here is from genome assembly GCA_027123335.1 of Amphiprion clarkii. Classification (NCBI taxonomy): domain Eukaryota; kingdom Metazoa; phylum Chordata; class Actinopteri; family Pomacentridae; genus Amphiprion; species Amphiprion clarkii. The sequence goes on from CM049578.1 coordinate 8,120,072, forward strand.
TCATACACATGTGTTATTGGAATATATGTATAAAAAAACCCTAATGGACATGTTAAACAAGCTAAAAAGTTGAATTTCACAGAAGAGGTGTTAAAAATTTCCTCAGGCAGTTCTGAAGTGTTTTCAGGGATTTAGAGTAAGAGCCTTGTTATCAAGTCACACATTTTGCAAATTTATTAGCTTGAAAATAATATATGGGAGGACTGGGGAAGTACCTCGAATACATTCTGTTAATGTTTCTTTTGAATGTGGATTAAAGTTTTCTTTATCAGTTTAGAAAAAATATTTCTATTTTAAAAACTATGAATCACTAAAACCAAAAATAAAAAAAAAAAAAAAATGGATTGGCTCACAAAACTGATAGTCAAAAATGTAAAAAAATGTAAAAACTTGAAATTCTGGAGATACATACATAGACAGCAAAGGTTTAAAACAGAGCTTTTGTAATGTTTATTTCCATGAACTGTTGATTCCTTTTTTAAAAGTCAATTGGTAAGGCTCTTAAAACACTGAAAATAGTCAACGATGACGTTGTGAAATTCCAAGATGACAATTCTTTTTCTCATTTTCAGTTCTAAACCCAAAGATATTTAATTCACAGTGGTTTTAAAAAAAGAAAAGCAGCAAAACTCAACTTACGAAAAGCTTTAATGAGTGAAAAGTTGGAATTTCTGCTTCACAAAAGACCTATGTTGTCAATTTATATAATAATAGAATGATGCTATAGCAATATATCTAGTTTTTAAATATATAATCGAACAAAGCAAAAACTTCAGCGGTATGATATCCAATGCTGAAGGCAACAATAAACAGGACAAGTTTCTTGGCAAGTGTGTTTCTCTTTGTTGCCTCCAGCATGGAACGTACTGCTGCTAAAACACCAACACACCCCATCACCATCTGAACAGCCTGTGGATTAGAGTCAAGCCCTTCTACTGGGAACTAGTTAATACTTGTTTCAGCCGGGTGAATTAGATTTTATACCTATCTCATTGTACAGACAGCAAGCTGGCAGAAAGTAAGCGATAACGGGGGAAGAAGAAAGCAAGACGGAGGCAAACAGACTTTGAAGTGTGGATGATGAGCTTTTTAAGAGACACGCAGATAGATAGGAAGAGACAGACAGTTTACCAGGCAGACAGAAAGAGCCACGAGGGGCAGATCCTGCTGTCTGATTGCAGCTTGCAACTAGTCACTGATAGCAATGAGAGACAATGAAAGAGGGGAGCATAGAGAGAAAAAATATGAGTATCAGGACGGAAAGGTGAATCCAAATTGGAGAGGAGAGAAGGCTGCTGGAAAGACGGTGATGAAAAGAGGCAGAGAGTGAAGACAGACAGAGAGGAAATGGCAGTGGTAATTATACAGATAAATACATGGGGTGCTGCAGCTGCATGAGTGCAACTTAACTTTGGGGACAAATTCTGAAATACACACAATGACTTTTGCAACTGGGGACTATGTTTGCGTCACGGATTAGACTGAAGTAACATGACACTCAGCAATCCTTTAACATGTGGCAGTGTTTCTTGATGCAACCTTGAATTATCCCTAAAAGTGCATTTTGTGTGTTTGTATTAATGAGAACTGGATACTGGACTCAAAGGTATTTTTCCAATGCAGAAGGTCAGGAAAGGTAGTATGAAGGTTTACAGCACTTTAACTGCTCATGTCAGCCTTTCTGTTTCCATTGCAGTGTTGGATATGACAGTTTAGACCAGTCCATTAACACTAGATATGGCCGAAAAAAATGGCACTTGTGCCCTCTCCAAACTTAACCAATCAGCAGTTGTAATCTTTGAGGTCAACCTTAAAGTAGATACTTTTTCCATTTAAAAAAAAAAAAAAAAAAAAAAAAAACCTTTTAAAGGGCCTTACAAGGGCAGTTCTTGTAGTTGGGACATGCACAAAGGTTTTGACCTGGTTGTGTCCTTGTCCTTTCGTCTAATCTTGTCCTTCTCTTTGGGGGAAAATAGGGAGGAATCTTGAGTTTTCCTATTTAGGAGCTTCATGTCCTCCTCCATTTCGCTGTTAGTTTGGCCCTGGTTCTGCTCCATTCTCAGGTTCTTTCTCAAGGTTCCCTTCTTTAAAGCTCATCTGATCAACTCTTCCTGTTTTCTTACTCTGCATGCAGGGACATGAGAGTCATGTCAGAGGCCACTATGATTGACATCCTCAGTCTTCTTCTCCCAGATCTTTGCTGTCATTCTCCTTCTAGTGACCTGGTTGTATTCTGAGTTTTTACTTTTTTGGTCTCCCTGCTGGGGATAGAGAGATTGCTGAAGGTAGTGGATCTTTTTCTGTTTTATTTTTCTGTCCAGTTCACAGTTCATCAGCAACTTCTGGCTGTTCTTTCTCTTCTGCTCCCAGCTAAGCTCCTTGCTTGTCATCTGCTCCCTAATAGCAACAAGGTCTGACGGAACCTTCCAGTTTTCTAAAGCCTGCTAATACACCTCTCCAGGCTCTCACCCAAGTGACTAAAGACAAAAATATATAAATGTAAGAACTATTATTCACAATTTCTGCCTTTATGTGTGACTTAACCATAGTGTTAAAAGTTGTTACCATATGCACTCACACACATGCTGCACACCACCCACACACTTGCATACTGTAAATACACTTAAACATATTTACTTTGCCATCAGACAGCACTTTCTGACCGAAACTGAAGCCAAACACAGAGTCCACAAGTGTTATATGATCTGTGAGGTAAAATTATTGTTTCTATTATTGGAGTCTGAAGAAAGTGATAGAACTGCTTCATATCTGCATCAGAAAGGACTGTCTGACTGCAACATAAATTTAGTCTACGCTTGAACCTAAAGAGGATTTCCAGCTGATCCATCCACAGCAGTGCATTGCTTAGCTTCTGTGCAGGTAGTCCTGTCTGTTTCTCCAAACTCAGGACATACTGATTGTGACCTTCTGCAGGTAAAACAAATATATAATGTTTTATTTACATCAGAGGAAACTGTGACCAGCTTCCTGACCCACCACAGTGCACACTGGAACACCCAAGTCTAGAAAGCACCTGTCTCAACTCTGAGACACATGGTAAAGTAGGTTTTCACTTTGTTGGCGATTCACAATTTGCATGTACTTCAGATGTCATCCCACTCATGTAAATCCAGGAAACCCACGAGTGGTCACTGATGTTGAGGTCAGATGAGATAGCAAGCAAAGGCAGCACAAGCACAACAGAAAACCACTTCAACCCCATTCAGGACCTGTGGGTGCTCTGCTCTGCAGCATCATTAGACACGACTCTCAGCCTACCTACAAAAGGCTTCACCAAGCTCTTCTGAAATAACATTTTACAGCTGCAGATCCACAGGCTCATTGGTTTTATCTGCAAGAGGCGTAAATCAGTGGTGGCTACAGCACACACTGCCTGATGGACTGGGGTATTGCAGTTGTTGTTTTAATGCCAGTGTTATTAATTTATGCAAAAAAAGCAATTTCAGTTTAACACACATGTTGAAGGAGTACCACAGAATATCTAAATATGTCATGGTATACGGAGTTGTGAATAATTCAGAATTTATTGGCAAATATTTCTCATTTAAAGCTACTGATCTGAGAGATATCCACTGATTCCACTTGTCTGTCAACCTTCTTGTGTCTCTCGCTTATTTTCTGCACGCCTCACACCTCACATACTCACTCCATCCTCTCACCATTGTCCTTGTATCCGAAATCGCCACAACAAATCATCAGATTTGGATTGCTGGTTGTAACTTTTTCTTTACCGGGACAACATGGCCGGAAAATGTCATAGAACATTAACTAGGCATGTTGCATGGCAATACAAAAAAAAATTTCCATTACCCCAAAATTGTAAATACTGTTGCCCAATAACAGTTTCCATGAAATATTTGTATACTGCAGCTGTATCTGCAGGTTATTACTGTCAGTCGTATCCCTTGCTCCTCTTTGGATCTGCCTTCTCTTCCAAATATGGTTACTAAGGGGGTCAAAAACTCCAAGGAACCAGGACGTAGCAAACTCAAGGTTTCAAAATGACAATGTACAAACCAGTAGGTAACCACAGTGGGTTGTGAATCTTTTATGTACTGTGCTTGTTTAGAAGGAACAAATTCACTGGGGTAGTAGGGAGGGAGGTAGCAGAGAGACTATATTGCTGAGGGTTCCTGTTTGGGCTACTGATCAGGATGTTGGGAATTTAAACCTCAGCACCGCCAAACTGCCACTATTGGGCCTATTGAGCAAGGCCCTTATCTGTATCTCCAACAACTGCTTATTACATTTAGGAGGCAACAAATAAAATAGCAAAGGGAAGTGACTGTATAGTGTTTGTCCTTTTTGCTAAAGGCAACTGCATCTTTCAAGGTTGCACAGGGTTGATCAGTGCATTGTGCAGGTTTACAGTCACAAAATTTAGATGACAGTTTAAAAGAGGCTAAGATGCTCCAAAGGGATCAGGGGAACAGCACAGTTGGGTGCTAAGTATGCACTTAAAAACTAATGGAAGTCTGGGCCAAACATATTGCTGCCCCCCAAAAACTTGACAGATGATGATTCATGTCCATTAATATGATGGTCCACAGGTTGTGTGGGCTGGAAAATTAATGGACCTGCAGTAAAATGAGGAGCTCAGCTGATGAGCCAAAATAGCCCAGTGAGATGTGTGAGTAAACCCTTTACAGTCCCTTTGACCCAGCAGGAGCAACCTAACTGTATCAGCAGTACTTTTCTGAGTGTAATACCTCAAAATTAGTGGCTTCTTGCTTGTGACAAATGCTGTAGTCATTTGATCCACAGTCAATTAAGGCTGGTTTACAGATTTTATTTTTTTTTTGCATGCATTGCACACTTCTGTTAAGTGCAGGATGTCCATGGTTACATGCTGAAAATATGTCTTTTCCAATTGCCATACAGACACGACAAGCCCTCTGTGCATGTGAGACACAGGCACAGATGCCATTTTTAGGAGATCTTAATGAGCAGCCATATACAGGGAAGCATCACGATGTCAGCTGAAGTCACCCCCGGGTTGATCCTTTGACAGAGGGGAGGATAGTTTATTTTAGATGTCTACAGATCTGCTGCATGTAACTGCACAAACTGTGCTGTTGCACCACAGAGGGCATCAACAGACCGTTTTTACTATTACGGCGGAAGAACACTTGTTCACAATAAACACGTTTGCAAAATGTTTCCATTCGGCAATTCAATATATTACTTGCAGAATAAAACAGCTTGAGAGAGGCACTACGGTATTTTTTTTGACAGGATTGCCTGCATTGTGCACTGCAAAGAAGACAGATGGGAGAGGAGACAGATAGCAATCACAGGAGTGATTTCGGTGACAGAAGGTGGAAAGGCGGAAGTGAAGAGTACAGATATTGCTTTTGGCCTTTCACCGAATCTTTCCAGGAATATAGAGATTAAAGAACTTGAATAAGTCATGTAAAGGGTACAGATACTTGACATCAACTTAGAGTGGGGATCCAATCTGTACCGTGGGAGTGACCTTACACAGAAAATAATTTATATAAATAATACAAAACTGATTAAAAATGCAAGATTCTGAAGGCTGTGGCTTAACTTAGTTCATTGCACCATTTTGAATCATGAAATTCACAGGATTTAAATACAGACTGTGTTGTACTGTACCAACATAATACATGGATCTTTGGTTCAAGTGCAGTGAACTCTACATTCACATAAGTGTTAAAAAAATGCTTGGACGATCTTCCTCTACAAACCTCTTATTTCCAGATTTGCACAGGCCTCCTGCAGGATTGCCAGTACAAACAGCTGCTTGTTCCAAAGCTTTTTGTATAGTTTGCCTCTAGAATTACAGCAGAATTTGTTCATCAAATACACTAAAATGACTAAATAACATTAATATGCTGTTTCATTTTACCAGGGTTGTGGATAATGCTTGGCATGCATTGTGAATTCAGTTAAAGGCAAGTTTTAGTTGCCATACTTGAAGTTCAACATTTCCCTTATGCATATGTTTCATAAGGAAGATCTGTTCACTTGCATGTTGCCTCTAGGTGAATATGAGTTATTCCTGCTGCTCTTTGTCACTTCCATTTTCCCACATTGTCTAAATCAGTTCACACTTCATCTTAAAATCACTTCACTAATCCAATGAGCTATGTGTTCTCTGAGCCGATCAGCATGTAGCCCCCATATTCGAAAATTAATTCATTTCTCTTCCTCCAGTGTTAATCATACATCCTTCCTTCTCTCCATTTCTGCTTCATCTTTGTTGTCCAGAACATCTCAGCCAGTCCCCATCAGCTATCTGCTAACTTTTCTCCACCACCACCAGTGTCTACAGCAATAAAAGCAATAAACTGAAAGAAGAAACTCCTACATTTGAAATTGTTGTCATTTTCATCATTTAAATTTATCATTAAGTTTCCACCTGTAACTCTGAAGGGATACTGTCTTATTGAAACCTCAGACATTATTGCACCCCACCAAATTCAGCCCAGCTTCAGACTGTCTGATGTGAGAACAAGTTTCTAAGAAACCCCAAGTGTCCTCACAGGATCTGTAGGTAACTCTGCAGCTGCTGTGGTTAAAGTGCTGCATCTACAATAAGAGATATTTGACCTGCATGAAGGTGTGCCGAGAAAAAGCCTTTGCTGTCCAAAAAGAACATTAGAGAAAAAGTACAGTTTGCCAGGGACCATGCAGGCAAAGTGCAGGCATTTTGGAATAATGTGCTCTTGTAGTTGTTTGACTGCAGTAATGGTAGACGTGCTTGGAGCAGATCAAAGGCAGGTTTTCAGGAGAAGAACCTCATACCAGCTGTGATGATGATGGTGGAAATGTGCTGCCTGAGGGTCTGGACAGCTTGCAGTCATTGATGCAACTATGAATTCTGCATCGTATCAAAGAGTGATTCAAGATAAGCACTCCTCTCAAGCTGGACACCCTCCTTCTGTTTGTGATATTCATCATACAAATAGGATCGGAGACATGAGGTAACCTTGGTGAAGTCACACTGCTAGACTCCAAACAGCCACTTTAGGTGTAGGGTTGCTTTTCTTTAGCCACATAATTTTAGCATATACGATGTTAAACCATTGCCTCATCATTTCTGTCATAACCTGAAATTAAAACTGCATAAATATGTTAAAAATGTCCTTATGTTTACCGATGCTGTTAAATTTATATGATTGTTTGCGATTTCTCATGACAGAACATGGAATTGTTCTTTTAGATCACTGTTGACATGTTTCAGGGTAAAATTTGCTCCAAAATGGAGCGGAACATCCTGGAAAACACATCAGTTTCCCCCCTTTTCTCTATCTTCACCTTAAATTCTTCCCATTCACTCTTTCTCCATAATCCTCTGCTTCCATTTGCCCCTTCTTATCTTTCAGTCCCTTCTCCCTCTTTTCGCCCCATGACTCTGAGTGAAAATCTTCCTCTTCTTCAACCATTCAACCATTTCTGCTCACTTCCATCTCCTTTCCACTCTATCTTTTGCTCCATGCCTCTCGGTATCCCTCTCCCTCTCGCTGTTTCCCTCTATCATGTTGCACTTGCTTGGAAAAGATGATTTTATAGGCATACAGAGGCGCCTCAAAGTGATTTTCCACATTTGCCCTCTCCCCCTCCTTTCCTCTCCCCAAGAGGCATTTGATCAAACAATACCAGTCTCAGCCAATAAGACGACATCCTGAGTCGGTAGTGTATATGTGTGCGTGTGAATCTGCAAAGCTGGTATTCTGCTGAGCAGTATTGGCATATGCAGGGTCTTCCTTGGTGTGTGTGCAGCCAGACTTTCTCAGCATGAGAGAGAAAGCAGGTGAGGAGAGGGCGAGAGAGAGAGGGGAAAGAACAGCAGCAGAAAAAGAGGAAAGGTATTGAACCACATCGAGGGAGAACTCGTCAAATCTTCCATTTGAATTAACAGAGAAAGCAGCGTGAGATTGGCTGCATCACCCAGCCTGAGCCCAGCGAAATGGGAATGATCCATAGGCTTTGTTCTGTGCAGCTGTACACAAGCTCACAAGGATACAAGCCCTAATACCTGTCGCTTCGTCAGCTGCAGTTACGCACCGCTGCCACAGGAGAGCAATGGTGTCAAATGCATGAGCACGAGGAGGCATCCAAGCCTATAGTGTGCACAAGTTAAAAAACTGTAAATGGGAGGCAAACTCAGTCTAAATATAGAGCATGTACGCTCATTCAGTAAATGGCCACTAATTAGTTTTTAGAAAAGTAATTAGGCTCAAATGCCAGACAAAAAATGACTACATGCTCCCTGATCCTTCAAATACTGCCCAAGTACCCTGAAGCAAAGCAGTCTGAACTGTTTTTTTTCTTCTATTTTTACATTATTACTGCAAATATAAGCTACTGTACTTTCAGCTGTCACACACAACAGGCTTGTTCTACAGCAGACATTTTGACTTACAGAACAGGTGCAGGTGTAAGTAGGGACATTAGCAGTGGCTCCATTCCATTAAAGTGTCCCAATAAACCATGATGAGGATCTGACATGCATGATGAAAGAACCCTGGAACTGGCACACCTGAATGTATTGCAGACAGTGTTTACACCTGTGCTTTTCCTGCTATGACAGGTGAGGAAACACAATTAATCTTCTTTCTAGTTATTTGTAAATTGTCCCAATTTTTTACTAGAAAAGCACTTAGAGAGCGCAGTACTTGCCAAGGCTGTTCATTCCCCCATATGGCATTGTCAGAAATGCAGCATTTTTTTTTTTTGAGAAATACAGCATTTGTTTGTTAGTTATTGATGATCAGAAATCATGGCAACATAGAATGTGGCTATTTGATATAGATATATTCACAAACAAAACGACCTTGCTCTGAGCACGTTTTGTGTACGTTGTGTATGGATACTGAATCGTGTGACCTAAATATGTAGCGGGCGGCAAGAATTGACGGGACTCAGAAACACCCCACAATTTAATCAATTGTTCCTAGTATCATTTACGATGGATAAGTCCTGGTAAGTCCACAACGGTGGATTTGTAGTAGGATCATAACCATGTGATTGTCAGCAGGCAGCTGACATAGTGTCCACTTGTAGTCATAGTTACAGTGACGCCATGCTGCTATCTCACAATGATACAGAAATCTTCAACAAATCCGTGGATCCAGACTATAAGCCACATCACTGCCAAAATCTATTCAACTGGTTCTTGTGTCATTTTCCCTGCAAGTTTCATCTGAATCTGTTAGTCTGTTTTTGAGTAATGTTGCTAACAGACAGACAAACCATTGTCGATCATCACATAACTCTGCTGCGTACCTTGGAGGAGTAGTGATGGTCATTACAAAAACATCTCATTCTGCTCACCCTGACACTAGTTCTTCTTTTAATGACTGTTTTTGTCAAACATTGCTGGAGCTATGGTGGAACTGCATGACTCCACCAAACTCCATGTGCAAATTTAGAAAAATAGCGGTGTGTGTATAACAAAACTAGCAAGAGACTTACTGGTGCAAGTTCTAATCTACTCACTACCTTCCATGGGTTGCCTTTAAGTACAAGGCTAAGGTTCAGATGTGATTAGCTTAGCATAGCATAAAGACTGGGACCAGGGGGAAACTGTTAGTTAGCTACAGCACCTCTAACGCTCACTAAACAACACAGACAGTGGGTCATATCTATGCATTTTGTACATACGCAGTGCTACCAAGCAATGCGTACTATTGCCCTTTGCAGTGTTGTCGCAAGATGGATACAAATTTGTTTGGAGGCAACTGCATGGAATCTCATGGATACGACCTCACACAGATCCCAGTGAACCCTCACATACGTGGGGGCACAAAAAGCATTCACTGGCCTCAGCTTGGGAGGTCTTTAGCTGGCATGGTTGGGTTCACTTATCTCTGCAGAGGGGAGATTCACCACAAATCAATACCGTCGATACAGTGATCACCTTTATGGTCTCTTCCAGAATGACAATGCCCCTATTCACAGGACACAAGGGGCCACTGAGTGGTTTGATGAATTGTGACCGATGTGCTATGGCCTTCACAGTCACCAAGGGGTGGTCCATCCCTCCAGCTGAAGCTATTTTGACATCCCATGGTGGTGGCTAAGTCATTTTATCTTGGTTTCCCTTTCACTTGTAACATCTGTATTTGTGGAAAAAACAATGATCAGAGATAATACACAAAAAGGTAAATAAATAACAAATCTCCTTCAAATAAATCTAAGAAAAACTGATTTTTGGTCAGCCTCATGATGTGGGGGAAGCAATTTTGCAAATATCTTAAAAATGCACAGTTTAATTGCTCATTAACTGTTTTTGTCTTGCTGCCCCATAATACCCATTGTCTTCTAATTATCTTAAATGACTGTGCATTGTATTAAGTGTTTTCTGCTTTCTGTGCTGTCCATGCTGTGCCAACACACGGCAACAGCTTATTTCTAATTCTTTCTCCTGGCAGTGGAATTGCTGATGGGTGTGTTTTTTCTCGGCCTGCCCTACAGTCTGTATCTTTGGCACTTTGTCCAAATTGGAAATCAATGAGGAAACCCAGGCGGCAGGTTCCATTTCCACCACTGTTTGAGGTGACAGAGGTGAGGGAATGCTAGCCGCGATGCACACACAAAGATATGATGGCGATGAACACACACACACACACACACACACACACACACACACATATACACACTCATACACTGACACACAATCTCTCAATTTTTTTTAATATGCATTCTGGCTGTGAGAGCTCAGCTATGACTGGTCATGACATTTTGACTGCACATCAGATACATTTATGGGCTGCATGCATTTTCTTTTTACAGTAAGAGCTGACCTCGTCTAATCTTAATGCCCCATTCAAATCACACAGCCTCTCTATAAGACCGTCTGTGAAAACGGGGATTTATGATCATGTCCGCTGGGAACTGTTCCAGCGACAGTCACCTCACCAGCAGGGGAATCTTGTGGAATTAGTTGGGACTTTTACCCACTAAGCCAATGATTTTCTTGAAGGAACTAAAGCAAATGTTCAGATGATTGATGAGGTTATTTGTTGGGATATTTTGGATGGTGGGGCATTGTTTTCTATGAAATTGATTTGTTAATTTTTTCAGGTAGTTTGGCATTTAGTTGATGTAGGGAGCAGTTTGAGGTTCAGCATGTTGGGGAACTCTTTACTGGCACATTTAGTTTAAGACCCTCTGCTATTAATACACTTTATACTTACCCTCAAAGCTTTATCTATGTAGGATATTATTGGTCACCATTACATGTTTTACATGTCATGTTTTTGACTTACATTCATACCTGCTGGCTCATTGGGAGAGTTGGGATATAAGTGCTTTGCTTGAATTGGAGTTTTAGCTGTCTTTGGACTTGAACTTCAACATTTCTCTTACACCTTCAACATGGGATGCTGTTTGTCTCATCTCATGTTGTTTTATAGCTCTCAGTATAGCTGTATGCCATCATCAGTGAGGGTTTTCTGTGACAGGATGTTTCCTGGTTAATTTTTGTAGTAAAGACGGGAAAAGGTGCAACCTCATAATGTTGCTGGAGCATGAGCATCTAAGGCCAAACCAAACAGGGACATCTGCCACAAAGTTTGGTGACACCGTTGCATCCTGTATGTGATGCACTTTTCTGTGCAGATGATTGTGGGTTAGAACAGTTAAAAAAGCATTCTGGTTTACATACTGCAAAATCCAACTGTATGTAGTAGGACATTTTGGTACACTGCATTTCTTTTTCTGGCATACTTTGTAGCAGGGTAGTAGCTGACCTGGCCTCTCCACTAATCACCTCCTGAGAATTTATAACCCCAGCTCACCAGTCCATTGCTGTCCAGTGTTCTGTTTCCTCCAGCCTTTTATCTTCAATGTATTTTGGGCCTCGTCTGTATTTCAGATTCTGCCTCTGCTTGCTCTCTACGCTTTCTTTGCCTGCCTACCTGGTTTTGTAAGCCTGAACCATCCTTTTAGCAAGCTTGGCTCATTTTTACTTTTAATGTCCTGTTTCTGAGTCATTCTTTTGGGTCCCCAGAACTAACCTCAGCACAGGCAATACAAGGATCTCACATTATGTACAGGCTTAAGTGTGGGCTGTAGTAGCTGATACAAATATTCAAGTCAAGGTCCACTTGCATGCTTGGTAGCACCTTATCCCATTCAGGAGATTCGGTTGAAGTTGGGAGTTAAGTTCTGTCAGTGGCTGTCAAGATGAAAAAAGAACTTTCAAGCTTAACTAGATGACAAGCTGAATATAATACCTAGATTCTCCTTAGGACTACTGTCTCTAACAGTCTTTGGATAATGCTACAAAAGCCTTACCTTACAACAACACACACATTTAGATTGTAAAGAGTCAGTTTGAGGTGTTGCCATTGAGAAAAGGGTTGAGGAATTATAAACTGAATCAGTACAAAAATTCATTGATTCCATCTGCTATCAAAATACTAAACAGCAACCAGTAAGAGGACTCTATCTATCTATCTATCTATCTATCTATCTATCTATCTATCTATCTATCTATCTATCTATCTATCTATCTATCTATCTATCTATCTATCTATCTATCTATCTATCTATCTATCTATCTATCTATCTATCTATCTATCTATCTATCTATCTATCTATCTATCTATCTATCTATCTATCTATCTATCTATCTACAATGCATGTAAAGTTATCTGATAAAACAGAAATGATTCTGTCTGAAATGATTCACTGCAAATTCCTCCAAACCTTACGACAAAGGTTCAGGCCAACAGCAACAACACACTGACAACTAACACAAACAGGCTCTATGCAGTGCACTCTGCTAATTAACTGATTTATGAGAACCAATTAAGAGCAAAATAGTTGTACTAACCTTGGTTTGAAGCAAACAAAGCATCTGTAACTGCAGAGTAAATAACCTACAGTAAGATAAAACTGCTCCATTTTGTTTGTTCACACTCACAAAGAAAGTAAGAAAGACGTTACAGAGGGAAAATGTTACAGGCTCTTGTCTGCTCAGTAAGAAAATAAAGAATATAGACGTCATCTTTGGTTGTTGACGGAAGCTTTGCATGAATCACAGCTTGTCACAATAAGAATAAGAATGAGAAGAACATAAATACTGTTAATAATAAAATAATAAATAATGTTATGTGTGGTTGTGAGAAGCACTTCAGCTAAAGAGGGTAAACAAAGAGCAGCTCAACCCTCTTTGGTCATTATTCATGTATACATACACGCGTCCCCAGTTGCTTTCAATCTGTCTGCGGCTCATATCTTTATCTATGTCATATTGGAAACTGTGGCATTTTGACAGTGTGAATTAAATCTAGTCCCACCCCCCAGTGAAATCCTGTTAAATCATTATCTTACATTTCCCTTCGTCTCTAAGCTGTCTTATCCCTGCTCTCTGAGGACGGAAAGACCTCCGCTCTAGTCTCTGTGTGTGGCTGCATTCAAATGTTATTGTGCTTATGTGTGTGTGTGTGTGTGTGCATATTTGTTAGCTTACATTTGAGGACTTCTTTAGTGCTGTTTTTGTCTGTGCTTGAATCTTTATGAGTGTGTTGTCCTCACCACCCCCACAAAGCAGATAAGCCTCACTCAGTTAAAATTATGAATTAAACATGTGTTTCTTTGTTTCTCTCTATGTGTGTGTGTGTGTGTGTGTGTGTGTGTGCGTGTGTGCATCTTTCAAAATGTGTAATTTAAGTTATTTATCAGTTGACATATGCATTGTCTAGGCTTTTTAAAGTACATTCCCTTGTTTTGTGTGGTGTGTATGTTTGTATGTGCTCTGCTGAGCTCAATCATTGGCTAAGTTAGCTTTTGTACAAGCTGCTGCCACCAGACAGTGTTTGTGTGCAGCATTTAGAGGCTTTAAGAGCATTTCTTTGCTTTCAGGTTGGAAGCTTAAAGTAAAAAGTTTTTTGCTCTTGTGTCTCCACCCGTCATGTCATACAAAGTAGGCCTTCGTCTTAGTTTCTACAACCTTTTCACACAAAATGCAGATTAATCGAGAACCCTTACAGTTTTCTGAAGGTTATTTGCTTCTGTTTTGCTATTGTCATGTACCGTACTTCCTTCCTCAGCGTGATATTCTCTGTGATCCTTTCTAATTGTCATGACTTACAGACACACAACTGTATGGCAGTTATGCAGAAAAATGAAATCTAATAAGAATTTGGAAAAAAAAAACTGCATGTTGTCACCACAAATTTGAACAAAAATTTGATATCTTAGTCATACATCTTTGTCTGGCATTAACCCCTTTTCACCCCAGTGGTTTCTGTACTGGGACGAAGCAGAATTTGTCATTTAAATGTAACCCACTGGCATTTTGAGAAAGTTTCAGAGTGTGGTACACTGAGTGGAGAGCCCCCGTGGTGCTACTGTGACTGAAATGGATGTAGAATTGTTGTGTTTCATTTGGAGTTAGGGTTGGAGCATCAACGTCGACTAAATCATTGTTAAGAAAACTGAAAAAAATGACATTTTCTTCAGATCTCTATCATGGTGATGGGTAGGAAATTATAGTATGTCAAATTCTCTCAAATGAGATAGAATCCAAGGTTGTTCAGTTCAACCTATCAGTTGTTAAGCTGTTACTGACTGAATTTTGACATTTTTTGAAGCAGAATTTTCTCAGGGAGACACTTCAGAGTAGCTTGGAGGGGAGGAATGCCTGAACTGCACAGCCTATCCACAGGGGTTCCTCAAGGATTCAGTGCTTGGTCCCCTCCTCTTCTCAACATAAACAACCTCACTTGGTGCAATAATCCACTCCCATGGTTTCTCATACTATTGCTACGCTGACTATACCCAGCTCTTCCTGTCGTTCCCCCCAGACGACCACACTGTCTCTACCCTGATCTCATCATGTCTTGCAGATATCTCAGCATGGATGAAAAAAACGTCATCTTCAACTCAACCTCTCCAAGACTGAGCTCCTTGTCATCCCAGTCAGCCTCTCTATGCAACAAGAAATCAACCCAACTCAAACCCACAAAGTCTGCCAGAAACTTGTGTGTCACGATTAACCAACTAACCTTCAAGGCTCATGTAGCCTCTGCTGCTTGGTTGTGTCGATTCACCCTGTACAACATCAGGAAAATCAGACCCTTCCTGTCTGAACATGTAGCGCAACTACTGGTACAGGCTCTCGTAATACCATGCATCGACTACTGCAACTCCTTAGTGGTAGTTCTTCCCGCATGCACAGTCAAACCTCTGCAGATGACCCAGAATGCAGCAGTACGTCTGGTTCACAACCAGCCAAAAACAACACGTCACCGTGCTGTTCAGATTGTGTCACTGGCTTCCAGTTGCTGCCTGCATCTCATTCAGGTCTACACTCCATCCCGCTCACTACGCTCGGCCAACAAAAGGCACCTAATACAACCACCACAACAGGGTCGGTCGATTATCACACTTTAACTTGTTTTATGGCTCTTATCCAGATTGTTTTCTAAGGACTAGATCCTTGCTTCTGTTGTATCTACTCTTAGATTTACATCGCTTTGGATAAGAGCGTCTGCTAAATTAAATTGTAAAATGGTAGAATTTAAAGCATAAATGCAATAGGAAGCAGATACAGGTGAAGTACTACAGGCCTAGTTCTAGTTACAGAAAAGTAGGCAAGCTCATTACTCTTGAAAGGACTCCGGAAGGTTCATTAGAGTTTTAACATACTGCCTTGTATTTTGAACTTGGACAAGGTTTACGACTGTTACCCTCATACGGGTCTTACACTGGAAATACGCAGTACTGAGGCCTTTGCGTAAAGCCATGCAGTTATTGACTAGTAGTCAGAGACCTTTAAGTGGGTCTTTTAGTGGGTCTTGCCAACACAGTCCCTTGTTGTTTCTCATTGACATGCTGTCTATGAGAATCACAAAGAATGATCTGAAATGGAGGATGCTTCGATAACCTCAGAATTTTACTTTTCCTTTTGTTAATTTAGTTCTACTGGCTTTATTGCCCTGAGACGCCCACCTCTCAATAAAAGTCGAGTTTTCCCAACTTGGTATCCCAAGTGAAGTAGGAATCTCTTTTTGAGTGAAAGTAACAGGTGGGCTGGTGCAGCACTGGCAGTAATGCAGGGGCTGTCATGGTGAAAAGGGAGCCGAGCATGGCTGTGAAGCTCTGAACCCACGTTCTAAACCTCATTTATTCTCATGGGCATTTGTTGACTATATGGCAGACTGGATACAAGTGAATTTTTATAACCCTTGGGGAAAGACTGAGAAGTGCACATATCTGGAAGGACCTTGAAACAAAAACATTACTTCGTCACAATGAAAGAAGCCAGAGAGCCACTACAAACTCCCCTTTGTGGGAGTATTCCAGGCATGTCCAACTAAGAAGAGGTCCGTGGCAGTGCCCAGAAAATGCTGTGGGGAATACATTACCCCATTTGGCCTGGGAATACTTTGGAATCCCTCAGGATAAACTGGAGCAAGAAGCAAGGAAGACAGTGTCTGTGCAACCTGCTACAGGGGACTGTATTGGATTGAGTGTGGTGGAATTTGCAGGAGATGACAGTAAAAACTGCTTTTTTGACCCTTCAAGTAATGTGACTGTAATGTCTAGCATCTCTGCCCCTGGCAAATAAGACGCAATGTGGTATATAGATTTTACATTTTGGAAAAAGAGGGAACTGGTATTTATCCTGTATTAGACGATTCCCTTTTTGGAGAATAAGAATTTCTATCAGGAGAGAAAAGGCTAGCTCTGTGCATCGATACCTGTAACGACTGTTACCTGCATAATCACTAAAAAGATGGATAACACCAGATGGACAATAAGCAGCCAAAAGCAGTCACAGGTGACAGGAGCAGTAAAGATGATTAGACATACAATATCACACCAATCAATGTTTTCTGTTAAAAAAAAACAAAAAAAACAACAAATTAATATGATGAGATAATAGAGGGAATTGGGAACAATATAAAAGGTAACACTCATGTTTAAGTCAACTTGCAGTACACACTGACAAGACTGTAAAATCTGTTATCATGCGGAAACATTTTGGATTCCAGCTAATCATCTTGAATGTGCATGCTGGTTGTTGGGCCCCGCAGGACAGAAAGGCAAGTGCTTAACTTAAACACAATGTGTTTGTGTCTTCAGGCATTTATATGTAGTGTGATGCCTGCAGACACGATGCTGCAGAGGAACGCCTGAATGGGAGCTGCTGTCTTTAGCACCACGCGGTCCAGCTCTACCCTGCAGGCACCCTGGGAGACCTGGTCCTCACCGAGCAGGTTGCATACAGTCCCAAATGAGACGCTTGTTGTGCTGTGAAGCAACCCTGCAGTTCCTCATAAGATACAACGCAACGCACAAGATTGCAATACAGTGTACAGCAAGACAGTGTTTATGTTAATTAAACTAATGAATAAATGAAGCTAGTAAAGATTAAACAGTATTACACCTGCCCTGCAGAAATGTTCTGGAACAAAACACCCTGTACTAGCTCCAGGGCTGCCGCATTTTTATTTACCGTTCTCACATCTTGGAGTTCCTTCAAAGATGTTTAATTATCACAGTTTCTTCATAAAAACAATCTGTGGATTTGTTTCTAAGAGCAGTTACCCACCGTCTCCCTCCTTTTCCATCTCTCTGTGTGTGTATGTAGAGAGGAATCGGAACTGTCTGCTGCTGTTGTCCCAGGGGTGGACACAACAGATGGGTGAATACACACAGTCCCACACATGCACACAATAAATGACTGGCCCTGTGGCATTGTTGAGTGCCTAAATACCAGCGTTGCCTCGCCTCCTGGTGCCACTCTGCAAGGTCAGTGGAAAACACCGTATTACTCTGCCTCTCTCTAAAGGCACGCTGGTAATATCCCAAGAGCCACTGGTCCGATGCAGTTGCTGCATACAGAGCACTACACGCTGCTCTCTCTCTCTGTCTTATATGCATATGTGGGCAAACTGCACATTTACCGGCTCCTTTTTGTGAAACACACGTATACTATGATACCAGATGGTGAGCCTCAGCACAGTCAGGTGGCAAACTAAACCATTCCTCCACGTGGTTACCATGGGGACTCAACGCCGCACACACAAACACACTCAGCAGATACTCTGCCACTGGCTTAGTAAGTTCTGTGCGAGCAGCAGCACCAGCAGCAGCAGCAGCTCTCCATTAATTTTAAATATGAGCATATTTGTCTCAGCAATAACAGCAGGTTACAGTGCCCACTTACATACTGGACAATATTGTTTCTGCTGCTGAGAGTTTGAGGATATTTTCTGATTTTTTTCATTTTAACCCTCTACTAGATATTGAAACCTTTGAATTCAGAGTTGTAATTCTGAACACTTCAGTTCTGGTTGACTTGTACAACCAATAGTTGCTGAGCTATATTTAAAAAAACAAACAAAAAAACAGGGAAGCAATTGGTGTATCTTTTTACAGTGCACAGAGTGGGTTATCCACTACATGCAGGGTGGCAGGTTTGGTACCAGGTACCTCTTGTCCACGTGCTGAAGTGGACATGCTGCAGCAGCTTGGACCGGTGACCTGTCCATGCTGTACTCTGCCTCTTATCTGTCATCTGGAGTAGGCCCCGGGTCCCCCTGCAGCCCTTCACAGGTTAAAGCGGGTATAGCTGGTTGACTGGTAGATGACTGCAACACCTTCATAAAGCAGTGTGCTTACTCACATAGTGTAAAGAGAGTTAACAGTGAATAGTGAGGCTGAGATCAATGACATACAACTGTACAGGATTAAAAGCATGCACTGCTTTCCTGTGAATCTTTCATGATAAGGAAGACAATTTGAATTTGTTTGGAAGGCTCTCCCAAAAGTTCTGCTACAACTTTACCTGCCTGCTTTGCTGCAGGTTTGACTTAATCACTTTCCATTGTTTTTAAAATCCATTAAATTGTAAAGAGACAAACTACTGCACTAATGAATGTGATCCATCATTTTCCTTAACAAAAAAATCAACAAAATATCTATTGCAGCTAATTATCAAGTGTAGTGGGATCAGTATTTGTATTTCCCCATGGTGTACGTTGTTACATTGGTGGCAGTAGAGAAGTTAAACAAGGATCCAGGGCAAAATGGAGGAGCAACATCTGCTGGAGACACAATCATCTGTTCTCAGCTGTGGTACAGAGGATCCGGAGTTTGTTTCATTGTGCTGGTATAAAGTGATGTCAGTCGAAGGTACTATACAGGTGTTGTATACCATGATGGATAATATTAGTCAACGCAGGCTTGTCTCTGCAAGCTGCTTTTTAATTGGTTTTGAGAACAATGGAAGTCCAAGGCTTCCAGCAGGCAGTGAGTCACACCTGAATGGACTGAAGCCCAGACTGGTAGTAATTATCAGTCAGTTCAGGCTTTGTGAGGGAATTAATATGGAAAGGAACAAAAAGAAAGTACAGTAGTCACTCTTTCAGTATAAAATTCTTCACTGATTGACATTTTAGTTTTTTATACGGTGCAAAAAATAACCTTGTGTAATGTCAACAGTACCCCTTATAATGACAACCCTGCAGAAAATTAGCAACTAAACATTTAATCTCCTTTAGGTCACTTGTTTGGGTTTTATGGCCCACAACTTTACTGTTTTAGTTTATTGTCAGCACTCTCATGAAGATAGTTTCAAGGTAAAGGATACCCTGAAGACAATGGGGAAAAGATTAGTTAAAGTAAGCTGAGACAATGTCAGCCTAATTCATTTTATTAATTCAACAGTTTGTTAGTGCTGGTATTTTGGATTGACCTGTACATATCTTTGCCTTTATGCATTTTTATAAGTCTGTTCATGTATTGAAAGCAACATCCATCCATCCATCCATCCATCCATCCATCCATCCATCCATCCATCCATCCATCCATCCATGTTTTGTGCACCAACACTGCTACCTTCACTGTAGTTTTTCACCCATCTCCGGTAAAAACACAACAGAGCATTTAGCTGCTAAAGAGTCAGATAGTTGGCTCAGCAGGTGGTGGAGAACAAAGCAGAGTTAAAAGGGAGTGATTATTGGATTTACATTTGTTATGTAGCCAGAAATGTGATGTCACATGCATGCTACTTTTGCAATCTGTGCTGGATGTGTAAACATAGCTGCCATGCTAACTTTGTTAGGTAATGTGTTAATGGTATGTTTACCATGTAGTCACTAACAGAATCCTCTAATGAAGCTTAGATTCTTATCTGGATTTAATATATAATTCAGTCGAATCACCTCATCACCTCAACTTGATTTTCAAATATACGATGAACCCCTTAAAGACAAAACTACTGTTATTCTGAAGAAATTGCTATGTTTTCCATAGCTGAACCCTTGTCAGATCTAAATCCAACAAAAAGTCACTTCAGTCGCTGGCACACCATAAAAATTGTAGTAAACAACAAAGGGAAAGTAAAGACAGAATAAAGCATTTTATTGAAGCTGCTGTAGAACAATTTGTTGCACTCCTCTGAATCTCCTCCACATTCTCCTTTGGTTTATTTTCCCCTCAGTGACCCATTTAACACAAGTACCACAAATGATTGAAGAAATCTCAGTATATGAAAGACTTTCCTAATATCATTCATAAAAGAGGCTTGTCAAACTAACAATGGAATTCCCACCAGTGTTCATGAAGAAAAGTGTATTTGGAAATAATGCTGTATTATTTACTAGTGCCTGTTTTCAATTGTGACTATGCTTCTTTCATATTGTGCTCATGAGGGGTTTTTGCTTTACAAGTTGAGAAGGAAACAGAAGAAGCGAGGCCTCATCATTTTATTTAAGACATGCAGTTATCACTAAATCTCTGATACTGATGAAGTGGATTGATGCAGAACACGACAGCATTCCAACCAATAGTAAACAGCAGGTTTTCAACTTTTTATATTTATCTTACTGAATAGTTTTAGTTAAGCGTGTAGAAAATGAGTCACGGCGAAAGAGAGCAAGACATCAATAGTTTTTTCTTTGTATTAGATTAGATTACAGCTTGATGAATTCAGAGAATCTCTTGCATTAGGAGAATATGGACAATCGATACTAGAAAAGGTTATAAAAATTAGGATTCAGAAAGTGTGTGCATGAAATTACAGCTTAAAATAAATGCCTTATTCAGAGGATATTGCATTTTGTGTCTTAACAGTAAATTAAGGAGATATTTTAACTCGCCAAAATCAAACTATTCTGATCAGATTTACTAATAACATTAATGACACACAATTCCAAAAACAGCACAATAAATGGCTTCATATATTGTGTGCAATTATATACCAATCCGCCACACCATTATGACCACTGACAGGGGAAGTGAATAACATTGATCATCTTGTTCTAATGCAACATTCTGCTGGGAAACCTTGAGTCCTGACATTCATGTGGATTTTGACATGTACCACCCACCTAAACATTGCAGGTCAAGCAACCCCCTAGTCCCCATGGCAACAGCAGTCATTGATGCCAGTTTCCACCCTCAGCAGGACAATGCACCCCAACACACCACAAAACCTGCTCAGGAGTGGCCCGGGGAACACAACAGAGCTAAAATGTCCCCCTGGGTTCCACACTCACCAGATCCAAACCTTACTGAGCATCTATGGGATGTACCAGGATAAGCCTGATCTAGGTAGGTCCCACCCTGCAGCCCACAGGATCCACAGAATTCACTGCCACCATCCTGGTACCACAGGACAGAAGTCCTGCGTCCATGCCCTACTGGATCAGAGGAGTTTTAGCAGCATAAAGGGGACAACACAATATTAGGCAGGTGGTCATAATGTTATGCCTGATCAATGCATATACATATACAAAAATTGCAACATGTATCAACCAGGGATTTCTTGCCTTATTCTTCCTAAGTGCTTCAGTACAAGTCCACTGGACTGCTTTTTTGGTTCTTGGAGTCATTTTACCTTCTTTCAAGAGGCTTTCTCAGTTCTGACTGGTGGAGAGTCCCAAGTATCTATTCTAACCCCTAAAACACATGTCCCAAAGTCTGTTAAACCAAGACTTCCATGGCTCAAGGTGTTAATGGTGGTAAATGCCTTGAGAGACCTCCAGACTGCAGTATAAGCACCTGCTAAGTGGTGTCCCAGAACCCCTCCTTTGTTCTGGTTCCAGTTTAACCATCAACACAGATCAGGAGGTGTCTAACTCTTACTTACTTGTGTACTTGTCATGTACTTAAAATGCGGCCTTGGCATCCCTCCCCAGGCAGTTTATACCTTGAATCACATGTCTTGGATATTCAGTGGACCCTGTGGTTTAGAGGTGAGAATAAAGCCTGGGACACAGATGGGTCTTGGATGAGAGGTGAAATCAACTCAGTTGCCTTTTACTGAGATACTTGGGATTAACATGACCTAGATAAGGAGGTACACAGACATATCGCCTTTTAATGCATCTGAGACCATCAGCTGTGTTATGCCAAGGCAGTTTTTGTATGCAGCAACTAGCCCTATTCAACTGCTGAAGAAATGTCATGGCAAGAGCCTCAAATGCTGTTAGCAAAATTTCTCTAATACCAAACCAAAGCAACCAAATCCCCTCAATGGTTGTCACCCCTCCGAATTTACAGTACTATTACTGTTTTACGTCATAGGTTATTAGTTATGTTCAGAAAGCTGGCATTGTTTCTTTTTATATTACCTTTTCGCCCTTGAAAGAATGTAGGGCAGCTCAAACAGACACGCCATGATGTCAGGCAGTTGCTCACTTTCAAACATAACTGGTACAAAGAGGTAAATGCACAGTGAAAGCTCCTGGTGTGTGTGTGTGTGTGTGTGTGTGTGTGTGTGTGTGTGTGTGTGTGTGTGTGTGTGTGTGTGTGTGTGTTTAAGTGTATACATGTGTGAGTCTCTAATCTGTGTTACTGTTTGTCTCAAAATCTGTCAACTGACTAAAGAGATATTGATGAGGCACAAAGTGGTTTGACAGCCGTGTATGTCCTTGGTTTATAAACTTCCACATTCTCTGGTGAGAACAGACGAGACTGTGTGTGTGAGCTGTTACATCACACACCCACACACTCGAGTTTCTGACATGGAGACTGTCAGTGACACTATATGGCTATGAATTTTACATGTGTTTTGAGAGTATGGAAGGCTTGTTTACACCTGTAATCTGGGTAAACAGTGGAGTTCAGTCCTTATGTTGAGTCGTGATGGGTTTTAAAAACTGTCAGGAAACTTATTTCCCATCCCCACCTGAGATGTCGGCGGTGAAATGTTTGAGAAGCCACAGATTCAGGGAGTAAATGATGCCGTCTGATGGCACAGCGCATGCTTAAATCTCATTTCTATTCCCTCGCAGAGACAGAAAAGTTTCTGTCAAAATCAAACAGAAAGAGAGATGACGCACAAAAGGTTATATTCAGCTTCAGTTTCTCGGTGAAAATCCCTGGAGTCGATACCCGCCCACCACCACCCACCTCCCCACCACACTGACACACTGGGGCTCCAAGACATGTACTTCAATTCAATTAAGAGCAAATTGAAATAAAACAATCTGAGGAGATGAGATTTCGTCTGCCCGAGGTCTTTGCGGTGGGCGACAAACCGAGCTGCACGGCGAGGACCGAGCTGTGGGAGCGAGGTGCATGCTGGGACCCTGCGCCGTCTCCTATGTCACCACCTGGGTCTCCGTCTAATTAATAGTGTGTGTATTCAGGGAATGAACAGAAGGAGGGAGGGAAGGAGACAGAGAATTAATAACTTGTGTACTTAGGGATTGATAGAAAGGATGGAGGAAGTGGAGGTGGAGACAGAGATTGTCCTTTTTATAGAAACGCCTGATGTCAGTCACCACGGTCAATTAAGTGGAACAAAATTTTATTCTTTGCTTCTGGGTTTCCTTCATCTGTTTGCTTGTGTGACACATGGGCTGGAAAACAACCAGTCAGACAGATTGACCTTTTTTCGATTTGATAGCGCATTTTCCCTCAACTTTTGTAACAACTTTCAACACAAAACTCATAATCATATAACCTAAATAATCTTAGTAGCAGATATTTAGAAAACACAGTGTAGGGAGTAAAAAACAGAAAGCAGAAAAATGGCTTTGGAAGTGCAGGTTGTTCATTTTATTAAGACACACTTGGGCCAAAAGGAATCAAGGGAAATTTCATATGTTAGACCTCAGATCCATATAAATCGATTCAGGGCAGAACACTTGAGTTTTGGAGGCACAAGCATGAACCTAAAGAGGCAGAAAAATCACTTTTGGTCCAAAACAGAGAAATAGATGAGAACAGATTGCTGTTGGCTTTTTTTCTTTCTTGTTGCAGTCGCTTCGTAGTGTCGTGCCAGTACATGTTTGTTGGATGCCTGACAGCGGAGCTTAACAAATCTATATTCCTGCGGGATCAAAAAGAATGACTGTTTCCACCAGGGAAGATAGATTTTGGAGAGCTGCATTTGGCTGTAATTCACTGCTGAGTTTCCTGCAGGAATAATGGCTCCTATTCAGTCAAAAATCACACATACTGTAAACTCATCCTCTTTCCACTCAAAAGCAAAATATGCCTTGACTTGTGACAAGAAGGATTATGTTTCTGACCCTGTAGACTTCAAAGTGTGCATGTAAATTGACTCCTTGAGACTCTCATAGCAAATTTAATCACAGAGACTGGCAAATTTTTAATACCCATTATAATATTGGGAAATTTGCAAGCTATCCCACTTTATTAGACGATAAAGACAGGGTGGGAATTAAGAGGGGCCAGCAGGGAAATGATGATCCATTTTGGATGCTTTTATCTCTACCGGAGACACTGGTTC
The DNA here is from genome assembly GCA_027123335.1 of Amphiprion clarkii. Classification (NCBI taxonomy): domain Eukaryota; kingdom Metazoa; phylum Chordata; class Actinopteri; family Pomacentridae; genus Amphiprion; species Amphiprion clarkii. The sequence goes on from CM049578.1 coordinate 8,144,790, forward strand.
TTCCCAGAATTTGCCAGATAACCAATTTTACCAGGCATTACTTAGCAAACTTTTTAATAAAGCCATTAAACACCTCAGGCTACACCTCAACACACAGACATGTTTGCTCAATCACAACTCCTTAAAGAAATAAGCAAGCTCAAAGACATGAGGGACAGTTAAACAGAAAGTATTACGTCAGATGTAACGCCACCATCCACTTTATTCCAAACACAGGCATGAGTTTAAGCTTTCGTTCTGGCCTTGACTTCTCAGTTCCCAGCATTATCCTGTACTATTCATACATAGTCTGAACAGCAGAGTGGCGCAGCGGAAGCGTGCTGGGCCCATAACCCAGAGGTCGATGGATCGAAACCATCCTCTGCTAGAAGCATGTACCTTGCTGACCTAATGACTCTGAAAGCTTGTTTATCTCTGTTACATTAATGCCTGATTTTCAGACCCCCTTTTCTCCTCAGTTGTTATGACAATTTTAAATAAATTTTTGCATAAAAACTTTTCCAGTATAGTGACTGGCCTAGCAGTAGATTGACCTCTTAGGAAATCTGGTCCTTTCTTGCACTTCTGCCTGAACTGGAACATGTTCTAATGGTGCTGATAATTTTTCTAGAAATCAAGAACTGTGGTCTCTGAATCCACGTGCAGCAAGCAGAGTGGCGCAGCGGAAGCGTGCTGGGCCCATAACCCAGAGGTCGATGGATCGAAACCATCCTCTGCTAAATGCAAGTACAGGTAACTGACAGGGCTCTTTAACTTGAGCCTTCCCATTTGTCACTGCTGACACAACTATGGCTGCATTCCAAAAACCATGCTTTCATACTACATAGTATGCAAGAAATACTGGCACTCCAAGCACATCCAGTCAGGCTTCTCTCTCCATTTATGTCAAATACATGGCAATGTAGCGACAGATATAACATCTCCATCCACTCAATACCAAATACAATCAGCCCGACATGAGCATCACCTTTGGTGCTGGTCTTGACCACTCAAACCTCACATTCATTCTGTAGTGCCAGGTCTGTGTATTACAGCAGTGCAATGAATGCCTGATTTTCACACCCCCTCTTCTCCTACGTTTTTATGATCTATTGAACTACTGAATACAACTTTTCCAGCATGGTGAATTGGCTTGCAGTAGAGCCATCATTTAGGAGATTTTGCCAAACTCGTCCTCCTCTTGAAAATATCACTTGAATCGACACATACATATACATGGACATGTGTCGAAGCAGAGGCGTGCTGGGCCTATAGTCCAGAGGTCAAGGGATTGAAACCATCCTCTGCTAAGTGTAAATGTTGTCAACCAACAGGGCTCTATGGTGTTCTACAACCGTTTCTTGACACAACAATGTCTGCATTCCAATAACCATAGTACATAGTGTACCAAAATATATCCAGCTGGATTTTACAGCATACTTCACTGACTCACAATCCTCTGTGCAGTTATGTCACAATATTATGACAGATATAAGGGCACCATTCTTTTCACTCAAATAACAGCAGAGTGGCGCAGCGGAAGCGTGCTGGGCCCATAACCCAGAGGTCGATGGATCGAAACCATCCTCTGCTAAGTGTAAATGCTTTCAACCAATGTGGTTCTGTGGGTAGAGCCCTCCTTTTTCACTGTTGACACTAACTTCAATATCCATAGTATGCCAGAAAAGCATCTAGTATGTTCAGCATGTCTAAAATATCAGTATGTCCAACTACATCTCATCATATTTTGCAGTCATCCTGCTTTTCTGACCCTTCTAACTCACAATCCTCTGCAGTTATATCCCTATGTCAATGAACTATAGGCTGGTAGGTGAGCATCAAGGAGAGTGAAGTAAAAATGTATTTGGACTGAAAGAGTAGACCCAACAAATGGCGGAGTTTTTGGCTCACTAAGAGGGACTGACAGGCTGACAACTGGAAATACATGATCTTCTATTGTACCCTGAGCTCACAGCAAACAAGGATTGTTCAGACCCTGACTATTTTTCAAACGTCAAGGTAGTGTGGCCGAGTGGTAGAAGGCGCTGGATTTAGGCTCCAGTCTCTGTGGAGGCGTGGGTTCAAATCCCACCACTGCCATCTGTGTTATTTTTCAAAGCACTATCTTTATAAGATGACAAGAAATTGGGAAAACTTTGGTGTCCTACCTCAGAAAAGGATACCAATGAACATAAAGTCATTGTCTGTTAATAACAGAAAAGAACCACATCATCTGCAAAAAACACAGACACGACTTTGAAGTTCCTAAACTGGACACCCTCCTCATCCTGGCTGCACCCTGAGACCCTCTCCAAGAATGACTTCTTCTCATAAGTGCTGGATTGTTTCTGCTGAGAATGTGGGTGCCTATAAAATGCTAACAAATAACTGGTTGTTGCAATGGGCCCATAACCCCAAAATTGAAGAATCAACACATTTTGTTCTTCACAGATTCAGTCAACTACCATTGCTGTGTGTGGTTATTTTACTCTCCCATCCCCCCACATTGTCAAACTTTTACAAGAAAACCCACCTGTGTCAAAGTCTCTCAAGTTAATCATATAATCAACTCTCTAAAAGTAGGTAGAATAATTAGGAATAACTAAACACTGCTTTCATTCTAGGGAATTTGACAGGAGCAGTAAAGTTATGTATGGTCAAGAGTTCTAAAATAGTGGATTAAAGCTCCAGTCTCTCAGGAAGGGTTCCTTAACAGGACCGGGGTTTGATCAGGATGCTCAATTTATCCTCAGCAGTAGCTTGACATTTATGGCTGATGTTCTGATCGACTACATGCTCACTCATAATACCACTGTACACATGTTCTCTACACTGAGGCGCTTACATTCTTCTGCCAAAGCAATCTTTCAGGCTCATAATAAGCCACTTTAGCTCATTGATTCCCAATAGTTTTAAGTAGGAAGCACGGCTGCCAATCCGGTTCTCCCTTGTTAAGCTCCAGTCAATTTTGGGACTAGCTAATTGTACACTAATTGTGCATAATTAGCCTCCGGAGAGAATGGACAATACTGTGGGATACACCAAATGTTTGGATGTATCTGCACCCACTATCAGAGGCCAGCACGTGGGCTGTTGTGTGACACAGTCTGAGTGAAATGTTTCCCTGCACAGTATACAAGTCAACATTTTAGGAGGTATTTCACGCACCACAGAGAGATATTACCAGAGTTGGTTCATTGATTTCTGCACACTTAATATTTCCACTTGCATCCAGCGGGTGCCACTTGTTCAAATGTCTGTTTTTTAAAGGTCAGAAATGAGATGGTTGTGCTTTAGTGGACATCATGAGTATTTTATCTTCCATTGCTCTGCAGAATTACTGAATCCATTTAAAACTCTTGATAACCAGTTGCACATTTTGTCCTTTGTGATTAACAGCGAGGTATTATTAATAATTAGAATATGATTTGGAAACGCAAGAGGAAAATTACAAAATAAAGGCTAAAACACTAATCACACAGGCAGAATATAATTGCTTGAAGGTGCAGCTAAAGAGCCCCCCCCCAAAATCTAAATCTTTAATACCATAAAGTCACAAACTGTCAGACAACAGTAAAAATATGCTTTTCCCTTTTTTGATTGAGCACTCTGCATAAATTAGGCTTTTTGTATTTTTTGACTGTTAAGTTTGGATCAATCACCTCCTGAGCTGTGTGGCCACTGGCGACGGAATTAAAATAAGACAAGCGACACAAACTCATGACATCTCAATTAGTGGGATGCTCATCTCTCGTCTTTTTGTCTTACATTTTTACAATGCATGGATGGATTGCACACAGCATTTTACTGCAGTACCTCTGAGTGCATATAAATGTGTTTTCCAACATATCAGTCAGCATCCATTATTTAAAATAATAATGCCTTTCTTCTGCTTTTAGCTGTGATTGAACTGGAAGGTATAAATGGACGTAGACACAGTAAACTGCTCATGCACATAAAGCCTCTGATAAAGCTTTTGATGTTGACATAGATTTCATTTTAACAGTAATTTGGCCTCGGCGAGAAACTGGTACTTTCCGATAAAGTCTGAAATGAGATGTTTTCTCATTTTTACTCATCACATCTCAGCATGATCACAGTGTGATTCAGTTTGTTTCTTAAAATTTCTATCATTTAGTATGTGCGTTTCATTGTTTTTACCGCATCTTTTCCTGCACAACAATTCAAGCATCAGCAAAGCTCGACTCATTATATTTTTGTGTTGGCAGCTGGTTAATTGCAATCTATCTTAGATAATTGGGAAAAAAAGAGGCTTGCACAAATTGAAAAATCTGAATAAATGATGATTGTAGGAAATAATGACATCAGTATTTCTAAAATCTATCAGCACTGAATGCAAGAATTGAATCATTGCTGAAAAGTTTTATCTAACAAAGCAATTAGTTCACAGCAGATGTAGTCATGTTTATGTTTTTATGTTTGTTGCAAATGAAATCTTTTGAGTATCACAACTGTTACATAAAAGTCTTAAATCAATGCAATGAACATATTTGACACATTTAATTGCCTGCTAATCAGTGGCTATTGATTTCCACTATGGCCCTATAATAGCTATGGGATCAAGATCATAACCTGAGTGCAACGGTGCTCTCAACATTTACACCATGCAATCAGATGTTTTTCATATTGCTATCCAATCTTCAAGTGTCAATTTGTCCAGGAAGCACTGAGCACAGTCTTTAAGTCAACTAGTTGAAACTACAGTTTACTAGTCACGTGATTAAGGTGAAAACAAGTCCCAGAAGTGAACCCCGATTGGTTCAGCAATTATTACTCCATATGGGTGACAAAATTTTCATACATACAGGAGGTTAATGATCGCTTTTCACTCAAGATTTGTTAATCAAGCCCACTTGATTAAGATTATAATAAATTTACTCTGACAAGTGAGGAATCTCTTTGAAATCACATCATGTAGGTGTGAGCCCTGATAGTAAGAAGCAAGAGCGGAGTGGTGCAGCCAAAGTGTGCTGGGTTCATATTCCAGAGGTCGGTGGACTGAAACCATGTCAATTATTCAATACCAAATTTCTAAGTTTTACAAATGACTAAGCACCCAATAAAGCAAGTCTTTTAGTTCAAGTATTTTCCCCACTGTAGTGGATGTGTATATAGCAGGTAGATAATGCAACTTGTGCACTTTTGACTGCAGTTTGGGGTCAATTTCTGTTCTCTTTTGCTGTTTTCAAATCCCTTTTTATCATATTCAATGCTGGTCACATAAAATAATTTTACGGGAACACAGCTGAGCAGTTGAAGGGGCTGCTTTTAGGCTCCCATCTCTACAGAGGTGTAGGTTCAAATCCCTCTGCTGCCCTTTGATCCACCTTCAATACTGATGTACCTGGTTTAAGCTGCTGCCTTCCACAGACTAAACAACATCGCAATTCCCTGTAAAACTTTGATTCTCAGTACTTTTATATGAGAAGCACAGATGTTGATTTAGATCTCTCTTGTTAAACTCAGATCAATTTTAGAAGTTGCTAATTGTGCAGTAATTATACATAATTAGCCTCTAGAGATAATGGACAGTGCTTTGGGACATACCCAAATGTTTCAATAAAACTTCTGTCTCACTACTATGAATAGAATTCATATATTTGCTTCTCTTCAGTTATCTACTTAATGTTAAGTTAATTCATATTTTGAGACTCCAGTCAGAAATGTGAAACGGTCGGTGGGAACACATATATAGCTGAGTCTAAATGGAAGTGCCCAAAAATGCTATGTGGATTTTAGTCCAATACAGTGGATACGGAAAGTATTCAGACCCGCTTAAATTTTTCACTCGTTGTTGTATTGCAGCCATTTGCTAAAATCGTTTAAGTTATTTTTTTCCTCATTAATGCACACACAGCACCCCCTACTGACAGAAAAAGAAAGAATTTCTGCTGCATTTAAGGTTCGTAAAAGCACAGTGCCCTCTATAATCCTTAACTGTAAGACATTTGGGAAGACCAGAACTCTTCCTAGAGCTGGCCGTCTGGCCAAACTGAGCAATCGAGAGAGAGAGAGCCTTGGTGAGAGAAGCAAAGAAGAACCCAAAGATCACTGTGGCTGAGCTCCAGAGATCCAGTGGCGAGATGGGTGAAAGTTTTAGAAAGTCAACCATCACTGCAGCCCTCCACCAGTCAGGGCAAAACAAGTATTCTGATTTCAAATAACACTTTGTCTTAGATGTTAGAGTGTGTGTCCACAGTTTTCTTGCAAATTAACTGATGTCGTCTCCACCAGCTGTTCAATTTATTACATTTGTGTCTTAAAAGACGTAAAGCTCCAGTATAACAGCAGTGGTACCCCCAGTAGTACTGGTCTGGCAGTTCATCTGAAGTGAATCACATACTGTTACTGGAAAAAACTACATAAAATGGGACAGTTTGAGCCGTAGTGTGAATGTAGTCAAAAGTAAGTTCCCTCCTTTAAAGCCTCTTGTACCCCAGTGGCCAAGGATCAAATCCCACCACACTTTCTACATCTGTCATTCCTTCTCTCCTCCTCCCTGTCAGAATAAATAACAAATATCACAACTGAACAGCTGGTCAAGTCCACATCTAATATCATTCCCCTATGTATGTCAGTGTTCCTACAAGTCAGACACATCTTGTCATTAAATTTAAATTTCATCCATGAGCACAAACATAATAATGACGCCGACATTTAGCCAGCACAGTCCAGTTAAATCTGTTTTGTGTAAATAGCACTGATCATCAAAATTCTTTCCTTCCTCCTGCATTAAACAAATGTAGCTGTGCTGGAATGTAAATCACCATTTTTGACGCCTCCAAGCAGAAACAGTTGATTGCTAATAGCCATGTTCACTTTGACACTTGGTTTGATCAGACTCACTTAAACAAGTATATTTGACCTGCAGTGTTAGTTCGACACAGAAGCAGGAATATTTTAAGGATGTATTTAAATGAATCTACTAAAGCAGAAGTCAACAAACATTTTAAGTTGCTTATCGAAATTTAAATGAGAATCACTGAGTCTTCTTGCCAGATGTTTTGCATTAAGTGCAAAGCGTGGAGAAGCAGAATGAAAACAGATCAGAAAGGACGGACAACAAAAAAAATGACAGTCAGAATAACAATGAAAGCAGGTGATCAGAATCCTAATGACCCCCCCCACCACACACACACACACACACACACACACACACACACACACCACCACACACACACACACACACACACCCACACACATGCACACACACGCACACACGCACACACACTCACAAGGTAGCTCACAACTCTGAGGACACAGTGTCCCTAAAATTACACTCTAATCTCCAACCCACACGTCTTATCATGGTACCTGAAAATCATCTGCACTACTTTCCCCTTTTCGTCTGTTCTGTTCTTTCCACGTCGATGTCTCAGCTCTGCAGAAATTATTCTGCCTTCCTTTTTTTCTCAGTGCTTTTTACTTGTTATGTCTCAATTTTGCTTTCATTTTGCTAAAAATGCAGAGCAAATGACAGGAATTATGCTTTTATTCAAGTGGCAATCTGAACTAAATGCACAGCAATTTTTGTGCTGTCACTCACAGGTCCAAGTCCTAAGACTCACGGTTTTTCTACAGGTGGCTCTTTACTGAAAAATAAAATCTGCTTCCTACCTGTTTAACAACACATTAAAAACTGCAATTTGAATGAGCAGTGACCAGCAACCTTATGAAGAAAAACACCTTTCTGGCACAATTATAACCGTAAAACATCTGTTTCATCATTCATGCATGAGACAGATGACTGAAAAATGTGTCTTAAACACTTTTTGTGCAAAACACAGTCAAGCTCAATAAAACATAATGCAGATACATGCTTTCAGTTGGAAGAAAATGGATTTGAAACCTTCAAAAAGAGACTGAGGTACAAGCCACAGCTGATTTCTATTCCATCAGAGCACGTATGATAGTTGGTAAAATGCACCTGAAATGCATTCAGTGTAGACTGTGTTAGTGGGGAGCTGTGTATGGAACTAAAGTGTGAGATAAAATTCAGAGGAAAACAACAACTGAAATAAAAAATTCATGATATTGTTGTATTTTACTCCAGCCTTTTGTTGATCTGGGGGTTCAGGCAGCGATGAGTCATCTGGTTTTCTGACAGCGACTGCTGTGGAAAGTTCCCAGAAGTCCAGAGAGGAAGGAGATTGATATTATGTAGAATGTTGTAAGAATGTTCTAGAAACTGGGCAGCTCTTGGGTGAATGTAATGAAAGGTTGCATGTGTCTGTGGCAATTGTTCTTTTTGCTCATGATATGATAGAAGCTGTGACTTGAGTTTTGGCTGTGAAAGAAAAACAAAGATTTCAGTGAGGAATGAAAGATTTCCACATCTACACTACCATTCAAAAGTTTGGGGTCACTTATAAATGTTCTTAATCTTGAAAGAAAAGCAGCTTTTTTTCAATGAAGATCACTTTAAATGAATCATAAATCCAGTCTAGATAATGGTAATTTGGTAAATGATTACACCGGTCTCCACAATCTTTTGCTAAAATGACCTCAGTGGCCTTTTCAGACACTCTATAGTAATTGAAAGAGCTGTGCTCCACATGAGGCATAACAATGGCAAGTTCTATTCCAAGACATTCACATGCTAACTCCAACTGATGCCCACAAACTCATCCATAGCAAGATGTCTCCAGAAGTTGATAATGCTACTGTCTGTCAAGACTTTGGACTTGAGGTCCACCCACAGACAGCCTGATGAAATGCAGAGCCTCATTTATTGTGTTGACCTACAAAAAAGCAGAGAAAGCTTTAGAGAAAATCACAGTAAACTGGAACCTCACTGAGTGCATCAAACTGACCCCTGATGGAAATGTGAACAGCTATGTAAAGAAACAGTGAGGCACTGGATTGTACAGCTCGGACACTACTTCAGAGGCTGCAGCCATGTGGGGCAGATGTTCATACTATGGTTGCTGTAGATCTGGACATGTTAGAAGAGACTCCAGGTTTACCAATGTCCTGGGTGTAGAAGCCATGTGTGTATCTTTGTACCAGAATGACACACCAGTGCTGTAGCAGCCCTTACCAACATGGATCTTCCCCTCATCACTGGCAGCATCAACATCAAGAGGGTGCAAGCCAAGAGAAAGTGTTCATCTATCCCAGATCACATCAGCAGAACACAGGTGTTTGTTTTCCCTGTGAGCAGCATGGATTTACTGAGACAAATGAATGCCTTTAGTGACCTGAGCAACCAGTGCTTCACCTATGAGAAAAGGGGCCAATAAATGGAAATGCCAAGACCGCCAGAAATGCAGCTCCCAATAGCTACAGCTGTGATTAGGAGACTAGGAGACTTGACGGTCAGTGGAGAGCCATGTCCAAGGTGTTACCAGAAATCTGGTCTTCCCACAAGAACAACGGATGTCTGTTGAGAGGCAGGCAGCCACTCGGCATGAAAGGGGAGAACCAGGGGTGTGAGGCTCATGCAGTGTTCTGTCTGACCACTGAGGATGTTGTTTCAGTCCTGAAACTTGAGTACAGATGTTGGTACCATACTTCAAAGGTTAGTCCTGCTGCTCCTGAGGAACCAGATGACTGAAGAGGACATGTTGATGTTGGGATTCTCGGCAGTTATGAGTCACTTAGTTTACTGGCAGTGATGTTATGGAAATTCCCCAGAAGCCCATGGTGGAGGGAGACTGATAGCACGTTGAATGTTAGAGAAGCTGGACAAAGGTCTTTTTAAAACTTGTATCTGAAAAGTTATTTTGTCCTAAATCTTAAAAAAAGACAAAACACTATGAAAGGAGACTTGGTGGTCAGTGGAGAGCTATGTTGAACTGAGTCCTTGCACAGTCTGCTCAGATCTGATTCTTTATCCTCCAACTACAAACTTCCCCTGCCACTCTGCAAGCACCTTTAACAAGACACTTCTAGAATGTCACTTCAGCTCGGCGATTACTTGCACTGGTCTTGCTGATCGATTTATGAATGCAGTCAGGAATTCCACTGGGCATTGATTAAATCTGTATCTACACTGAATATGACATGCATGTAGGTCATTCGTGAAGCAGCTACTGCAACACTACGCTTCCAAAGTAATCAATAAAACTGATTAAGCCAGACGTGTGAGCAGTGTGTAAGGTGTGAGCTTATACACCGACCTCCAAAAATAGACTGGTCTTCTCTGTACATTTTCTATGTGAGATGTGCACGGCCTTTTTTATACAGAAATGGATCCTACAGTGTCTATATTTTTTTTAAATTACCTAACAATGTACATGAAATGACAGCTAGGTAACACTTATTTGCCAGTGTCTGATGGTTGCTTAGTAAACTGAGTCCTTGCACAGTCTATCTTACCCATATTGAACAAACTCGGTAAAAACGTGAAGTTTCATAGCACTGTGCCGAGTCCAAAAACTGGAGACACAGTCATCAAAAACGCACTGTGTTGTTTTGCCTGTGACTCACACTAACCTGCGCTGTACGTGCACTGCAATGTGTAGCCAGCAAAAAGACACATGAAGTGCATCCGGTCCACAAACTGTTCAGATACGATGATGTAGTCAACCCCTGACAGCAGACTCATTCAGATAACGTGCAGGGAGTCCAGATTTTAATCTTCTCAACTCAGCTGACTTTAATCAGAGCACACCCTGCACATTCACTGCTATAGATCTAAGCATGCAGGCATCCACATACTTTATAGTTTTGACTTCTTTAACTCTGCTAAATTGCATTTCTAACCTGCTGACGCCCTCACAGTTTTTCCCAATTTGAATCTGACTTATAACACCTAACTCTGCAAACATGAATTCTGTTTTCAGGAAAGCAGCAAAGTAAAGCGGCAAGCGCTCCGCTGTGCTGTCATTGTTGGCCCATTACATATCTGTGCTCCCCTGAATCAGACAGTTGGCCGGTTCAAATAACATGCAGGGAACTCTGCATGTAGGAGCCCATCAAAGTTTCATCTCTTCAACTTTGTAGACTTTAATCAGGGCACACACTGTAGATTCACTGCCACAGATCTGAGCATGCAGACGTGCTTTTATGTTATTGCTTTCAGTTCTTTAACTCTGTTAAATTGCATTTCTACCCTGCTGCTGCTCTCGCACATTTTTTCCCCAATTTGACTCTGACTTAGAATATCAAACTCTGCAAATGCAGATTCTGTCTTTATCATTTCATGTAAAGCAAAGCTCCGATTTCATTGTTGGCCAATTACATTTCTAAGCTCCCTTGAATCAGACTGCAGATTACTGATTCAAACTATACAGATTAAAGTTGGGTTTTTTTTATACCTCACTCTATCTAAAGCAAGAGAACTTGTAATCCATAATGTAATATGTGGCTATGGGGGTTTGTGAGGGAAACTGGTAAACGTGTGTGTGTGTGTGTGTGTGTGTGTGTGTGTGTGTGTGTGTGTGTGTGTGTGTGTGTGTGTGTGTGTGTGTGTGTGTGTGTGTCTATATAAAATCAAACATATCCCTACTTGCTCTATTAAGCCTGTGATTAGCCTCCCCTCCATGACAGTCAGGAAGAAGCTTAGTGCTAACTCTGCTGGCCTAGATCAAAGACATACACACACACACACACACACACACACACACACACACACACACACACACACACACACACACACACACACACACACACACACACACACACACACACACACACATAGAAATACATGTAGAAATCTAAAGTTGTGATACTTGGATACCAGTTCAGATACACAAAATGAAAAATACAATAATAAAAAAGAACATGGACTCCAATGGCAGTAGTGTGTATTTGCATTAATGCTGTTTCTTTAATTCCATGCCCTTGTGTGCGTGCGCGTGTGTGTGTGTGTGTTTTTGCATATGACTAACAACTGTGGTAATGAGGTTGGACTTTCCGAACAAGTGATTTTCCTTCGTCTGTCACCTCAAAAAAAAAAAAAAAAGACTTACAAAAATCTTGAATCCGTCCCCCTCATTAAAGAACGAGAGATTAAGGGGGAAGGTAAAAATAGCCCACATGAAGAGACGGAAAAGACTTTTTAGCTGCGAGCTGATAGCAAAGATGTGGCCCCTTCTCCCCTCACTTTCATCCCCCCTTCATCCTACGCTCATTTCTTTCTAAGCTTTAAGCATTTTGTCAGTACGCTGCACAAACCTTCTAGGTCCAATTTGTTTTATTACTGTATTTGGAATCAGTAACATAATCCACCGAATCAGTCAAATTTAGCAACATAATCTTATTATATTTCCACAGCTGCCAATGACATGCATACAACATGGTGATTTATACAGGTGTCAAAACCAGTCTCCTTTTATCCTTTTCAGCCCCATTATCCTCTAGTCCAAGTAAAATGAATGAACAAAATATTAAACACAGCTTGGGAACAAATTAAACGAATACAAATCCAATATGTGGATATGAACAAAACAAATGTCACATCAAATCATCTCAAAATCACGTCACACTCTCTGCTACAATCATCCTTTACAGTGGTGGCTGCATGTGTCCATTGAGGACAATAAATTTGTATATATAAAGATTCTAGATTTTTCAGAGCGAGCAAATGAGTCGATGTAATTTTAAGAATTTCTAGCCACTAAGCAAAATTGTATCAGGCACAATTTTTTTGAAGTCTTTAGTCTTTTTATGTGTCTAAAGGGGATTTTTAAGTTCATTATTCAGACATTCAATAAGGTTTGTTCAGATTTGTTGGACAGTGCAGAATAAAACAATTTTGTCACCTTTAGAACTTGACTGCTGACAGGCTGAAGTGGAACTATTTCCAATGTACTTACAAAACGATCAAGAAAACTTTTGTCAGGCACTTATTTATTTTTTACATATTAAAGCAACTTGACTTTGCTCCCCCAACACATATCTGGATGAAGACACTAGTTTTGCATTAGACCAACTGACAGTATCTAAAGATGGACGAACCCATAGATTTCCTGATCGAGAGTTTTGAAGCTCAGCAGTACTTGACTCTGCCTGACTCCCAGTTGATCCAGAAATTACCAAAAAAACGCAGAATGAGTGTAACAGGTGAACCGTGCAGCGTCTCTGACATTATGGACCGTCCTAGGATGGCACCCACATGTCACTCACAGTGTGGCCACACCCTTAATTTAACTTTAAGCCGTGATAAAATTTAAACTGATGTAGAAATTCATGAACAGCACATGTGATGTTCCTCCACAGTTGATTTGTAATAGGATCGCAATCATGTGATCGTCAGCAGGCAGCTGACGTAGTGTTCACTTGTTGTCATGGTTACAGTAACGCCGTGCCGCTTTCTCGCAGTGATACAGAAATCTTTAACATATCCAGGAATCCAGACTATAAACCACATCACTGCCAAAATCTAATCACTTGGTCCTTGTATCATTTCTGACCTTCCCTGAAAATTTCATCCAAATCCGTTTTGAGTAATGTTGCTGACAGACAGACAGACAAAACAACGCCGATCGTCACATAGCTCCACCACGTTCCTTGGCGGAGTAAAAAGTATCAGGGCCTGTGTTGGTGTGAGGCTGTTCAAAGTGGTGGTCTACTGGTTAATGTATACAGGTACATCCACCAGTAAGCAACAGATAGGTATAAACAGCTACATCTCAGTGCACATCCTGCAGGAGAAAGGCTGATGCCAATTGTATTACAGACTTGCATGTAAATCTGTGATATTTACAAAACCGAGGAGATACTTGTTACTTGTTTCACTGAAGGCAATTTGCAACTCATGTGCCATCTTGATAAATTTAAAGTGCCAAAATTAACACAAGAGAACATGATCTCATATCGCATGCTGCATCTTTCATTAAACAGGTCCCTGTTATATCTAAATGGTGCTGAAAAGGTGACATTTTTAAACATGGAGGGCTTTAAAGAATGATGTAACTTTGGATGCTTTAGTTAAAACAAGCAACCACTAATATCAAGGGACATCATCAAATATTGTGAGTCAAATCAAAATCATTCTTTGAAGTCAGATTATTGTTTGCGACCCCAGCTCACTTTAAGAAAGGATAGCTTAAGATTGGAAGCACAAAGAATCACATTCACTGGAACAGAGCTCTGCTACAGACTGCAGACTTTAGAGAACAGCTACAATCAGAGCTGCTGCACTGACATTACCACTGTCGTGATCTACAGGACCTCTGAGTGAGAGGAGGGAGGCTGAAGGCTTTGTGTTTATGAACAGTTGGAAACAAGATGGAATCAGATAAAATACAGTAATCAATATTACAGGTGGCTGCACCAGAGGATGAGGCAATCATTCACAATCATACTGACTGTTGTCACCCTCTTTAAAGATAGGACTCTACCCTTCTTGACACAACTGGGAATCTTGCTGACAGCTTTCCTCTGAGGAAACCTATTGTTGTAGACAAAATATGAATACAGAAGCTCAAACGTACTGTCAGAAGGAGACGCTGTCATTTTTAAAAGCTGTATTCATGTTCTTGGATATATTGAAGAGTCCATCATGAGGTCATCATGATTTCTATGCACACTGTGTGGTACTTTGTCCTCACAAAGATGCACCCTGTAACCCCCTGGCTTTAAATACCTGTCATACATACAGTGAAAGAAGTATTTCATGTTGTATTTATTCCTAAAGTAAGTTTTTAAGTTTAGTTCCATTAGATTAAACTTTCTTATATTTGAAAATGTTTACTGACAGTCTGGTATAGAACTTAATCTTCATCTTGCCAGATGAACATAGTCTTAGTAACGATCCACAAATTAATTGGGAATACTTTTTGATTTCTGGGAACACCGCTGTAAAATATAACCAAAGCAGTCTTTATCACATCATGGATGCAATGACATTTACTGACTGCCAGTAGCTATATTGTAGTTAAACATGTGGAGCTCTAGGTGACAACTGAAAATGAGATGGTGTTCTGGTGTTTTGGAGCAGAGAGATGGCATCAACAGTTTGACACTATGTGAACTGTTAAAATCACACCTGTTTGTGCTAATTTGCTGTTGAAACCGGACAGATATTCATCCAAATGAACAGCTTGAGGTTTGTGTGGCGCAAAATGTAACCGGCAGATAGAGAAGCACCAGAGAAAAAGGAAAGCGGTCAGTATAGTCAATTAATTTTTTAGGGAGCTGGTACGACTCCCTCATATACCTGTATTGTGTCTGGCTGGCATTAATGCTCTAATGAAAGCATTAATAAAGTGGTTTGTGTGATTTTCTGAGACATTTATTGGCCTCACCGAATAAAGAATTAAGGGGGAAACTCACAGTTTCAATAATGGTTTAAAACATTCAGAATAAAGTTGCGATATGACTTGAGACACCTATAAAATGAATCATAACATTTCTACACACATTTTTGATCATTGGCTATAAGAAGGGTCAGCGGTGGTTAGGGTGCTCTGCAGAGATTGGCTAAGTATTTTGCACAGGCGACTGACTGAACCCCGTCTAAAAATTCTTCAATCCCTCCATATTAGACTAAAATGTAGTCATTATATGTGCACGGCTCTGCCCTGTTTAGTGTGCCTGACTCTTCCTGTGGTCAGTAATGCCTGTAACGTGTTTGTTCTGAGCATTTGGAGGGTGGTTGTGCTAATTTTGGCTCATGGAATGCTTTCATGTGCTGTTTTGTGTGCCTCTGCATACTTAATTGTGTGTGTATTTTGTGTAGCACCAGTGAATGGACTTCACCTCCTGGCAGCTACTGCAGCGTCTTTGTCATCTCATTTTTCCCACGCCAGATTTTGAAATTAATCAGTGAAGTTTTAAGTTTTCCTCATAAAGTCTCAGAAGTGGTTCAGATGTTTTTATGGGGGGTCTGATTATATAAAACTCTTGCTCTATATCATGAGTTTTATGGTCCTATCTGTGCTCCCAGCCTGTGGAAGTGAGACCCTCCCAAAAGCCACAAAGTACTTTGAACTCACACCAAGACACCAATTAGGGATGCAAATTTGAAGCATAACTGACAGTTGGCCATGCTAACAATCAATATTTAATCAGTCATTAAAAATGAATGGAGTACAGTCGCTGTTTAACCGTAGCTCGGCTGTTTTTTAACCTCTGACACGCAGATGTTTGCTGCAAGATCATTTTGAATTTGAAGAACAGATATAGTAAACACCAAGATACTCAAATTAGACGAGATGACTTCATTTAAAACTGTGGATCTCCAGTGTGTGTGTCTGTTGCTATGCAACGATTGGCCCGGCAAAATTCAAAGAAATACACAGATCACAGTTGCATAACTTCCAGGCTTCAGGGCATAAATTAGTTCAGACAAGATGCGTTTGACACAATTAAAACAAAGTCTGACCCATTTCCCATTGAATGGAAGGCTGCAGCTTTCATCAGTAAAAAACACAGAAAAGTTATGTTTTACACAGACCACACTTCAATCCAAATAGTTTCTACCATTAAATACAATAATCCTCATAGCTGATCTACATGATGCAGTGACTCGTTCACCGTCCAGCTGCTGGGAACATCTGCTCAGCTGGAACACATGACCACAAATAGTCTTGCATCAGTTTATCAGTCCAGGACATCTGTCAGTGATGATTAGCAATGCTACAAATGATTTTTACTAACAGCACAGCAGCACTGATGGTATAGCTCATCTCTTGAGTTTTATTGTTATTGAAAGCGTGTGTAGAGTCACCCTGGACAGGTCGCCAGTCCATCACAGGGCTGCATATACAGACAATCAATCACACCTATTAACATGGTTTTGTACTGTGGAAGGAAGCCTTAGAACCCAGAGAAAACCCACACATGCACAGGGAGAACATGCAAATTCCATGCAAAAAGATCCCAGGAAGGCCAGGATGCAAACCGGGGATCTTCTAGGTGTAAGGCAACAGTGCTAACCACCAAGTCAAGTCCCTAGCTAAACCAGCCAACTGATAACAACTCAGACAACTTTTCAGAACATTAAGCTGCTGTGTTCATCAGCTTGACCATTAGATTTAGCAGTAAAGTAGGTGGCCACCTTTTTCTTTTTAAAGGCAGGGTGACGCTTCCTTGCAGATGCGCATATGAACAGCTGAAAGCACCAGAGATCTGCAGGTGATCTAAAATACACTACATTCTGCTTGGAGGATTCCTTCCTCTTATGTGCAGCACACTGACATCTGTGTTGTCCGTTCATCTACACAACTGCTCTTTTAGTGCAGTCTTGTCTGCAGTTTAAAACTGATGTAATTTAAACCTAGTGGACCATACAAATATGGATTGTCATGGGAAATTGCTGCAACTGTTTTAGACTGTATACAATACGGAGAGTAACAGAACTCTTCCTGGTTCTCAAATGAGAAGCACAGATGGGAAAAAAAAAATTATAGCAGGAACTTAGGAAGTCCTTTGAATTGGACAATAAGATAATTCTAGTTACCATATAATATCAGGGATATTGAGCCCAACTTTCCAAAGACAAAATAAAATTGAAAAAAAGCTTTTAGATATGAAAAGAAAACTTTTTGGTGGACCTCAAACTGTTGCCTCAGATCCCTTTTTTGGAATCTGCACACAAACGAGCTGGTTGAAAGTCAGTCGACTAACATGAAACTAGAGACAAGAGTGCATAAATATAACAATGGACAAATAGATAATTTAACATAAAAATAAATGATAACCCAAAAGCTCACATTTTGACCTGTCTTCAGAGAAGGCTGAAAGTAGTGCAGCACTCATTTTAGAATATGTACCAACTACATCGAGCTCACATGTAACTCCATATCATTAAAGCACAGTAGGCTCAGACCCTAACCCTAACCCTAACCCTAGTGGTGTAACCAGACATACCTGGGTGCTATGATAAACTGATGGTACATTTTCTCACAATTAGCAAGGTGTCATATTTGCTGTCTGTTAGGATCAGCATGATGTGAATGTTCTTATCTCTTGATGTTCACAAGAGTTCAGACAGATGACTCCACAGCCGTCCAGAAGCGGCCCTCCATGTGACTACATGTGGAGAATCTGTAGATAGGACTGACTGTGCATGTACAGTATGGAATAAAGTCCTCTAAGCAGACTATATAATCAAGGCTATAAACTACATATCTCATGCCTACCTCATTTTCAGTTCATGTATTTTCAACTGGTCAAATTATTAAAGAAACATCTCCAAAAACAATTCAACACAGGCAAGGAAAACCCCACCACTCTGTAACTATGCTCTGCATCAATCAAAATAGAGCTTTATGAAATGTGCAATTATTCCAAATGTATATGGAACAGTCCAGAAACTGAAGGAGGCCGCGGGGATGCATGAGGATGAGGCAAACTGGGAAATGCACATGCAGCTATAAAAGACAGTATTCAGAAAACAAAAATACATAAATCCACAGAAATAACCTACAGAGTGTGCATCTCATACTTCTGAAAATGTGTTTCCTCTGTGTGGAGAGTGAGCTGCTGTTGTAGCTGCTGCAGCAGAGAAGCTGCTAAGGTAAGGTGGAAACAAAACATTTTCTCACAGATCTATTCAAGCTTAACGACACAAACACACACAACGTCTTCATATTGATCAGTAAAGCTGAAGAAGCAGCTTCTATCTTCATTAGCTGCTGAGGTTTAAGTCAGCGTGAAGGTGAGAGCGATGAGATTTGCATGTGCCTCCATGTATGGTTGCCTGCAGTTTCCATCTCTCAGTTGTCATCTGCATCTCATTCTTTCAGAATCCTTTAAGAGGCTTTCACGCCAATCACTCCCTCTCTGTCTGAGCTTCTGTGTGTCAGTCTCTCTCTCTCTGTGCAACCGCTCTTCAACTCTGGAAAACACAAACCTGCACAATCATAGAGAAGAACTTACCTTTGTGTGCTCCATTTCCACATAATGTTCGAAGTCTGAAAATCACAGGTGGAGGTGAGGTAGCTTGAACAGCGACAAAGTCCTTCCTGCAAGACAGAGACAGGACGGGTCACCACCTGGACATCTGCCACTTGGTGGACACTTGCAATCTGAGGCACTTCTGTTACACCGTTTACTTGCAGTGTTTGGTGCAAGAATAAAAAAGAAAAGAGGACGGCCTGAAAGAGTCTGCAGCAGCCGGTCGTTATAATGAGGCCACAGTGACAGAAAACACTGAGGACAGAGATGCTGTTATTTGTCAGTGACATTCTGCAGGTGGACTCTGCTTTCACGTTGTCGCTGCTGGTGGAAAACAACACCCTGGACAAGTGGCTGGAAGGTTAAGTTGCAGGAAACAGCACAAGGGAGATTATTTGCAAGCATGTTTGTTTGTTTTAAGTATCAGACTACTTGTCAGTTTGCTTCTCTATTAAAAATGTGATGATTTAGCATTGCACTTCGCTAAAACCTGGGACAGAAGTACTACAGGGGAACAAGAAGTGGTGAAAATTTCACCCTAAGTTTTGGCCAAACATGGACACTATTGAATGTACAGCCTCAAAAAAATGAGAACAAATCTTTGTAGTATGCCCTAGTGACATTAAAAAAGTCATCATATTGAGTGTCTTTTAAAGGAAAACAAAAAACAGTGTAGAATTCAAGGTTGCACATTATCCACACAGTTTTTAAATGTGTACAATCCCCTATTTATTTAAAATGAATACAGGAAAACTTTAAAACGTCTCTCAACAGTAAGATAACTAGTTCTTTTCTTGCTTTTTCTAATGTAGTGACTGTGTGAAAGTCTGGCTTTTTCCATCTGGTTCCTGCAACAGTGTTATCCATATTTTACAGCACTGTTTTGAATATTCTGAACTGTGCAGACAGGTGGACCAATATTTATTTACTGTCAAAAAGTTTCTGGAAACTGGAAAAGTGAGGAGCGAGTGGGAAAATGGCAACAACTGTCTGTGAGATGGAGAAAGAGAAAGACATTTCATAAAGAATATATAGCATAGTGTCCTTATTATTGCTTTTTAATAATTACAGCCATCAGTATTCAGTGAGTACTTAACAATTAACTCTTAATGTATGTTAGAGACGTGATGTTCACGAATGAGTCAGACGTTTGAACAGCTCTTTTAAGTGAACGATGAGAACCGGTTTGCAGTTACAAGCCGGTCGTTCATGCAAATTGCCCACGCTTTCGTCACGTGTCACCTGTGTGCCCCTTGAGTCTGAGTTGTCCACGGTGCCTTCACGTGAACGACTAATGACATCTCCGAGTTTGAGTTGTCCACAGCAGCTTCACTTCATATGAAAGCAGCTATATATGCAGCTAACTTAGAGGAGGAGGAGTGAAAGCGCCGCCCGAATCCAACTGACTGGAGACTGGAGAGGAGACACTAGTGATGTGTCATGTTCAAATGATGCGGCTCTAAGAGTCGATGCTTTGTAGTGAATCAGAGTCGACGCTCAACTTTAACACTGTCCTGCCAAAACCACGTTTCTGGATGCTAGGTTTAAGAAGCTCGCTTTCAGTGACAACAGAGCTGTTGATGAGGCACTTCAGAGAATAAGTGCAGCAACAGCAAAATGTACCCCAGCAGCCAACCACCTCCACTATTAGAGGACTAAGTGGATGAGGAACCACAGACTTCTGCTGTGTGGAGGCTCTTTGATGAAAGAGCGACAGGAGAAATCCTACAGCTGATGCAGTAATGGAGGTCAGATCATATCTTTAGGAGCCCCTCATCCAATGAGCAGATGAGCCACTGAGCTGGTAGCAGGCCAAGACCTCCACCAGGTGAAGGTGATGGAGGGGAGACTGTGTATTGTGGAACCCATCTGAGAGAATCTTCTCAAACACAGGGCAGATACTCAGAAAAAGAAGAAATCATATCAGCCCATCCAAGCTCAGGCATCTGATTTTTCTGAACCTGCACTGAGGACATTTATACTGTTTGAATACTGAGTTTGGTTCTGGTTCTGTTCGGTGAGTTTGTGTGCTGTGTTTTGTTCATTTGTTTTTTGTGCAAAAAAAGGTTTGATTAAAGTATTAAATAATAGTAAGAAAGTTTTTGTAATTGAACACAAGCACAAAATGAGCCAAATTTAAGGTGTCTCATAAAAACACTGAATGCTAAAGGGTTTATCAATACACAAATCATTCATATTTGCCAGGTTAGGCTACAAATAATACTAAATTAGGAGCTGTTTAGGAGCTGAAAGAGCTGGATCTTCTTTGGGAGCTGTGCCAAAAGAATCAGCTCTCTGAAAAGAGCCGAACTTCCCATCACGAGGAGCCACATTTACCGCTTTTTCAGGGAGGAGGAGATATTAGCGACAGAAACAAAATAAAATAAAATGAGCCAGCGTCAAAGGAAATGTAGCAGCATTTGGGTGCACTTTTCTGGGAAGGTAGAGCACAATGCAAAATTTGTCAGAAAAACATCTCCTCATCTCCTCAAGTCCCAGTCAACATTGAGCCATGCCATTCACTCCCAAAGTGAAGTCATATTGCGTCTTGGAATATCCTCGCACATCACCCAAGACTGTGCAGCGTGACGTGTCACAGGTAGTGCACATATTGAACACTTATGAAATCGGTCCCATAATAAACTTGTGATGTTCAACACCTAAACTGTTCAATTTCGTTGAGCTAGACTTAGTAGTTTTCAAGATAATTGCTTTTAAATTGATGTCAAATTTTTTGGGACACCTTGAAATAAACGGCTCCTCAAGATCCAGCTCCCTTCAAAGAGCCATAAATCCATCTCTAATGTTAACAGCATCAGTAAAGTAACTTCCTGCAAATTTGCTTCTGCAATATCCAGTTTTCTTCCAGACGAGCGGACTGTAAGAGTGGCAGTTGTTACCTGCTGCATGCAGCAGTGTGGGACAGTGATTGATTAGTCTGCAGTGTTGGTGTGTGTGTCAGCCTCAGGGAAGTCTTATTTCCTGTGATCAGTCTTTACGAGGCTGGTTATGGCTGTTAACTTTATGACCCTGCAGAAGACAAACATGGCATCTTATCAGTCACTCGCACACACAGACCTACATGGTTTCTATCATGTCTGACGATTTTTATCCAAAGACGTTTGTGTTTTAAAAGTTGCTGCTCTGCCGATTCAAGAAGTGACCTGAGTCACTGAGTTCCTTTCAGGACAGAGCTGGAGTGATGAATCTTATTCTTAAAAAATCATAGTGTGTGAGAGGACACAATGACTCAGTACACTTATAAAGTGTACTCAGTGCAATAACTATGGAGCACGAGGGAAAGATGCTCCTGAGATTGCAGTCAGGACATGTTCAGGTGAAAGAAAGATGACTGAACTGTAGAGGTTACTCATCTCATCTGTACTCATATTGAACAAAGGTACCTGATACATGAATGAACTGAACATGAAACGGATTCAATTCAGTCCAGTTCAGCAACACAACTACAAACATTGTACTACTTTGACACATTTCCAACAGTAGGTGTTGCTGACACTGATTTTATTTAATACCACCAATATCATTTTGCAACTGTATAAAAAAACATTTCACTTCGTATTGAAATTGTAGTAGACCCTAACCCCTAAACTGGATGACAAATTTGCAGCAGTATTTATCATTGATAGACACTTCATCTATAGCAGTAAGAAAATGTTTTATTGACTATTGGATAATTTCGCATCATAGTGCCAAAAAAAACACCAAACTCCAACTTAAAGTGTCCCATAAGTCCAGGGAAGGCGGCTCTACGCACCTAACAGTGTCTGAACTTCAGCCTCCTCAGCTATTTAAGTGCTAAAATGAAGGCAAGAGGACTTGCTTAAGTTTCTCAAAAACATTTCTAAAATCCCGTTAGATGAAAGTTGCAACGTCTTCTAAAAAGTCAACCAGGTACATTTGTCTTCCTTTTAGCACTTAGATGTACTGTGACCTGGATGACTGAAAATCTTCCCAAACATGTTTACCACACTGGAGTATTGAGGGTTGTCCAGATTGAATTTTAATTCCAGCAACACTTTTGGACCACATGGAAAAGAACAACTTCAAACTGTTTTATAGCACAGAACCAAAACAATGGAAAGTGCCACCGTTCACAGGCAATGAATTCCATAGTATTTAGTCAATAAAAATGAGAAAATACATCATTTTCACAGCACATTTCTCTAAACTGTATGTATGAATGCATTGAGTGCATCAGACTAGTGAGAAACTTACATCACCTTGTGTCAAAAACCCAAACTTTCTATTTAAGACTCTATTATTGGACTTTATAGGCAGCCACGCTCCTCTTGCTGTTAACATCACCAGAACAAAAGTTTACACTCAATTTTAATGAGCAATATTCACAAAATTAATGAAGGGCTTTCTTTCCAGGATATCAGCAAAGTAGGAGGTCAAATGGAGTTTCAGGTTATTGAAAGGAAAGAAAAGCTGCCTTTGTTTCTCTGTTTTAGACCAGTTTGATTCCACTGACCTCCATTGCCAAAGGGCTTGGATTAGCGAGGCACTGGCGCTTCATCAAACAGGATTTTCCATCAGCGGTGGGTAGACGCAGCCTGACAGTGACTCATACAGGAGAAGCCTGGGTAGAAGAGTGTCTTTCCTTATCCGCTTTGTCATTTTGTGTCCCTAAATGCTCTTTATTTTCTCCTCTGTGTTTTGCAGTCTTTGACTCTCCCAACTATCTCCATCCATCTGCTCTGACTGATGGCACCAATACTATTATCTTAATGTGCAATATGAAGAACTGCTGTCTAAATTTCAGCAATTATACTAGAATCACTAAAATTTAATGAATTCACCTTTAATTTCAGTAGCTCAAAATGTTGCAATTAAGCAGAATTAAAATTGTATGGCTATTTACCCTAATTTTTACCCACATTAGGGTGACAATGTTGATCTGTCCATTCAGTTAGCTACTCTCGACAGCCACACTTTGTTCCAGACCGAAACATCTTGACATATATTTAGACGAACATGTACTTGTGGCAGTAGCGAGGGGCTAAATAATAATGTGGTGGAGCTTGGAGCCAGAGCGGGTGTAAACTCACTCAATACCTCATTAATTGCCAACGCCACCTTAGGAATTTCACCCAAGGAATTGTTTCACCTCTGGCAACTACTTCAGAGACACACAGGTCCATTATGCCATGAGGCAGGAGATGTGGTTCTGGAACAATACAATTATCGTTATGAACAATTTGATAAAACCCATTTAAAGCGGTTGTACTAGAAAAGGGAGGGGAAGTGAACAGAATCATCCATCCATTATCTATACATCGCTTAATCCTCACTAGGGTCATGGGGGGGCTGGAGTCTATCCCAGCTGAGTTAGGGTGAAGGCAGGGGACACCCTGGACAGGTAACAGTCTATCACAGGGATGGACATATGGAGACAAACAATCACACTCGCATTCACATCTACGGACAATTTAGAATCATCGATTAACCTCAGCATGTTTTTGGACTGTGGGAGGAAGCCGGAGAAAACCCACACATGTACAGAGAGAACATGCAAACTCTGTGTAAAAAGACCCTTGGAAGGCTGGGACACGAACCAGGACCATCTAGATGTAAGGCAACAGTGCTAACCACCAAGCCACTGTGCAGCCCTATTATAAGAAATAAATCATTAAATACATTATTAGCAAGTATTTCTCTGTAAAACTCCCAGCTCTGGTGACTGTCCCCTCACTGTTGTCACTGATTTTATCACTGTGTGTGTTTCTGTGTTTTCAGCTGTAGTTATGGGAGATAGTTTCATAACCAAACACTCATTTCTTGTCTCTGCTAAGCTCAGCTGTTCTGTAATTTCAGATGTGTAGCAGAGGGAATGTTCTCTCGTGTCATTCGCCACCTGACAAAACCTGAAAAGCCAGAAACTGTGAGCAAGGTGACCTTCTGTGGAATGAAAAAGGGTGAAAAAGGCTGTTCCACATCATAGTGCTTCACAGTTTGCACGCACACACGGACAAATTCAACACTGCATGCTAAAGTTTTAGCATTGTATCCTCTGCACTTAACCAAAACCACTCCACCAAGAACTTTGTGTTTATTTCTAACATACAAGCTCTCTTCTCTATTTTCCACATCCTGCTCTTTCATCCCTAACTCCTCTCCTGACCTTTAAAGGTTTCAAGTGTACTTAGTGACGGCATCACACATAGAAGACAGATACCTGTTCATACCCCACGCATTCAAGAGCATTTCTGTTGAGCAGCTGGACTGACAATTACTCTCAGTAAGGTAAATTACAAATAGATGTTTATTCTCTAGAAGCAACATAATGCCTCTACATAGGCTCTCTTAAAGTGATACACTCATTCAGATATAGATGCCTTCTGTTTGTCTGAAATCAGTGTGAACCTATTTCATTCCACTGTGAGCAACATACTGTGTGACATAAACAAACCTTTCCCTGCCAAAGTTTTTCTCAATAAAAGTACAATGTCATCTTGAGTTCTTAGCTCACAGTACAGACATGTTTTGAAAGATAGAATTGTGTTTTATAGCATGAAAAAAAAATAAATACAGTGGTGAATTTCAAAGTCAAAATCCTCTCCAACAAAGGTTCTTCTGTGTTTCAGACTGAAATAACTCCTGGTCTGTTACAATGTGAAAAGAACATCCAGGATTTGTGAGATCAGCCCAGAGCTGAATTTTCGATCAAAGCAGATTTTGCATGTTATTAAAGTTCAGATTCTGCTTTTGTGTTTACACTTGAAACATGAGCTTGTAGTTTGGACTGAGACAAGTGTCCTCCTCTTGTGTTCTGCAGTTGGGTTAAAAATGCAAAGTTTGAGAAGGACAGTGGCGAGAGAGGAAACATCATTGGTCATTTATATCTACAAGGGTTTTCTGTTTGGAAGCATTAAAGCTGCACTCATCAGTATCTTATATCCATAGTCAATCAAGTGTCTATTTGTAATGTGAAAATGGCAAAAAATTAACACTCAACTCTGCAGTTCCCTTCTGCTTTAAGGAATGCAGGGAATTGCTCAGTTTTTTCGGCTTGCAGCTTTAACTTTTACTTTACTCACATTAATTCCAACTGAATGAAAATGTTGCTAAATGTTTGCTGGAGGTGTGAATATGCAGCTGTTTGCTAAACGACTGGTCACGTCATCTTCTTAAGGTGATAATAACATGCCATTGGCAGATTTACAGCTTGTTATGCTGCCACAGAGTGGTTAAAGGGAAAAATAATACCAGTTTATCACTCATCTGGATATTGTGGTGACATTTTGTCTTAAGTTTCTGAAGGTTGCCTGATTTTGCTCACATTACTTATTTACTCGTTTGGTTTTACATGTGTTTAAACTCAAGTTTTCTCTGAATCTCATCATCTCTCACATGCATTTATATGCACGATCTCTCCATGTACGTTTCTGCACGTATTTATGGCATTAGTTCCACCAATCTATCTTGTGTTCGTGATTTCTTGTCGGTTGTCTGTTCGTTTCTACTTCCTTTTTCTCTCCTTAACTCTCAACCCAACAGACTGAGCCAGATAATCTGCCCTCCCTGAGCCTGGTTCTGTTGGAGTTCTCTGCCTGTTGAAAAGCAGTTTTTCTTCACCACTGCCACTATGCTGCTTATAAAATAAACAGTCACATTTAAGTTAGTCAGGTTAATTTGCATTGTAAATAATATTGGTGGTTCCTAACCTTAAAATTTGTATATTATTGTAGCATTTTAACCATAAAATTTTATTCAGTCAGCTAAATTTACATCATTAATAACTTTGCAGCGTATTATTTTCAGTGTTTAGGGTAGTCAGGTAAATTCATATTTTTTATATTATTGTAAGTTCTTAACCATGATATTAACATTAGTTGTGTTTTTTGATTTTGAAAACTCCAAAAACACAGCGTCTCTTTGTCTGTGGAATTGGAATATTTACAATAAAAGTTCATATCAGACAGGCGTAGAGATACTGTTGTTTGGATCACCTCACCATGTTTAAAACTTGCTTATACTGCAAAAGCTGACACTGTAGCCACCCGTCGCAGGCACACATTCACTGTTATTCCAAAGCACTATTGTAGGAATTATTGTATGAAAGTCGAAGAAATTGCTTTTCCTGCAGTTCATATTTAGTAACATTAGCCACCATAATAGCAGACCAAGTAAGGCTATAGCATCAAAGACTGAGTATTCTGAATGGAGCAAGCGTGTATTTACTTATTATTTTCTGATGCCACATTTTGTTTGTAAGAGAAGGAATGTGTAATGCTTTCTTTCAAAAGTTATGCAATCTAAATTTAAGATCGACTCCCACATAGGAAGAGACTTTTTTATTTTTACTAAAACAAGGGATGTAGAGGTGCAGAGATTTCTCCAGTGACCTGAACATCATCTGACCGGTTCTCAGGTGGAATAAGAAAAATCAGCAAGAGACAGTTCAGGTAAGAGAGCAGAGTGCACTGATCCACATCTCTCATCCTGCTTACGCTCATCAGTCACTCCTCAGGACGTGTCCACTTACATGAAAGCTGATTTTCAGAATAAAAGCCAAAGCTGCTGAAATCCAGCAGTGTGTCAGCGCTTGGGGCCACTCAAGACACCGGAGCAATTCAGAACACCACAGGGGACATCGGCACCTTCCCTCTCCAGAGAGCATCTGTTTATGCAGGCAGAAGCTGATTAGTGATTGCTGGCAGCGCTGCAGCAGTGGAGTGCGCTTGTTTGTTACCTTGCCCAGAGACCGCCCACCTGCCTACAACTGGCCACAGTGTGTGCTCCTCCGTCACAGAAAACACTCTCTCCACCCAGCTCTCTGGTAGTTCAGCTACTTTATTTGTACCACAGCTTGCATACATACACATTTAAAAACTACCGCTGGATTAATATATCGTCTGTCTCTGGTTCCTATAGATCACCAAAGTGAAAACATTTAAGAAATTGTCTCTCTTATCGTTACTGTTGCATGTATCTCCACATCAAAAATGATTTTTGCTTTAATTCCTGTCTTTTCCTAAGGTAATCATGGGTTGTTTTTGATACATTCATCTATCATTGTCATCATTAATCATATGGATGGTAATGGATAAATACAGGCGCTGAAGCAGAGGGACTGAGAATCTCATAGAATATGCAATAAAGAAGTTACCTTTGGGGAAGAATTATATTATCAGTTTCCACATAAACACACATTAGGTGCAGTTTATGGGTTCAGTAATAAAGCCTCAGGTTCAGTGTCTTGCTAGTTTGTTGGTTTGGAGCCTGTTTGTACTGAATGCAAATTTTGTTAAATCAGGATTACGCCTTATCATGTAGGAAACTGTTTGTGTTTTTTCGTGGTGACACCTTAGAAACAACCCAGTCTCCTCTGAACAAATGTCCTTGGAAGCATGTTTAGTGCAAAGTAAAAACATGGGCAGGTTTAAATGGGTTATTGTCCGTAGAATAGCCTGAGGTAGAACGCCTTTTTCTCTCTGTGTATACTTGTTTATCATTTAGCCTTGGTTCCAATCTTGTAGGTGATTAGAAAGCAGTTGTTTGATAGAGTAGATACCGAATTGAAACTGTTACACAGACTGCATCGACATGGAAAATTGAAATGCGGTATAGGTACACCATGACCTTGTTGGAAGAATCTAGTAGAAGATGTGACCAGTGACTCACACTCATGTCCATGTGCTTCAGCCTTGAATCAAAAAACAAACAGTTACACTGTAGCTTACACAAGGCCACATATATGTCAGCTACAGGGCACATATGTGTGTTAGACTGCAGTGAAAAAGCTCTGAAAACATCACATAAACAGACATTAATAAAAGACACAATATACAAACAAGTAATGCCACAAATTTTTAACTTATTCAATATACAGTACGTACTGTGTAAAGTAGGAGGGACGAGAAATAGATTTGGTGTTTCGAGTGAAACAGTGTTGGAAGCTAAATAAATGTACAGTATGCCAAACTGGTTGTCATGACGATGATAACAACCCTCGCAGCTAGGATTAAGTAACAGCCATGGTTAAAAGTAGCGTCGACAAGTTTCTGAAGAGAAGCCAGAGTAATCCAGTGTTTTATTGGCCCAGCCATCCACCCCAGTCTTCTCCCTATACAAGTCAGTCAGTCAAGCGCATCCGACAGAATCAGTGACATGAATAAAGTTCTTCTTCCAGCTCCCTCTGTCCAACATTGCAGTCAAAAGTCCTTTGCCTTCCGGACCAGTGTCTTCTTCTAACACCTTCCTTAACGTTGTGCTAGGGCTGCCAGCCATTCTGACAGTATCAGGTTTCCATAGCAGTACTCGACCAGCTGCATCTTTGTGTCTCACCACATGTCCATCCAGGGCTAGTCTATGTTGCCTGATGATGGTTGACCAGCGTGGATGTGAGCCATATAGTGACCCGTTGGTGAGGTGTGATTTCCAGGAGATGTTTTGTACCATCCGTAACATTCTGGTGTAAGGTCCATCAATTCTTTTTGAGAGAGTCTTTTTTAGTGACCAGGAGTTAGATCCATAAAGCATAAAGCTGGATTTCACTGATGCCTTGAATACTTTCATTTTGGTTGCCCTTTTAATTGCAGATACTCATATTTTCTACAAGAAACTACAGTATAACCAAGGATGGAGGCAGTCAAGAAACCATACTGGGATGAAAAGTAGAAAATTGACACTGACATTGACTCATTTTGTTTAATGACCAATCTGAAGTTCAAGAACTACTTAAAAAAAAAGAAACAAAAAAACCAAACTGGGCATCTTGATTCAATTCTGTTACATTTCTCTGAACTGCATGTTTTTGGTGGGCACCTCTCAAGGGTAAAGAGATACTAAGGCCACCTTATGTCCAATTTCTCAGCCAGTTTTGTATAGGAGAGCAAAACAGGAAGAAATCTGGTGAAGGGAATGATTTGGGATCTAGCAGCAACAATCAAGCCTGTCCTCTTATCTCATGTGTTTCAGTCCAGTCAAGGATCAGAAACCAGGATGAGGGGGTGCAAAAGTGAATGACTTAGAGAAGAGGATATAGCAGCAGGTTGCTGACTGAATGAGACTTTAAGATTTTAGGAGAATATAAGAACCTAAGAATGCAGAAAGAAGTGGCAGAAAGACAGAGAATGAGAGGGAGAGGAAATAAAAGAGAGTGCACTTGCTCATCTCCTTATCTCTCGCCTACAAATCCACTTTCAAATCAGAGGCCAGAGGGAAAGAGGGAGTGTGAGAGAGATCCAGGCAGGGATGGAGCAGTAGGTAACAGGATGAATCTCTTATCTCCTGCCTTCGGTTGAGTGTGAGTGCCAACAGACGGCATTGTAAAGCTGTCATCGCTATAGCATTAATAGAAAAACCTGATCTCATCATAGCATAGAAAAGCCCAGAGAAGAATAGAGACCTTTCCTTTCCTTCTCCCTCCTCTCTCTTTGGCTTGAGCCCACTTCATCAAATTAAATTATATTGTATTACATCCTTCCCTAATCATATTACATTCTAATTTCATATCCTAGAGCTCTCTGGATTGAATACCTTGTAGTGCAGAAGGGTTCTGTAATACAATGTGTACTTAAAGGACATCATCTGCTGCTTGCTATAGTAAAGCACACCCATATTTCATATCTCAGCGTGCAGTGAATAAATGGAAGGCTTTTGTCATGTGTAAGAGTTTACTTTAGAATTACATTTTCATGGCAAGATAAGCTACTGAATCTAATCCCATCATATCTACAGCAGGCTGACCTTCGCTGAATAAGTATCACTGCAAATCGTGAGTCTTTACAGGACTGATTTTCATTCGCTTGTGTGTGTGAGAGAAAATCTCTACTTGTAATATCTGTTTTCAGTCTTTCTTTCCAATAAATTAACTTTTAAATCCTGAGCTCAGGGTAGTGGAAGTAAAGGTCATCATTGTTGCAACTCTCTTTTTTTTTTGTACTAAGTTCTGGCTTTGCAAAATTATCTTTGAAGTGCAAAGACTTAAAGAGTTTGACCCATGTCTTAACTTTTCTGAAAGTGCAATCATTGTTTTCTAACGGAGCTTCATTGGCAGGTTTCTGGAAAAAGACTTGCATATTTCATACTAATAGATAAAAGAAAATAAATACGAATGTAGCTGACTATGACCTTGCTGTGCAGCTCCTGTACCAGTTTTAAGACTTCTGATGCTTGTACTTTTAATCACGTGTACACTGAATAAAACTGCAAATTATGACTCCTTTGTGCACCTCGGCACACCTGATGAACCCAGAAAACATCACTGATGATGTGTTCAGGTGCATTGACATGATTTATTTTGAAGTCAGAGGTACTTTACAACTTCCTAGATGCATTTCAGCAAGAAACAACAAATGACAAGGCATACAATTGTGTCACATTTAAATATTTCACTTGTATTTTGCCTCTGATTGGCTTCTTGAGACAGCCAACTGTCATGTGTAACACTGTGACAGCTTTAACCCTTTGATGCACAACATGGTTCAAAAGATACCCAAATCCAATGGAAAGGGGTATCTCCTGACCCACACTGCGCATCAAAGGGTAATAGACTAAGTTGAGACGAGTTGTCACACAAACCTTCTCCACAGAACCCTGTGTTTCTGTGTTGAATTACATTAATGAAATCACAACAGAAATCATGGAACATTCATTTTGAAGCTTGAAGATTTTCGTACATGGAAAGTGACAACACTTACACCTTTTTGTGCAGTATGATGTATTTTACAAATGTTGTATAATCTAGAAGGCGTATTGTGACATGCAAACTTTATTCATATTTTTCGGACCAGTTTCTCCAACTTTTAGGAATATTTTTACCTTTTGAGAAATATAATTATTCGTTTTCTTGTCAAGAAAAACCACAAACTGTTTAGTTTTGTAGATTAAACACATTATATAACATGAGCTTAGAAGTGATTATTAAAGACTTTAGACAGTCTTGATTGTTTTCTATTTTTATTTTTTATTTTTTTACTCCAGCTGCTAATTTTTTATTTTTTGCTAAACTTGGTTAATCTGCTGGCTTTTGCTTTATAATATGCATACAGATGTGGGATTGGTGTCTCTCTGAAAATCAAAGAGCTAAGACGTAATGTTTTAGGATTAGAAAACAAGTTATGGACAATATGACAAAAAATGTGTAGACTTTAGGTACAGAAACTGGTAATATAGGAGATAAAATGTTTCTCAAATCTTCCATCACTGCTGGTAAACAGAAAAATCAAACCCAGCAGAGTGGTAAATGCAGTAGAGTTCTGTAAGCAGACACCAAAATGAGTTTATTTTCACCCACTGAGGTAGCTCATTTGGTATAGAAATAGCACTGAGTAGTGGGATGGCAAAGAGCCACAGTGATTCCTGTGCTGACCGTCAGAAAACCTGAATAACAACAGAATCATGTCAACATGGATAGCAGTAATCTTGATGTTTTGTGTGAACCTCATCTCAATATTATAAGACTCACAGGTAGGACATCAGCATGCATGTAAATACACTTACAGAATACTTTGTTTCTGCTTAGACTAGTGTTTATTAGCAAATCTGTCTCCATAGCCCACAAACACCTGCTGTTTCTTTCCTCCGTGTGGGAGGAGGACAGAAATCATCCAACTGGCACCAGTGGTAACACCACTGTAGTCCAGCGTTTCACTAAATAAAAATATTTTACTGCCTTTTCTTTATTGCAGCATGGTCGAAAAGAACTTTTAAAAGTGCTGTGTTTTATAGTTAGTTTTAGTGTCAATAAATACTGTCCTTCTCCAACAGCAAAGCTACACTTAAGCAGCTTTACCATCCACCACAGCTGCAGCAGAAGGGAAGGTCCATGAAACCATCACAGCCAGTCCTCTGAATGTGTTCTTGCTGATTAAAAGACTATTTAAAACCAAGGAGTTGTGAGATGCAAAGCACAGTACGGCACACTGGGTTAGTAAAGTGAGAAGAAGTGTGAAATACTTTCACTTGAGAATTAAAGAGTGTGGGAACAAATTAGAGCATTCTGAGTTTGAGCCAAAACTTGTGTACCTTCGAAACACGCTCCTAAAAACGGCACGACTTTACAACGGCACTATCAATGTTGTCCACTTCTAGAGGTTATCCACTAAATGCAGCGATCCAAGTGAGTCAACATAGATACAGAGATACAAAATCTATATAGTGGAGGTTGGGGTGGATGGATCGGTCAACAAAACATTGGGTGTTAAGAGAGGAGGCCGTTGTTCATTTCCGGTTTTAAAGTCCCATTTTAAATATTGCCGTGACCAGTCCTTAAGATTGCTTTTTCCCCTTTCATTATCTGCGTCTTTCCTTCCATACCTAACAGAATTGTTGATCCCATACAAGCCTGGTTGCAACATTAGATCTTCAGGTATGGCCTTTCTGTTTCAAAGAATGAAATCTAAGGGCGGTAAAGCATTTTTTGATTTATTCTCTTTACCCTTTAATCAATTCAATTTTATTTATATTGCCTCAATTAAAATTCAGATTGTCTGAAGATGCTTTACAGAACCCAAACGGCCTAAACCTCCAGAGCAAGCAATAAGGGGTTGGTGGCAAGAAAAAAACCTCCTTTAACAGGAAGTTCCCCTTTATTTTTTCACTTATTTAAATATTATTTTATTTATTTATTATTACTACTAGCCTTATATTTATCGTTTCACTCTTCAGTTTCTTTAATTTCACCTGTTGTTTTTCCTTACTTGGATTGGGCATTTTTGGTTCGACTATTATTTGATCCTGTGTTGTATCGATTTATTTTAAAAATCTTATACTATTGCCTACTTTCCTCTATGGTCTTTCTCCTTCTGTTTGGACTGACCGGCTTTCTGCCATTCAACGGTCTTCCTGAGTAGCCTTCCTTTTCTTTTTTGCCCTGTCTGTGAGACACTTCGTAAACTCTGCATTCTAAATGTGCCATATCAACAATGTTTGTTTTTTTTTCCATTTTTTTGTTTCACTCTATCCCTAACTTTCCCTCATCGATGGCATTTGTTTGGCTCCTCTTCAGTTGTAATATATTTATTGATCCCAAAGCCTCCCAGCTAATGTTCCTTCCCCACACTCATCACAAAGTCTCTTTTATTCTATCTCATTCACACACATGCACCATCTGTGGCTCTTTATTGTGTGTAACTATCGGAGTCTGCTACAATAGACTGCTTGTGATATGAAACTGCCAGTACAGATATAATAGTCGGTGGCAGGTAGATTCACTCCCATCCCACCCTTTCATTTTGCCTTTTCCCGTCTGTCTCCTCCTCCTCTGCTTCCCTTAGAAACAAGATAAGTTTGTTGGAAACTCTTTGTTGTTGCAGGCCATTGTCTGTCGTCTCCTGTGATTAACTTATATCCACCATGATAGATACAGCCAGAACCTGAAAAGATGTATTAGTTAATTAACTTAATGGTGTGTGTGTAAGTATAAGGTGTGAGTGTGTGCGTGCATGTGTACAGTATGTGTGTGACCGGTTAAAATGTATGTGCGTGTGTGTGTGTTGTCTGCTGAATTGAGCAATATAAAGAAAGAGCCTCATTACCTCAAAACCAGGAAGACAAATTGGAACCAATGGTCTGATCACTCCTCAACTTATAATTAATGATACAGAGTGCTTCCAGCCGGAGCGCTTATCGCTGCACGTTTTCATCACAGAATCACCCTCGCCTCCTGGTTTAACAGGAAGCATATTGTACAGGTGACACCGGTGGTCTTGTGGTTACAGAAGTGAGCATGGAAGCGGAAAGTTGCCAGTATGAATCTCTGCACCAGCTGGACAAAATGTGCTCCGAGTAAAGAAATGGACATAAAAGGCAGAGAAGGGCATGACAGGAAACAGCATGGAGCTCAGACCACTCAGCCAATTAATTATGTATGGAAAAACTTGTGGAAAATTCATTGCAAATGTTACATATGTGCATCTTTGGAGATTTTAAGGACCACTTTTTATTTCAGTCAATTCTTGGATCAGATTTTTAGGTGGAAGTTTAGAAAATCTTGTAGAAGTGTGAATGTGAATCCTCCCTTGTAAGTTGTTTAGATGTTTATCTGAATATATCCTGGTTCCAAGGGACACCTTTTGATTCCTGAGGATAAATCAGTCATATAACATGCATCCATTTGATGATTTAAGTCAATTTAAAACTGTAAGTGAGTCAAGATACTGTATTGGAGCTCATATTCATGAAACTCAATCTTATTATCTTAGAATATATAAAGCATGGCAGTTAAAGTTAATAGCAGTCTGGCAGAATCTGACTGTCTCTTTATTTTTGTTTTAAGATCAACTACCTGAGTAAGTCTGGATGAAACTATCCACAGTTTTAATTTCGTCAGTGGTAACTTTGAAGATAAAGGACAAAAGGGAGACTATAACTAAAAAAAAAGAACTTTTGAAAACAAGAAATGTGACCAAAAGTATTACATTTTGTATTACAATTAAACCTAGACCATAATATGAAATACTGACAAATGGACAAATCAACTAATTACTATTTTAAAGATCCCATGTGTGAGATTTTGGACATTAATATCTCATTAATGTTCAATATAGCGGTGTCCTCAGCAGAGGACGAAGTTACACTCCCTGTATGTTTTGTAATCTTCGCTTCTGAGCATGTTTTGGCAGCTGGTCTGGCTGTGCATGCATGTGAGTCCCTCCCTTTGAAATGTTCTGGTTATAAAGCATAAAGGAATTAGGAAGGTGTGGCCGATAATGTTTTTATCTCAGATGCTGGTCCGCTAGTGTAATATCCAGTGGTTCTGAATGTCATATTTGCATTTTCAGATCATATTCAGATCAGAAGAATCACACACTGGAACCTACAGTTTCTGATTAGCAAAATATTTTACCTTGGCCACCCGAAAATATCGCTCTAAACTTAACTTGAGCTGTTGCACTATCATGTTATACCATTCTGCTTTGTTCAGTGATGCTGCTTCTCGGATGAAACATATACATTTATCCACAATCTACTGAGAATTATACAAGAAAGTGACCAACAAACAGCTGGGACACGTAGTCAGCACACTGACATTTATGTAAGGTGAACTAACGTGTCATTATCATGTGCTTTTAGTCGGCTATTTCTTGCATTGCTTTCAAAAGAAAAGCTCCCGGATTAATGTCAGCAGACAACCATGTAATTACATTTCACATTTTAGTCCAACTCAGACCAAACCCAGACAATGAACAGTTCACTGGCATTCAAAGGACTTGCATTAGCTCAGAATTTTACGTTTTTCTTGGCAGTTTGCTACAGTAATGACTAGCATCATAATATAAAAGACATTTATACAGTAGTTGAGGCAAAGCTAACTGATATTTGACAGACGCGCTCAAAATATTCTCAAATAAACTTTGTAACCTTTGCACAGCAATTTTAATAAACACAACATTTATGGCTGAAATGCTACCAGAGGCTTTCCAGTTGCTTCAGTGAATCATTTTAAAAGGCGAACAAAAGTTCACCAGGTACTTTTCTGACACAAGCAATGGATGACTGCACCTTTTATAGAACATACTTACACAGCTGAAACACATCACATCTGATGTAATATTACATCATCACCTGCACGAGTCGATCTTTTCTGATTCAATCTGTAAGAAATGTTGCTGTACACTCTTCTTTGATCACCAGCGTCTTTTAGTGAGCAATCAACTGCTCTGCAGAAACTGTAGTAATGAGTGAGTTGTTCTGTTCCATCAGCCAGAACTTAGAAACGATAACTGGATATGCTGAACAGTCATTTTGTTGTTGTGGTACTGAAGAACAGAGTCCTTTGGACTCTATGAGAACAAGTGAACAGAGCCCTCTCCATTAACCTTGTAACCATGGTAACTGCACACAACAAAGAGGTTGACATCTGTACCCTTGAGATGTTTAGCCAACTTAAAAATCTAAAATGCATGAAAAACAAAAGTTAAATGCTCAACTGCTGCAAATTTCATCAAAAGAAGATTTTGCTATTAGATTGGAAAATTCTACTAAATCCTGCATAATTTTCAGATAAGCCTTTCTGTGTTCTCTTGGCACAACTACTTCAATATTGTTAAAGAACAGCTTGGAGGGTGAATTTTTCAATCAATTTATACTCAACTTTCCAAGAAAATGTTAGTTTTCCTTTAGGATTTATTGTTGTTAATGTAGGGTTTATTATAGTTTTGTGACTAAACCCGAGCAAGACTCTGTTACACTTTCTGAGTTGGAATCAGATCGTAGAGACGAAGCAGCCTGCCATAAATGATTGCTCAGGTTGGAAGGCTTGTTGATCAAATAACAAATGCAGGAGAAAAATCATCTGTGTAGGTTCTCATTCATCCAGGTCATGGTTATCCAAAGTTGTTTAAATCAATCCAACTGGACTTTAAGAAAGTTCCTTGAAGACGTTTCACCTCTCATCCAAGAGGCTCCTTCAGTTCTGGTGGTGGTTGATGTTGCCTCAGCTTATAACCTCTGTGAGGTGTGGTCAGTGCTATTCATATTCCGACGACCATTGCCAAGGCCCGTCTGGCTCCTCAATGATGGTCGTTGGGAGCCAGGCAGTGATAATGTGGGTCGTTGAAATGCGAGTTTCACCGAGCCCTCGTATGCCAATGGTGGTCGTTAGCATGAGCCGCTTCACATGAGTCATTCTGCTGAGTAGTTCTTTTGGGGAGTTTTGAAAGGACCTGATTGTAAATCAGCAAAAAATGATGTCGCAGACCACCCCCCCGTTCAGAGATGGCTTCTCCACTTTGACATGGATGGCTTCTTTCACACCTCTCTCAAACCATCTGTCCTCCCTGTCCAAAAGCTGAACATTGGTGTCCTGAAATGAGTGTCTCTCTTCCTTGAGGTGAAGGAAGACCGCCGAGGAGAAAAATCCTTTTGATTTGGGGATTTTGTTACTGGTGAGACAATTACGACAACTTTGTGCTTCTGCAAAGTGATAATTTGATTGAACAGGGCTGCTAGTAATCAGGTCTAAATGTGTCTATTTCACCCCATCTCAGTGCAGTTAGGTATTCTTTTGGATTTATTAACTAAGAGGGTGAATATTTTTTCACACAGGATTAGTTTATATTGGATAACTTTTTGTGTCAATACACTGAACATTTAAAACTCCTATTTTTTTCTTTACTCAAGTTGCCTTTGTTTCATGTTAGATTCTGTTTGAAGATCTGTCATCTGTCACAGAAAAAGAAGAAATTGGGGGGGCACAGCACTGTGCAAGATACCCTTTCTTAAACAGACTTTAGACAAAATCACAGAAATTAAAAACCATTGGGAAAACAGCAAGCAATGCATTTGTCAGTATCCATGGTGATGGATCCTGTTATTGTACCACAGAGAATGGCAGTAGCTTCAATAAAATTACATTTAATAAAGAAATATAAAGAATATCACGATGCTGAACAGCAAATAGTAATAAAATATTCTTTTTCTGCACATGAAGACAACACAATCCCACACAAAAAAAGGCTATTTATTAGTGCTGGACTGATGGGGATTCCCATTTATTCACTCTGGTAAGCTTTGATTAATGAGCAGTGAATCATGGAGGTTTTGAAAGACTGGTGCTCAACGGTTGTGTAATATAGTTATATCTAACTCCTGTTTGTGTGCTAATGTTAATGAGTATGTAGTGGATCTGACCTTGCTTTATGTTGTGTGGATGGATGAGGACCAGACTTCTTGGTGCCTGAAATGGCAAGATAATTACTTTGTTATAGTTGTTGGGAGACAAACTTTCACAGGGTGTATCACACATCTACTACCATAAGAAACTGCTAAAATCACTTCAGGAGACAGAGAAAGTAGGAAATACACCACTGAACATTTAGTGAGAGTCTTCAAAATACACATAAATTTCGAGAAAATTTCTAATAACGTGTTTATAATATAGCACAAGTACATTCTATTTTATAAAATACATGTTGGGCACACTGAGAGGAATCAGTAGACAACTACAGCCTATTCTGCAAAAAAAAAAAAAATCCATCATAATAAGGAATTGAATGTCATATTCAGTATTGAAATATTCAGGCAATTCGAGCGAGATAATGCAATTTGTTTCCAATATAGCTGACATTGTTTTCTTTAAAGCAGCACACGAGTTCCACTAAAGGAGAAAAAAGCACTTGACTGCTTGCTTTCAAGAAATAAACTTCTTTATATGGCTTAACTTGAATTTAAGAACCAGTGAAAGGTACCAATGCATCAAGAAGATTTCACTATTTTAAGAAAAATCTGATTTTCAAAGATTAACCGTCATCTGTCCTTTCCTTTGTTTGGTTCAGTTTTTCCATTTAGTTGTTTCCATCCATATCAGTTTGTTTGTTCCTCTCTCTCCTTTTTTTCTCCACACCTTGCGCCTACACACTTGAGATGAATATTCAGTGTTCCATGTAAAGCAGCAATTTCTCATGTTCTGCTTTTTTGAGTGGCAGATAGATAACTTTGAATGTGCACCTTGAATGTGACATAATGAGACGCGTATTCATATTAATGCTCTGTGGTTACTTAGAAGAAGACTTGAAAGAAAGTCGTGCTCTGTGCATGCGTGGGAGGAGAGGTGGGCTTCAATGTCCAGCCTGAGCCACTACAGAGAGATAGAGAGGAGGTGGGTGGAGAGAGAGGCCTCGAGAGAGATGGGAAGATGAATGCGTGGGAGGAGATCAACACGAGGGAGACGAGGAGGGAAAAAGAGAGTGGAGGCACACCTTAGCTGTCTGTGTCTGTGAAAGGTTTGGGAGTCCCTCAGCTTACTGGCTATAAAGGCCTGGGTGGTAACATCACCCACGGGTGATCACAGACCTGGGGCTGGAATGAAAGTTCCTGCATGCTCTGTAAAAAAGTCAGCTTTAATGGGAACTTCCAGTTTTTACAGCCCTTCTAAGCATTATTGTTCAGTTGTGGTGAGTTATGCCCGGGAGTGTGGTGGGGGGTGAACATCACTGCTTTCGTCCTACAGTCTGTCCCAGTGTCTTTATGTGTGCACAGAGCAGCAGTTAGCCAGCCCTCCCCTCATCCAGGTGTGACACCTTAAATATAGGGTCGCTTTTATTACTCCTCCAAGGTACGTGATGGAGTGCTGTGATGATCGGCGTACATTTGTCCGTCTGTCTGTTGGCAACTTTACTCAAAAACCGATTTGGATGAAAATTTCAGGGAAGGTCAGAAATGACACAAGGACCAAGTGGTTAGATTTTGGCAGTGATGTAGCTTATAGTCTGGGACTTGTTAACAAATTTGTAAAAGATTTCTGTATCATTGCGAGATAGCAGCATAGTGGCACTGTAACCATGACAACAAGTGAACAGTACGTCAGCTGTATGCTGACGATCACATGGTTGTGATCCTACTACAAATCGACTTATCGGCAGACTTATCGGTCAGAAATGATACAAGGAACAATTGACTAAATTGTGGGGGTGTTTCTGACTCAAATCAATTCCTGCCATCCGCTACATATTTTATATATATATTTTCGTCATGCCCCCATGTATGAGGACAATGAAGCTACTTTATTCTATATTTAGGTCACGCGATCCAGTATCCGTACATAATAGACAATGTACACATACATAACACGTCTGTGCTCAGCGCAGGGTCATTTTATTTGTGGGTACATCTATTTTAAATAGCCACATTCTATGTTGCTGTGATTTCTGCCATGATTTTTTTCAAGATTTCAGCCGTCTGAAAATTACATGACTGAGCAGCCTTGGCGGAGTACTGCGCTCTCTGAGTGCTTTTCTCATTTATCTATGTTGCAATTAAAAATTCTATTCAATTTCACTTCAATTTTATTTATATACAATACAATAACTTTATTAATCCCTGAAGGGAAATTCAATTGTCTGATGTCTCATCTGTTTACTTTAGAGTTAAATAGTCTAATTTCTGATGGTAAGAAAGATTTTCTGAATCTTTCTGTTCTGCAGTGCAGGGATAGGAGCCCTCCACCACCGATGTTTCGTTGCTGATGTGCAAACATATAGCATATTGCATATAGCAATATTGCATATAGCGCCAATTACAGGTCAAATTGTCTGAAGACACTTTACAGAACCCATATGCCTGAAGAAGTGAAAAGATCAAAACTCACAGCTTAAGTTGTTCCTTATTTGCCAGCAGGGACAGTGTTGGTGGCAAATCAGGAACCAAAAAAATAAAGTCTTAGCAAAAAAAGGTAAAAATTACATTGAAGACCTATAAGAAATATTATAGTAAAGAGGCACAGCTAATCTTGTTTTTATTTACGCCAGGGACTTGGTCATGACAGTAAAAATCAAAAAAAAATATTTACCATTGGAGGAGACAGTTGAATCTGTCGCCGCCCCTATACTTTGACTTCAATAACCATGGCTTTAAAACAGTCTGTGTTAGTGTGTCTGCCAGTCTAATAATTGCGTGCCAAGGGGTAACTGGGAATGGGAGTCCTATTAGCATATTGGTGCTCAGCCAGTTTCTGCTGCGATGTGCGAGAAGACAAGAAGCAGCCACATTTATGTTCAAGTCTGCAGACAGCATATGTTGTGTTGCATTTAGCAAAGCTTCAGCAAAGGAATGTCTCTTCACTAAAGACCTCCATGGATGTGATCTCTGTTGACTGTTGATATTGCAGATATTGTAAGAGCCACATCTGAAAGTGCCAGTGGTAACAGTGCAGTTTTAAGAACCAGGTGATGGGTTTACAGAGTGGAAGGGAACTCTTCACCCAGCTGTATGAGTTTCTAACCATCTCTTTCATGAACACACCAACTCAGCAAAGGCTGACCACCATTTAGGATCTTCAGGCAAGAGATTCCTGAACTATAGAGGACAGCTATTCATTACAAAGTCTCTTGCTTTGAAGGTGCTTTCTTGTTTTAGCTCTAGTCAAAGCTCTGTTGAGAACTTTCCTGTTGCCCTGAATCTGGCCATGTGGTACGTTTGCTACAAGGCTTACATATACTTCTGACATTTTGGAAATGGTGGAATTTGCTTTTTGACTTTAGATGGTGAGAGATAACAATGACCGCATGTACCAGCAAGCAATGACAGCAAACCACCAGAATGATGTCACTGTCTGGTGAGAGAAAAGTCAAGTGTTTTGGTTCCCCGTCCCTAATAGATTTTTTTTATGACTTTCCAAAAGCAATACCTGCTGATGTTCAAATTTATGCACATTTCAAAAGTCTGGTCATCCACGTTATCAGACGTTTTATTTTTGCCACTCCTTTTGGTGTCACTCACAGAACTTCCTTTAAAGTTCATTTTTATCTTTTGGCATCCACCTCTGAGACTTCTGCCACCACCCCAATCCAACAGAAGTGATTGAACTGCTGAGGTGCTATGAAAATAACTCCATCTCTGCCTTCTGTTGCTATTCTCACTCCTCTCTATAGCTTTCTCTCTGCACAACAGAAAACCCTCTCTATGTACAGATAACCAGAGACAGTGTGTGGGAATGAGTCTGCAATTACAACAAGGAAATATATTAATTAATTGAAGTATAAAATCAATTGTTACAGCGCTTGGAAAAACACAGCAGCAACTGCAGTTATCTTGATGTGGAGCCAAAAGGGATTTTAAGGTCTGGGAACACTGATAAAGCATCAACCTCTTCTTCTTTTTACTTCTCTGTTCATCTATTTCTCTTTCCTCTGTGGGTTTCTCTCATTCTTTTTGCATTGTGTGTGCTTGTGTCCATCGTCTGTCTGTCTGTCTGTCTGATCTCACAGGACTCAGATAGGAGAGTTGGGCTCTTTTGTGTGTTTATTCGCTTAGACTTTTTAGCTTTTGGAGAGGAGTTGATGCACAACCTGTGGTAAACACGAAATGTTTGCTGACAGTTATTGGTCGGCAGTGTTGTTTTAAGGCACTAATGTAATTAAAACCTGACTCCAGTGGTCTGTTATCTATGAAAGCCCAAATGCTCAGGGTAAATAATTATGAAATAAATAATGACATGAATTAATTATATATGAAAAACTTTATGCCTTTAAAGACTAAAAGTTAATATCTCTGTATACATTTTTCTGCATTGTTGTTCCTCTAGCTAACTGATTCAGTTTGGTAGCAGCTGCTGAGCATCATAGCTGTAGAGGTAAAGTTTGATTTCTTTGCAGGAAGGTTGGATGAGGTATAGTCAGTGTGTTTCCTGAGATAGTGGATGGTACACCCCCATTTTACAGGGGGTCAACTACTAAATACATTTTAGCCACCTAAAAAAACAAGTATCTAATTAAGTGTTGTCTGTATACATTGCCATTGACAGCCCTTTTCTCTGGCTTTACATAATAATTCAGTAGATGGCAGTTCTTTGACACCTGTCCTGCCTCTCCATTAAATTCCAGTCATGTGCTTTGTAACAGCTGAACTGGGAAACCACCCCATCAACCATATTTGTTCCACTGACGCAATTGCCGTGTTATTAAACTGTGCACATGTGTAACAGAAGTATGAAACCTATAAACTTGTTCTGTTTTTAAATGTTCCTTTAAGTGGTTTTAATCAAAGTCTTCACGGGCAAGTCTTTCCACCCAGCAGTCATGTTGGTAACGCACAGTTGTATCAGTGTAATACAGTGCATTGCATGGATGCACTTATGCATAACAATACAGAAGTTCTGCAGTGGAGAAGCTGTAGAGCCCAAAGAAAGGGCTGTCTGACGGCAAGGTAAAGCGATAACAATATTCTAAAATAAGATTCCACTTAAACTGGTATAAATGTTTCAAGTGAACCAACACTGGCTATTGACCCCATTCACAGCAGTAAACTGCTTAGCTTCCCTGCCAGGTGTTTTCGTTGCTTCTCCAAACGAGGAGTGTCCCAACCTATCGACTACTGTATTTATGTATACATACCTCATACAGCCTCACTTCTAGGAGAC
Source organism: Amphiprion clarkii (assembly GCA_027123335.1). Taxonomy (NCBI): domain Eukaryota; kingdom Metazoa; phylum Chordata; class Actinopteri; family Pomacentridae; genus Amphiprion; species Amphiprion clarkii. Next base: position 8,188,405 of record CM049578.1, read on the forward strand.
TGAACTATCCATTTAAGGAAGGCAGGGGGAGTGACCATGCCACTGTAATGGCATGTCATGTGGTCTTTTTAATTCATTATTGAACACTTTGAGATTCCATAGTTATCATCTCTCTCATGACTTTTTCTTTCCTTCTTTTTTCCTTCTGTCTTCACTGTCTCATTTGCCCGGCCTGAAATGCTATTATTCATTGTTTCATTGAGTGGTCCCATTGTTAGATTTACTGAGTGCCTCAGTTGGAACGTTTGGCCGAATGTTTAATCACCGTCTCTTTGTCGTCTGCATTCCTTTTCTGGGAAAGAAAAAGGTAGGAGCACTCTTGCCAATTTCATTCTTGGCCAAGCAAAACTAGCTATCAACACCACACACAAGGCCACAGACGGGGCGGAGGATATTATTGATCTTCTAACTTTGTCCCAAACCTTGCTAACAGCTAGAATTTTTATTGAGCTCATGCATCATTGAAGAGAGAAAACTGAAAAGTTGAGGTTTCCTCTCTTCCGACCTCACACTCTCTGTTTCCTAGCTCTTAACTTGGTGCTTTCTCATGAAGTCGGCTGGACGTGTTTACAAGTGGCAGCCCATTCAGATGATTACCTTAAGCCTGCTGCTGGCTGACACAAAACAGTACATTTGAAAGGTCTGGAACAACATTACAAGATGAGACTCAGGGAGAAAGTAATAAATAAAGTAAAGAGGAGCATCCTTGAGTGCTGACTATGATACAATGTAAAGAATGTTTTACTCTGACTGTGGGAACACAAACACTATGTAGCAACATGTGGCCAGAAGATTTACCCTTGACATGAAATGATTCGTCCTTTTTTGCTTCTGTGCCAATGGTTTGTTCAAATTCACCACCTAACCTTTGCAAAAAATAAAAGCCAATGTCAAAAAGAAACTAATAACAAAAAAAACATTGATTTGTGCTCATGACAATTTACAGATAAATAATTTGAATTAAAATGAGCAAAAATCAAACAATAAAAGATCAAACTTTCCAGAATAATAGCTTTGTCTGACCAGCACTGTAGTAAAGCTTTCGATTTATTTTGGTTGCTGTAAACAACAAAGCTGATGTTCAAACATTACACTGGCAGTTTACCAAACAGATTTGATTCTGTTCAGTGGAGAATGTGTTGAGTCCACTCTCAGCTGAAGACTAATGCTAAACCATAAAAAACAAGAACATCCATATCTGTCTATGTATAGTAAACATGTACAGAAACAAGTGAAGACGCTCGGAGAAGAAACCACACAAACTGCAGTGCTGGGACTACGATTGGCTTGGATGATGGCTATACTTGAAAATAACTGTTCATAAGTTACAGGCTTAACGTAACGGAGCTACAGTCTCAGAAGAAGCCACATATTGTCTGCTACTATGTATGTGTGAAGCCAGGATAAAAGCCAACTAATGGTGCTAAACAAATGCTGGTTAACATCCCACATACTGCTGAGTGCATAAGCCAACAGAAGCACTTATCCGAGAAAAACAAATGTTAAAGAAGATCGCAATTTGTGTTCACTGACAAATGTGAAGAGCAACACATTATCTGCAATGGATCTACATGCTAATCAGCTGGTGGCTATACTGTAAACAAGTCTTTCAAATTACACAGCAAATTGCATTTAGATTTCCTGCTCTCCAGTTTCTGATCTGACACAAGCTGTATTTCCATATAACTGTCAAGTGATTTTGCAGGAGAGTTTTGAAAAGAAAATGCAAATTTGGCTTGTTTCAATCAACTTCTTTGTTTCAAATAAACTCGGCTGCGTGGTGGTAATGTTAGTGTCAAGGTGGCAGGATAAGCTACATTACACATGATTTGTAGAAGAAGCCGCAAACAAAACAATTTTTGCCAAATGCCAGAACTCCTCAAAATTGAAGAGCAAGAATAAGAAAAAGAAACAACAAAACTTTGGCCATCTGCAAGAGAAACATAAAGAGGAATCGTCAGAAATTGTTTGCAGTCAAGTTTTAATTATTCTTTCATTTGAGTTGGTATTAGTCATATTTCATGCTGTCCAAAGGCCAAGACAATGAAAGAAGCATAAACAGTTGATCAGTCATGTGAGTTAAATATTTGCTACATCATAACTTAAAAAAAAAGTGTTTCTGTCTGGTGTTAGCTCTATTGAAAAATTCCAAATCCACTGAACATTAAGAGATTTTTGCAAAATTAGCTAACGCAGTTTCGATTTTTGTCTTTTCCATGAGCTTTGTCTGCTAGGAAAGAGAAAACTTATAAAAATATGTTATAGAAACACAATTACATTTACAATTGAGGCTTCATTACCTTGTGGTACAAACATGACTCTCTCGGGGTTTGGATAACAACATATTTGAATCAAAGTAAGCACTGTGTTAAGGTTATGGGATGGTTGTTGTCATGGTTACAATAATATCCAAATGGGTATTGACAGAGCGGATGGCCATAATCCTGGTTAAAAGAATCCACCACTATTTGTAGGAAATTAAAAGGAACAACAGCCTGTCATGTTAAATAACAATGTTTTGTTGGACAGTCCATCCACCCAGACCTCCTCCTTCTTGTATCTACTGTCACACCACAAGCCTCTTTTACTGCATGAGAAGGTTGAAAGTAAACTGATGATGTTTTTGTTGGATTATAAAGGTTTGTCATCTCTAAATCAGGTCACTAATGTGGAGTATAAGGATTTCTGCTACAGGATAATCCCAGATTTTTTCTTTTAGATCTTATGTTCAAAGTTTTGACCATCGTACTGATCACTGTGACCACAGACTTTTCCACTCTGTCCTCCCTTTGCCAGCTTTTACTCCCTCCCACCTTCAGTATCTCACTGTAATCCAACCTGTCGTGTGTAGCCACTGACTAATGAACAATTCTGTCTCTGACACTCACCTCACACCAGCAAGGCTTTGGAAAAGAACAACGAGGCTCTGCCAACTTCCCAGCCATGTTTAAACCTCCCAATGTCAAACTCTGGAGTGCTGCTTTAAAGCCAGAGTCCAAGAGAGTCAGGGGACATATTAGATTCTAAACGCTCAGGCACCGATATAAAAAACTCAAAGAGATTATGTGGACTTAATTTGAATTTCCTGTACTTAATTTAAACTCCTGTGGCTTGTGGACAGAGGAAGAAAGCGTGAGAGGCTATGCAAGTTTAAATTTAATAGATTTTCTCTACTTTGTGCTCCTCACCAAGTTTTTGTCATTTATTTTTCCCGAAAAAAATGACTCAGCTTTAGAATATTTTTTGTTTTGTTTTGTGGTGGACACATTGCCTGAGATCAAATTTAAAGACACTTGTATGTGATTAGCCCTCAGTTTTCCAACTGGGATGTCATTAAGTATAGCAATTATTGACTATCAATGCAATACTTGAAGTGCAGTAACAATTACAATAAGGCATATGTAACCCAACCCTTAACCCAAGCTCTAGATTTTTTATTTTGGTGCCCATATTACCAGGTTAGAGCAGCCATATGGCCTGTTTGAGATGCACATTTGAGGTACAACTTAATTTCTTCTACATCTACCGTTTTAGCTTAAAGCCCACAGTTCTCAAAGGCACACAGTTCTCTGGAAAACTACAATAACAAGATCTGCTGCTAGTCAAACGAACATCAAAAAAGCAACACTCAAAACTTACTTGCCACTATGTCAATATCAAGAATATATCGGAGTCATAGCAGAAACCCAGTGTAGTATAATCTGTCAACAAATTAACTTTTGCAATAGTTGAAGGGTGGTAGTTTTACAGTATAATCTGTGCTTTTGAATTAGGGCAAACTAAGTAAATATGATTGGAATGATATAATTAACATGTTCATTTGGTGTTGTTTACATCCTACATGATATAACATAAACTGTATTAACTGTCAATGCTACGGCTGAGTAATTCCACCTTAAAACTGCACCAGACCCACCACAGTCTCAAAAACACAGTTTCAGTCTTTATGGGGTTCATAAGTAAGAAACCTAAAGAAACAATCCTGCCAACTTGCTTGATGTGATTTCTGAATTACTCAATATGATATTGTGACGCGTAGTGCAGTTTTAGTGTTCAAACAGAGTTGTAGGTGAGCTCGTGTGCTCGCTAGCTAGTGGGCAGATACTTAATAGATCCATGCATCGTAGACAAAAACAAAAAAAAACTCAAAATATGTGCCTTTGATACACTGACATGAGTTTCTGAAGACTAAATCAACAACCTGACTCAGGTTGTATATATTTATTTAAAGTAAAATGAAATCAAACGTTCTGTTAATGATTCACTGGTGCATTCTATACTATATTGGCTTAATATATTAACACTATATTGTACTCCTGTCTGTCTGTTATCGTCTTGTTTGTGCCAGGTGGCCAGCTTGACCCACAGGTATTGGAGTGCACAGGAGGCTTTATCTCGTCTCCTGAAGGGCCACACTAATAATTCTGAGGAGGCCTGGGAGTTCCTCGTTAGTGGATAAAGCTCTATCCAACAGACAAAACCCAGAGAGACTGACTCCCACCTTTATTTTGCTCTGCTGTAAGGGATTTGAAACACACTCAGCTTTAAGATAATGTATGATTTTGTAACTTTGCTCTTATGTCGCTGAAGCTCAGGCCTTGTATGCATACACGAACAACTGGTAATAAAACTCTAAAAGACGATTGCAACTTGGCATTTCACGTGATTACAGAAATATCCACAACAATGGCTATTACCAAAGGTCATTCAATGTTTTAATTTTACAAAATAAATGATGCAGATGATTTTTAGAAATACATTTCATTTGTTATCCGTGCTTTACCAGCATCATACTAAACCGTAACCCCAAAACTGACTACTGTTGCGCACTGTTACAGCCTTCCACAGGTGAGAGTCTGGCATCTTTACTGAATGACAAAATGTATTTGTGCAGTAGTACAGTAAGTATGTGGTGGTGTGATTACATCATGGTGAACTCCAGATAGCCCCTTGTTAAAGACAGCTTTTTATGACTTATTCAGATACGTTCAGAAAGAAAGGCAACTCTATCTGACATTGAATGCCACTTCTGCTGTGATCCTCAAACACTCTGTCACAAGAGAGAATTTCACATTCTTTTTGCTCTCATTCTGGATTTCCTCTCTCTTTTTGCCTCTTAGAGCTTTGTCTCTGTCCCTTTGTTTTTTCATTTTTCCCCCCTCTTCATCTCTCAGCTCTTCACTGTCTTGTTCCCCCCCCTCTCACAAAGTATTTTGCTGCAACATCCTCGGCAAGAAAGACGTCGCCATCGGGAGAAAAGCATAGTTACAGTTGCTCTTTTGAAGCATCACACGGCTTACCGTGCAAGGGCACTGATATGATCAGAGGGAAAGATAGAGAGAAGGGGATATGAGCAGAAAACGAGGAAGGAGACTGACGTGGGGAAGAAGGGGGAGACGGAAAAAGAGACATCGCTTACAAACATAGATGCGAAGAGACAAGAAGTAAAAGTTGGAAAAAACATGCATGAGCAACTCTGCAAAATGAGTAAGAAAATGTGAGGGGAAGAAAAAAGATTGCAGGAGAGCAATAAAGAACCTCAGCACCTGAGCAAAGAGGGAGATCATAGAGTTTGAGATTGAGCGAGTATGAGAGAAAAGACCCTGAGGATGGATCTTCCTCCTGCACCTCCTTATCTCCTGTTCCCAGGGTTTAGGGGGAGCTTAGCAGAAGGCCCTGTGGTTCCACAGAACGTTCATGACTCCGTACAAGAGTAGGAATGAACGAGAGAGGAAGGTAAGGAGCAAGGGGTGAGGGAAACAGACGAGAGGCGAAGGAAAGTGGGCAACAAAATAACGAGAGAAAAAATTGGACAGGGAGTTGAAAAGAAAGGGAAAGGGAGGAACAGTGAAGAAAGAATATGAACTAAAACTTCAAATATAAAGTAGATAGTCCTTTGAAATTTTGGATGATACGCTCACAGCTCACAGTGTTGTTCAGGAGTTGAGATACATTCAGCGTGATTCTGCCTGCAACCTTTGTTGGATGTCATACCTCCATCTCTCAACCTCTGAAAATGGCCAAAAATATACAAAGAAAAGCCTAACGGTTCCTTCAAAGTCCTTGATTAAAAGGAATACTTCGCTGTAATTGATACAACTATGTTTTTTTTGTTTTGTTTTTTTATTCCTGAAAATGAGAGTAGAGGAGCAGTAAACATTTTTGGATGTCATTAGTCCTAGCTTCACATTACAATGGATGCACAGGGAAATAAGCTGGCTCTGTCAGGTTAAAAAACACTAAAGCTAACTAGCATGTTGAATCTTACCCAACATGCTCAGAAAGAGATATGTTACTGAGAGGCAATTTCTAACTTGCTGTTAAACAAGCAAGCTGCATGAATGAACTATTTCTACAGCAGTAGAAGTCTGGAAGTTTGTCAAGTCTATAAAATGTTCTATTATAGGATTTTTTTTTTAGGAAAGAGGAGCCATTCTGGCCCAGATACTGCAGAACAGACCCAAATTATGATACTACCACCACCATACTTTACAAATGGGATAGTATTTTAATACTAGAATGCAGCATTTTCCTTTTGTTTCTAAAATAAACCATTGAGTTCTATTTTGTTCTCATCCATCCACAAACAATTAAGGACCACTAAATTTACACTGAGGTTGCTAGGTTTGGTGCAGTGCTTGTATCGAGACCAAAATCAAAACGTAGTGGCATGGCTCTTAATAACTTAAATTATTAACTTATTCAACTGTTTCCAAAGCCAAATCAGACAGGTTTCTTGGTCAGGTACAGAACGACACTTTGGTCAACCATGAAAAGGTAAATCCGTTCCTTTAACTAATAAAAGATGAAAAGAAAAGGGAGGTGAAACCTTTCTCTGTTCTCTCTGTTTTGCTGCTGAGCAGGTGCAGCCTCTTCTGAAGCATTTAGCTCTGAAATGTTTGGCCTGAAACTGCACATCTCCAGCAGCTCATCCAGCCTCTCATGCCTGTACAACACTTGGCAGCTTCACCAAACAGCTCTTCTTGTACTCCAGCTACCTAAAGCAAAATGTGACTAGTGTTTGTGAGAAAAAAACAAAGAAACATTTCATTGCTGGTGTAAAGCAGCTCCCTATAAGAGCATTTAGATCATGTGACTGCATACTGAGCTCAACACATTCAGACTGAGCTGATTGATTTTTATGTGCTACTTGGAGAATATGTTCTCTGACGATACAAATAACTCTTGCTGTTTTCTTTTACTACTCAGTGTTACGGGGTCCTGTTTTTGTCGCCCATAAATTGAAGATGAAATGGACCACAAACTGTCATACCAGCAAGCAAGCAATTGATCTGTACTGAAAAATGCATTACAGCATCTCAGCCTGACTGGATACGGAGGCTTCCAGTGGTCTTAACCCCTTGAGTACAAGAGGGCTTGAGGTCTACTTGGTTTTATTTTTTAACTTCCACTTGAAAAACATCCCTAAATATGGTCAGCAAAAGCTCTGCAAGGGTGAAACCAAACCAAACAACCTTGGCTCTGTGGATAAGAGAAATTTGGGAGAAATCGGAAATACAATAAGTGTTGTTCTACACATCAGCAGTATTTGAAAAAAACAAATCAAAGGCGTCTTTAAGGTGCTTCTAAACTACAACTACAAATTTGATGCAACAGAAATAAAATATATCAACACTGCATCCATTTCAGTCAAAACAATACGAGGCAGCCTCTTCATTTAATGTTCCATGCTCTGCAATCTACAAAAACTGATATTGGGCTGTGGTTAAGCAACAGACATGGCTTGGTTCAGTACAGGACCTCCAAATTCAAGAGGTTGAAGCCTTTTTTTAAACTGTCCTGGAAAATCTTGCTGCTTAAGTGTCGCAAGAATATTTGGATGGATTGATAGGACATTCATGGTTCCCATCAAAGGTATCCTACTGACTTTTCTGCTTGCACCACTAGCAGGTTAAAGTTACATCTCTTCTGTGAAATACTGTATGTCAACATTTAGTGGATGTACTGACACAAAATTTGGTACTGATATTTATGGTTCTACTGAGTTTGGCAATCCTCTTACTTTCAATAATTTGTCCAAAAACCTGGTTTTATGATCAAACACCTACAAAATTAATGAAAAGAGTAACTGCATCCATGCAATGACTGTCAAAATATGTCCACAATGTAACCTGCATCCTACCTGCAGCCATGTTGCTGATAGGCATGGAGTAATTACTAGTCTTCAGACTGCATTCTGCACTGAAAAACCTTTGAGAAATGTATTTTATTTTTTCCAAGCAACGTTGGCTTTAGTGCTGTTTCTCTGTGGGCATTTTCTGAAGTACTGTTTTTCCACCAAGCACCAAATAAACACCACTGCTCTTTTGAAAAATATCTGATTTTGGAAAGCCCTATTGTGACTCTTTCAGACTTATTATCCATCTTCAAAAAACTAAAATACCTCTGTCCACTTCTGTTTGATCCAAACCTCCTAACTGAATCGAACTGGTCTCACTGGATGAAATCAATGATGAATAAGAGCTTTCAACTTAATCAACCTCATTTGTCTGCTTAAAACATCCTTCTACATTCTGAACACACACAATTACCATATATTTCTTACATTAAGCTTTTGATTTGTCAGTATGAGATTCATAATGCTGTTTGTTCTCACACCTCTAATAATTAAGCATCTTTACAAGTGAGGAGAAAAAAAAAAGCAGTCAGGCTCCATAACAAATCAATGTGAGTGTTCTAAAACGGTCTTGTCTCACAAATGTTTTGTTTGTTCTCAGGGCAAAATGGACGATTTCATATGGGGGTCATTAACACACCAACAACCACCTGTTTACACCTGAACCAATGGATTTCTGTCACTGTTACCATCTGGCATCCCCTTTTAAATTAACCCCAAAACATGCTGGGAGGGATGTAAAATGGTCAGTGCAGGTTGCAAAAGTGATGTGAAATAAAACCAAAGGACAATGATGGAGTTGCAGCCTGTTAGCCAGAGGTGTGAACACCAGAGGAATTCAGAATTTGGAATTTAGCACACAAACACAAAGACAGCATCTGGAAAAGCATTGGTGTAATTACAGAATGACTGTTGCTAAGATCAGGGATGGAAAAGTAAGGATTGACAGATGAGGTAATCTGCGGATATGATCTAATCTTTGTGATTTGTGTCGTCGTCAACCTTCACAAAACCCATCTGCCAAAACAAAGCAGCACTTTTTCATTTCAGACTTTCTCTGATGAGACTCTCTTCAGTTGCAGTCACAGATTTGCTTTGTCTACTTAGAGCTGTACAGCACAAAGGTACTTCTTTTTCATCTTAAAAATGATTGTTCTCCATGTTTGTTCTACGTTAGGAGACATTGAGTAAAACGTGATGTTTGTTGTGTGGCAGTTTAAGTCGATAAACTAACTTTATAATCTAAAGGTTGAAAAGACCAGTTTGCACAAGACCAGAAAAATAGCATTAAGAGACATTTGTTGATGAGCTTAATGGGACTTTAGTTGTCATGCAACTAATGATTGTCCACTCAAAAGCAAAAGGTAGAAGTAGCATGATGACGACAACGATAATGGTAAAAAGTCTCAATCAGAGCTGTGTTAATTTAACAAAAAAATATGAGAATATATTTTCATTGATGGCCTATTTTGTTGGATGAAAACTAAAACTAAATAAAAGGTGATATTTTAAGATGGGAAGTATGCTGAAATGTTTTTAAATAGAATGAATGGAAAAATGTATTCAGCTTTAGTTAATTGAACAGTGCCAATATAAACATTTTTGGAGTGCAAGCTTCATCTGAAACATTTTTGCATAACACTAGTCCTTCCCTTTTTATGCAGTAACCTGACCGGCCATAATGCTGAGTTTACACTGACATGAAGCACAATGCTCCTGGTTGGCTTTGTCAAGAAGAGATAATTCTAGCAAAGTTTATTAAAACAACATGCCATCAGTGTTGACCAACTGAGAGACAGACAGCAAGTGACGCTATTATAAGTTTACTCCTCGTGTTCTTTCAGTTCTCTCCCTTATGTCTCTGCTTGTCCTCTTGTGTGAGTGGATTGAGGCCACTGCTCCTCTTAGTGGGAAATCACCTGACTTCATCTGAGACTCATCCACTAATCACCTGCAGCAATATTTAAACATCAGCTCATCACTCCCCTCCCAACTCCCGTTCAAGATTGTTCTACCTGATCCTGTGGTAGGATGGTCGGCCAGTTCTTTTCATAGTAGCTGCCTTCTTGTGTAATCTTTACTGGATCAGCATCTCCATTTGGCCTCAGGTCCAGGTCTCCTCTGGCGGTCTTCTTACTAGCTCATCATGACTCACCAAGCCACCAGCCTAAAGACACCACATAATGAAAGATTTGCATGCCAGCCAATCAGCTCAACAGACCCCCCATCTCCAGATTCTCTTCCCCTGGTGTCTCGCTTCGCAAGACTGTCTGTTTTAATAACTCTTCTAAGCAGGAACAATGAAACGTCAGTGCACCGCGCTTCTTTCCAGATTGTTTCTCTGTGTGTGTTTCATTAAACACATCAAAATCATGAACCAAGCTCATAAACACATTTCTGTTGTACACATTCCAGTTTTTCATATTTGTTTGAGTTCTCAGTTCGCTAAAGTCCATCACTGCATTCCATTTTCTCACATTTCCAATAAAGCACAATTTCATTCTAATGTGCTACCAATTCTGACACAAACACATCCTCAGTGACCTTCTTCTCGGTCCAGTAAACACTTGTACTCATTAAAGTGCATTAATTTTCACAGTATACAACTGGTCACAATGCTGCTGCTTATTTTCAGCATCATCCAAATTAGTACATTTTGCCCCTTTTAATTTGCCAAGCTTGACACTCTACCTCTGTAATAATTACAGGCTACTGAAATGTATTTACTAGAAAATGCTTATGTTAACATGTGTAGCAAAATATTTTTAATAGAACAACCATTTTCATGTTATTAACAATCAATGTTCACTATAAACAGTATTAACTCAGTTGTACTAAGTACATGTAAATCCTGTTAATCTCATTAAACAATGTAAATATAATATAATATAATAAACATTCATCGCACTCGCGATGACGTCAGCAGGAGAAAACTCCGCCAAGACCGACTCACTTTCTTTGTCTTTATGTATGTAACTGTTTCAACAACATTTCAACACTGAACATTTCACAGACAATCACTCTAATAAAGCGCGGCCTTTTGAGGTAAAGAGTTACAGATTATTCATAGTTACCAACCTGTATCAGGTGGCTAAATCAGGAACAATGAAACGTCAACGCACCGCGCTTCTTTCCACATTGTTTCTGAAGAGAGCGCGGGACGCGTGTTCCCTCGCACCATTCCTAGGTGCAACCGGAAAAAAACAAAGGTTCCGCCCCACCGCTGCCGGCATAGAACTGCTATTCTTCAGCTTCAATAGCACAATGACAATTGATTTAGCCCTTATTATTATCGACATACATGTACATACCAGACAAAGTATTGAACACAGTAATTATTCTAACCTTTTATCACATAACTGTGGTCACACTACTTTATGGGTGCCACATATGCACTACCTCTTTGTTCTGTATTTGGGTCCAGTAAACTCATAACACAGCATTTCTCTGTGCAGTTACTTGAATGGTTGATTTAATTTAATTGTGGCTATATTGCACTTTTCATAATGGACATTTTCTTTATTTTATACTTCGTTGTTCTTAATGAATCCCCAACGTTTGCTTACTATTTAGAATCTTAACTGTTGAGATGGTGGAAGAAGATTCAAGCTCATTATACAGTAGCGCCTGTAAACTCTGTGGACGAAAGCCACAGCCCCATCACTTTACGACACTCGTGTTAGGAGTGCGCTGAGATGAGATTACACCTGAGGGCAGAGGATTTCTGAGGGCCTGTGAGTGAATGTAATGCAGTTTGGAAAAGGTGACTGGAGGGCCTGCTTGACACAATGAGTCTACAGTGGTAAGTGGGGTTTTTTGTTCTGAATGGAGTCGAGGGGGTCAAAGGTTGCTGAGCTTTGCGGAGTTTGGAGGCAGAGGGAGTGGAGATGACCATGAATCGTGAAGGGGAATATGGTGCTGGATCACGACCTGTTTAGGGGGGCACAGTCCTTGAATCAAAAGCTCAGGGAGCAAATATCAAGAGGAGAAAAAGGATTTCAGTCTGCACAAACAAGGCAGGTCACAGGCAGCAGTGTTGCAGCAGGGGGCAACATAAAGCTGCTCCTGACTGAGACTTCAAGTCCCTTACACCAGGACAAGAGGTCACGGAAAGAACAGATGGCCCATCACGTTATTAATTTACTTTTATGTAGCTGTTGTTCCTCAGAGAGTGGAAAATCCTGTCCTCTTCTTCGCTTCCTCCTGTCAGCAGCAGTCAGCCACTGAACCATACGGTCAGCCAGATCTGCTTTCTATCATCCTGTTTCTCTGTCTTTCTAATAATGTTCCATATGAGCAACCTGTGTCTGTTTAACTTCTCTTCTCCACACAACCTCACTGTTCTCTTTACTTTCACCACACTACATACTCTCATCATCTAAAAACATTTCTCTTTATGTTTTGACTCTCATTATTTCTGTGTTTGTCGTTCTCGTGACTCATTCTGGTTAAGGCTCAGCCCTCCTTTTCTGCTGTTTCCATTTTTTTCCAGTTTCTTTCCCTTTTCTCTTGATTCCATGTACTTTTCCTTCCATTAGGACGCTCATGCTTCTGTCTCTTGGCCTCTGATTCAACTTTTCTTTAAGCATAAGAGGATTTTAAATAAGTGTGATTGCAGAGGCTTGCACGATACCACCAGAGATCCTATCTGTCATTTAAAAACCAAACTGACCTGCTATTACAGGAAGAGATACCGAAAATGTAATGTTACCTGTGCAATGCCGAAGATGTGAGAAAATAGAATATATTAGACGAATGTAAGAATTTCAGACACTCTCTTCACAGGACTATTACCAGACTGGCAAATTTTCAGTGCGTTTAATGATGCATCCTTCATTTGTCTGACAAATCATTTCAATTTCAAGTTCCTTTTATTAGAAAACAACCAGGTCTTATTCAACTGGAATTAAACTAATGTCAGTACACCCAGTGCACAAATTAACAAACTGTCAGGCTGGCAGCCGCCAGCCCCAGTTAGTGCCCTTCTCCCCTCCCCTTTCCATCCTTCCCAGTGCAAGACAGCCCAGCAGCGCTTAAGGAGCCACAGGTGTTTTTCATCTGGCACAATCCACCAGCAGAGGAACAGGTGGAGGTCGACCAATCAGGTGGCGTCTCGGCTGCTACTTAACCAGACGCCACCCAGCTCTCAGGGCCGGATCGTCACACATCGCTTGGAGAGGTTCACAGCCTGACTCACATCCATTCTATGTGCAGCCTTGCAGTTTGACTAACCCACAGTTTCCTCCTTCGTTGCAGTATTGGAGCCACCTGTTCCCTGCCAGGGAACCAGCAGCTCGGGACCTTGGTCGCTTCCTCCGGGAGACAGAGATCAACACCTGAGTCAACCCCCGGCTGTTGCCGTCCTCCTTTGCCGACCTGTCGCTGCTTAAACCAGGCTGCCTCCGCTGTGAACCGGTCCAGAGCATCCCTAAAGTTTTGTAGTAGTGATTCTTAGTTGCAGCTCGAGCCACAGAGGGCTCTGAGAAATAGTCGTTTCCAGTCACAGCACCTACAGAGTTTATTGAAAGTTTTGAACTAAGTTACTGTTCGAATTCCCCTCCGCGTTGAGGAGGACTTACTATAAGTAGAGTCGAGCCAATTGTAGTTGCCCGGCCGGTAGGGGCCGCTTGGCATTTCTAGTTTGTACGCTCGAGTTAGAGTTAAAGGACATTGAATGTTGATAATTGTTTCTGAGTATTTTAGTTTAAAGTACACTCGAGTTGAGTAAGCACATTGAGTTTCAATTATCGTTTTTGAGAATCCTAGTTTAGTACACTCGGTTTTGAGCAATGCGTATCAGGTGTTCGATTGTCATATTCTGAGGAGAACCTGTAAATAAAAACCGAGTAACACACGACTTTCCAGACTGTTCATTCCCTGCACCTGAGCTCCCACAGAACCCTCGTAACACAAACAGCAAATCTGATGTGAAGTGGAATGAAAGGGTGAACAATAAATGTCAATATGCCATCTATCATTAATTAAATTTACACACCATGGAGCAATATGAACAGTGTCAAAATGCATATTGTTTTAAGTTCATGCACCGGCACCTGCCATAGTGTTGGATACAGTGATGTCCTGACCCCATGGAACAATAAGAACACTAACAACATTGTAAAACAATGTGGATATGTAGGGGGATGAACTCTTCATCATTAAAAATCACAAAACTGTCCTATAGAATGCTCAGTAGTTTGGATGAAATTTCTGCAAAGCATAATGAAATCACATACTGAAAACATAAGGTTGGCTGCAGTAACAAACTTTAAGCTTTTTCCCTACCAAGCTCGCACACAACCTATCATATCCCTGGATAGTGGAGAACCCTGTGGTTTCTGTGGAGGTCTCCCAAGGCATGCTAGTCAGTGGCCACCTGAGCCTTTTGATGCCGTCTTCATCCAGGCCTGCAGACTTCCCTTGGTGGAAGCTGTGGTTGCTAGGAGCCACTGGTTGCCTTTGCAGCATCATTGTCAAAAAACCCACATGGCCCTGTGACCCACCTACTCCACACCCTCCCAGACAGCTTGCTGCAAGAGATAATGAACAGGATAAACAGTGCACATGGAGGCCAATACATGGTCCCTGTGTGGTGATACCTGGTCCCGGTCAGTTACTTGAACCCTTAACCTCAGCGTGGTGCAGCAGATTTGCTCATCTGGGTTTCACCTGCTTTTTCTAATACGACTCAAGGTGATATTCTTCCATTGCTTTATCTTAATTTATCTTTAGTACTGTTGTGTTAAAATTGAAACTATGACTTATGTCACTTAACGAAATGGGTGAAGTTGTTAAATTTAGAGGGTTTAAAAAACATTTTCGTACTAGACTTCATTAAAAATGATCATTGAGATGATCAGTAATCAGTGATATCAACTGTAATAAAAATGTTATTGTGAAAACTTTCACAGCTATATCATCCTGCAGTAATACTGACTCTGTCTATGCTGTCTATTTAAGCCTTAATTATGCTCCTTTGGCTGTATGACACAATGGACACATGGCTGGTACACTACTTTTCCCAGTCTGCTTACAGGACTCCACACATACAGGTAGTATCTGTGTATTTTGTGAATGCACACTACTGCCAAGCATGTGCACTGTTGCTCACAGACAAAATTTTAAGTTGCACTCGGATAACCACGAATGAATCTGCATGGACTTGGACAGATGTTGACTTTGATGCTTTGCGAACATGTTAAGTATAACACTAGCTGTTACACCTGAGTGTGTAATTGCTATATAAATATCTTAACTGGATAGCAAATACATGTTATTGTAGGTGTGCACGTGTGCCAAACACACTGTGGTTGGAAATTAATTATGTCTGCCAGACGAAATTCGATTGGGTTCTCAAGAAAAAAGTCTTCTTACCAGATTAAAAGCTCTCCACCTGTTCCTGCGACCTACCCACCAGTCCACAGCACTGATTCCCCTTGACCTGAGATGCACCGTGTTTATTCACAGGGCTGCTAGTGTTTCTAAATAATTTGCATTTTGAGATTGGATCCCAGTGTGGGCAATCTTTTTAATTTCATGTATAAATCAAACACCTATCTAATGGGACGTCATTGTCCAGCCCAATAATGAATCCAGATACAGATCTCATGTATTGTTTATGCTGTCTTACTGTCACACTGTCATTTCTCACTGGGATGCTGGAATAGAGTATAGCCATTAATATTATTAGTAACAGCTTTTTCTTTGATGAAAACTCAGTGTCTCCTGCAAAAAGTAATGCCATATTATGTCCGACTTCATCCGTCTATTGGATATATAGTTTATCTAAGCACTAGAACTGATGGCCGAAGCTGTCAAAAAAGGCAGCATATGCACATAAATGTCAATTATCTTTGCCTGTAACAACATTGATAATGTATTGGGTTTTGCATCCCACCAAAACACAGGCCACGTACACCAATTGCTGCCCATAAATGTATCCAGTGCAGACACAGATGGAATGATGCAACTCAAAATTCCTGGAAACATTATAAGATGTGTTTAATCACTTAGACCATTTAAAGATATGGCCACATATAAAACATAAAAACTAAGTGTAAAAGCAATATATGTCTGTTTTCAATGCAGACCTGTATGCATTTCAGTACTACATGCCATCACATGTCATTATGTCATTGAATTTAGGCCTGAAATCAGTGTAGAGCAGAACAGACTGCACATTACTGAGTTTCCAGTCATTTTGTTTAGTTAGTAAGGAGTATTTGTGCTGGATCCCGACAAGCCCATATGTGTATGCACTCAGTGTCTCGGATAGACTCAATTTGAATGCAAGACACATGTTTATGCCAGGTGGAAAGGCTGCTTCAATCTGGCAGCCAGCAGAGTGTAGACGACACACGAGGCAGGTGTGTCATCGCTCTGTGTACCGAGCAGTCAAGCCCCCTGTTGTGCTTGTGGTCGGTGTTTGTAGTGACTCTGACAGGCTGAAATTGGTGTGTGAGTATCAGATGCCAACTGTGACTCATCCAATTGTCCCTCTACCTCCGCTGAAGCTTGAACTCGTTTGTTTCCAGGACAACACTTGCAACCTTGCAAGAGCTCAGTTCAAAAAGCAACTGATCTAGGAAAATACACTTATAAGCCACAACATTAAAACCACCAACTGACTGGTGGATTAAATATCATCATCATGTTACAATATAATGCTATGCTGGGAAACCTTTTGTCCTGGCATTCATCTGGATATCATTTAGACCTGCACAGCCCACCTAAACAAACCAAGCACCTCATAGAAACAGTACTTCCTGAGAAATGCAGCTCCCTCTAGCAGGACAGTGCATTCTACCACATCACAAAAATGGTTCGGGTAGAGCTTGAGGAACCATAAAGAGCTCCAAGTGATACCCTGACTTCCAAACTCCACAGATCCCGATCTGAACAAGTATTCACAAAATGTGTCAAAACATGCCCAATCCACAGAGGATCCGTTGGCAACACCCTGGTGATAGACAGTGCAGAACACATAGAGTCCCTGTGTCCATGACCCATGAAGTCAGAGTTGTTTTTGCAGCATGAGGGGCAACTACATAATGTTAAGATGGTGGTTATAAGGTTTTGACTGACCAGTGTATATGATACGATCAACAACAAAAATGACATGTGAATTTAAGCAACATGTCCCAACATCTAAAACACACTTGTGCTTTCCCAGACAGTGGAGTACTCTGCCAAAGCTGCTCAGTTGTATGATTTCAGATGAATGAAATCTATTAAAAATTCGTGGTCCGCAACGGTCCATTTGAAGTAGGATCACAATTGTGATCGCCAGCAGGCAGCTGACGTAGCGTTCACTTGTTCTTATAGTTACAGTGATGCCATGCCACTGGTCCTTGTGTCATTTCTCACCTTCCCTGAAAATTTCATCCAAATCAGTAAATCCGTTTTTGAGTAATGTTGTGCACAGACAGACAAACCAACGGCGATCGTCACATAACTTCCTCATGGGTGTAATAAATTTGGTTAGATGAACAAACCTCAAGTGTGTATCAAATCCTTTGATAATGGAACTCGTTCACTCTTCGTCACTCTCTTTATGCCTTCTGTGCATATCTTAAGTAGGCAATGGCTCACAGACTTCTCCTGGTGGAGGCTGGTGAGGTGAGACAGACTTCGTAATCTAAAAGCACCTACAGAAAGGAATGTAAGATGATTAAGAACTCTGAACTTTGCCCTCTGAAATAACTCCCCAGCAGACGATAGTGTAGGAACAACCTATTTAGCTCATAAAGCCTGACTTGATCCCTCTGCACTGAACACCCGCAGGCACTCTAAGGTTTATAGCGCTTAAACTGACTGCATTAAAAATTAACCAGCAAAGTACAATATTTCAACTCTATGTCTCTTATACTCCCAACTCACACTGGGGGAGAAATAAATACTTCTCGCCTCCAGGCTGGAGCTCCAGAGAACAAGTTCCCACCACTGAGAGTAAAGTAAGTGTACTTTTGGTCATTTATTCCTCAGTATATAATGAGTTACACTGAAATGTATTCCGAAATATGTGTGTGATTTGGTTTTAAACATGCGGCTTTAGTCAATGTAATAGACCAAGAAATGTCACCTAGTAGAGAAGAGTTCATATCAGGAGTCACAACACAGGGAAACTGCTCACCAATGTTCCCTCTAATTTTTCATGAGTCTGAGCAAACACACAAACTCCCTGAGCATCCCTTGGACCACTGTGAGCAACATCAGACGTGTGCACTGTGGTCACACCAGCATCGCATCCATTCAAGTTACATGGTTCATTAAAAGAATCAAATTACAGCATTTACATTTCTGTTAAAACACTTTGTCAACAGGAGCCAGTTGAAGGCTGCAGTGATTTTAGTGACACTACAATGTATAAGAGTGAAGTTATTGAATATTTGTCTCTCTTTACTGTTGCAGCGGTTTTGCAAATTGCAGACGGACCCTGTTCACTCCATAGACACCAATGTTATTCCTGTAGCTTGAAAGACAGCTACTTTTGATAAAACTGGGCTTGTAGCACATTGTCTGCCTTGCAACAATGGGAAAGAGGCACCGTTTATGTTTTGACAACCTATATCTAATGAGTTATTGATGCTGGAAGTCCGAATCTGTGAATATCTTTCCAACTTTACTGAACTTGGGGCCACTAAAACCTAAGGAGTGAGATATTTAATTTTGAAAAAAGCATTTAGCCATACTTAAAGCTTTAAGTGCTTTATTAACATGGAACTAAAAATTTTGTATTGTTTTATTATCACAGGTTCTGTCTGAAAAGAGGTGGCATCATTTTAAACAGTGAAATCAAACTAACAAAATGTAATGACCAACCAGTGAACAATACTGGATTCTGCAAAAACATAAACAACTTTTAAAAAAATCTAAATCTTATCTTAACACAGTTAATGTATTAACTTATTTTTGTGTGTATGCATGTATTTATTGATTTATTTAGTACTGTTAACATATCAGAGTTCTGAGTTTTTCTTAAGATAGGCAAAGGCCATTTATTGATTACATATAGGCTGTTAAATGTTTATTAAAAACTAAAAAGCATTTTAAAAAAACAACTTAGGCATTTATTGAGTCACTAAAATACTGTAGAGTACAGACCACATCAGCATGATTATAAGCATCCTCTGGTAAATTAACAACCAGATACTGATTACTCTCACCATATGGACTTCAGGAGATGACTGGGGGATGATAAACTGTGACTTACTGGTTGGGTTCTCTCTGTTCTCATGTTTCTTACATGTTTGTCCCCTGACAGCCGGGTCCTAATGTTTTTTGAGCAACACACCATACTATGACGTTTTTACAATGATGGTTCTACTATGGAACCAGTTTGACATGTTCAGGTGTTCTTTGTGTGAAAACTCAGAGATTTCAGGTATCAGAAGGTGGTTTTCAACTTTCTTTGTTAACTTTCTGCTTCAACTTTAAACTAAATTTCCTTCTAACTAACCCCGCCCTCTGGACTTCCAGTAAGCTGTGTTCCTATTGGCTGTCCAGGTGGCTGCTTGGTGTTATCAGGAACACCTGAGCAGCTTGGTGTTATCAGGAGCACCTGAGCAGCTCAGTGTCTTCCTGCTTTATTTAGCTGCAGACAAACATTTCATTTGTTTCTCTCCACCATTGAACTGGGTTTGGCTCTGTTGCTTTAGTTTGTTCTTTAGGCGTTGGCTTGCAGCTTCCAGCAGTAAAATCGTCTTTAATGTGTTTCTTGGTGTGTTTTAGGGCTTTGTACTCGATAGTTGTCTTGGTAAATGTGGTTCTTTAGCCACAGTTAGCACATGGTGCTAATGTGTGCAGTGATTAGTGGATTTGCTGCAGCTGAGTTGTGTCTTTCTCTTGGCTGTAGTGAGTCTTTAGAGGTTTTTGGTCAGACACATTCTGTATTCTTGTTTGTGAACCAGCGTTGGTTGTCCAGAAGGTAAGAGTTCCTGTCCTGATTCTCTGTTCTCAGAGGTTCTCTGGTAGGCTGCAGGAGACTTTAGCGTTTGGGTTGTACTAGTTTGGTTTTTGTACGGTTTCATTTGGACGACTATCTTGAGGCCCCTCCATGTGGTTTAGTGAGGTTTTCTGGAACAGTTCTACAAAGCAACCTGCAGCAGAAGAGACTTTGAGAGTTTTTAGGAAGTTCTGGAGACCAGACTTTAGAGCAGCAGAAACATTTGTCAGCAGTTTGAGCAGGAGAAGGTGAGCTTCAGAGTAGAAATGAGACAGAAACCTTCTTGACCCGTGTGGTGAGGTCCTGTACCAAGAGTTTGAGCAGGTTGTGAAGAGTCTGTAGTTCTTTGGTCTGAAAGCACAAGAAGAGTCGACTCATTAAAGGAGAAAACGAGAGATATTGTTGCTTCTTCTGTCGCTCTGCAGTTTCCTTAGACTGAATATCAAGTTTATATTTTAAATGATTTACCATGTGAGCCCAAGAAGACTTCAATAAACTCCCTCCATCCCCTGCACACAACATATTTCATGACCATGTTAAATCTTTTTTTAAAAAATGTTTTTGAGTTTTAATCATAGTTTTAGCATAGTTTTTTCTCTTTGCTTGTTTAGTTTTGTCATCTGTATGAAAGGTGCTAAACAAATAAAGTTGAATTGATAAACTGAATAATTGACTAACTCATGATTGTGACAACAGAAGTATTTTCATTGTGATTTAAGGGTTTATTTCATTTTTAAGGTTGGGGTTAAAATCTTGATAAAAAAGATTAAAGAAATAAATTGTGTTTAAAAAAGCAATTAAATCAAAGGAAAAAACATTTAATACAATAAAACTTTTAACAAGAAAATTAAACAAATACAATTAAATTATATTAAAGAGACAAAATATTTAATTAGATAATTAAATGGAAGATACAAAACATGTAATTATGGAATTAAACAAATGTTTTTAAACAAAAATATTAAACATTAAAGATGAAATATTTTAGATCATTAAACATTTAAAAAATACAATTAAACAAGAAGAATATTAAACATTTTTAAAAAATACAAAACATTTAATTAGATTATTAAACCTTGAAAAAGACAAAATGTTTAATTAAAAAATTTAATGTTTAATTAGAAAATTAAATCTTAAAGACAATAAAACTTTAAATAGGAATTAAACAGAAAATACAATGAAGCATTTAAAAAGAAAATGAAACATTAAAATGGGGTAAAACATTTACAAAGAAAAACCTTAACAAAGATTTAATCAAAAAATTAAACATTGGGAAAGAAAAAGGAATTTTTAAAACAAGCCAATAAAACATTTGAAAAAACAACAATTAAACATTAAAAAGACAAAACATTTCAAAATCAAATCAGACATTAGAAAAGAATAAAAGGTGAGAAAAGAGAAAAAACAGATAAAGGGCTTAAAGAGTTTTCTAGTCTGAAATGAAAACATCAAGTTGTTTCTTCAAACCTTTCCTCTTTCTATGTTCTTGGTTTAATTGTGGACAGATTTACTAAGAAGTCATTTAAGAAAACTGCTTTCCAGATAAAGTCTACTAGTAGTTGAAGGCATTGATCAAACTAATGTTACCTTCTGATCTCCACAAACTTTACTGTTCAGTGAAGAGAATCAAAGTTTGTTAAGGATTTCTAAAAAACCCACAGGGGAAGGTCTGAGAAGAACTCAGATGGCTGGTCTAAATGTGAAATCAAGACTCATGGTCACAAGTTTTAAGGCTTCTGTTAACCACAAAGTTCAAACTAACAGAGAAGTAGTGAGAAACTTTTAAAACTTCAGTCCTCAGAGTGTCTGAAGGTTCAAACTAACAGAGAAGTAGTGAGCAACTTTTAAAATTTCAGTCCTCAGACTGTCTGAAAGCTCAAACTAACAGAGAAGTACTCAGGAACTTTTAAAATTTCAGTCCTTGGACTGTCTAAAGGTTCAAACTAACAGAGAACTACTCAGGAACTTAGAGGATTTCAGTCCTTGGACTGTCTGAAGGTTCAAACTAACAGAGAACTACTGTGGGACTTGGAAAATTTCAGCCCTCAGACTGTGTTAACGCTCAGGTCCTGAGGACTCGGGAGGTGTGGAGGCTTTGGAAAGTCTTGGAACTGAGGGTTCCACCCTCCAGCACAAAGGCTGAAGTCCAACCTCCTGAGAGAAACGGTCGAGTCGAGACTTGAGTTAAAAAAAACTCGAAAACGACAAAAAATAGATGACAAATGCGCAAAAAAAAGTAAAATTAGTATCTGAGCGAATAGCTCAGGAGGATAAGAGACAGACTACCAAGTGGAAGGTCGCAGGTTCAAGACCAACCACTGGCATTTTCTTTCTTTCTCTTTGTCAGGATTTTGATAAAAATTTAAGAAGGGTCTGGTCTTGAACCAGCGACCTGCAGCTCCACAGGCAAATCCTTAACTCACTGAGCTACAGATCAGATACAAAGAAATAAATTCGTCGTCCCTTTGACATCGTAGTTCCTGAAGTGACCACATGGGTGGAACCAAGGCGGAGTCTGGGTGGAGTCAGGGCGGAGAGTAGGTGGGGAGGTGGGTGGCGGCCTCCCCCCTCTACTCCCCCACCTCCCCCCACCGCCCACCACACCTTCCCCCGCCCGACGAGTTTTTCGAGTGTCCACGAGTTCTTCGAGTCTCCACGGGTTTTCCCGAGTTTCTTGAGTTTCCACCAGGTCGGAGGCAGAACAAGTTCTCATGAAGAGGTGTTGAAGTCGGCCAGGATGGACTGACTTTTTACAGCGACTAGAAGGAAGACCACTAGAAGAGCAGGTCTTTAACCACCATCCATAAAATCCATGGAGTCGCTCCAGAGAAATTAAGGGAGGTCAACTTTAATCAACCTCCATCCACATGTTCAACTTCATATCTTTACTTGGACATTTTTAGCACCACAAACCTTTAGTATCACACTTTATTATCATTTATTAGGACTTTAATGGAATCCACCAGCAGACTTAGTTTTTGTTGACAAACTTTATTCTTGTCGTCGTGGGACTGCAGTATTTAAAACTCTTCCTTCTATTTGACCTCATGTTTATTAGTTTTAGTGGAGAAAGTTATTTTAATTGTCGATTAAACTCTTAAAAACCAAATAATAAATTGGGTTAGTCAAGAGCTTTAAATTTCTTACTTTGTCATATTTTCAGTATGACAAAAAAATATAAAAATAAAACGTCTTGAGACAATTTGACCTGTAACTGGCGTTATATGAATAAAATAGAATTTAAATTGTATGTATCTTGTAATGTTGGAGTAATTCAGCCATATATGTTGGAAAACACATTTTCTTTGTCCATTAATCTGTTGATTGTTTTCTCCAGTAATTCATTTCTTGTTTTGGTTTATAAAATGTCAAACCCAAATATATTCAGTTTACTGTCATAAAAACCAAAAAGATTTACATTTGTGATGCAGGAATCAGGCAGTTTTTCACTTTTTATCTTAGTTTAGTCAGAAAGATAGTTGATAATGTGTCAATTGTTGCAGCTTGTGAGCCGTAGAAGGTTTTAATCTTTGGGGCCGAGTGTCAGAAAACATTTAGAAACCAACATCAACAAAACACTGAACAAAGTTTTGAACATCATTAAAGGGAAATCCAACTTTTGCATGACAATATCTAATTAAAGGACATTTATTTCCAACGTAAATGTGTGATATTCATCCTCTGGAGCTTTCTCTTCACATCGTCTTCCACCTGGACTGGTTTGGTCGGGAGCATGTGCAACAAATATTTGAAAAACTGCACTTTAACATCAATGAATGACACTGAAGTTTAATCTCTACATAAATGAGACTGAGTCTGGATGTGCTGCTCTGTCATTCACTCCTAAGTTTTGGGAAAGTTCAAACAAAAGAGGACGGTTCAGAGAAGACTTGAGAATGAGCTTATTTTGAACAAACATCTCAGACTTTCTGAGCTTCAGCACCTCTAGCAAGATATTTTAACAACAAGCAACTCAAGAGATCCAGAAGTTGGAGAGAGTTAGCTTTAGTTGAGCCAAAGAACATGTGGGACGCTAACCTAGCAAACATTTCAGACTTTTCTCTGGGAATTCTGAGAAATAATTTACTATTTAATGACAGAGCTACACATCTGAACTCAGTCTCATTAAAACAGACTCTAATTCAGTGCCATCCATCCATATTAAAGTGCAGTTACCCAAAATGTCTGTTGCATGAGCTCCAACAAAACCTGTCCAGGTAGAAGGTCACTTTGACAAACAGGAAGTGGAAGATTCCAAGCAGATTTATAGAAGGGGGAACCGGACTGTACTAAGTGTGGTCGAGGATAGAGGGGGGTTTTGTGGGTTTTTAAGGCTGATAATGATTATTACTGAGACATTTGGAGGAGATATTCATTTGCAGTAAATGAAAGTATTTAAAATCTTGAGTTAAACTTAGAAGAACACAAACTCTAACAGAAAACTTTGTTGATACGTTTTTGTTTTGTTTGCAGATGTTAAGTTAAAGGAGTTTTATTTGTGACGTATAACCAATCAAATCACTCCAGAAGACAGAGCGACCAGGTAGATAAAGGGTCAGAGCCAAAGTAGCGCCATTTTTAAATTTATTTATTACCGTAAATCAGTAAGAAATAAAATATTGATAATCAGTAAATCAGTCAGCCCACAATTATGACAATTCTACAATGTATGTCTCTTTCCTTTGACTTGTTATTTGTACAATATACAATGTATATGATGGCGTTTTTTCATCCCAAAGGCTATACTATGATGTTTTTCTAAGAGACATACCATGCTACTCTGCTTGTTCTGGCTCTTGGCCGTTGCACTCCTCCTCTGTTGTTTTCTGGATTGTACTCAGCTGCATGCCTTCGTCCACCCGGCCTCCGTTGACTCGTCCCGCCTGCCGTCTCTGGAGCTGAAGCTGGATTGGAACCGACCAAAGTACAGTCCAATCACGATGCCAGTTGCCTCTCAAAAGGCTCCTTCATCTGGCAGGTGGCGGCACTTCTTCTGAGGGGAAGCTGAGCTGGCCCGGCAGAACTTTGGAGATGTGTTCCAGTGGTTGGTGGATGTGTGGGGAGATAGAGGGACCTTTGAATTGTTCAGAAAGGAAAACAGGGAACCCATTGGTAGTTTTAGTTTAGGATGCTACTGCGGTGTGTTTTTGGGTTTTAAGAGGTGAACAGGAAGAGTTTTTTTTGTATTGATTATCTTTTACTTTGTTCCTGGTTGGAATGCCCATCAATGTCAACGTGAAGCTCACTTTTAGTTCTGTTGATTTATTTTTATTTTACTAACACACATTTGTTTTTAACCCCTTCACATGTTGTGTTGTTGTAAATTTACTCTTTCAAATAAATTCTCGTCTAACCCTCTGGAAACCAGCATTTGGACTGTGTTTGTGTTGCTCCTCACCTACTGACAGCTGTGGACTAAAGGCTATACTGTGACGTTTTTAGAGCGACATGCTATCCTATATTCTTTTTTAATTGACATTACTGTGACGTTTTTTTGTTTTAGTTTTTTTGTTTTTTTTAGCAACATATAAGAATTCGAACAGTTTTTAAAGTTACTATACTTTTACTTGTGCAATGAAATTATTATTCTATGGCATTTTTTAGATGACATATTATACTCTGATGTTTTCTTGAATTACTTACTATTTTGACAATATACTGCACTATGACATTTTTTGAACCACATATCATACATGACAATTTTAGGCAACAGCCTATCATTTTGTGCTTTTTGAACCACATAATAATCTATGTTTTGTTTTTTTTTCTTGCCAACATGCTATACTATGAACTACAGGCCATACTATGTTATTCTTGAGTAAAGCATACTATACTTTGACATTTTCTGAACTACATCCTATACTATGGCGTTATACACAGAGTGCTTTGGTTACATGTTGATTTATAATCTCGATTTTTTTCTGTTTTGTTTTTTGACGGGATTACCACAGACCTGACTGTGAACACCGTTGACACCCACCTCAGTGAGATGCTGCCTAAGATCTCAAGGCTGCTTGGTGATGGTCTTTCTGGCACGTACTCTTCCAAGATGAACCGGGAAGTTTAACACTGATGGAATGACACCAGATCTAAGCCAAAAAACTCCCAATTCCTCCTCAACCCATAGTCTCTGGGAAACCTACATGGAGTAAGAAAAGTAGACAGACTATTTAGTTAGGTTGTTGTTTTTTGTTTTTTTTAAAAAATATAAATACGTCGAGACAACGGCGATTTGTTTACTTCTCATCTAGCAGCTGGGAGCCGCCATGTTGAATTTCGTCACTCTCACTGAATCTCGTGATCTCACAGCATCTCGGGTCTCCACAGCACCTCCCTGCCTCATAATAGGGAATTCTAATAAAGAATATCTGCTTAGCTTTCAGGGAGGGCCGGCGATGGTCACACACATGCACTAAATTTTAAAATATTTGGCTGCAAGACTAAAATATACATCAATCTCATCTAATGTTGACACCTCTTTTGTGGAGTTAAACAATGAGAACAAATGCAGACAAAAAAAAGTAGACAGAAGTAATTAAGTCTGCACACAACATATATATATATATATATATATAAAAAAAATCATGCTAATAAATTAAGTACAAAGAACCGAATTCGCCAATATACTGGGGACCAGAGCTATTTAATTTGATAAGTATAACCTTGTTTAGTAACATTTCAATTATTTGAGAGCAGTCCTAAAGAACTCCCTGTAATCCCAATCATAAAATGGGTTTGGAGGAAGAACATAGATGGTAATCTGGATATACATGAGTTAGGCTTTATAACTACTACTGGTAGTATTGGTGGTAGTAATAGCAATGTGACTACTACTACTAGTAGTGGTGGTACACTACTGCTGCTGATACTGGCACTGCTACTACAACTTGGAACACTATTACAAATGCTGATACTACTTCTACGACTCTAACAGCTGTTTATACTACTACTGCTGCTTGTACTTTTAGTATTACTACTACTGCTTGTACAACTATACTACAGCTACTATTAATCGTCTGGTATTTGGTTGTCAAGCTGCTAGCTCGCCTTAGCGTTTTGCTAGTGGCTAACTAGTTAGCTCTCATAGACTGGAAGCTCTCAACAAAGATTTCATAATGAAAAAAGAGCCAAAAACTATTCTTACCTATGAAAAGTCATTCCAAGTTTCCTTGTCTCAATCGTACGACGCAGTGTGTAATTGTATGCAGCACAGTGAGCCGGCATACTTGTTGTTTCCATTTTCACGCCGTCTACATCAACGGAATGCACTGATACTTTGCCCCCACTAGCTTAGCCTCGCTGTAGCACGCAGCTCAAAGGGGCGTGTCCTGTCTACTCATTCATATCTATGACAACAACGGTGGCTGCACATAAGGACGCCTGACGTTGATTAGCTGCGTAAATACCATTATATACAGTCTATGGTAAATACGTATGTGAATCGCATCATTGGCTACAGCAGCCAGTCGCCGGTCACTCACTGACTCACATTGAAAAATAGCACAGAATGAATTGTTACGTGTTTATTTTATTTTATACTTGTCGCTATATGTACTTGACAAGATTCGTGTCTGATCAGAAGGATGAACAAGACACATAGCAAAGAGGCTGATGAGGTCGATGTCAAGCATAGCCACTGGTAGATGTAAAAAGCCTTCAAAGAAAAAATAAGGAGATGAAGTTGGTGAGGAAAAGAGAAAGATGAAATAATCTACAGCTATGAGTTTCTGACATTTTTCATTGCAAAGGTAGCAAATTACAAAATAAGGTAAATTCATTCTCAGAAACATAAACTGCTGAACCTCCTAAATGACTCATGGTAGAACATGTACCACATAGTTTTCATAGCAGATTTTTTTTTCTATTAGGAAACGTATTTCAAATTATAAAATTGTGATATTTTTACTGGTATCCCTCAAGAAATTTCTGGCTGTAGAAATCTTCTCATAATTATGTAGGGAAGAGCATCTGGAGTCAGACACTTTCAGAACTATTATGGTAGTCTACTGTATGGCTTTATTTTAAAAAAAGCCCTTAGTTTGTATTCACTGAAGTGTTCACACACAGCAGCCGACTTGCAGAAACCAGGCAAATATAGACCCACATTATGAGACAATAAGGACTTTGTGACTCATTCAACTAAGAGGCAGGAATTTTAAAATGGGTGATGAAATTAGCAAGGATATTTATTATTAATTAGTTTCATTAGTTTTCATTTTAATATGATCACACTGGTATGTACAAATATATAATATATATAAAATCTTGTGATCACTTGAAGAATTATTTATTTATTCATCTATCTCATTTATATCAGAAGCTGTTCTTTCATTTCAAACAGTTTGAGGAGAAGATTACGTATTTCTGAAAATGACAAACTGTAATTGACTTTTTAAGATTCTCGTCAAATGCAATTTTCCGATTCTATCACCAGAACAAACTTTTCAGATGATGTGATCACCCATTCTTTGAAATAGTTCTGAGCTTCTTGGCTATTTATGTATTCAGATTAATAAAACAGTCCTGAAGGACATTTGAGCATTTGTTGTGATGCTTTTGTGGAGTAGGTTGAAGGTTGGTGACATTGGTAAGACCTAAGACTTTTCTTTACGGTGAGTAAACTAAATACGTTTAACAAATCTAATGGTCTGCATGCGTCATGCAAACTCATGTGACTAATGGGAGAGATGAACGACATGGAAGCTGTGAGATTCTATTCCATGTCATCCAAAAATCAGCTTTTTGTTTTTAAAACTGATTTATTTTGGCATTTCTGCTTCATTGGACAGAGATAGAGAGGAAACAATGTAGAGAGAAAGCGAGAGGCCATGGTATATAGTATAAGGCCCAAACCAGAATCAAATCTTGGAACATGAAATGATGGAATATCTGGATAGCGTAGACTGTTGTGAAATGAACAACACACATCATATACAACTAAACAAAAAGGTTTTATACAGACATTGTGGCTGGGATATAAGCCACTTATTATCTTTTCCTAATAGCTTGAAGACTACACAACCTCCAGGGCCTTCAAAACAGGCTCTTTGTCAACCTCTCTCTGCCTCCAGGCAAGGGCAAAAGTTCAACAACAGAGACACTTTTCAGTGTACATTATGAGGAAAGACTAAAAAGTTCTTGGCCTCACCAGAAAACATCACAGGAGAAATGTTATTTAATTATTTTTAAACACAGACTACTTTAACTTCAATGCACTTGGTCCACTGTTGTTTAAACTTCCCGTTGCGAAAGAAGGTCACATCTTCAGTTTCCAGTTTCTCCTCAACAGCATGCATGACCTCATCATCACTCTTTAAAATGGCAA
Organism: Amphiprion clarkii; assembly: GCA_027123335.1. Lineage (NCBI taxonomy): Eukaryota > Metazoa > Chordata > Actinopteri > Pomacentridae > Amphiprion > Amphiprion clarkii. Next base: position 8,217,811 of record CM049578.1, read on the forward strand.
CCACACAAGTAGGATTTCAACCTAAGATTTCAAGTGGGAGACAACCTGTGCTTTGTGGATTGACACATTGCCCTTGAACAACAGCAGTCAGCTCCAAGCCTGCTATGATTGCTTCAAACATTTGAGTTTTTGTGGACAGTGATATAAGTCTTTATAGTCTCTGCTTATCCCCCCAAATTTTAATTTTGCCCCTTGTTTCCGGGTGAAACCGAAAACTTTTTGAAGTACCCCTGTTTGTGCACTGATAGTTTCATAATGACCAAGATAAGGGCTTAAAAGTGAAGGTAGTGAGTTACCCTGGAATAGACTCAGAGGGTCAAAACACTGAAGCTAAGAATGCTGTTTCTGAATCTCAGTGTTAACAGTTAGGGTAAATTGCTGTGTTAGAGCTCAGTCTTCACAGTTCAGTTAGATACATTCATTTTTAACATGTGTCTCTCCTCTCATGATCAGGGGGATCTGTGATGGTGATGAGGACTCTTGGGTTCACTGATAGCTGCTTCATATTTTACTTTGTTTCATGTTTTGTGCCCCTCTTTGGTTTGATGATGAAGAAAACATTTTATGAACACAATAATTTACAATCAACTTATTTGTTGTAATGGAGGAAAAAAAAGATATTTTATCTCTGAAGAAACTTGAGTGTGGAGCAAAGATCCACAGGATAGTGGATGTAGAGGCAGTAAAAGCCTCCTAACATCAAACGAATGGAAAGGATTTAGCAATTCACAACCTTGTGGTCGAGATTCGGCATGAACTCTCTTGAGGTATCACAGGAGATTCCTGCAGAATAGATATAGGTGGAAAATAATCAGCAGCACCCCAGTTATTACTACCTGAAAGTGAAGGGCTCCAGACTAACTTCTTGACTGGTAGCACTGGTGCAACCAACTTCCTCAATGATTTGGCTGCACCATGCCACCCTGTTTTTTTTGGTGCAGTATGGTGTTCAGCAACTGTTCATGCTGATATATAATTGTCTTAACTTGCATAACTTAGTTTTGCATTGATGTAAAGATTAACAGCACTTTATATTTGCAAAATATTTTAATCTGAAACATACTCATTTTGTTACCAGTATTTTCCTGGAGGTTGTCTGATATCACTCCCATGGACAGAGTCTCCACTCAGTGACTTTAAAAAATAAAAGAAATGGTTTGAAGAGACTGAAATAAGGAGTCCTAATGTCAGATATACTAAAGATAAAGTGATTTTATCTACATGAGCCATTTTCTATGAGCAGAGTTTTCAGTAAGTTGAGTATTTTGAATATCAGTGCCACAGTTCATTGTGTTCATTTTATTTTGGAAAGCCAAAACTGTGATTGTGATTAACATTTGTTTAATTTTTCAGCCCACTTACAGCTATAGTGATTGTGATTGAATATAGGGTTTTCCCAAATATAGGGCTGATCAGGAGAATTGTTAACTCACGTCCAGGGAGGTTGGCTACAGTCCCATGGATCTTAAATGTCTGAATAATATGTGCAACTGTAGTCACAGGAACATCAAGCTGCTTGGAGATGCTCTTATAGCCTTTACCTTTAACATGCTTGTCTAACTTTCTTTCTAATCTCACAAGACAACTCTCTCCTTCGTTTCCTCTGGTCCATGTTTAGTGTAATACACACCATGTCACCAAACAGCACAGTGACTACTGTAACCCTACAAATAGGCCGACTGACTGATTACAAGTTTGTAGACACCTGTGATGCTAATTAGAGGACACACCTTGATTGAACATGTCCCTATGGTCACATTATTTTCAGTCTTTTCTAGGGGTACCATCATTTTTATCCTGTTTCATGAATTTATTTTTAAAAATAATTCTGTTAAACTACGGTTCAAAAGCAATGTCTGATTTTCATGGCTTAATTTTCATAGAATTTTTATTTATTATTACTTTCGTCAGATTCAAATTATTTCTGTGACCATTGTGGGTTTGTGGTTTTTTTTTTACTAACTGAGGGTTACCAACAATTTTGTCCATGTGTGCAATTCCAGTGACAGCATTTACATTGCATGAAGTTGGTGGGAACATAAGGGTCAACCTGCATGCATTTCACAAGTAATATAACCTATTTGACTCAGTACTTTAAATTTCAGACACTCCATGTGTACATCAGGAAGAATTCTGATGGGTTGAATCCTACATTGTATTCTGATCACATATTTCAATACAACAGACAATCACACATACCTAACACAATACCCCAGGCACTGTAATTTCCTCTTAAGCACCGCAAGCTCCTACTAGCTATACGCTGCCTACAGAAAAATGGTTTTCCCCATCTTCCTCTGTTTTGTTTGCTGCATATCTCTCTGGTGTACATTTTATGTGCTGCCCTGTGGATACGTCAGACATACCGTGTTTCATGTGCACACTTCACATGCATGCATGATGGTGTCTGCAATGCAAAGCCGTACAGTACCTGCGGTGTGAACTGAACTTTGCTTCTGAAGCTCACATCTGATATTCGAGATCATAAAGCCAAAGCTTCTGCTGCGTACGTGTGTGTTGTGTGTGTGTGTGTGTGTGTGTGTGTGTGTGTGTGTGTGTGTGTGTGTGTGTGTGTGTGTGTGTGTGTGTGTGTGTGTGTGTGTGAGTGTGATAGAGAGGAAAAGGCGGGGTGGTCACACAGATCAGCGGGCCGAATATATTTCCTCTTCCTCCCCTGTGTCGGCTGGACACTGGGCACACACCAGCGTCGCCTCCCGCCGTGTCTGTTTGTGTCGGCGCCGGTGCAGATGTCCGCTGTGTATTTGAATCAGTCACAGCACACTGCCTCCCAACACAGCTGAAAATCCCTTCTCATGGCCCACTGACGAAAACAGCCCATTTGGACAGAAAGATCACAGCACCGGAGGCTGTAGAATAGCAGCTGCCTCTGCCTTTCATTTTAGAAGCCGTCTAATAAAATAATGATGAGCCAGTGGCACATTCAGGAAAAGGGAGAGATAACCACATGGACTGCAAGAACATAAATTCTTTAAAGTCTCTGTTTGAATCTGATACTATTCTGACATAAAATCCACAAATGTATATATTATTAATGAATGATGGGAAAACTAGAGTATGTAATGTATTCCAAAAGGATCTTTTGTTAAATTAGTTTAAAGATTCTCGACATCCTGACAGCAATTATTAAATAACTTGCACTCATAATCATATCTGTGGCATTTACAGTCTGCAAAAAGTCCAATCAGTCGTTGTATTTGATCCGCATGAGATGACTGGATGGCTTGCCTGGCAATCCAGCAATGTACCTTCCTCCCTGCACACACTCCGTCCATGACTGGAGTCTTCTGCAAGACTAGACAGGCAAATTGTCGTTCTTGTGCTATTTACTTACCACCTCCAGCAAAGTGCAGCCATTTTTAACAGTTCCACTTGAACATACATGTTGCACTGCTAAAGCTGCCATATGATGGTGCCCATTTGTATTCTAGCATATTTCAGTGCTTTTGGTGTCTGTCCTCCTGATAGTTACATGCATCTGTGTGCATGTTCACCACCGATCTGCATTGTAGCCTCATTGTGGGCAGAATTCAATTATTGCTAATTGTCCCATGTTTGTTCCTATTGGCTTTAAACACGACGCTTTGCAATTCATGTGTGTTTTTAGACCTGACGGAGTTTTCTTGTACTGGCTCTGCTCTACCACCAACATTCTCTCATAGATTATTCATCGAGCCAAATTCATGTTTTGAAGGAATGACTTTGAAAGCAGAAATCTAGCTTACTTGTGCTTTTACTACAATCCTGCATACTACAGTTTAAAGAGACACTTTAATCCTACATATTTTACACCATTACATTTTACTGAATTTATTTTGGAATCCCTATTTGTCTTTAGCAATGTACTGGTGTCAAAATGCCAAAGTGATAAATAAAATATTTTTTCGTGAACATTTTTTCTGTAGCAGTCGGCTGGATAAAAACTATAGAGGACAATGTAATTTTCAGTTTGACCTCATGATGGGAGTGTTTTCTCACTGTTATGATATCTCGCAGAGAACTAGTGCAGTTTTCATTTGTGCACCAGCTCTGTTCAGGACACCAACGCTCTGCTAACGAACTGACGTATTTCAAAGCATTTATTCAAGCTGCTTGATCGCAGTTAACTCTTCAGAAAATTGTATGCAAGTGCTGCATACAATTTTATATTCTGAGTCTTTGGGGTATTGCTTAAATTCAGTACATGTCCATATTGACAGTGAAAGTAAAACATTTTTGATGACTAAGCAACACACTTCTTCATTTGGTTTATTCTCATAGAGTTCGTAGTTGCCCAGTCCAGTCAACAATGTCGTCATGATTCTCATTCTTACCAGGAACCAATATTTTAGGTTTTGAACCAACCCATTTTTGGTCAGTAATACCCATAATATCATTTGCAATCATTTTCTTTGACACTGGTGGGTTAAAAATCTCAGGAAACTTACTGTCTGCTAGTCTTTAACAGAAGTGGAATGATTTACTGGACATAGTTACGTTTGCCAAATCACCCAGTTGGTCCTTGTCCTGAAAGTCTTTAGTCTTGTCGAAGACTGCTTTTTGGAAACATTTCTGATAAACTTTGTGACTCATGCTAACTTTTAAAGATGAGGCCTTCTTTGCCACTTGACAGACAGTAGAGCTGTTCATTACTTCTACCCTGACATCAAACGGTGATGAAACACACACTAATGGATGGCCAGCTGGGACAAAAATGAGCCAAACACAACGCTGAGATTTAACTATGATCAGTGTTCTAATTTTCATTTGTAGTTTTCAGTTGCACAGGAGAAAACACTGAGGGATTAACGACTTGATTTCACAAAACAAAAGCACAGATATGTTTTAGAAGTTGCTGCTAGGCAACTTTGGAGAAAGCCACGCTTGCTGTTTCCTCTTGTTTCGTTCTCCTTAGTAAAGTAGCATGTAATAGAGAAGCAGAAGAATGATGAAGGGCTGCAAATGGGGTCTTCTTCATCATGGTTCCCACAAAGGACCAATGCCAGTCCTCATAATTACTCCACATACACACTCGCACTCTGCCCCAGCTCCCCAATCACATCTCCTGCCAGGCCAAGGCCAATTAGGCTGGCACTCTCTTTTGGCCTTAACTAAACTCTCACACACATGCACATTTTCGCTCAAACACAACCACACTGCAGGACTCTCTACCTCTCACTCTCTCTGACAGGGACAGATGGACATGTGTGCAGCTGATAAAGGAAGGTGGGCTCGCTCCCTTCCCCACAAGAGCTCAATGAAGATTGATAGGACCACTTACCTGAACACACATGCATGCACACGCACGCACACACTCTTAGATTAATAGTCAGGCTCTTGAGAACTCTTCAAAGAGTGTGTGTTTGCCAAGAGTCTGCAGAACGCGGTGAAGTTAAAACTAAATAAGTAGAACATTATTTGATGTCATCATTATTAAACTTTTGAATGTTGTTAGACTTCTGAAGATAGGCATGGCTGAAAAAGTTTCAGAACCACTGCAGAAAGTTAAGGTGAAAGTTAATGTGAGGTGCATCAAATAAAGCAGAATGCAACAAAGTGCAACTGACTTAGTGACTAAATGATGAGGTGCATGAATGTGACTTCAATGTCCATTGAAGCTTTCCCTCCACTGGAGAGACATAAAATAGCAACAACATCAGATCTGTCTGGAGAGATAAGGAAACTGCTTCATGTATTACTTTGAGGAGGGTTCCAAACAGAAATGCCACATTCCCATCATGATTTCTACATCAGTTTCACCATTTCAGCTTTGGCTGCCGCTCCTTTAGTGACGTCATCTTGCTGCACCCACTTCCACTGCAGCGATTCAATAGCATCCAAGTGGAAAATTTGCGCCACCAACTGGTTATCTGGATGAACTAACTCTCCATAGTCACACAACAGTCATTAATTCAAATTAAATGGGTGCTATGGCTTGTGCATTGCTTTGGATCAAAGCATCTATGTGATTATGACGTACTGGTTATGCAAACTCATGAAAATGACACAGGCCTGAGACATGAGTTGCCTTTATTTACCTACTATTAACTACTTACATACTTATTATTACAATAATCAACACTACCATAAATGTACCTGGTCATATAGAAGAAATACTTGAACTGGTTAGATAAGCCATGGTTAATTTTAGATTATTTCAACCTGACGTACTTCCAATTAACGTGACTTTTGGTGCTTTGTAGGTCATGATAACTTTGTACTTTCATGGAAATGATGAGTCACAGCATGTGTTCAGCATATTTTGGGGAAACCAGCATGAACTCTCTGCTGTGTTCCAAAAGACATTTTTTCTACACGAATAATTTTCAACATTTGTTTTTGAGTCCAAGTGAAAATCCAAAATTATCTACCTGAAACAGTCATTTTATGGCTGAATTAGGGGCAACTTGCCAACTGAACTAAACCCCATTAATGAGCTGAGCTGGTATAGAATGAGGAGAGTGTAGCTAGCATGTGAAAAGTTAATGTGATACAACAGCTGCATTAAAGGGAAAATATGGTGTGTTGAAATAAACTACGATTATCATATAAAGGCTAGAAAATAGTGCTTTTAAGCTGATGCTGAAAATCTTGATTGTAAGGGAATTCTATAGTTCCAGATAATAATTCTGTAGCTGACAAGGAGGAGGAAGGCGATAACGGGAATAACTTAGTCCTTCATTGGTGACCTTGTTGAGACATTGCTGCAGCATTTTGAAGTAGTTAGAGTTAGAATAAAAAAAGATTGAGTGATGCCACTAATCAGGGTGGAACTGTACAAAAGCATGGATGACTTTGCTAAGTCAGCGTTTCAGATAACTGACTTGAGTTTGGAGGCAAATCAGAGCGGAATGAAATTTGATTTAGCCACCTGAGTGATTTGTTTGTCAAATTTCAAGGCTGAAAAAAGTATTCTTTATTTCATTTTTTGCCTATATAATTTGTAAAGGTGATGTAAAGTGAGCTCTCCAACAACAACAACAAAAAAAATCCTGACTAACTCATCAATGACAGCAACTCTATGAATGCAGCTAATCAGCAACATGTGACGTTTCCCATCTACGGTTTGGCATCAACAACTAGCTGTAAGGTCCAAGTGTTGGTATGTATTGCTTATATAAAAATCTAAATTCTGCCTGACAGTGCAGAAGATTTGGTCCAAAGTATGTCTGTGGACAGCAGTGTCAGATCAAATAACGGATGAAAAACTACAACTATGCAGTACTGAAGTCTTCCATACATCAAGCATTTTTTTTTTTTGGTGTGGATGACATAAGACTATTTTCTGTATATAAAGATGGATGAACCCTCCATGATGTCACCCATAGGGTTGCTGAGGAGCAGTTTAGTAGCCCAGGAGGAGTCATGCACAAGATGCAGATGGTTTATCAACAAATTAGCAAAGACATGGGGCGGAAGTGGAACTCATGCAGGCCATGGGAAAGTATCTGGGTGATAGACTATCCTGTGGCAGCTCCTACCTGTCACAAATTAAACAGGTGTGCTATATTAAAATGTACTCCCTGTACATATGCCATGAAGGAAACAAATAGCTTTAAAAACCAAAACAGTTTTCTGTAGTAGACTAAACATGTTTATTCCTGCCATAAAGTGAGACATTTTAACATGAAGGTCAATGAAGACTGAGTACTTTCAGAACCTGAATCTCTAGTCGAGGTAGATGGTTGGTGAGCCCGTTTCTGTCTGAGGTTTCTTTCTGTTCAAAGGGAGTTTTTTTCCTCCTGTAATCAATAAGTGCGTCTTAAAACGTCATCATTGGATTTGTTGGGTTTCTCGGTAAAATATATTTTCCGTCTTGCACTTACTAAATTGCACTGTGGTGACTCACGTTGTGAATCGGTATGAGATAAAATTTTATTTAATATAACCGAATGGATGCTAAGAGCTGTTCTGTGATACAGAGCAAAAATAAAACCTGGAAAAAGTAAATTAAGCATTGAGGTCATTGTGTCCTCATAATATGATTGTGGTGCTTTAACCTCTTTAACCCTGGAATTTAGGTGGAATACTAAATTAAGCCCAAGGGCTTGATGAGTGCAAAGGCACAGATGTCCTGGTACTTATTTTGGTACAGCCTGGTGCTGGTTGTGGAAGATTTAATCACTGTATTCTAATTGGATGAGGTGCTGCAGATGGAAGGGACATTTCTGAACTGGTGCCTTTGCATGGTAATAAGGATTCAATCAAGCAAAAAGAGTCACAAACTTCTTAAAAGTAAGGAAGAAAAGCAGGATTACCTTTACATTAAAGGTGGATTTTGAACAAGGGAATGTTTGTGTTCTGTCAGGGATTTAAATGGAACATATATAGAAAAGGCTTATTTAATTTTGCAGACTACCTGACTAAACTACATGAATGACATTAATTCCAGCCTGCAGAGACAGACTGTCTCCTCTGGGCTCAGACATAGTCACTGTGTCTCTGCTTTTATTTAAAATCCCTTTTCTGTCTGTTTTTAGCACATTAGCATTTCAAGCAAGTCTTAAGTGAGCAGTGTGAAGTTCATCAATAAAACTTATGCATGAAAAGTATGCTTTCATGACCTCTTTTTCCACAATAAAAATGAAACAAAAGCCAAATCAAAAGTAAAAATTAAAATTAGAACTATGACAAGAATTTTAAAGAACAAGAAGCAGACAAAAATCTGAATTATGGTCAGTGGTTCGTTGATGATTTATGAATTAATGATGACAATTAAACAAGCAGCAACAATGAAACAGCTGTGGAAAAATGAAAATGGTGTTCACGAAATAGCAAGGTAGTAAAAAATTGCAAATATGATATTGGATGTAATGTTATTAATAGAATTATACTACCAGTCAAATATATTTTATGTTGCTTCCAGCCATCATTTAAAAAAAAGAAAAAAGAATTAATTTCACCTAAAACACTTCACAAGTTTTTATTTCCCTGAAATTAAAGTTATACTGTGCATGCACAAAGTTTTAAGACACAGTGCTTTTGTCAGAGCAATGACACGTTTGACTTGATGTTACAAAGCAGGTGATTGGCTTTTAGAAATAAATAAATATACAGTATATTCAAAGTTTTAAAGGCACATATAAAGAATCCGTGCCAGCTGCCACTTTATGCTACAGTCCCAAGAATTTCAACAATTTCATAACATCAACTTTGGCAAAAACATTTTAGCACTGTGAAGCTGACAATGATGTGAACAAATGTGTCAGTATTCACCTAAATGATCCATGCTGCTCAGTCCTTAACAGTGGTTTCTAATTACGATTCCTTATGGATGAACATAACCTAATGTCCCTGTTGCCTATTATGACTGACTGTGCAGCTGCATGTGCTCTTTTGCCACGATGCAGCACTTGTATATACTGACTATTAAAGACCATTTCTAACAGGCAGTATAAAAGGAATTTAGTTCTTAGGCTGTATAGAAGATTAATATAACTTCTGGGTCTGAAAAGTGAAGTCAACATGGAAGTGCCTTAAACCTGCCTGCTTTCTAACAGTCGGTATGGGGCGACTCCTCTGCTCATAAATAAAGTCCCATTGTGTGGAAATCCCTTGATCTGTTTCCTCAGCATCATTTTTCTAATGAATTCATGGACTCATTGGCTACTTTAATGTTTCCTTCAATATAGCACGGTGCTTACTTTGTAAATTATGGCCTCTTTTAGAGTAAAACCGATAATAAAACTGGGTATGTTTTAAGGCTGGTCTACCTTATGACTGTCAGGTCGCTACACTAAAACACCAACAGCCTGTTGGTTTGTGAAAACAGTTTCCTGCATTTAGAAACAGTGCCAGTGAAAGCAGAGAAAGTGAACAGTAATAGGGAAGTCGAGGGCTGTATAACCAAAACACCAAGTTGAAGGACACTAAAATGCTCTGCAGAACTGCTGAGTCTGGATACTGTCCTTGTTGGGTTCATCACAAGGAGGGAAACATTTCCCATACTCACAGGCACGTTCTTTAGTTTTAACTTAACTTGATTTATGAAAAACAATTTTAACTTAACATGAAAGCTGATGATTTCTCTTCAGGCGAGGAAACACTTTTCAACCAAGGGTAATGAAACTGGTTTTGCATATGGGAAATTTAACATCCTTATAAGTCAAATATGTTCACATTTAGTCTGATTCTATAAATTTACTTTTGGATTTCATGTCTCTAAACAGTTCCTTCCCTGTTTTGTTCCTCACATCGTGGCAATTTATAGTTTTGGATTCTTCAGTTAAACTTGAAATCATCATTTTGTTTATTCAAATTGGTCTTAAATTGCCAGCAACATCAGAAAAAACATTTCTACAAAGGACTAAAACCTGCAGACACCCCATACAGTGAGTTAAGTGATGAGAGATATGAGTAAAGGCAGAGAGAGTAACCTGAACAAAAGGTTGAATATGAGAGTACACAGCATCTCCACTATGAGGCTATTACGCCTGATGTGTGTCTGTCTCAGAGAGACAAAGAGAAAGTCTGTCTCAGGTTAAGAAGTTGGGAATGATTGACGCACTAAAAGACTGTGAGATAAGCTACAGGACCTGTCAGTTTTTCTGTGAAATAAATCATGAAGAAGGTGAAATGCTCATTGTAAACCTTTCTGTGAAAAACTGTGTGAGTGCCGTCCAGCCTACAACTTCGTAACTCTTCAACAGAAAAAAACAGGAGAGAAAAAGAGAGAAACGCAAGGCTGGGAGCATAAAATGACTCCAGAGAAATAAAGACAGTCTGATGCCTTTGCAAGAGCGATAGAAGTCGAGGGAGAGCGGCAGAGACACACAGAACTTCAACAACAGCCATAATATCAGCTGGCTAACCAATTTTGTGTTAAGATAAAGACGGATGCCGCCTGGCTTCCGGTGGCATTCCCCTGATGCAACAAAAGCCAGTGGCTGAATCAAATTAACATCTCCTCTGACTTGGTGTCCCCACAAGCACAAATCAAGGTGCTGAATTGCAAACAGGACCAGAGCAACAGAGCAAATCAATGCCGCCAGGTCCTCAGGTGTGTGTGTGAGCTTGTTTTTCTGTCCAGGTCGGGGCTTTGAATTGAATGCAAACTAAACCAATGGGGACTTGTGTCACCGTGGGCACAAAAATTGAAGTTTCCATTGGTGGAGGCCACTTTCTGAGAGGTTGGGACAGAATTAGGTTTAGGTTTGGGTTAGGCATTCAGCCGTGATCGCTAAGGTTTGTGTGCTTTCTCCTCGTTTGTTTATTCCAAGTAGGCTGCAAATTCCAAGAGCACACATAGAGACAAAGGTAGGGTGATATTAAAAAGGTTTAAGGGAGGCCCATGTTCACCTCTCTGTAATTATTCAAACAGCCACCTGCGTACACATACTAACACGGAACCTCCAACGTTTGAGTTTCATTGAAAAAAATCAGAGGAAGCAAAGACACAAGAGAAACTGTGAAGCATTTTCTCTTATGTCTTTGCGGCAACACACAGGTCAAATTCAACATCAAACTCTAGTTTTCACAAGACTGTATAATAAAACGGCAAAACGCTGGCATGGTAGTGTGTCGGAAACAATCGGTATCAGAAAATCTCAGCAGGTAGCAGCTGCTGATGACTGTGGGAGCTATCTTTGCTTTCATTCCTGTGTGACACAGCTATAAACCTCTTTTTGAAGTTTCAGCCATCAAGACAGTGTCTGTACTCTCTCTAATTGTGTGCTGCAGACTGAGAAAGAGAAAGATAAAAGAGGGAGAAGGAAGACAGAAAGTAGAGGGACTTTCATCCAAGGAAAAACATGGAAATAAAATGGATACAGATACATTTTTTGGGGGTAGCTGAGGTTTAGAGCGTAAAGGCCATTTTCATCAAATGAACACAGTTCTGACAGTTTTGTCCTCACTGGATTCGACTGACGGTGCTGTTTGAAGATAGATTGTTGTTGTTGTGCTGCTGTGGTTGGAGATGCATTGCACATGAGCTGGCCTCATTCACCACTGTTCTGTCTACATCTGATAGAAGTTTGTTCTTACACTCTTTGAAGTAATTCAGGAGACCTGTTACTGTAACTTAATTAAATGCGTGGTTGCAGCACAAAAATTCAAATTCATTGATTTTTAATTTTTTCAGTTGCATTGTTATAATGAGTTGTGTTGACATAATAATGTTAGCAATTACACTAACGCAGTACTGTGTGTAACTTAAACTCAAACGTCTGCATTAGTTGGTTTAAAACAAAATACAAATTGTTATAATTTATTAAATTGGCTCGAGAAGTTTTATTTTTTGTTGTTGTTTGACTTCAGGATTCAAAGTCCTTAAAAACTGAAGCATGTTTATACTACCAGGTATTAAGTAACTGGTGATTGTCCTAAAAGTAGCATAGCAAATATAACAGCTGATAATATTACTGGTGACAAAGCAGGGTATGGTTTAAGGCTGGGCTTACTTTGTTATTGGAGGGGCTGCTACCCGATCATTGTGGATAGTGTCTTTACCTTGTTTCGTCCTGTTTTTTTAAAAAAAGAAGGAAAAAACAAGAAGCCAACGGCCACATTGCAAATTCAAGTTTCAAAATGGTAGTCCACAAACCAATGAGTGTCTTTTATCTTTTATATACACCCTATGACCTTCACCAGTTTTCCAAATTGAACCAAACCCTCAGTACTAATTTTATGTCCTGGCACATAGCTGTGTGAAGATGTGACAACAATCTGAAATCAGTCTCTATTTAGACAACCTGAAGACTGAACAACATAATGTCATAATGGTATAAACTTTAAGGACTTCTAATCCTTGTTGGCTCAAGGATGATGCATAAAAGTTCATAATTGTCTGAGGAAATAATTGCAAAATTAACAAAATACTAGTCCAAAAAAGAAAGGCAGTAAGTTGACTGTGAATTGAGGGCACTCTACGTTTATACTTGAACTGTGCTGCGCTGTTTCGTTTGCGGAACAAAGTTTTGCAGCTACTTTGTTGGCGTTGAGTTTTTCAGTTGCTTGTCAGAGGAACATAAGGATCATTAAAGCATTGGATTTGTCAAAGCTCTTGAGTCAATTCAATCTGAAAAATAGAAAGTGTCATTATCTAATGACGGTAGAGACTTATGGAATTGTTAACTCCTTAAGGCCTGAATTTATTTACAATTCTATTTTTAAAAAAAAACTTTTGCGTGTTTTTTGCTTTCCAGCTGATGCTAAAATAAGTGGACATATATATAAAAAAATAATAACAGATATATAATAGTTAGGTCCAACCAGAAATCAGTGCTTGCAAAAGGTTCTGAGGTACGTATTGAATATGCACAAACCAGCATTGGGGGAATGGATACTCTATCTCAGCTGCAGTCTGAATGAAAGTGGTATGGTGTGAATTTGCAACAATAGGCATCAAGGGGTTCATTATGTCACAGACACACTCCAATATCTGTTCAGAAACATCTTCCACAAATGTCAAATTGGTGTATTGAAGATGTACAAGTGCACTTCATTGTTATCACCATTAGTATTTAAACTTGCCAACAGTAGCTGACATTTAAAACAATGATAAGTTACATTATCTTGATACATTTCTTGTCATAATGCAGCCCAAGTCTGCAGTTTGGAACCTTTTTATTCACTTCAGCTGTAGGAAACACCCTTATGTAATTCTCATCTTATTTTTGGTGCCATTTCAAGAGTTTGCTCTCTCCATCACTGGTTATGTTTCCATCCAGCTGTCAGAGGAATTTCCAGCAAACTTTTTCAGTGTGTTTCATTTTCAACTCTGCCCTCTTCAGTTAGCACCAGGATGCTTTAGTCATTTTTCCATCCCTACTCTGTCACAGTCTTTCCTCGCAGCTTCTGTCAGGGCCATGCTTCATCACTGGGACTGGCCTGAAATGAGAATCCCACCAAAAAAAGTTTCTTCTGGCAGGGACTACAGACAGAGGTAAAACGGGGACACTAGAAATATTACTGTCATCAGAGGAGGAAGATATAACTACAAGGTTTGGGGGATGAAACTTTTCCTCAAACTGATGGGGGCCTTTTTACCATCCAGAGGAAATTTGGGCAATATAGGAGACAAATCGGATTACAGCGATCTGTGACGTGTCATTTTCTTAGTTTAAAAGTCTAAAATAAAAAAAACTTAAAAGTTTAATGGAGGCTGTTTTTGTTCTCTTTTACAGAAAGGTCAAGGGTCAGCATTAGGAATAGGTACTGAAACCCAAATTAATCAGGTCCAAACAGTATCAGTTTCTCTGTCACTACTGGGGTAATGAAGAAAACAGATTTTCTATTTATTATTGCTGCATAAATCTTATCTTGCACACCTCACTAATCATTTCAAACATGTTTATGATGGGTTTTTGCTTTTCTTAGACCAGTCTGAGGCTCGGCGGCAGCTTTCTGTCACATACTGCAGCACGCACAGACTCGAAGAGATAGTAAACGGTCAAAAGTGTGGTTACACATGACTACAGTCAACGTTGACATTGCTCATCATATGTAAAAGCAAAAACAGTATCGATCTGTGGAAACATACAGGAAAAATGCATCACATACAGGCAGAGAATCACACATTTTGACTGCAGTGCTTATAATTCATCTCTGGTTTCCCAATACAGGTTTGTTATGTATGCCATAAAACCTCACATGTAGTTGAAATAACCATTAGTCAGCTGATTGTTTAGCTATGGGTCCATTTTTATGCCTGTTTATGTTAAATGAAGCCAGTATCTGATTAGGACGCCGACTGGAAGCCTTCTTCTGGGGTGTTTTCCAGGCACATGGTACTTTGAGGTAGTCCCAGAACTTGCTGAAGGGATGCGCATCTCATTTGGCCAAGAAAATTCTTTGAGATCCTCCAGGAAGAACCGGAAAGTGTTGCTGGGGACAAGGACATCTGAAATGACAAGGTTCACCTGCGGCCACCATGATTTGACCCCAGAAAAATGGAAGAAAATGGATGGATAGACTTCGAGAATGCTCCGTTTGGGAGGGCTGTAGTGAGTTAGCCTTTTTCTAACTGAATGTTGGTGTTGACAGTGGTAGAAGATTTTCTCAAAACTGTCCTCTTCAGTAAAACTATTAATGCCATGCAGTAAAAATTATTCTTAACTTTTTACATTAAAGTTAAAACTTAAATTGAGAATGTAGTGCATCATTTGCCAAAAAAAGAACATTAAAAAAGTATTCCAGGCTGTGATTATGTTGTCGCTAATTTAGTCATAAATTAAGGTAAATTCTAGGAGACAGACCCCCTTAGAGCCTCTATGAAGCCAAAATGCCTGAAAGACATTAGACAGTTGCCAAAGAAGAGATTCGCTCAACTAAGATGAGAGTATGTGCATTTTTTATCAGCTCAGACCTTCTGGATGAGCACAGTTGGACAGTGTTTGCAGATCTTTGTACTGAATCAACCAAACTAAAACTGTGAACAAAGAAGTGATTAGTGTTGAGGATTTTATTCTGTCTTCTTCACTCATCAACAACTTTTACATACAAAAACAGAACCAAGATACAGATCAACAGGAACTTCACTTGTCCATCATACGATGTTTATTCTTCGGATAACAGAGAATACAAAGCACAGATTCAGAATGTAGAGCAAAGGATCTTTTTCCCAGCATATTGTTTTACCCGTTATAACTCAAAGCCCCTTCTAGCAGGAAAGGACGCCACTGATCAGGCAACATTTTGGGCATTTTGATTGGTTTAATTCTAAAAACTAATGTCTGGGTTCAAAAAAGAAAAAGGAAGAAAAAAAATGTTATTTTGAGTTATGACAACTTCTAATAAAATTATGCTCAATCAACAAATTATATGGGGATAGAGGAATTAGCGTATTGAATGACTGTTAGCATAAATTAACACATTTCTAAGTTGATCACTGATAGGAATTAAGTTGTTCCTAGCAGTATTTCGACATTATTTGGGGGACTCTTTAGGTGTTGTGTGCTTAATTACAATAATTACTAACCCAAGCTTTTTAGGTTGACCAGTTGCTCCGATGTTAAGTAGGTTGGGGGGGAGGGGACTTGAAAATCCAACCTCAAGGGAAAAGAAACATTTTGTTATCAACTTTAATTTACACAAAGAAAATTAGTTTTAACTACAAAAAATATTAAGCTGATGCAGTTACAAACATGATTCAACCCAACCCATCAAAAATAATGTATGCAATTTAAAAAAAAACTAAATTTACTGATTAAGATCAACTTTTTAAAATTGCAACCACAGATTCAAGTGGCAAGAGTGTCTCCCGTGAATAACTTTTCAAAGTTTGCATGCTGCTATAAAGCTTCTGTGGTGAGTCTGTTGCTGCTTTCTCACTATCTGCTGAAATATTTGCATAGACAACAAAGCTTCCTTCAACCACAGACTGTATATAAACGATGGATGTGGCTTCCATGTAAGTGGAGTTCAAGCAGAAGTCCCTTGCATTCTTTCTAACAGCCACTAGGGGGCGACTTCTCTGGCTGCAAAAAAAAAAAGCCGAACTCTATAGAAGTCTGTGAGAAAATGTTCTTAATTCTTATTTGATGAGTTAATTCAATAAACATTCTTGAATGAGTTTATGTGATCTCACTCACTAGTTTGAAGTCTTGTACAATTCAGCGTGGTCTAGATTTTGTAAATTATTCTGCATTTTGAGTAAAACAGTCAACAAAGCAGGTATGTTTTAGAGTGGGGCTACCTTGTGATTGCTATTTTGTCGCTGTTAGAAGTATCGAAAGGCCACACTGCTGACAAATGCAGCCCAAAAATCACAACTTCCATCTTACCTTCAACATTACACCCAGTGGAAATGACATCTTTAGTCAACCCACCCAGACAGCACAGCTCTAACACTACTTTCAAATCTCCGTCTATTATCTAATCTACTCTTCACAAACTCCTTTCCATTGTGTGCAACCAAACCTAGACCACTGTGTTCATGAAATGTTTGAGAGGTGCAGACCAAGAAATAAGCAGGTATTTGAAACAAGATCTATTTTACAGGACATTTAAGCATGTTTGTGCACAAAGCTCTTCCACTGTTTGGGGTCCTGATAAAAGTTCTGTACAGAAATAAAAAAAAAGGTGGATTTGGACTAGTTCTGGATCTGCAATCAACAGGTATCCTTATCAAAGGAGTGCATCATCGCAGCTCTGTGAACTGTGCGACTCACGACAGTGTTTGATATCAAGGGAGACTTCTCACTTTATTTCCACTCTCTCCGTGTCTCTCTCACACACAGTTCACAATCATTCCCTGAAGACGTTCCTAAAGACTTTGGTTCTTTCTCAAAGAGGTTTCAAAGAGCTTCTCTTTGAATTTCTGATGTCTGGGGAAAAGCTCTGGAAGTTTGGAAATCTCAACCAAGAAACTTCAAAACCAGTGTGTAGTGTTGACACATGCACACACACATAGCGACAGAACCCCCACATCATCCCACACAATTATTCATTCTAACATAATCTCAGTTCACAAACAGAGGTTCTGTCTATGTTTTTTTTTTCTTTTTTGGGGGAGCCCCGAATTCAAATTGAGTACATTTGGTTTGGTTGCCACAGAGAAATGTGAATTATCAACCCGACAGTAGCGCTCCTGGATGACTACAGAAAAAGTAGGGCTGGACTTTGAAGTGAGTTTCTTTACTAAGTACACTGAATGATAACGCAGACACAGTCAATCTTCTTGCATCTTGCATGATAAATTAATATCAGTTCAGTTACAGTTTTTATTGTAAACAATGTGAGTTTCTAAAGTGAGTTTCAAGCCAAAGTAAACTACATATTTTATAGCAAACCTTCACATGAGCGCAGTGATCTCCTATGAACCTGCAACTCTGCTCAAACACGGCAAAACTACTTTACGCTATACAGTTGCAAGTTGTTGTATTGTCATTCAGCCATACGTGTTCAAACTGGAAGTTGATTCTAAAGAGGAACAATGATGCAGGAAGTCCCTCTTTGTAAGTTGCCAGCATTGGTTACTTTAAAAGTAGAAATTGTGAATCACTAGTGGAACAGTGGAACTGCTAAGCCGTGGTGTTGAGTGCTTCTTGAACATATTATATGTCTTCTAGCATATTAAAAGCACCATATGGGAACGATTAAAAAAAGAATATAAGATTTTTATCAGAGGGGGTCTATAGAAGTCTTGGAGCACTATGGAGTTAATAGTTGGTTTTGCTGAATTTAATCCAGAAGGCTGCAGGTTCCTTATCTTCTAACACTGACTGTTCTTTTGAGCAGCTGAAAAGAAGAACTTGAAGAACATGTTAACAATGGAAAAAAAAAACAGATTTTCACTGACAGGTTCTTTAAATTTTAAATGTGTACAGTCAATGTTTATTATAGCTGTCACAATCAAATAACTGATGATACCCAGACCAAACCTGTGTCTTCGTCTCTGTGTGTCTAACAGCTCACTGTGAAGTGTAGTTTTTTTTCTGTTCTTTGTGCTGTTTTCACCACTTCACTGCCGCTCTCTT
Organism: Amphiprion clarkii; assembly: GCA_027123335.1. Taxonomy (NCBI): domain Eukaryota; kingdom Metazoa; phylum Chordata; class Actinopteri; family Pomacentridae; genus Amphiprion; species Amphiprion clarkii. Next base: position 8,236,227 of record CM049578.1, read on the forward strand.
CCACACCCAGCCTCCACTACTGATGCTTCTGGTTTCCAGCTGCCATTGGCCTCCATAGGTCCCAAAGAATCCGTCTTGGGTTTCAACTGAAGGGTTTCCCAAGTTTCTGTTGCCGCCTGCTTGCTTTACAGTCCCACCACCATCCTCCTAAAGGGTTTTGCCTTTGCCGCTAGCCTCCTGTTCATTCCTTTGGAGCGGCGCTATCATCTCTGGTATCGCCCTTCAGAGCGTCTCTGCCCATCTGCCCCATCTTCTGGGCCTCATCCTGAACAGCTTCTTCTTCCACTCGGGGTCCAGAGGCCACCCACCCTCCAGGTTAGCTATTTTCCGGGCACCAGGCTGTTTACACAAGGTTCCCTGCCCCAGTTTGTTTCTGCATGGTTTGTGTCTGCACTTGGGTTTTCCTCCATGTTTCCTTGGTGCTGCCTTGTGACAATTTCCCTACATTTCTCTTTTTTCATCTTGTTTTGTTTTGTTTTTTGTTTCTTAGCATAATTTACATTCATTGAGCCTCAAGATACGTGCATTTTTTTTTTTTTGCAACATCGTCATCTTTGGGATGCATGTGCACTCACACCCAGTTGGATATTTGTTTTGACTTTATTTGTAGTTAATCCATGTTTAAATTTGCTTTTCATATTGTTTAACACACCCTGAAAACTCTGGATGTCTGATTCTAACCACTTCACTTGCTAAAACCTACTAAAGTGCCTGTTTATACTCAGTATTATGTACCATGACCACACAGCTAGTCAGCAGGAACATTACTGAAACGTGGCCACAAGCCAATTCATGTATATTTAACTTTCCAGGGGCAAAGTGATAATGTGTGAACAACACATCCAACTGATAATAAAAGATAAGAGAAAACTGTACAGCTGGCAGATATTGAAAGACTGTGGAGAGAAGGGACAACCTTTTAATAAAATCCAAAACGCTGCTATATTATTTTAGTATTTTGCAAATGAGACAATCATTTATTGGGAGAGAAGCTGACAGTTACAATGCTTTGGATGATGGACTATAAAGTGTTCAGATCTAAACATGCTGTGTGTGTGTGTTGGTGTGTGAGCTTCAGAGAAAAAAGGAGGCGTTTGTGTGAAAATCTCCCCAGTGACTCTCTTGGCTTTATTAGGGCCAAGTGATTATGCCATAAAAATCACATAATTAAACCCCAAAACACACAAGCGCAGGGACTGGGAGTGTGTGTTTGAGTAGGGAAAAAAAATAAAAACAGAGACCAAGTTAGAAACACAAGTGCAGAGTGTGTGCTTGCATGCATGTGTGTGTGTCCCTTGTGTGCTAGTTATGGCTGCCTTCCAGTGGCAGGCACTCTCATTTGGTCCTGAGGGGTTCACACATACAAACACACACATGCATGCACACACCCAGACACACACACATACACTTTCTCTCTATTTAAACCAGCAGGACAATGGAGCCAAAGCTTCCAGCTCCATCAAACACATGGTCTACACAGGCAGCCAACGGGGGATTGAAGCTTGTTTATCGAAGCCTTAGTTTATCCATTGTTAGTCAGCCAGGTATTCTTTCACTCTCATCCGTCCATCCTTCAGTCACCACACATAGGATATTTCACTTTCATCCCATCTGGATGACTACTTTGAAACAATGTGCCATTGTGTTAGTATGTCTCAAAATGTAAATCTAATGTAAACACAGAAATACATGTTGGGTTTTGTGTTACCAGCGATGAAGGAAGTGACTTTCTTTGCAACAAACCCAAGATTAAATGGACGCTTACAGCCTTGCTCCAAAGTATTGGACTTTTCAAAATGCTAATCATGATTAATCTTCAACAAACTTGCCGTTCTAGTAATCCCAGCAGACTAATGCGACGCTAGTTTGGAGTTGTTCCTCCCTAATCCTTACAAGAACTTTGTTCTACGCTAAAGATGAGGACTTAAGGCTGAAGCTCTCTGGGGTGTTTGAGCTTTAAATACTTGTGCAGCTGGTTGACTCGAGCAAAGGCTTGCTTCTGCAGACTGCTCAGTTTATTCAGTAAGTTTTGTAAAGTAGTTCTTAAGATGGCTAAACACAGCAACAGAGTAAACAGAGAAACGGATAAACATGAACTCACTGTGCGCTGATCATAATACTCCATAGAAGAGGATAAACACCATGTCTGTGGCTGGAATCCATGACTATTGGTGCATTATATTTACTCTCCTTAATGTATTTGGTGTCTGTGTGTGACATTTTCTACTCTGTGTTGCCCTACAATGGAAGAAGTCTGTCCATTGTCATGTGACAAGTTTAAGTTTTCTATATACAGCAGGATTACATAACTATCATTTATTGTCTTTATTTGATTGTCTGCATTAGAAGACTGCATTTGGGTTGGGATCTCACAGGAGCAGGCAGTTACATAATGAACTGCAGGTCCCAGGATTTACTGCAACCAGAAGGATAGAGTCAGCAAATGAAGTTGAAAATAAGATTTAAGCAGTGTTTTACAATATAAAAGTAAAGCAAGGCAAGTTGACATTTGATGCATTCCCTTGTCACAGACAAAGATGGAAAAGAATTGGATTTTGCTGTGACAAATGTACAAAATCTTGAGATACAAAAGGCACAAATCTGCCATCTCTGTGTTGAGGCAACACACCATTCTCCCAGGTCAACATAAGATACTCTCCTTCAAAGACAAAGCACTTCTTCATGCACACATTGAACAAGATACTGATGAGAAATTAATGTAACCGTAATTTTGCTATAACAACAGTATACAGAGTAAAATATAAGACAACAAAATTACATTGTGCATGAATGCTTGCAGGTGAAGGTAGGAATGAACTTCCAGCAAGAGCAAACGGGTGCAGGATGAAGAAAACAGTCGTGTTCAGGACCCTAGCCTGCACTTATTCTATTAATTACAGTTGCAGAATGATATTCAGTCAAAATCCCAAATCAAAACAGAGACTGACTTCCAAAGGCCTTTGCATGAATGTAGGATGCACCTTAACTATTCGACCATCTGCAGTCTGCAGTGGCTTCAATGTCCCAGATGCTACTGTTTGGTTGAACTCAAAAATGCCAGACATTGGTGGTGTTATTATATGTTCCAGTGAAAGAAATGTCAGACAGGGAATTAAATTTCACAGGTGAGAAGCTATTGTGCAGTATTTTACGTGAGTGTGTTGACTTTGATACATCAAAGTGTGTAATCCTTCTCTTGAGCTCACATTGGGACGATCAGCGCTCATAGATTCATGTGTGTAATACTGACCTTCGAGTATGTACGTGGTAGAGTGTAATTGATTTTTATACTACTTTAGGTACTTGTGTTAATGTTTTTATTGTCAAATGCAAAGACTGGCTTTAACTTTTTGGCCGGTTGTCTGAAAGCTGGGGTTGAACTGGAAGTGGACATTTTGAATCCAAATGAAATGTTGTGTGAAAGGATTTAAAATGAAAGAAAAATCTCAACGAAGGAAATATGCATGAAAGAGAGGTGAACAATTTCAGAGGCTGGTGGACAATAATACAAAACACCTACATTAATATATTTTGGTTGAAGTTGGCAATTTTGGCATCTGAGGAAAAGGATGTGCTTACTTTTCTAAAGCAAATACATTTTAACATCTTCATCAATTAAAATTTTGTTGAATAAATGACAGGAAAATCTATTTTTTCTTGTAGTTGTGTTCAAGCGCAACCCCTTTGTCTGTAGTCACTGTTTCAAAGAGGATCAAGTGTTTGCTTATTTAAATATACTTAAAAAAGTCAGCACTTTCCATGGACTATACTCGTGTTTTCACATGTCTGTAAGTGGCTTCAAATTCAAGTTTCTGATCTTGTTACTTTTCCAGGTTTCCATTTGCAATTTTATTTGACATTGCCGGTTCAACCTGAAAATTGCTGGGCTGTCCCCCAAACGCCTGACGTGCTAACACATTCTCCTCATGCATGCACGCAGCCAAAATGGCAGCCAGTAAAAGCCTTTTTCCACTGAAGGTGAATTAAGCTGAACAGTGCAGCGCTAACAGCAGCCTCTGACAGAAGCTTTTAGTGGGTGTTTATAAAAGCTGTCAAACATACAGGAGAGGAGAGGAACCGAGCAGAGGACAGAAGAATGGAAAGTTGAATGACCTAAAGAGAAGAGCAAAGAGATGGGTATAAAAGAGAGGAAGTGAAAATAAAGCAGGTGAAAGAGAAGAGAAAATAGAGATCATGGCAGACAGCTGAAGATAATTAGCAAAGGAGGGGAAAAGAAAGAGAGATGTTTTGGAAGAGGAAGCAACAATAAGTGAGGCTAAGGAGACAAGAAAGAATACAATGGTAGCAAACAAAAAAGAAAAGGTTGAAGAAAGACAGCAAAGGCAGTGAGAGGAAGAGAACAGAGGTGATGGCTGAACGCCTTGAGGATGAGGATGATGAGAGGAGAAGAAGGAGGCACTCAGGAAAGAGAGATGTAGGACTCGATTAGAGGTGAGGAGAGGTAAAGAAGTGATGACAGGATCGAAAGAAGATGAGGAAGAAGAGTAACAGGCCATTTGACAGGAAGGAGGGATGGGACAAGAGACTTACAGATTCTTTTTATTTTCAGGTGCTGAAAATCCACTATTGATGCTGGAGGAGTTTTGGGGTTGTGGTGGGAAAATTCCAGCTAATATTTAGCAAACACTGGAATGGTGGATGCGAAGCAATTCAAAACTTTGGGTGGACGCCCAGGTTTAGGGAATACAATAGAAAATAGAAGCGTCCCTGTAATGGGTTGGTTCACACAAACAGCAAAAACACAGTTTCTCACGTTCTCCTAGTTGTCTCTAGCCGTGCATGACATTGTTTTCTACTGACGATGACAGTAGGTGATGTAAGCCATGCATGACATCATTATCTGATGGTGATAAGAGTAGATGATGGAAGCATAATGAAAACTTAGCAAGTTGACATTTAGTTAAGACGGATTAGCTATTTTTTTCGCTGTACTTATTCACATTTTTATTCACGGTTGGCTTGATTTTCACTGCAATATACATTGATAAAAACAGCACAACCATGGCTGGAACGAAAGGGAACTCAAAAACATCTTCTGTGCAGTATGACACGGTTATAATGCCATTTTTAAAAAAGTTAAATTTCTACAAATTTTGATTTTTGCAAAAAATTTAACAAAACTGAAATGAACGTGCACAGCATTTATCCAAGTGCCCACAATTGTTTCTATTACTGGAAAAAACTGAGGGCTTCACTTGCTATAGATGGGTTATTTTTAGGCCAAGTGTTTTCTCACTAGTCGGCACATCAACTGTAGAAAGATGTTTCAACTTGTGAATGTTTCCAACAACTTTCTGACAACTTGCTCCTCTGTATAACATTTTTGAGCCATGCTGCATTTACTATATTTAACAAATATGTTTAATTCAACTAAATCTCTTTTGTTTTCTTCTCTCTTCACTGTGCAAACACATCCTGCAGTTCAGCCTAAAAGACACAGTTTTTGTCATGGCTTCTTGGTTGCATTGAGGAATGCATTTATTGTAGGATCTATGATCAATGACAGTTTCAGAGGTTAGAATCAAACCTCTGACATCACAGTGATTTCAAACATCTAGTCCTACACAACAGATGTTCTGTTGATTTAAAAAAAAAAAGAAAACATGCCTTTTAAACCCTCAATGTCAATCCGTGTTACCCATTGATCAATGCAACCCTTTACAGATTTAAATATCTTTTTATTGTATAGATTCCCATAAACGCTTTGCACAGGCAGCCTAGCCCCCAAGAAGGTGTCACCTCATGACTTCTCTCTATCTTGTTTTCATCTTTGATCCAAAGTTGGAACACTTTTAGCATTCACATACTACATCTCAGTTCACATGAGGTACTGACAGCCAAAATGAGTGAGCGCTGCTGCCAGATTACTGACAGGTTTATCCAGTTGACGTTTTCAGTAATAAGTCTTGACAGCTACGAGACAGATGAGTATGAAAGCTGGTGCTGACATTCATGTGCGCCTCAGGAAGAACTGTAGTAACCTTGAGTTAAGAGGTTCAAATTTTAATTTGTCTCAAAGTAATGACATTCCCAACAGCCTTGGCTGCACCTTGAGTTTAGTTCTAATGAAAAAATGGCCTCATGGAACCATTAAACTCTGACTGTGAACACATTTAAAATCATCAACAAGTTAGAACACAAAATCTGGATAATTTCATAAAAACTGGACAAATTAATTTAATTTTAATGATAACTGCTGTGGGATTAGGGTACATCCAACACGCTAAACCCGTGGAGACACACTCACCCAGCTTAGAGACAGAAACTTGGAACGGCTGAGGCTCAGGGTTTAAGTTGTACTGACAAACAGCTCGGGGCAGAAAGACTCTCCTGGGAAGGGAAAGCATCATCAGAAGAAGCCTGATCACAGTATTGTGACATAGAAGCTGATGGCAAGCACTTATGTTTGCTTATTCTTTACTGGCATAAGTAATGTTTGCTGGTGTTCCACTGGATCAGCATATTTCAGCTGTCAGTGTGTGTGCATGCATGTGCAACTGTAGCCAATTAAACCCGGAGCCTGGCCTCAAAGATGAAATTATAGTACATCAAGTGTGCATGTAGTGAAGGGAAAGTGAAATGTGTGAAGAAGTCAGATGGAGACAGTTATGTTTGTGTATGTGTGTGTCCTTCTGGGGAATATTTGGCAAAAACGAGTACATGTAGTTTTACGAGGCCAACAGACAAAGTGCTATGTCAAGACAAACCTTGATTTGTGTTCAAAACACGCGATCCATTTTCCCTCAACCCTCCTGCTTCATTCTTTTAAGGTCCCTCTCTTCCTCACCTCTTGCTTGTTCTCTCTTGGAAAACAAATGTGATGTACCCCTCTGTCATCACTCTCTCACTCTTCCAGCTATTGGACTTGTGACAGAATCAGAAAAAATATTGAGAATCTATACTCTAGCCAGATGGAGGGCTGAGGTGTTGTAAATCTCTAAGTGTTGACAAGAAAACAAGCCAAAATAATGAAATGTAATGCTGATGCATCAAAAGAAGGTCTTCATCTGCAACTCAGGCCATAAAAAACTCCAGAAAAAGCAACACTCAGTATTTTAGACAGCATAAGAAGGGAAACTTTTTAGCTGAAGCCAGGTTAACTATATGGCAACAGTATCTCAAAAATCTATGCAGAATGACTTATCTCTGTGCAGTATGAGCTGAGACCCAACCAGGAATATACTTTCAGATAAAATTCAAGCCACTTCCTGTCTAGATTATATACTTACTCTACAACCACATCTCATAAGTGTAAAAATGCATCATATTTACATCGTTGAGTAACTATTTGTGTTTTTGTTGTTTTATCTTGCACTGCCCACTTTAACTGCTCACAGATTGATTCCCTCCATGCATAGTAATCACTACTCAAAATCCTATGATCATAGTTTTGTGGTTTACTATTGTTGTGCTCTACTGCTATATTTTTTGCATGCTTTTGCTATAGACAACACATTTTTTTCACAGTGGCTCTTTCTGCAGTCCCTCAGTTTATCATCTGTCTGAAACAAACCAGTTTAACTCCTGTCTCATTAAGAGATCTGTTGTCTCTGTAACTGACCAATATCTGAAGGCTTTAGTCCAGGGCTGTGTGGCCATTATTTTAATGTGCTGGCCAAACCATGTTACTCCAACTTCCATGTTCATCACGTGATGCACACTGGCCCAATGCGCATTTTTCCCACACAGTTGAAGGGAGAAGGAGCAGCTGTTAAGTGGTGAATACAAGTTAAAATCTCTCAAAATGACTTCTGGTACACTCACATAAGGGCTATAATTGCTGTATGATTATTTAATTTGATACCTTTCATGTGTGGGAGGCCAGCCTCAACACTGGAGCAGGTGGGGACAGCATCTATCTATGGTTCTTCAAAGGTTCCTCTGAGTACCATGTTCCCATCGTGGACCTGGACGTCTCCACAGACGATGAAGCCCAGAAATTTAAATTTGGCTGGGAGAGACTGGCCTGCGATCTGAACTGGAAGGCCAGAGGATGTTGGATCTTCCTCTGGGTGAAGAGAGAGAAGCCGACGTACATCTGCGACATCGCCGCCACCGCCACCTTCCAGGGAGACGACGACTACTTCAGACACAGATACATCCAAGTGGACGAAAACACAAACAGAGGAGCAGGAGGGGCCTATGTCTTCATCTGGTACCGTCAGACCACAAAGAGTGAGGGGACCATCAAAGACCTGCAGGTCTCCACCAATGACGACGAATATCAGGGCTTTCAGAACTAGCAGTACAGACCAGTGAACCTGGATCGGAGGAAACCCGGTGTTTCTGTGGCACAAGAAAGATGACTGTAGCAGCAGCAGCCCCATCAAGGCCCTCACTCTGATCGTCAGCAAAGAAGCTGTGGATCCGTATGAGCGGGGTTGGAGTCGAGGTCATCCCAAAAAGCCTCAACACAGGCAACCACTGCAGCTGTGCACCTGAGCTGTACCTGTGTTTTTATCGCGGAGCATGCTCAGAACAACAGAATCCCAAATGTTTTGTTGAATTAGTTTGATCATTGAATTTCTTTCCTTTGATAAAATGAACAGATGTTTAAAATCACTGTGATGTCAGAGGTTTGATTCCAACCTTCCTACAATAAATCAAATCAATTTACCTGCTGTACATGTTCTTCAGTGGCTTTGTATCATTTTTTTGAAACTGAAGAGAAAAAACTTCAGAATAAAATCTTGTCTGCATCTGAAGTATCTTTGTGCTTTTACTTAAACCTTCCTTTGAATGTTTATAACCGAACATGAAGATTACAAATAAATGTAGAATGTAGTGAAAGAAAGGAAAAAAGACATCTCAAAATATACTTAAGAAATTTATTTTACATACAGTGAACAATTTCAATCCATAACCATCTGAATCCAACCAGTTGGAGTTTCAAGTGTTAATACTGCAGTTGTATGTGTCTGGGTTTCAGAAATGTTTCCTCTAATTTTGAATGCTTTACGCCATATAGTTTCTGTTGCTGGTAACAAGTAATTAAATGAAGGACCACCATGCCACGTTCAAAGGTTAGGGTCACGTCTTTATGTCAATCAGTTAGAACTCAAGAAGCCTCTTGGATGGAGGTGAACCACCTTCAAGAAACTGAAAGAGAAAAGAGAAGTCTAGCTGCATTTTACTCAAGATCAGGGGATGAGACAAAGTAGTCAAAAGGACTTTTCACATCCTAAGATTACAATCATCTCATGACTCAGGACCAAACCCATGAACCAACAATAACCCAAATAAACCAATAACAAACCACATAGGTCAACAATAAACCACATGAACCTTCAACTGATGACAAAATATCATTAATATGATAGGAGAAAATTACAGACAATGTTGCATTTTGGTAGTTGAAGACATGTTGGTACTAGTCTTCATTCAATCCACTATCACAGGGGCTGAAAATCTCCACACCATCTACTGAACGTTTATATGTCTGTCTCCTCATCTTGCTTCAGAAATGTGAAAACCAGAAACATTTTTGAACTAAAATGACTAAACACACAGAATTATGAAGTCAGCTCTGACTAAATGAGCCAGGACAGCAGGTTTACAGTTTGTACATGGCCAAATGGGCCATTGGACGACCTGTAAGCGGTAGCTGCACTGAAATCCTCTGTACATCCAGATGGCCGAGCTGCCTCCAGGTTGCACTTTGTTCAAACATCTTGTTTATTTAAAAACCCAAACAACTGTCACTTGCCAAAGGACCAATATGGCCAGAGGTATCACCTGAAAGGCTTGTTTCGAATCAAACAGACTGCTTAATGTTTGATACTGTGTTTAGTTGTTTTCGTTGACAAAAACAGCAGACTTGTTAAATACCTTATGCCCTCTCTCATTGTGCACATTTCCCATTTTGCTGCTTTTATTAGTCTGACTAAAAAGAAATAGTTCATCTTTATGACCTTGTTCTTGCTTGATAATGGTTTGTTGTACTGATCTTTTAACTCCTGGGGCTAGTAAAGGGATTTTGACCAGTTATACTTGGCTTCCCAACAAAAAGTAAAAGAAAACATTCTCCAGCTGTTTAATTAAATACAAAAGTAAGCTCAAATGCTGTTAACTTCAAAATATTAGTGGCTTAAGGGGACCTATTATCAGCTCTACATATTTATTGAGGGACTCTCAGCCCTCAGTTCCTCTACTGTCTGAATCAAGTTGTTTTTCTTTCTGGTCTGGATGTTCTGAAATGAAACTTTACACCTGCTAAGGAACATAATTTCTTTTTCTTGGCTGTAGATGGCAGTTTCTCGAATCAATCCATACATATTCAGGTCTGAATCTGTTTCAAAATATAAGAATAGACAACACAAATAACTAAATGTACAAACATTGCAGCAGGGAATCTGTTTAGAAGATGTTAGGCACAGTTCCTGCTTATAATGTTACATAAAAGTGGATTTAGTCTTCACAAGTATATTATATATACTGAATTTTGCCTTCGTGTAATCCAATTAATTAGAAATCACCTGATTATTGGCCTGATTGATGATTGAATCTGATATTGTCTCTACCTGTAGTCACCCTGTGGTTTTAAACAATTCCCTGCCCACTGCACTACATACGACTGGTTATACGTGATGAGTAATAGCCTATCAACACAGAAGGAAACACAAATTCTCTTTAACTAAACATGTCAAAAACCAGGAAGACCAAGATTAAAATTTTTACTGCTAACGAATATCATTTCCAAATATCAGTTTCTGGTTTCCTTGATTACCAATAATCACCCTGTAAAAAGATAAATTAGTTGATATCTATTGTCATGAGGTGTAAGTGTATGAAATTCACTAAACTGGAGACTGAAGTCCGAAACATCTGCTGTCAGGACACACTAAAGATAACATTACAAGGAGAATGGTACATGAAGTAAGAAAAGAAACCAAAGACTTTCTTCTACCAGGTGTGTCAAGTAAGGCAGAACAATATTACATTTATTGATAAATGAATACAGTCAGTATACTGAACATGACATTGCTAGCAGGCAAAGCATATGGCCATCAATGTCAGTCCCGCCTATTAAAAAATGCAGCTGATTAATTATGGCTGCCTCTTTTTTAACACACGAAATGATGCCAGAGGAGTGGTCGTCAAATGTCACAGTTACGGTTGCAACCACGAACAGTTTCATAACAGTCAGGTGCCACAGTCCACTGTACTCCGGTGTCATTTGTCCTGCTAGTCATTCACCTTGGCACCCCACCATTACAGCTCTTATTTCTTAAGGCTACAGTGGCATTTACAGGCTCAACTGACAGGATGTCCTAAGTGGAATTGAACTCCTTGGGCCCTGACGAGAGAGAGAGAGCACCACTCAATAACACCAATGACAGCTTAGGTCAGACTGTGTGTGTGTTTCTGTGTGTGTGGGCAGATTTGTGTCTTTCAAACATCCATATGTTGTCAGTACTGATCCGTGTGTTAAATGCAGCAGTTTGACATTTTGGGACAACACCTGTTCGCTTTCTTACTAAGACTTAGATAAGAGGATTTGTAGAACTCCCATAACAGTACCTCAAAAAGTTCATTAATCAGAATATTAGAAGTTGTGTTACTTTGTATTCTTGCACTTCAGTGTTTGCATGGATTAATCAAACCAGATTTAACATGTAATTAGTGATGCTTGTAGGTGGACACTGTTGCCTTTATACCTTTGGAGGAAACTGTTTTCAGTCTTTGTGCTTATGCTTTCTATTGTTACAATCCAACCTCTAGAGTCAGCTGGTTGTAACAAATAACCAGAATGGTATTGGTTCAGGTTAAGGAATTTTGAGGGTGTTGCCAAATCAAAAAATAAAATGAAACCAAAGGAAGGCTAACAGAGTATCTAAATCTAGTTAACACAAACAAAACAACTATACTCCCTAGCCAAAATCAAAACACAGCAGCAACACCCACCACAAGTAACAGAAACCAATACAAACAGTACACAGAACGAACTAAACAAAACTGGTGCCTCTAAATGCTGACATTCAACACAGTTCGCAAAGACTCAAATTACCAACTTGCTTCTTCACTAAACTGGCAGACTGCTAAATGGAACCACTGTCTCCACTGAGACTTGGGGCTCCACACCAAATTAGCATCCGCCAACAGAAGCTCTAAATTGTTCATAGTCACCCTTCAGTGACTTACGAACCGACGGCCCACACAGGAACACAAACAATACACAACTTACACAGAGGCACCACGGCAAACTGGTCACAAATACCAGCTGCCCACACTGAGAGTTCTGGTTGTAGATATACTTGTGTGGTGATTGCCGGGGCCTTGTGGGGGGAGAAGTTGTCGTGGTAGACCGATGCTGGGAGGAGGTCTGGAGCTCCGGCTAATCACTCTTCATGAGTGCCAGGTGGGATCTGGAGCTCAATCCTCGGCCACTTGAAATCAATCACAGTTCCAACCACACAGCCACCAGCGGCCGTAACATCCATGAAAACTCACACTTTTATTCATGTGCTAACATAATAGCACAAGGTTTTCTAATCATCAGTTAGTCTTTCAACACTATTAGCTAACACAATGTAGCATTAGAACACAGGAGTGATGGTTGCTGGAAATGTTCCTCTGTACCCCTATGGAGATATTCCATTAAAAATCAGCCGTTTCCAGCTAGAATAATCATTTACCACATTAACAATGTCTAGACTGGATTTCTGATTAATTTAATGTTACCTTCATTGAAGAAATGGTTTCTTTCAAAAATAAGGGCGTTTCTCAGTGACCCCAAACTTTTGAATGGTAGTGTAGATAAACCACATTGGAGATGATTTTTTGTTTTTGTTTCACACCATTGTTACTGTTTGTGCATGTGTTTCTCCATATGTGCATTTAATTTCCTATTCCAGAGGTGATTTTTGCTTTCATGATGAAAGGTGTGCTTCACTGACAGTAGCTGGTAACAATGGACTTGCTAGCTAAGCAGCACTCTCCCTAGGCAGGCAATCTTGACTGTAAGCTTCTGATCTGGGATCCTTCAGTTCATCTGCAACTAATCTGGTTAGCCAAGACACATGGTGGGGAGTATCCGTTCCACTCGGAGCCTAAAACCCTAATCCCAGTAAGCAGTCAGTGATTTCTTTCAGTTGCACACACTACTGGAATTGGAAGCCAATCACCATCAGGGTTTTCTATTCTTTTCATGTCTAACATCACAAGGCCCTGCAGCCTGTGTCAGCTAAGAAATAATGAAAGTGGAAGACAGCAAGTTACAAACCACAATCAGAGGTGTGTTTCTCTGTTTAAATGTAAAAGCTTGAGTTCTAGATTCATCGCGTTTGCCTGTAGGCGCAGGTTTGCGCTTGTGAAGAGGACCATAATAAGCCAAAGGCATCTCAGTCAAATTTAATAAGGAGGTGAGACAGGTGCAGACCTCTCAGCCTGAGGCCTTTGTCAGGTTGTAAATCTTATTGAAGTGACTGGAAGCCCTTTGGCATGTCAGTCCCAAGTGATGCTATTTTTGTCCATCCTCCCACGAGTGGTGTAGTCAAGATGGACCACACCGGGGCAGGTCATGACCAAGACCAGAGTTCTAAGACCAAGATGAGATTTGAAGGGGTTGAGATTGAGTCAAGACTTAAAGTCAAGGCAGAGTAAGATCAAGTCAAGACCAGAACCAGACCAGTGGATGTATAGAATACATGCAGACCACACTACACCAATAAAACCAGTGCCCTATAACATACAATATATACATACAATAGGTAGAAGTTAATTGGTAGCTGATATGATTAGAGTTTTGAAGAATTTTGGCACTAATTTTAGCTAGCTAGCTTTGTAAGGATCGCTTATACTTAGCCTACCTACTTTCCTACTTTGTAGTTATTTTAGAACTGGTTCAGTGGAATTAGTTGGCGAGCGGAGCGGATGAAAACGTAGTCATGTGGAGCGGATGAATCCTGTATGTACAGTCGTCACGCGGCCCTAAAAGACATCTTTGTTTACATTTGCTGCCACACTGGATTATGCTACATTCGCGAACTTCATTATGGTTCCCAAGCGCAAGTCAGACTTACAGTTTACATTTTCGCAGTTATTTTCCTACCAAGTTGTGTTTTATTGTGAGCTATTGACTGTTTGTTGTTACCGTAGTTGTACAAATATATAAACTGATCGATATCATGATGCATGTAACGGCTTTGTTTACACTTTCACCGGTGTTCTGACTTATTGCAAAAACTGACTTATGTCACACCATAGGAACAGAACTCCAACGTAAGCCGAGGACCCCTTGTACTACACAGCTCTGGTTTGAGGGTTACTGACCTGAAAAATTAAAGTTCTGGTAGCACCTTTGCATCTAACAGAAAACATGCTCCCAAAAAAGCTGTTATTGCCACAGATTTACTGCAGCCATGCTCTGTTAATGCTAAACTGTGACACACACAGGAGCACATTGAAAGTGTATACAGAAGTCAAAGTGAACACAAGTCCAGAGGGCAGAGCAGATTAAAGAAGTGAAAGATATAAATGAAAGTCGAGTGTCTATCAATCTTGTCTCTCTTTCCTTCTTATTTCCTGTTTCCACACTTTCTGTCATTATAATTTGTCTGCTTCTGTAAAATGAATCAGAGACCCGGACACAGAGTTAATTTCCCGATCATTAGCCGTGTGTGGGTGTGTGTGCATGTGTGTTAATTATTCCCTCCTAGCCTATAGTGGAGCAGACTGTCAGGGAAAATGACCGTTGCATGCTGGGAGTTTTTATGCAATAAGAGACAGGGGACTTCACTGCACCCTTGGGCAACACTGAAATGACTGTGAAAGACTTCCTTTCTGTCTGGTTTGATGTCATTGCTTCATTTATTCTCCCTTTGTTTCTCAATGTGCTTTTTCAAAGTAACTCTGAATTAAACCAAAAAACCGCCCCCCAAAAAACGAACAACTTTTGAAGTGTCCCTGAGACAAAATTTTCCCTGCTGGAAGCTTTACGGTACATAGGAGACACAACTAGATTTACTTGGAGGGGACATTTCTGGCATTTGACAGATGGTACTGCTTAGATTCGATGTCACTTTTAATTGCAGAGCAGTTTGGAAAGCGTTCTTTCATCACCTCTTACTGTTGTCAAACTGCATTTAGTTAGCATTTAATTAGCATTTAGCATAAAAAAAGTCCTTTAAAATTTCATTGTTTTCATGTTTTCTGTATTTACCAACAACCCAGAAAATAATACAAATGAATAAAACCACTGAATGAAAAGGTGTCCAAAGCTTTGATTGGTACTGGCGTGTGTCAAATGTAATCTGGTACAGAAATGCAACATTTGGTCATTCTTTTTCATTCATTTTGAGTTTGACAAAAGTTTTTCCCGTGAATAATTTAGGTCCAGTGTTTGCTGATACTTTGTCTACATTTTTGTTTTCATTTCATCTCGTGTCACTTCTGCTTTGATAATCTGACTTGATAATGAAGTGAGCGAGTCGATCTGCCAGGCAGATCAGTCGAATTTAATTCTCTTAGAAGCAGCATGACTGGATGAAGCCTGGATACAAGATGAAAATAATTTACCTTGCTCATTATTTTTTTTGGCAGCGTCGTCATTACAGATCATCTTTATGGATTCAATGAAGTGGCAGCACGGGTGTGAAACCCGCAGATGCTCTGCAGTGAGGGGACAGAACTATAACTCCTACATTTTGTGGCTGAGTGAGATTTACACACACATTCACAAGAAGAAAAAGCTAATCCACTGAAAATAAGAAATAATTTACTTCACTCATATACTTCTGTTATCTACATATGCATCAACAACAGGGCACATTAATCAGTATTTCGTAAAATCTGAACCTGCTAGTTACTCAAAGTTAGCTACAACTTTTTGTTAGGCCACTGCTTTAAGAAATTTACTGCAAAGGTAAAAAAAAGAGAAGTTTAAAGAAATAACAGATAATGTGGTGCTTTACAGGTCCATTAAACATTAAAAGCTGAGTGGCGGAGGGATATTGGGTTTGATTTTTATTTGAACTTGTTCCGAACAAAATGAAAAAAGTGAAACAGACTGAGATACAGAGTACTCTCAGAGGAAACACAAATGTATACACATAGGGCCTTACAGCAAGCACCCATTCTAGCACATAAAGTCATTCTCAGTCACTACCCACAACTGTCAAAACCAGCTAAAGGGTACGCTCATTTGATATAGGGAAACAACCACCACTGGAAGAACCCCAGGGAGCATTTATGTGCAACCCGTCCTTCACCACTTGTAGTACAACAGAACGTGTCATTTACTGTGATCACTGGAGTGACACATTAACCCAGTTATTAAAAAAGATGTTTGCCAAGCTGTTGATGAAGTTAAAGTGACCCTAATTATTACCCAGAATGTTGCATTATGACTCTTTTTAAAACCTGCTTCATAGAAAACAATGGTTGCAGTGCTAGTTTGCATCATTAAAATTACACAGATTTCATCAACATGACTAATGACAAGTAGTTGTTAATTAACAATATTGGGAAATGTTCAAAATGTTGCTGTAAAAACGTACAGTATTTGCTGGCTTTCACCAAAATATCTGATCTTCCAATATAGTGTTAATCATCACTGCCACTTGTAACATAATCACTCATAGTGGCATTATTTTGCCTCTTTTTCTGACTGTAGTTAGGCACTGCCAACCCATCTAAGTGCTTTTCTTGTCTAAAGCCAACCATATAGGCTTTCTGGTGTCAACTGTACTCACTAACCATCACTGTAAAAGCTGTGCATTACTTAATCTGCTTACTTTGGGGAGTTCCCTCTATACTTTAGTGTGTTATATTTCTTGTTACGTCCCCGTGAACTAGGGGATGAAGGAATAACAAATGATATTATGAAAAAATAGGTTTACATAATAGGAAACGTTAAAACGAAAATAAAGCAAATGAAAGCAAACTTCTTGATGTTCCAAAAAAGCACCACACGCTTGGCTGAGACAGTCACAAAAGCACTGACACCACACAGCTCACAAAACTGCCGATTTGGCCCACTGGCTTTGAAGACTCCCTGTTGACAACCTGTCTACACACAAACATAGCACTAACAGCTGTAACATGCTCTTGTGCAAGCCAACTTACAAATCCTACAGTCCACTTCATTAAAGTGCATAAACATATTGTAGTAAAGCAGAAAAATAATTATAAACTTGTAAATGTGCAAAGTATGGGCTCTTTAAATGTGACAAAAAGCAACCTTGAAACATAATCCTGGCAGCTTTCTATCAATGTACTAAACAAGAGAAGTCCAACTTGTTACTGAAAGTATTAATATTGCTAATGGAGTTTAAATATACTCAATTAAACATAGTTGCTTGTGTCTGATAGTGACAGCATTGTGTTCAGAGGAGCTGCGCTTTACAACAGAAACCACTAATGATTCATCTCAGTTGGTTGGAGCAGTCAGTTAGAGACTTTGCCTTCACGACTAAAAAACTATACCATTACAGTAAGAGACGTCTAAAGAAGATGCTGGCAGTGACAGGTCATTACGCTCTTCAGATATGGTCTCTGCAATTGCTAATAAAAGCGGAGTTCTGTTTAAGTAAAGCAGCAATTAAAAGGAAACATAATCACTGAGTGTAATATCCTGCCTGAAGTTACTTCTTTGGAACTGAGCTGAGAATTTGCTGGTCTTTTTAACTCTTATGATGGCACAAGTTTTCACCTCTTTGTGTTTGGTGTTGTTGGGTTATAGATTTTACTGTATTTTCTACTTTTGTGAATGCTAGATTTTAGTTTGCTTAAGGTTAGGTCAATGTTTAATATTAATACTCATTATGATGCATTATTTACTTTATTACTCACCATTTTCACTGTATTTGCAATTTGGAATTCTACTACTTAAGACTACTGTATATTTTATGTCACATCTGTCCCTGAAGATTTTTCTCTTTTACTTTGAATATGAAAACATTGTTTTGGCAGTCATTAAAACTGTATCGTGAGATAGGATCATATATTATGAGCCCCATAAAAACTTCCCATTGACTACAATCAAGGTGAAATGAAAACTTGCAAAATGGATGTTGAATTTCTTTGCTGTTCATCCATAAAGAGTTTCATATGATGAATGCATCACAGATCTGTCAGAATCTGTCACACCAACCGCCATCTGCTGGTCTCTGAAGGAGGGAGTCCCAGGTGTGGGAGAGGGTGTAAGACCCTCTCGCCCTGGTTCATGGAATCGTTGGCCTGCTGCCTGATCTCAATGGCCTCAGTCCATTGTTTATATTTGCTAGCCTCTGACTTCATGATTTTGTTCTTTTCCCAGTCCATAATGTGGTTATTTCTCTTGCAGTGGTCAGTGATGGCTGATCTTAAGTTTTCTTGTTCAGCTTTGTCTTTTAGTGTTCTTGTAAGTTGTCCAGCTGTTTCTTTTTGAGCATTCTGTCTGATATTCTGTTTACTTGAGTTGAATGCTCTTCCTGTTTCTCCTGATTAGCACGGTATTTCGTAAATGACCTAAATGGTATCAACTTTATAATCACAAGATTCTTACCAATTGTATATGTTGAGGATGAAGAATCATCAGTTCCATCCACTGTTGAAGTGTCACTTGCTCAAGGATGAATTATTGCATCTCATTTGAAAAAAAATGATCCGTTAGTGAAAATATTATGGTATGCTGATGACACCTTATTTTACACCTGCTCCTCTCCAGTTGTATTCACGTTATTAACTGAATGTCATCTGAATGTCATAAACTTTCCTAAACTCAGTGAAAACAAACATGAAGCTCTTCTCATTAGCTCAAATACCACAGTTTCCTAAATAAACCCTCTCACTCTTTCAACTGATGACTGTCTGCGAAGATCAATAGTCTTGGTGTCATACTCCAAAGTATACTTTGCTTTAGTCCTAACATCAATAATGTCTCTCATACTGTCTATTTATACCACAACACAGCACTTCGGTCCTTAATTAGGTTCAGGGAACATGTCACATTGATTACAGCAAAACTATGCTCCCTGCTACTGCCAATAAACTTCTCTATTGGCTTCGAATCATTCAAAACTTTGTGCAAGTGATGATTTTAGCAACAAAGTACATCCATCATATCACACCCTTCCTCATCCAGCTCCACTGGTTTCCGTTACAACATTCTTCTTCAGTTTTATTTAAATCGTTGCCATCTTCTGGATATTGTGTTGCTGTGTCCCATAAAGGGGTGTGTTTATTTAAGTTTTGGCCTTGCTTTTTCAAGTGTCAAAGGAACATTCACATGCATCCATCTGTCCACTAAAAAACGTTTTTGACTGTTGAAATTTTGTCTCTCTTTATTTACACTGAAATTTTGCTGGAAACAGATTTGTTTTAGTGCACATGCAGGCATGGGGGTACTGGTTTTAAAAGACTTCAAATTGGAAAAAATGTGAGCATATCTTTTAATAGAAGAAGAGGTCATAAAGGGTTCACTGAATAGTTGAATAGTTATCTGATTGAAATTGTTCCCATTCAAGCTTACTGACACGTTTTAACTTTGGTGAAAAGTTGCTTTGGATAAATATATTAGTTTTGCTTTTGAGGCTGTAGTAAGTCTGTAGTTTCTGTTATTTTACCACAAATGGTTAGATTATTATGTTTGACAGAGTCACAATTCTACGGAAATATATACATATAATTCATTAAATCATAAATCTTGAATGAAACTATTCACATCAAATGTTTCTTATTTTTGAACAGCGTTGAATATTCTGAAAAAGAGAAAGTGACTAAGAAAATAAGTAGCCAGTCTGGGATTAGGGTTTCCATAGAAGATATATTGAAGATGACTGTGTGTCAGGAGTAAAAGCAATGATGTCCATAGGTTTTATGTATGGCTTTATTACTTCTGGACAAACCTACTGTGCTGCCCAGGGGAAGGTGACTCACTCATATATATAACCACCCAGAGTGACCTGGGAGGACCTGCAATACAACTTAATCCTGTGTTAATCCAGACGTCCACACCTTGTCGGCCTCTATCTCTCCCCTGTAGCCTTTACATTCTACAGCACAAAGCTAATCCTGGTCTTTCACAGCCAGGAAATGAGATACGGTACAATGCCTCAAATGTCTTTAGGTGTGTTAAACAAGCCCCGCGCGCTGAACTCTTCGAACTGAGACGCCTGCAACTGCTCAGACTCTGAGGAAGGTTTCAAAAGTTGTATTGTTTTTCTTTAAATAAGAAAAATTGCTAATTTTTTGTCTGCTATTCATATCCATAATTTTATATCACTATGCGTATTGAACTGCCCTAGTTGGTATTTCTTAATAGGTACTGTTATGCTGATCCTGTATATCTCTAAAAGCTGCTTTAAAAGTGTTATTTGTGCATTAAATATGAATCATGCATCGTTTTCTTCTGTATAAGATAAATGTATCATTAATTTGACTGGCATACAGTGCAGTTTTATGAATCAGAATCCCTGTTCAGTAGAAGAGGAGACAATCATTAGTGTGCTGACCTCTAGCAGTCATCTGTATATATATAAAATATCCCTACTAATAAATGTGCAGTCCAAAATCCCCATGAGAAATAGAAAAGTGCTTCTTGAAATCTACCTACAATGAAGAATATGATCAACAAGGTATTAAGCCACAATGCACAAGCATATCCATTTAGTGGCTAATGATGAAAACACAAAAATATAATCGTTCAGAGAAGCAGATGGTTAAACAACAGATTCACACATTTGTAGCACCAGTGCATTTATTTATCAGAAAAGAATGTAGAGAAGAACTGATACTCAATTTGTCACAAAAGTAAAGCTAAAGCTATTCACTGGTCATTGATTAAACCCCTTGAAACCTCCTGGATTCCCCTCTGCAACCAAGTCATCCATATTCCTGCTGGAAATCCGAATCCGTCTGCCTTCAACCTCCCTCTTCTTCTGAATTATTCCCACGTCAGAGGAAACCCTGCCACAGCACCTGCCCTGCCATCCTACCACCTGCCACACGCCACTTTTACCCCCCTGTCACGGCCTCCCGTACCCCCTCCTCTCAGCCTTTCATATCAGCTAAGTCCCTGCTTGATCTCTGAGCCAGACCTAGTATTATTGTGGAACTTCTGTTCTGGTAAATAGTTAAGCGGAATTATCTGTCTTCCTGTGTTGTGTATAGCTCTTGTTCCCTGATTTCTAGCTCTCCTACCTTAGTCTTACCTTACGTGGATGAGTGTTTAATCTTGTAGTTTTTGTATAGACTGGTTGTTATTAGTCTGCCCATCCTCCAGTGGGGCATCTAGTCAACTTCTGTCCCTGTACTTCCTCCGTTCAGTCAACTCGTACTTCCTGTTGTAGTTCTTTGACTACAGTTGTAGTTCTGTTCATTCTTTATCATTATTGTAAATCTTATATTTCGCCTACGTCTTGTGTCGTGCCTCTTGACCCTGCACTTGGGTCTCTGTCAGCGGATGCACAACAGATCTTGAAAAGCACTTGTTTAGCTGCAGCACTCAAAGCAGTACGAAATGACACAGGGTACCAATGACAGACTGCGAAACACTACAACTCAGACTTCCAGAATTTCAACATGTAACAAACCTAAGCAACCAATTCTGGCAACTTACAGGGCGGGACTTTCTGCATCATTAATTCTTCTTTAGAAGATTATTACAACTTGTTATTGTGTAGCATAGGGTAGTCTTAGAGCATTTGAGCAAAGTCGTTGGTGTGCTGGTGTGCTCGAGCTACAGCAAGTGTGGAGACATTCTAGATGAAGCAACAGTGTAGAGTTACATCTAAGCCATTTCAAGGCAGGGAGGGAAAATTTTCGTGGAGAAGCAGGAACATTTCCAGCAACCATCACTCCTGTGTTCTAATGCTACATTGTGTTAGCTAATGGTGTTGAAAGGCTAAGTGATGATTAGAAAACCCTTGTGAACTTTCATGGAAAACATGAAATTGCCTGGGTGACTCCAAACTTTTGAACGGTAGTGTATGTGACTTTTGATTAGACTTCTAAAACGCATCTGTGTATCTTCACTCAGAAAGGCCTGTAGCTTGTTTTATTCACCATTTTAAAGCAGAATTCTGACAGGATTTTTGTGGCTCCTCCACTATTCTTTTAGCTTTCTTGTCAGTCTGTGTTCCTGTTGCCTTCACTGCCATGAGAGGCGCATATCTAAGCAGGAGCAGGTGCCGCCATGGCCCTAACACAGGTGGTAATGGTAGTAGTGGTAACAGCATCCATAACTAGCGCTGATGGCAGTGGAATCAGTACAAATGTATCCCCGGCTTCCTGCTGTGTGAACCTGAATTACCTCACAGCGACAAAAAGAGTGAAATACTTTTCTTTCTTCATCCTCTCCTCATTCCCTTTTCCAGTCATTTGCTCAATAACCGGCTCCCCAAGGTGACCCTCTCTCCGTTACCCCCTCTCCCCACTCCTCTTTCCATCACACACTTCCCTAATACTCTGTCAGTCAGAAAAGAGCCTGCCGGAAAAGAGAGTGAGGGGTGTGTGCGTATGCGTGGGCATTAGCTGGTGTTTGTGTGTGCACGTGGTTTGCATGAATATGAGGAGCAAAGCAGTCAAGTAGAAAAACTAAGAGAGGAGGACTGACTGAGGAAAGAGGCAGGAGTAAAACGGAGTGAGAAGGAATGACAGACGGAGGGAAAGGAGAAAACAAAAAGAGAGGATTAGGAAATGATTGCTGAAATCACAGGCTGCAGACTGATGTTTTGTCAGGTGTTGCTGTTAACTTGTCAGTAACTTGTGTGTCCTCAAAGATGTAGATATAAAAAAGTCTATCTTAAAAAAAAACACACACATTAGGGAGAAGCTCAGACATGTTTTCAGATAAAAACCAAAGTCTGACATTCAGCCTCACAAAGACAAATAACAACTTTGGTCTTTTTTTGTTTATCTTAACTCGTCAGAAAAACCCATCAGTGTTCATTTCGGCTGCAGTTTTCAGCCTGTCAACAAACTATGGACTGATCAAAGGAAAACTGAGGGCTAGTTAGCTGTGGGCAGGATGCTGCAGAAAGAGTCAGTTTCAATCGTTTACAGCCGTACTGTAGAGTCTTCATTTTGTAATTTATTTTTTATTTTTGTCAATTTAACTATTGATGGCCACCATTTTGTTGAATGTGAATCTAGCAGTTGATCTGAATAGGCTGGAGTTTCTTGACAGATGTATTTGGGACTAGCTGTCAATGGACTAACGGGTTCTAAATACTAAAAATATGAATTTTGTTGCTGGTTGCCTTTACTTCACTCTGTGATCCAGCTCATCTCAAACCATCTCCATTGGATTTAGGTTGAGCGATGGTGGAGGTCAGTTCATCTGATGCAGCACTTCATCACTCTGCGTCTTAGACAAACCACCACTAAAAACCTGTAGGTGTTTTAGTGTCACTGGAAAACAAATGATGGTCCCACCAAGCTCAGACCAGCTGGAACGACCACCACTGGCTGAGTTCGACAGCAGGTGGCAATGATGTGGTCTTGAGGCCAGTACTATGAAGCAGGATTTGGAGTTAGCAAGGTAACTTCAGGCATAACTCTGGATTTTCCAGACTGTGCTCTGAGGCAAGTTTTGTTCCAGAAAACAGATCAGCACATGTTAAAACGTCACCTACTGACCAATCAATTCTCCAGTCTCCACTCCGGCAGAGCACTGAGCAAAGACATTGCTGTGGTAGGGTCTCTAAGGAGGGCAAGAGATTTTAGAGCTACAATTTCAAAGCTGCTTCGTTGTTCATATAGCCCTTTATATATAAAAAATAATCCTAAAAGAGAGCCTGAAAAAGCCTTGTCCTTCTTGACCTTTTAAGATTTGAAGTAAGCACACTTATTGATTTGAATGATGATGCTTTTATAATTTTTCTTTACATCTCCAAGCAGCTAATAGAATAAGTCTTAAACATATCTACACACTATAAGAGTATCACATTGAATGTGAATATTCCTCCTCCACATCACCATGAAAGTAGATCTAATTTTCGTTACTTGACAATTTATGCTTTACATAATTTGGCTTTTTTGTGAGCAGCATAAAGGGACAGCATCTATAATTGTGTTACACAATGTGGTGTTGCATAATGATCATTTGGCTCAAGAAAATTACCTTTAAGCAAATTATTTAAAAAAACCCAAAAAACTTCTCTCCGATCATGCCTTGTATGAGGCACAGATATTGATAAGCCCATTAACTCATGTTCACACAATCTGCAGTTTTTTTTTCTTTTGCCAACTTTCATTCATAGTTTTGGCTGCAGTGGCATAACCGAACAGCCGTGTTTCTTTTAGGCTGCATTATATTTAAAAACTCTTCATATTGGTTTAGGATTATAGTTTATTCTCCTTGTTAGAGATATGCAGCTCTGCACCTGTCCATGTTTGTAATTGGTCATCTGTTTCCAACTCCACCTCTTTCATGTGAATGTGCTCATATCCAGGTTCAGAAACACTGTTAGACTTACCGAGATGATAACCAGCTTTGTGAGACCACTTATCCCGACTGCTGTTGTTAGGTTTGGTGTGGCCAGATAACAAAAGCACACTGGCAGAGACCTCTGTTGGCTTTATAGAGCAGGGACACTGTCTAGGGTGCCTCCCAGTTTGAGGTGTTTCCAATAAAGAGGTGACCCCATGGCAGAAGCAGGTCACACTGGGGAGATTATGTCTCTTAGTTGGCTTAGGAAAAGGCTGTTATCACCCCAGAAGATCTGGAGAAAGTAGCAGGGGAGAAGGAGGTCTGCATAGCTCTGCTTAGACTATTGTCCCTGCAAGTAGTGGTGGAAAAATGAATGGATGTAAATATGGGTCACCACAGAATGTTGTTGCAGCCATGCTGGTCAGGTATTAGGTTGCATTCTGAATAAATCACTAACAGTGTTATCAGTAAAGGCCCCCTGACACCACACATGCAGATGCCCTCCATTTACCTTCTCCCAGAGAAAGAATTTAACTCAGTGGGCCATTTTTGGAGGTTGCATAGTAGACATGATTCATCGAACATAATTAAAGATATGAACAATAAAAACTTCTTTTAAAATTTAAAGAAATGAAGCAAGTATGAAATTGTGACTGAAATGCAGCCAATTAAGACTACATAATACCCAGCAGCAGATTCATAGCCATTTCAAAGCTGCGGTTCTGCACCACTAAAGTACTGGTTTAATACCTTTGACATTATCTGGTTAAACTCACCACACACTGAAGTTAAAAGCAACAGATGAGCTATGAATGTTCGAATCAGTAGAAAGTCCTGGTCTCATACATTCATTCACCTTTGTCAGCTGCTAGGCAGTCAGCTATTCTGCTCTATGCTGTCAATCATGAATACAAAGAGTCTTCTTCCTGAAGGGGGTGTGGCCAACAGCAGCTCAGTTGCATCTTAAGCTACAGACACTAAAGCAGTCCATTTAGAATAAGGCATGTTTTATTTATATTTTACATTCTTGCCTACTTTGTGAAGCATCTTCGAATATTTTACTATATATTTTGTATTATAGTTAATATTATCATGGTGAAATGAACCATCTTTGCAGTATTTTGAGCTGAAAATTGAAAGACACATTCTGGGAACATATGAGCTTTTCGTTGATTAGCTGGAAAAGGGCACAATATGGAACCTTTAATGCATTTAATCCTGGTCCTCGTGAGTCTAACTGCTGTTTTCTAATTTGATGTTCTTGCAGATTAAGAAAATACTCAACTGGATTTTCTCATGTGCTTCAATAAATCTGATCGTCCGTTTGGCCCAAAGTCCTAACGAATGTCCCTGGTCATAGTTTGGTCTCTAAGTTTTTCGCTGTGCTCCAGCTCTGATAGGCTTTGGATTTATGTGTGACAACATGAGGATTTTCTCTCTCTCTTTGTCATGTTGTAACCTCCCTCGCCCTTCGTTTCCTCCATTGCACCGCTCCTCCACTCACATGCAGACACTTCTAGTTTTATATTTCTCTTAGTATTCATGTAGTGGAACATGTATCTTTTCCCCTATATTTATTAAGTGTTCAGTGGCCCCTCTGGCTCTCAGTAGTAATGTGCTGTATATGTCCTTTATGCTTCCATTAAATGACACCATCCAACACACACTAATACACCAGCCAGGGTTAAATAGATGAACATATCCAACCCTTTCTGGCAGGGCTTGTGTGGTATCTCTGTGTATGCAGTGTCCATTACTGTGAAAGCTTCCTTCTATCTGATTCACTGAGGTTCTAATGATATTTAACCTGCCTGGTCATTTTGAAAATGGGGCCTGGTTGTAAAAATACCAGACGAATGGTCCTATCATTGTGTCTCACACACACATGCTCGTATACCCATGCATAGAGCGCATGCATGCAAACGCACACAAGCAGGGTCTCGATCTCATGCGCTACTTCACCCTTGCTGCTTTTATCATTAACTCCAGCCGGTACGTGCCATGGGGTGAGGGCAGTTCATTCATTAGATTCTCTTCTTAACATTATTAGCTGCATTTCACCTCTACCATTATCTGCCCTGAAGATCTGCTATCCCCAGCTGCATTCATAATTAACCCCACAGCTTCCATACTGATAACTGCTAAATATGATAAGCTCCAGCACAGCCAGGCTTTATTCAGCCCTGCTCTTTCTTTCCCATTTTTTTTTTTTGTAATCCTTGTAGAGCTGCAGATTAAAGATAAAGTTGCACAGTTTAAACTCGTTCTGGTAGCCGTATGAACAGTACAAGATAAAAACGTTGCACTTTAGAGATGCAGGAAGCTGCACGTGCACAGTAAGAACATCACACACACGGCAGCTGACGCTTATCCAACACATGGTGACCAAACCTTTCAGAGAAAGTGTCTGCATGTTTGACATATACATTGAATTGTCTTTCAGACTCCAATTTTAAATCATGACTGCTTTTTCATTCATTAATTAGTTTACTCATTTGAATAGATAAGACACCGAACACAACATATATAATAATTTATACTTATTGTTAAAATATAGATATAGTCTAATAATTATGAATACTGGACTAAATTCATGATGCATTAGGGTGAGTGTACTATGTAGGGCGATATGATAATAGTCACTAGCATGGAATGAGGTCTAACACAAATGGACAGACAACCATCCACACACACAGCATAAAGACATGTATGATGAGTTCATTGCTGAGTCTAAATTGACTGTAGGTATAGCTGTGACCATGCACTGCTGTCTGTCTTTGTTTATATATTTTTAAACAATGTTTAAAAGCGACATCCATTTAGGTAATGTACATATATGAACCCTTTGCCTCTTGTCATTTGCCGTTCTGTGCTTTTACACTTCGTATTTTAGTACAGACCTTGTATACAGTGCCATAAAATAGTATTTGCCCCCTTCTCGAATTCTTATTTTTTTGAATATTTCTCCCACTTAAATGTTTAAGACCATCAAACAAAAGTAAATATAGACAAAAATAACCAAAGTAAACACAAAATGCAGTTTTTAAATGATGAATTAATGTTTTAAGGGACAGAAGCTATCCAAGCCTACCTGGCCCTATGTGAAAGAGTAATTAGAAAAAGCAGCCTCTGCTGTGTTCTTTGAGATGTTTCTGAGCAGTTTTAGCAATGTGCTTTGGTCTAAGTAATACCATTCAACAATATCTTTTTGACCACACGTCACATAGACACACAGTCTTGAGGGTTGTGCAAACACAAAGAGTAATTGCATACACTAGACATGACGTCAAAAGAAAAAGGCAGAAAGAATCTCTCTTATCGTTGAACATTTTATCCACACAACAAACAGCTCTCAACAAATGATGACTGTCTTCATATTTGTAGGTTGGTTTGTCAGTGAGTTGAGCTTAGTTAACCTCAGATAACCGTCTTCACATCACTTTCTCCACTCATGTTTGTGAATCGACCTTTTCACAGAGTTTATTGTTTTTGCCACCTATGCTTCTGGGCATTTTTCGATGACATTAGATATTAGATTCTTGTCCCTGATGCCTCTCTTAGTTGTTAACAGTTATTGATTCGGCTCTGCACAGCATGTAATTGGTCATATGAATCATGAAATGTGGGTGTTAGTATCCTTCAGGTTGGAGACAAGGGCGAGATTTCACACCATTTATTTCCATCTATAATAGTGAGATCTAACAGAAGAGGGTGTCATTTAGCCATCACAGAGTGCAGTCAGGCAAGTTAAAGCTTTCGCAACTGGTCGATATATGAGCTCTGGGATGGGAAATCAATAACAGAATTACAGATTAGTCATTTTGGGTCTGCCATAGACGTAGGTATCCAAATAGAATAAATGATCCTGTCGAGATGTTCATCCTGGATGTCCTGCAAACACACATGTGCACAGACAATGCCTGGTGTAAGATGCCCTACAGTCCATAGTACTAATCATGATGTGCTATAATTTGCCTGAATACCATCGGAGAATGTGGGCAAATACATTCCTTGTAGATGTTTGGTCTATCTATCTATCTATCTATCTATCTATCTATCTATCTATCTATCTATCTATCTATCTATCTATCTATCTATCTATCTATCTATCTATCTATCTATCTATCTATCTATCATCCATCCATCCATATATATATATATATATATATATATATATATATATATATATATATATATATATATATATATATATATATATATATATATATATATATATAAAGATTTTCAAATCATAATGTTATTTTATTTTTAGTAGCCAGTTGGACCTCCAATTATGTGACCAGTGAATAATGTGAAAAACTTGCTTTACCTCCGGAGCCACAATTGTCTACATTACATCTAAAATGGATACATTTGTACCACTGACTGCTGCTTCAGACCATTTTTAGTTGACCAGTTCATACTCACATAAAGGAGGGTCCAATAAAAGTGGCTGAAGAAGGTTAGTATTAATATTTTGCAAATGCACCAAATCACAGTTTAGCAATGTTAAACTTTAACATTAAAATTAAAGATTCAAGATATGAAAATATTTGACAGTTCCAGTTTCCTAAACGTAAAACTTGGTCAATTAAATACTTTTGGTACATCATGTGACAACTACATTGCATTCAGGTCTGTAGAGACTAATGGCACCACTGAGATCGACATAGTTTCTTAAGAGCTGTAAGTGCTGACATCTAAAACTTTATTGTTACGACTCAACAGCTGGGGTCAGCTGGGTGTAAGAAAAATAACCAGATGTAGTCAGTTTAGGTGAAGTAATTTATTGCTCAGTGACAAATTAACCCAAAGGAACAGTAATACTACAGAGAGAAGAGACAGGTGGGTGCAAATAAAACCAAGCTCTAATGTCAGTTAGATGCCTCAGTAGCTACGGAATCTACAGACCACACAGGAACACAAACAAAACACAAAGAGGCACCAGGGCGAACTGGTCACACTTAATCCCAGCCGGCTCGACTAAGAGTTTGGCTGTGGATTTATCACAGGTGTAGCGGTGGTTGCGATCTTGTGGGAGGGGGAGTTGTGGTGGGGAACCAATCTGATGGGTTGGGAGGTGTGGAGGACCCAGGCTGAGTGGAGGTGTGGAGCTCCAGGCCAATCACTCCTGATGAGTGCTAGGCAGGATCTGGAGCTCAGTCTTCATCCAGCCGTAATCAATACAGTCTCCACAAGCCATTCAGACACACAGAGGCTGTACAAAGTCCATTACCAACCACATGGCTAGCAATCGATGTAGCATTACCATTTCTAAAGTTCTAATACAAAACAAAGGGAAAATAAACCATTGGAGTATAGACTGAATTCAAAATTTTACAGTTCTCTAAAGTATAGACTCGGTCTTAATGTACAGGGGATCCTCTGTATAATCCTAAAATTAAACTTAAATTCAGGTGTAAATCCTGCAGATCTCCTGGAAGAATATCCTCACCCTGGAGAATTCCTTCAACTCCCCTGTCCAGGGAACTCTCTTAAGTATTTAAATGCAAGAGTGCACACATATCCCCACCAATGGCTTTGCACTTACAGTACACACATTTCCATATGAGCGTGCTCAAGCCTTAAACACGCTCAGTCTCACACGCATAAATACACATCAGCATGCAGTATGTGTCTTGGAGCCTAAAGGTTGGCTCTGCCCTGAGGGTTGCAGAGATTATTATGAGCTGCAGAGTGAGAGAGGCAGAGATGAGGCTCTGAATCTCTGGGAAAGGGAGCTACTTCCTAGCAAATGCTCCCAATCTAACAAGCCGGGCTCATTTCGCCTGCAGTTAAATGAATTAAGGTTCTACAGAAGTAGCCTAATAGGCTCAATTGGAGTCTTTCCTCTATATCCATTCCTCATTACTGTATTCGCTGCATGCAGACCAAATAATTGCTTGGGTACAAAAACCTGCTGTTCAGGTATTTCCTGTTTCATGACTGTCGGTTCTAATGATACTCTGCTTAATGGAGACCTGAATCACTGTAGAACATACTAAAATGTCCTCACTTTTCAGCTAGAGGCTCAGTTTACCACCCGGTATCAACATGAGATCTGCTTCTGGATATATTATCTGCATCCTGACGTTTAATCATTGGGTTAAAATGAGTTCTTGTTGTCTTGATTGAAACTACACTGTTACTGGATCTCAATATGTAGATTAGAAGAGGGGGGGAAATGATTGACTTTGTAATTTACATGCCACATCCAAGGTTTGGGGAAGCATGTTGCTGTAGTGTAGATATTTCAACATGTATAGATTGTGACAGAGTGAAAGTGGTCACTTGTAGTAATGAATTCCCCAGAATTATGACCTAAATCTGCAGCTAACTTTATCTTTTATGAGCTTTGTAATTAAAATGCATATCAATTTTTATCATAGCTACAATCTGCATGCAGCTCTGCATAGTTTGAATTAGTCATGACCTCATGAATTCATCATTGTATAGTTATATGCAATGTAGGACAAATGCATATGCAGTGCAATATTGGTATGAATATTAACAAATCAATGCTTCTTTGTGTGACAAAAAGTAATACCATTTAGAAATTACAGCATGTTTCTGCATTTTCTCCAAAAATAAATGCAAAGAACAATAATAAATGAACAAACAAACAAACAAATAAATACATAAAATATATCTGCTTTTGACTAGTTCAAAGGCTGTGGTTAAAAGACTACAATAACAACAGCTTACACTGAGGGCGTTCATATTTCTTACAGTTGAAATATTGAGGCGATCTCCCTTTACACGGGATTAAAAAAGTGTGAATTATTGACATTTTAGTCAAAACATGATGTGAACCGATGCGAGAGAAATTAAACTCTGCTGAGTGGGAACAATAAAGACAAACTTTAACTGAGTGTATCAGCACTATCAATTAGTAATTGATCAATTGACAGTATAAATTAGGCATACTTTAAAAAGCCATTCAGTCATGTAGGATGACCTGGGCCACTACTGCAGCCAGTATATATGCCCCATGCAATACAGAGGTTATGTCTTAACTCATCTGAACTTGATTTAATACATTTGTGTTGGCTGGACGTCATTAAGCTCCTCAAAATTCTTCTCTATATTAAACAATTAGAGGCTCCTGCTGTGGCATTTTAAGATTGAACAAATGATAAAATTAGACTAATAGGATGTATGAATCACATTTAAAAGCTAACAGTGATAAGACTGGGAGACCTAACGTCTGAAGTGAACTTACGAGTACACTAAATAATCCTGTTGAAAGCAGCAACCCAACGGAAGCCCATGGAGCCCATAGAAGGCATGAGACAGGAAGTCCATGCCCTCTCTTCGTCTGCACTCGTGAGTTGAAACCTAGGTCACGCTGAGCCAAGCAGAAATAATGCCAACCTAGCAGCAATAAAAATGAGGAGGTGGTCTAACTTTTGATACAGTGACTTCATATACATCCTGATTGGGTTTTAAGACGAGGGGTTGTGGCTTCCAGAATGGAAGAGTGTTTAGAAGAAGGTATATGAGAGGATGTAACGCTTTGTGTAGTCAGTTACAATCAGGAGATTTTGCTCATGTTTGTTCTTACAGACTGCTTGAAGACTCTTTCTTGAAAACCATTTGAAAACTCTACGTTTTGATCCAGAATTTATTTTTGACTATGTGTTTGACAGAGCTGCCTGATCATCACTGGCCTTTAGCAGCCATACTGAGTCACAACACTCCATTTGGTGGCACAACCAGGTCTATAGCTAATCTGCAATACTTATAGTGTGTATTTTCTAGGAAAATTCTATCAGATATTGGCAGATACTAAATATTAAATGACTTGGATCAAATCAGAGGCAATAGCATTTACATTTTTTTGATGATTTGCTAAACTTTATGCTGATTGTCACATTTTGCATTAAATGGAGTTGGTTAGCTTTCATTTCACTCAAATGTAACTTTCAGTAACTTTTTTGTAACAAGTCCAGATTTAAGAATAAGCTAAAAAACCCAGAAGTAAAAGCATCCAACACTACTCCTCACTCTTTTCTTGCTTGTTAAACTGACAGTTAATGAGAGATAGTTTTGAAGCTTGAAATTGCCACACAGCCTAACAAAGCACCGTGGAGCAGTGCTGTGTTGGTGGCTTGCCATAGATAATTGTTCATTTAGATTCTTCCAAGGTGCACACATCATTAATCTGACTCCAGCATTAAAGTGATGCACACACGCTGTCATTAAGAGGCAGATATGGATGCACAAAGATGCCGTAAAACACACACACACAGACACACACACACACACACACACACACACACATGCGCTGCTTTGCTTTAATTTAGCTCGTGACAGCCAGCTTTTTTTGAACATTGCTTGCTTGACTGCATAATACTTCTTTTTCATTTAATTAAAAGCTGATTGCAATGATGGTGGTAACATTTCTTGATGTTAATACATTTAAAACAGTTGAAATATTGAAGCAATCTAGTTTCCCATGAGATAAAAACTTGTTTATGTGTATTATTTGCATGTTTTTGTTTTGTTTTCCGTTTAGGCTTTATCAACTGCAATGTTTTAACCTTTTGATGCACAACAAGGGCCAACAGATATCCATTTTCCATTAGATTTGGGTCACTTTTGACCCATGTTGTGCATCAGAGGGTTAAGGGTGTTTTGGTATAGATGGTCAGTGCTGGTCGTTTAAATGTAAGGTCAATATCCGTCCAAATAGCTTGGTTACAAGATATATTTTTAAAATGATTTATTCTATCGAAATTTATGTCTTTTTAAAGAAAATCCAACAAATTTCTTTACATCACACTTACACTACTGTTGAAAAGTTTGGGGTCGCCCAGACAATTTCATGTTTTCCATGAAAACTCACATTTTAATTGATGTGCTAACATTATTACACAACGGTTTTCTAACCATCAATCAGCCTTTCAACACCATTATCTAACACAATGTAGCATTAGAACACAGGAGTGATGGTTGCTGGAAATGTTCCTCTGTACCCCTATGGAGATATTCCATTAAAAACCAGCCATTTCCAGCTAGAATAGTCATTTACCACATTAACAATGTCTACACTGGATTTCTGATTAATTCAATGTTACCGTCACTGAAAAAAATACTTTTCTTTCAATAATAAGGATTTTTTTTTTTTAATGTGCTCCATTCCTTCTCTTCATACCATTTGGAGCTCTAATTAACTCACACGCTCAAGCACTACAGCTGTGATGTCAGTAGTTAAGTCTTATGGTTTAGTGGTTTGGCCTTAGAGAGCAGATATGAATTAAAACATACTGAAAAAAAAACCCTTATGAAGGCAAGACAAATGACAATATTTAGTGACAATGTTTAGTGATCCCATGTTGTATTAGAGTTCTGAGTAGGTTTAGACATGTACCACACACTACAGTTACCCCTCGGTTAGAAAGCACTCGACCTATTAATATGCCCTTGAGCAAGACTAAAGACTGACCTGTGACCTTTCATTGGTGAGGTGTTGAGATAAAAGAGGATTCCCCTTCATGATCACACAGACTAGAATGGAGCAAAATAAGAGAAATATGTCTGCATAGAGTGAGAGAGAGGATGAGAGAAACTAGAGGGGATGTGAAAGCAACAAAGACGACGAGACAGACAGAGTCAGGGTGGGATTATGGAAATGTAATATCCGGTTGATAAATCATAGTGACTGTCAGGTGCTCAGTCATCTGATAATATGACAGACAGAGGCATGATGGCTTCCTCTCCGAAGCACTGCTAATTATAGACAGACATAATGAACTCTGATCCAGCATGTGTGAGATCAAGCGTATGTGTGAAAATAATCGCTCATCATTGTTTGCGGGTTATTTTTGGTGCATATATTTCTCAGGCTATTAATATGCGCAAAGAATAAAATGATGCGTTTCATGTGTGCTTGTGCTGAAATGAGAAATTAAATATTCTACAAAGTTCCTCACAATAAAATTATGCATACAACTTTACAGCAGTGACATTTTGTGAAGTTCAACTAAAATCTCACGGATTTCCGCATAAAATTAGGGTTAACTTGAGTCCTTTCAGTTGATTAGATTTTAAATATCCAGTCAGTGGATTTGTTGTCTCATGATGAACTTATTGTTTATGACAATACTGTTCTCTTAAACATCAAGAAGCAACTCAACTCTTGGGTTGTAATCCAACTTTTCTCCTGACTGATGTGGTCAAATGAAAATGTCTGGGATGCAAAACAATGTACTTTAACCCTCAAGGAAACAGAGACACAAAGACAGTAGAGAGCAAGGATTCAAAGTCATCTCTCTACTAGCGTGTAAGAATTTGGCTCATATCTGCATCTTTTTTGCTTGCTGGAACATAAACAGAATCTTCTGCAAGAAGCTTTGACTGCCAAATCAAGACCTGCACAAACAATGTCAACACAAGGACATGCTCCAGTCTAACTCCTCAAACATAAGGAAGTACATGACATGGTGGTTGGCGTCCTTGGCATGCTAGTGGATCTGTCATTCATTCCTGCAGTGACTCTCTGCTCCTTTTCAGACCAGAACAATGGACTGCCAAGAAGAGTTGTTGGAATCACTTTTATTTTTCAGAGTAGAAAATCAATTTCAACATAATGCAGAGCCTCATATGTTTAGGTAAAGATTCATCATGTTAAAAGACATGCTGAGACAGATTGAGATCACAGTCCATTGCTGTCTTAAAGTCTTCCTTTACACCAAAATGTGTTTTGTAAATGTTTGAACCCGCAGTATACAGAATGTTGTATGCTCAGAGTTTGAAAGCAGAACACTGTGTTCACATTCTTCTGCTGAAAGTGGAAATTGTCTCTGAGCTCAGTTAAAATCAGATTTTAAGAGCAGGATTACTGACATCATAACAAGTGTGTAGGCCAGTTCTGGTTCAGTTGGAAACTTACACAAATGAGACACAGAAAACTAAAGTCTGCATTGCAGACATTGAAAATGTATTTTCAGTGGTGTAGAAGATATTTCATAAACAAGGGTAAAACTTTAGAAATGGAAAATATCTGCATCTTCATAAATTCTGGATTTCCCATAGAAGGAAGAGGAGTAGATGGCAATTTAAGAACTTCTAACCTAGAATCTGAACACTTCAGAAATGACTGATGCTGATCAGTTTGACCGCTAACATTATAAATTAGACACAGGGAAACAATAATGAGTATATTGGATCTAAAAGCTTATTAGACATCACCACACCTGAGCATCTGAGAAAGAACATGTTCTACAATGTAGATGACAAAAGTACCAATGAAGATCAGGCTGTTTGCTGACTTTCTAAAAACCACATTTATTCTCAAAATATCTCTAGCTGGTACAATGTAAAAATGCCATCAGCTGTAAGATTGCAAGAATTATATACAAATATATTTAGCCCGTTGTTTCAAGCAAAGGTTTTTTTTACTGTAATGCCAGAAATGGATCCAAAGCATGTTGCACCACGACCTCAGACAACACGGTTGTAACAAGACCCAACAGGAAAAATAGACTTTAATCAAAGACAATATGTCTGTCAAACTTCCTCCAACTTTTTGATTTTTTCCATAGTATGTGGAAGGCAAAGGTTCAGGACACAAGATGAGAAGGAAAGGCAGTGACTTAGAGGAGGAAAAGAGGATGAGATGTTTGACTGTTGATCTTCTTAAAAGTAGTGGTTTCAATCCTCACCCTGAGGACTTCAGAGTTCTGTTGTTGAGAGTTTCAACTTTGAAATGCCATAGGTACTTACTTTTTTCTAGCACTGTGCAGCACATGGGCAGGGTTGGGTGTGAGGAAAGCACAAGACTGAAAATGGAATGAAATCTAGCCTTAATGAGGTACAAGAACTGAAGTTAATACATTCTGATTCGCACTATAGGAACATCCATGAATGTATATATATATATATTTTTTTTAACTAATATAAACCTACTGTATGTGTCTCTGAAGTAAAGTATTATATCCTGAAGAAAATCAGAAAGGGGTTCTTGAAAATACTAACAGAACCTGCAGATGAATTTATTCTAACCATCTAATTAGAAGTAATTAAAGTCATTCTGTAGCTGGTAAGATGGCCTAAAATTGTACATTATTGCTCTAACATATAAAGTAGTGATTAATAAAGTTAATGATACATTTCCCAACCAACCAAATTTTATAAGTTTGCCTAGTTCATGTGTGCCAGGACTGAACAATTAAAAAATTCGATTTCAAACAATGCAAAGTAGAATATATGTTATGCATGACGTCTGACCAATAGTTCAAACTGTTGCATCAATGGTTTGACATATTCATGCTGTTCTAATTAAACATGCAGCTCATGACCTACACTATACAAACACAAGACAGGAAGGAAAATTGCAGTTTCCACAGAAACAAATAAATGGGAGACTCTAAAGGCACAATCTAAGCAAAAAGAAGTGATCAAAGTTTTATTCAGTGTCCCGTCGATTCCTCCAATTTGGCAGATGAGGGCTAAATAGAAAAGCATCGTAAACTGCTTTAAGTTTTCTGCTTTCACAGTGTTTTCTTGTAATAAATACACAATATCCTCTTGCATGGATTAAAAAAAATAAAAAATTGGACCAAGCACCAAAGAAATTCAATAAGAGAGGAGGCATTAATGACAGGAGGAGGCAATGAGAGAGGCACAGAAACAAAGAAAGGAGCTCTACATCTCCACAAGTTCATGTAATATTAACCAGTAATTAAAAGAGCTGAGCTGACTCCAGGCGAAAAAGACAGAGAAGGAGGAGGAGCCCTCTGAATGGAACACTCTGTGTTTCAGTTCTAATAGCTCATCCCACAAAATCAGTGTCCATGAGGTTAACAAAGCAGGGTTGAATTTAACTTATTTTATAAAGTATACACTCTTCAAAATAAAGAGCCTTGAGGAACCTTTTGGGTTCCTCTTCATTGCCACTGGGGAGGAGCCTTTTGAGCACAAAAAGGTTCTTTGAGGAACCCCTTCTGTCAGAACACAGAGTGAAAGTTCTTTTAGTCTTTTTAGTTTCAACAACTTCTCCAGCTGCAGTGATGTCATCCACACTCCTTTGTCTGCACAGGAAGATAATATCCTCACTCTTAATCCTGCCTGCTTTGTTTACCTTGGTGGAGTATTACGGGCATCACACTGGACCTATTTGAACAAATGAAAAAGATGTGGGCAGTGATTCAGAGGTCTGGAACGAGGTTAAATTCAGTCTGGTTTGCATAAAATTCCTCTTCAAGACTGTGATTGAACTGACCTGTCATTGCTGCATTTAAAGCTGATAACATATATATGTTTATGCACCAACAAACACACACACACACACACACACACACACACACACACACACACACACACACACACACACACACACACACACACACACACACACACACACACACACACACACACACACACACACACACACACACACACACACACACACACACACAC
Source organism: Amphiprion clarkii (assembly GCA_027123335.1). Taxonomy (NCBI): domain Eukaryota; kingdom Metazoa; phylum Chordata; class Actinopteri; family Pomacentridae; genus Amphiprion; species Amphiprion clarkii. The sequence continues at coordinate 8,274,022 of CM049578.1, forward strand.
ACACCACACACTCCCTCCATCCAGCTCTTATTAGCTCGCTGCCCCGGCTATGAGAACAATAACCTCACAACTTTTAAAGGAATGATCAGCATCAGTAGAAACTTCATTCTAAGCAGAATTTCTCCCCATAACCTCCCTCTCCCTCACCCTTTGCTCTCCCTCAGGCAAAACATTTTGCTGACCAAGACTTAGCCAGCCATCAAGAGTTACAATTTCCCCCTCTATCCGCAGTTCACTTTATGTCAAGTCTGCTCATAACGAGGGCCAATAAACTTAGACGTTCTCATTTTGGCCCTGCGAGAAGAGCTCTTTGAGTCAGAAGACATTTTCTTCAGCACTGCAAATGTACTCTTTGGTTTCAACTTTTTAAAGTGATGCCTGCAATGATTTCTGCCAGGACTGCGATGCTGGAAGTTCAGCATCCTCTGCTGCTCTCTATGCTGTCTGTTGTACACAAATGTTCAGCAGAAACCTAAAGAAGACATTTAAGAATATTTATACTAGTACTGGGACTATACTAGTAGTAGATAAATGGATTAAAGTCTTTCAGAATTAGCATTTTTTTCCTGCAGCTTAAAAAGTGTGGTGATTATGTGAACTTCACTTCTGTTCATTTCACTCATAGTCAAATTTTTATATTTAGTTTAAAATCTTTAAGATTAACCTCACGTGACAGTTATGATGTCTAGATATGTGTCAAGTATATATAAGAATTTATGTACTTTATCACATTTCATTTTTATTTCTATAAATTATACCTTTAGTGCTACTCAGCATAAAAAACATCAGATTCTCTCAGATCAACCCTTTAGGTTTATGTTGTAGCCTCCATTTTTAATCTCTCCAGCTTTGCTCAGTTTATTAATTGGATGTTTTATACCAAATGCATCTTGGAAGTAGTTTTTTTAAATTCATTTTTTCTTTTTTTTGGTCAAAGAATCAGATATTTTGTAAGTCATTTGGACTGATCTGGACTGACACTATTACATGTCCATATCTACATATTATTATTATTTAGTATTGAGATGAAAGAATACTAGTGATTTTACAGTCTGTAGAAAAAGTTCACATCTGTGTTTGGAGCCAAACCTCAAAGTGTCTTGACCCAGACTGCAGAGAAACATACTGGGCTTGCAAAGTATTATTTATATCATACAAGACATGAAAATATTGAGCCTATGCAAGGCCTTGAACAACTTAAACAGATTGGTGTTGCTGTTGTGGCAAAATGTCAAATGGAACATTAATGACGGAACATATCATGAGACGTGTGAAATCCAGCGATCATCCTGTTTCCTGCAGCTCCCTGAGGTTGTACTGAAATATGTTTGTCAGTTAATGTACGAAGGACAACAAGCTCTCTGGAAATGATATGTTGTGTGTATATATATATGAGTGTGGTAGAGTCAGCTTTCAAGCATGTTCTTGTAAACTCAGCATAGATCATTTGGAAAGCTGCTAGCTCTCGGTAGATTAATGTCCTTACTTTGCATTGAAATGTCTGAGCTTCCCTTCCTCTCCCTTTAGCTTTCAGTCCCTCTCTCCTCCATCCTCCACCCTTCCTGCCATCCTGGGTGATGGAGTGTAGGATGGGGGGATGTTTAGGGAGGGAAGAGAGAGTAATGGCGCACCCTTTTCTGACAAGCTGGGAGACAGAATAAAGAGGAAGACAAATAAAGTCAGAGGAGAGGGAGATGAATTTACAGAGGAATGAAACATGAAAGGACAGAGATCCAGAGCAAAGGGCAGATGGAGAGAAACGATTGAGATCTAAAGAAAGGAACAAAGAGAATGAAACAGAGAGTGAGAGGAATGTGGGTAATAGTGCACACCTGAAGCCCAGTGGAGCATGATGCCATTTTGTCAAAGTGTCCTGAAAGGAGGTGGGAAATGCTCTTTATTTCTGGATGCACACATACGATAAGAAAGAGTAGATCATGCACAAACTTTAGAAAGTTTAGGGAGAAAATGAACGACGGTGAGACATTACACACCACACACAAACACACAGTCTATACTTGGGTTTCTACCTAACAGTGAACCATCATTTCACACTCAAAAAAGGGAGCTGGCTGGTTGTTACATATATTAAAGTGTAATATTACTGAACACTTTCCCAAACCTGACTGCTGTAGAGTTTCCCTCAAACATCAAGGCTCTTGTACACATACAGACATATGTAATTTTTTAAAGTCTTGAGGGCTGTCCTAGTCCAATTTGATGGCACTTAGACATAAGACAATGGATGTGGTACACAGCTCTGGCTAAACGAAATGAAGAACAGATCCACTTCTTCAGCAGCTTATCCGCATTACAAATAAATATAGATCAAAAAAGCAGAAAAAGCTTGAAATTGTCAGGCTTTCATGATGTCAGTTTCACACACCACTGTTTATGAATTCTATGTTTCAGTTCTGTTTGATTTGGAGTATTGTACTACCAGGATAAGAGTGAGTGCAATTTATTATAAAAGTCCAGTGCTCCTTGAGTGGGGACCTCAGAAAAACAAGTGAAAAGAAAGGTAGAGTACCATATTTTAAATGAGTCAGCCATCACAAAAATGCAAGAGTTCCTGAAAGCAATAACAATAATATCCACCCTGTGCATCTCTGACAAATTATAAAAGATAAAAAGATACTGCATTACATGCTGCACTTTTACCACTACATTTGTAATGCTTACGTAGTCAGTCTAAATCTAGCACAGAAGTTCACAGAAACTACCACATCAAGAGACCCATTTGTTGATCTTTTTGAGATGTTTCAATCAGTCTACAGTTCATTACGTCACCTTTCTTACTGGATCTGTAGAAAAGATTACTGTACCAAACATTCTGAAAGTGACTTCTATTTTTAGCCAGCATTGATCATTGTTTTCCCTGTTTAAAATGATAAAAGCTAATTCCATGAATAACCAACCTGAAGTGCGTCTGTAGTCACAAAACGTCTCAGTATAAGAAATGCACAATATTAAATGTATTAGACTGAACTTAAAGAAATTAGATCGAATCAAAAGTCATTGTGAAGTCTTTAAATTTTAGGATGAAAGTCACTAGTTTAACCCTCTTAACCCCAAAACCTACTGGTTGGTTTGAAAGGCATGTTATTGTTTTAAAAAAACTGCCAAAATTACACCATTTATCTGAGTGAGAAACTGTAAAAACAGAGAAAGTAGGTGGATTTTTGTCTCTCCAGTGGTCATTGAACTCATCATGTTGGACATGTGGTTCCAGAAGAATGAATCAAGTCTGACATCAAATTTTGATATTTCAGCAAAATCATGCTTTATTCTGTATGCTTCATTTTTTTAAATTGTAAGAAGCAGATCCTATAAAAGATAACAAGTATTGCACTCCACGCCACAACTGAGAAGCCAGGAGTGACTCAGTTGCAACCAAAAGTCAGATGACAAACCTTCAGAGACTGCAAACACCCAGCTGAACTGTTGTTCCACTTCGTTCCCTGTTTCTCTCCTTCAGCCGAGTTATTTGTCCAGTGAAGTACTTTCCTCGACAAGCCCATTAAATTCTCTCTCTCTCATTTATCTGGGAGTTCAGCTGAGGTGAGGATTTAACTGACCATCGCTGTTCATGCAGGGTTCAGAGACACTCGACAGATTTGCCTGGAGGGTATTGTTTTATTGTGGAAAAATAGCAGGAAGTTAAATCTGTGTTTGTGTAGTTTGACACTTCTCTTTGACCGTACAAACTCCAAAACTTGCCAGTGGGTTTGAGAGGCCTTTTTTTATTGACACAAATGCACTATTTACATTAGATTATGTGACAAACTAAAAATTCTGTGCTCCTTAATGCAAACAAAAGTCATCAGCAACTCATTTATGGGCAACACTGAAGTGTTAAAAATGTAAATGTATTCAGCTGAACTGCAGGCTGTGTTTCTACAGAGTGAACAGGAGACCAGAATGGAAACAAGTTCAAGTTCCAGTGTTTTCTCATTTTTGTAAAATCAATATATAAAGAAATTTAACATGAATTCGTTTTTATATGACTTATGACATTATAACTGTGAGCTTTCCTCTTTTTGCTGTGCTCTTTCTATAGAAAGGATCGGACTGTTCCAGGGAAAAACAAGGCCAGAGTAAGTAAAATGCAACAGAGAAGCCAGAAACTGCTCAAGGTTCAAACCTCTAACTACTTATAGAATGCACAGACTGCTGTTATAAGCAAATGAGCATCTTTATTGTTTGAGTTTAACTTCATCTTAATGGGAGGTGGACTGCTGATCAGAGCGGCAAGTTACAGTAAAATAGTAATAACTGTTAACACCACGTGGTATCCCGACTCGACATTAAAGAGACGGTTTACATGGAAACCAGAATTTTTTAAAAACCTTTCTGCTATGGGGACTTGATTAGGAGGCTGAGGATTGATGGTAGATGGAGTCTGAGACACGACACAACAACAACAACAACAACAACAACAACAACAATAATAATAATAAAATAATAATAATACTTTATTTATATAGCACCTTTAAGAACAGCGTTTCCAAGGTACTTTGACAGTCAAAACTTGCAAACATAGTGACAATCAAGCAAGACATAAGGAGACAAAGCAGAGCAGTCAATTAAAATAAATAGTAAAAATTATGAAAAGTTAAATGAATAATTAGCTCGATGAGCATGCATATCAAACAAAGAAACTTTGCAGTTTAAAAGTTGATGAATAAGACTGAAGATAAAAAGTTAGATTAAAAGTTTTCAAAAACTGAGAATTAAGGAATTAAAAATGACATCAACAACAATGACAAAAGGTAAACAAAAAGAAATAACCTTGTTCAGTTTTTTGGGGACTGTAACAAATTTCGAAACTCCTGCATGAGAACTAATAAAAAAGCTCATTTTAATTAGTTGGTCTGAACTTTCAGTGAACCTTTTGTGAAATGTGAACTTGCACAACTCTGCTGACCATCGTTCTTAAAGAGTTGTAAATGTGTTGGTGTTTCTGTGGGCTTTTAAAACAAACAAAAAAGGAAATCTGTGGAGAGAAAACACTGAAACAATGTCCTTCATATCAAAATTTTCTTTCATAGTGACACTGAAAAAATCTTCAAATGTGTCACTTGAGACTATTTGAACAGGATTTCTCCATTCGAGATCTGAATAAATACCAGACCAACATTCATACAGAATGAAAGGGGGTTGAAAGGAGAAGATGAGACAAAAGATGAGAGGAGGAAGGCAGAGTTGTGGTAGGAAAGGAAGGGAAAGTAAGTGGAGGGAGACAAAAAAAATAGACCACAGGATTTGCAAACAAACTTCAACTTGGATGCTGTGAGAAAGGAAAAGTGCAAAAGATCAAGAAGGAGATTAGAGAGACGGAGGGATGGAACACACAGCTCTGACTGTCCTTTCCAGCAGAATGAACAGCACTTTTGTCTGTCAACAAAACATGGTCATTAACTGGCTTTAATGATGCTTATACACACACACACGCACGCACGCACACACACACACACACACACACACACACACTGAAATATTAAAAACAGCCACGCACACACACGCAGGTGTTACGTTCAAATGAGAGTCTTTGCACATCTGATACTGGCTTGATATTGATTATGTCTTCAATTTTTTTTATTAGATCATAAACATTAAATTGGTGTTTTATTGCATCTCTTATCACATTATGTGCAGTTATTACATTACGAGTAGCTTCACACCTCGTGGAGTCTCAGATCTGATTTAAACCACGTGTGTAGGTGGTTTGAAATGGGATTAAAATTGTGTTACTTGAAAATGCAACGCAGTTTGACTGATGATATTTCTAGTGCTTACTCCCCATGCTAAACTTAGCAACACATAAAAGAAGATATCAGTGTGATGTAATGGCCAGAGATTGGGAAAACCTAGAGCTCCACTTGAATAGAGCCAGTCGATTGATAAATTCGAGGGTGGTGCCAGCAAAGACATGTAGGATTGTACAAAAAAAATAAATAAAAAATGTGGCCCAGCTTTTGCTACAACATTTTCCAGCAAGGAGCTGCTTTGGCCAATCACATGCATGCAAAGGCACATTCCTTTTATTTTTGTATTACGAGCATAATTCCAACTGCGTACCTCAGACAAATTAACCGTCACAAAAATAACTTTCCAGAGTTGCAAAGTGTGCACAAAAGACCGTAGGTTTGATGTCTAATATTCCTTTAAATGTATTCATTTGTTACTTCAGAGGCCTTACTGCACATTACTCTACTGTCTCACAGTGACTTGAACACAGTCCAACTACAGCGGAGCCCTGTACTGTTTAACTCTTACAGTCTGGATCCCAGTTTAAAGTATGCAGGTTGTGTACTGTGGCTCCTCAATCTGACAATAGGTGCAGCCTTGTGGGTTATGTAATTGGTGTAAGAGGCCAAGTCAATTAATGTCCCAATTCTCTGTCCAGCAATTGCAGTGACCTCTAGAAGCATCATGATTACTGGAAGCTCCTGCATTCCACTATCCATGAGTAAGCTCGGTCGATTCTATACAGTGGTGAAAGCTCTGGATGCAGTATTTGAGAACACTTCTCAGCACTGTTCTACCAGCTCTGATGAGAGTTTTCTTAAGTCCTCTTGATCCTCTGTGTACTTCTTCCTGCCTTTGTCTTCATCTGAACCGAAGCTGCTCTTTTTATGACATGTACCCCTTTTCTTTGTCTCAGCGTTAGGACTCAGGTAGTAGTGATGCTCTGGAATATGTTCATTCTTGCAGTCTGGGTTTCTACACAGGTAAGTAGGCTTGCAGAATGAACCGTCATCATGAACTTCAAGACATTTCTTGCACGCTCCCAGCCTTCTTATAGCTTTTAGCTTTAGTGCTCAAAACTGTTTGCAGAAGTAGAGCTTTCTTTTGTGCTTTCCATCACCACAAACTACTCAAACTAGATGGTTGTTTGTAGATCTGGTTCTGGCATGTCTTGGTTCAATCCTGGTTTCTTTTCTACTTGGTTCTTCCGCCCTCAACTGCTCGAGCTGCTCATATATGCTCTCCTGTTCTTTGAGAAATGTTAAGAGACTGTCGAACCGCTTCTCTGGTGCCACAGCGTTCCTCTTGTCAGCACCATAGACCAGCCATTCCTTCTTGAGGTGTTCTGGAAGTTTACTTTCAATGGATTTTGTCACCAGTGGGTTTTTAATGGTGTCCTTTCAATAGACTTGACAATAGGTTTGGGATTTCCCAAGGGGCTGGGAAGCACAGTGGCTCAGTAGTTAGCACCGTCGCCTTGCAGCTAAAAGATCCCTGGTTCACGTCCATATCTGCGTGGTTTGCATATTCTCCCTGTGCATGTGTGGGTTTTCTCTGGATGCTCCGGCTTCCTCCCACAGTCCAAAAACATGCTGAGGTTAATTGATACTACTAAATTGTCCATAGGTGTGAAAGTGAGTGTGATTGTTTGTCTCGATGTGTAGCCCTATGATAGACTGGTGACCTGTCCAAGGTGTCCCCTGCCTTCACCCTAAGTCAACTGGAATCTTAATGAGGATAAAATGTTGTATAGATAATGAATGGATGGATTTCACAAGGGAATACACCACAACCGCCACAGTAAGAGTCGTGTTTGGGAGATCGGTACAACTCCAGGAATCAGTAGGGTACTCTGTGGACAGTGGTCTCTTGTAATAAAGCAGTCAGTTAAGAAACACATAGGACACATGCTCTTATAAAGGGGATTTTATACACTAAAGACTCAAAACTTAAAGAATCATGTGCAGAAATACATGGAAGAAATCCATAATGCCAGAGATGGAGTTTGTATGACTCATGTCCCGCTCCTCCACTCTGAAAAGCCAATCATCTGCATTTCGATAGTGTGGTGTTGTGACAATCTGTGGATATCTAACAGAAGTGTAAGCTGTGCTGCGTTGGCTTGTTTATCCACTTGCCACATGTCTTTCTTTCACCCTGCTCAATTCTGAACAACATTAGACTCTCACAGTGATCTGAATGTAATCACTGCAAACAATTCATGTTTCATCAACTGGAGGAAGTAGATGACAAGTGGAAGAAATTCAAATTTCTACCCCCATAAGCCTTTAGTTGTGAACTTTTGTTTTTCTTATGTTTTGTGCAAACGTGCCAAGAACTTAAAGTTTATATATTGGTTTTTAAAAATTTCTTTAAATATTAGTTACTACTTAATCTATAGTTAAGTTGTGCATATACAGTGCCCATTTAAAGTGTAAATTTTGACGTATGTGTTTACTTTCATGTGTTGGTTCCCCATACTTGTTTGGCAAGTAAGAAAATAAATGTGCCTGATGGTTAGAGATGTTATTTTTAAAGCTCTTTTGGAAACTTTTCTAATTGTTATCACGATCTTTGTGTAGTGGCAAAATCTGCAGGTTACTGCTGATAGAGTACCTGTTTATAGTGGGTGTCATACTTTCTGTACCTGAAATGTTTCAACATAACATTATCTTTTTGCACCCACATCTCTTCTCAGGGCTTTAAATTAAGAAGTAAATCATATTCTAACAGAGTTCTCTCGTAGATTACTTGTGGAAATTGTGAACAATGGGGATTTGTTTTGTATCAAAGAGCAAAAATTGCCCATTACAATAGTCAGTGTTGAAATGATATATCGCATGGCCCTAGCTGCTGTCACAGAGTCTAAAGATTATTCATCGCGATGTTTTCAAAGTGTTTCATTGGGTTGAAATCTGGTGACTGAAGCCTACAGTACATGTATCATGTCAAACTCTTTCATTAAACTCCATATTCTGTCTTCTGCACTCATTTAATATTACTCTGTTCCTTTAATTTACCACCTGGTCCACAACTTCTACAAAGGTGAGTCATGTTAGGTAACAGCAGACAATTCTGTAATGTATGAGTCATTTTGGAACTCTGTTCTTAATTAGAGGATGGAATTTTTGTCACAGCTTCTACCAAGAGTTTGGATTACCCCCCCTCCATATCTCTTCCCTCCTGTCTTGTCCAGACCAGTCGTTCATCCTATTTTCTAGTGAGTCAGTGAACAGGAACGGCTGAAGGGAAATACTGCTGTGCTCAATGCATCTTCCATCCTGCCAGCATCACTGTCCTCCCATCCCTGTCTCCCCTTTCACCTCTTCTTCTATTAGTCACTATCCTCACTCCATTCTTCTTCCTCTCATTCAGCCACTGTGACTCTTTGCTCTCCTGTCAACATTTCTGCTCAGAGGACTTCTTCTTCTGCCCTTTCTTCACCGTTTCTTCCCTGTCCCTTCTCTTTTCCCATCCTATCACCCTCCTTTACACTCAACTTGTCTTCTGTCTTTTCTCTTTAGCTGCTTTCATCCTTTGCATCTGTATTTCTACTGAGTAAAATAGCATTCTGAGAGCATCCCTCATTTTTCTCTTTGACTGGTTTCTGTGTGAGACCCTGTTGTTAACCCTTGGCTAATGTGGGGAGAAGACATATTCATCAGTCCTGTCTTAAGGCCTCTACACCTGTGCAATTTTAACAATCTTATAAGTTCACAGCTTGCTACACTATACGACATGAATCTAATAATCTTTGAGCACGATGTGAAGTTTACTCTGTGCAGATTGCACAATGAAATAAAATGTCATAATTGTGCGTCGTCCATCCATGAAAAATAAACAAACGATGCGTAAATGGAGCACCTACAATCACAGGGAAACTAGCGAAACATGTGCGGAGTCCTCGCCCTTGTGACATTTATGCATTTGGAGAGAAATCCCCCAGAAAAGGAGAAGGAGGAGAATATGGCTGACACATGGTTGTGGCTTGGAAAGAGAGGCCAATTTGGGATGCTAAGTTTTGGTAATTAGCAAAGGGAGCTTGAAGTAAGTACTTGTTTGCATCTACTAGCATTTTACGTTAGCATTTACTGTTATGGTCTGTCATTTTCCAACAAAACACACTACATGTAAAAGTAACAATCAAAATGAATGTGATGACTGTCAAGGTGTTTTAAGATAGACAGTGCCTTATCAGAAAGATGTAACGCAACATACTAAAAGTCTGCTCATGATATCGTTCAGATAGACGATGGAAGTGGCTTCAAAAATTTACTCCATATGGATGTGGAACAGTTTAACCATCTGCTTCAGCTGGTGGCTCTATATATCTCCCAAAAAAAAGAAAAACACCCAGCTGAGACAGGCAGTCAGTGCCAGAGAGAGACTGTCTATTACACTTCGCTATTTAGCAACAGGTAATTTTTTTTGTTGTTTAATCAGTATTATGATCCCTATGCTAAAACACAGTCTCAAATTCTCTCTCATACACACAATAAAATAAGCTTCGATTATCAATCTCCATTTTGACAGGAGAATCATTTTCTATATTGAGCTTCCAGAACTGCACTGCTAGGAGTACTGTTGGTGTAATTGTTAAGGAGACACACAGGATGTAGATTACCTGAAGGTGAAATCTATTTTAAAGCAGTTAGAATACAACATACAGGACATTATTATTGTGTATGTAATAATCACATGAATATAAACTGATGTCATTGTTCTGATTTTGTTCATTTTTTTTTATAGACACCAACAACAGAAGATGAGTGGAGAGAGGTGGCTAGTGGCTTTCAGAACAGATGGCAGTTTTCCCACGATCTTCAGGGCTATTAGCATTTAGTTCAAAATACTATTCAGGCTGATGGAAATGTCATTAGATTAGTAGGAATGTGGTCATAAAGCAAAGAATTGTAAATAATAGAAGTTCACATTTTGATCTGATCATGACACAATAATCCATTAGATACTGAGGATTTGCTTCACCCATAGTCGGCCACGTTAACAACCAATAGATTAATCACTGGAATGAGTGAAACACAGCTGTGGTTTTTCCATATGCTAATACAACTTTGTTTAATCACTGACACTTAATGTTGCATAAAAATCACCTCAGTTACATAAGAAGTTGCATGAACAGATAAAGTAAACATCAGGTTACAGAGACATAATTTAAATAGCAAAACCGGATTTCACTAAAAATGGCTTAATTACTTCAACAAAAGCAAAAATGTTGAACTTAGCAGAAATGAACTGCAATCGTCTACAGTAGATACACTGTAATAATTATTACTCTCTTCAGAGTGCCTTGACATATCAGAATAATCCTCACAGCTGATCTACATGATGAAGTCACATGTTCACTGTAGTTAATGTTAGTCCAGCTGCTGGAAACAGCTGCTCAGCTCGAACAGATGTCCATAAATACTGTTACAGAAACTTTATCAGTCAGAAGAAACTGTCAGTATTTACTGCCACCTGTAAAATGGATTTACTCTCAAGGCAGAGCATCACTGATACACTTAACCACTTTAGTTTTAATGTTGTTGCAAATGAATTAGAGACCTTCTGGTTTTGAATTTTGGCGGCATTAGTAGCTACGGCTGCTCTCTGCTGGCAGATACTCAGCTCCCGGCCTGTGTTCGTATTTAAAGATTCTAGTTAGCATTAACATGAGCCTTAGATAACAAGCTTAACTTGACAGCAGCCACACACCTTTTCACACAATTGTGCTGCAGGCTTCATCAACACATCTTTTGCAAAGAACCAACACACCTGTAACTCCATCTCATCAGGCCTAAGCTGTGGGGTAACCCCGGTAGCTCATCAAGTTGAACCAGTGACCTACAGATAGGGGCTACAGTCCCCGATGCAGCGGCCATGGGTTCAAATCCAGCCCATGGCCCTTTGCTGCAGGTCCTTCCCCCATTCTTCTCCCCACTTTCACTGCTGTCCTATCAATAAAGTCGAAAAAAGGCCAAAAAAACCTCAAACATTAGCTGAGGCTTATGGGAAGACCTTCTGATGGTGGCCCTTTACTAGCTAAACTCCCACAATTTGCTTGCAACATGGACTTGCCAGTAGTCCAAGTGAGCACATCATTGGTTTGCTACGGTGTTAAATGCCAAGAGGCTCCACCTGATGGTGCAACCAGGTACTACTGACCACCATGACCCCTGCCCTTTTCTGTATTGGTTAGCATAACTGGACTCAAATAAATTATTAATGGTGAGTAACTGATTAACAATTAATCATGATCATCCCCAGTTGAGATAGCTTGCCAGATGTCTTTGTCTTTGTGAAGTTGTGGACTGACTGACTGAGAAACTAACAGAGAGCCATGCATAGCTAAATATTACATTGCAGTATTCCTTCTTTAATAACAGAGTAGCCTAGTCAATATAATGTAACCAATGTTCAATTTTTTTTTAAATGTAAAAGATAAAGCTGCTTTGTTTCCTGCAGAACTGGATTGTCAAAGCAGCAACTATTATGATAAATGTCTGTATGTAAAGATCATATGTTTGGCAAATGAGTCACAAAGTATCTGTTATGCCACTCCAATTTCTGTCTTTCCAAGGTCATTGTACCGTTCCCTTCCTGGCTACTCTCTGCCTTTTTGTTTGTTTTGTTCTTATATCCATCTTTCTCTCTCGCTTTATGACTCTCTCCTGTCTTTGCTGTCCAACTCGCCACCCTCTCTCTCCATTAATGGTCTGTCATAGCGGATTGGCCATAAAACAAAGCAGGATGTTAAGGAGGTCATAACCACAGCAGTGCCCTCAGCGCTTCTCAGTTGATATTAACACGATTGGAGACATATTTCAGAGGATGGACACACACACACATACATCACTGTTATCTCTGCAAACAGCTACTGACTGAAAGATTATGAGTGTGCTGTGGTAAGGGAGTTGTGTGTGTGGTTTCTTATGATCTTATCCGTGAAGGCAACGCGGCGTCTTTGCTGTAGCCACTTTATAATATGCAATACATCATCTGTCATCGTTTTTGCAATTAGGCTGTGAAGGCTAATCTGAGGTTTGAATAGTTGAGATTATCTTAATTAGATTATCTGTTACTTGTCAGCTTCACTAGTCAGAAGTGCAGTATTTATAATCGCATATAGGCCACTTAAGGTCACAAAACAGTTGGCGTTAATGCAGAAATATGATGTGAAAATCCAAAAATCATGCCAGAAAACCACACGTGACAAACTATGCAAATGCTGACCCTTCATATGAAGCCAGATCTCTGCAGCCATATTCCACTAACCAGGTAAGCAATAATAAATCTGTCTCCGTGTGACATTTCTCTGTGACCAGTCAGTAAAATATTGCAACGTTTTTCTTTCATATGAAATTCCATCCGTTACCACTGGCACAGAGCCATGAAAATGTGTGGTGAATTATAGGAACTGTATAGGAAATGAAGGTCAAGCAGCGTGTGTTTGTGAGGTTTGATTTGATAAATGAGCAAAATGAACGCTTGACTTACTGACTTTGACCTTTTGCACGTTGCTGAATATTATAAATTAGCAGAGAATTAGCATGTGTAAACAATGCAGGTGAAGGCAGACTGTGAGAAGCACCTACTCCAAATAAAATCACAGAAATAGAAGTGAAAGTGGTAAAAAAATAAAAGAACTCGAAGGCTTATGCTTATGGCTAGGGGCAAAGGGTTGATTGATCAAAGTCACTGTTTGCTAAAAGTAAACTTTCCTATCAAAAAGAAATCTTTCTCTCTCCACGGCTTTTTAATCCTTTCCCACTTTCTTTCTTTTCTGTTTGTTGGCTTTGTTGAAACTCAGGTGATGACCCTGAAGAGGTTAGATTTTAAAGAGAAGTGGTTTTGATTATTTTCACTAGTGTGTATTGTTAGAGCTTACAGACATTTTAATTGAATTTCCAGCTTCATTTGATTGTTGGAAAAACTTTTATTGTTATTGCTATTGTTTCGGCTGCATCTCCACCCAAACTGTTAACATGTGTGGAGAGAAGAATCACTTTTAGGTGATTCACAGATCAGATTGTCAGGGAGTTGAATTTTTCATACAAAATATCACTGAATACATAAAATCATTAGGGTAAGCAGTTAACTACAACTTCCACAGTGCATTGTGGTAGGAAATATCCAGTCAGAGAGCTTGAAATTTTTTTCCATGCACTACAGGTTTGGTACTTAAATCATGATGAATTGAATGCGTGAGGTGCTGAGTTCTGTTCCAGCTGATGAAGGGTTTTCAGCTACTTCCTGTTGAAGCGACACTAGAGGGCCAATATGAGTAGAACTACACACTGATCAGACATAACATTCTGACCACTGACAGGTGAAGTGAATAACACTGATCGTCTCTTCATCATGGCTCCTAATAGTGGGTTGGATATATTAGGCAGCAAGTGAACATTTTGTCCTCAAAGTTTGTGTTAGAAGTGGGAAAAATGGGCAAGCATAAGAGTTTGAGTGAGTTTTACATTGTCAAATTGTGATGGCTAAATTACTGGGTCAGAGCATCTCCAAAATTGCAGCTCTTGTGGGGTGTTTCTGGTCAACAGTGGTCAGTATCTATCACAAGTGGTTCAAGGAAGGAACAGTGATGAACTGGTGACAGGGTCATGGACGGCCAAGACTCATTGATGCATGTGGGGAGTGAAGACCATGTGGTCCGATCCAACAGACCAGCTACTGTTGCTCAAATTGCTGAGGAAGTTATTGCGGGTTCTGGTAGAAAGGTGTGAGAATATACAATGCATGGAGCTGTACAACAAGGAGTTTGGGGTGTTGACTGCAATCCAACTGAGCATCTATGAGGTGTGCTGGACAAACAAGTCCGATCCATGTAGACTCCATCTTTCAACTTGTAGCACTTAAAGGATGTGCTTCTAACACCTTGATGCCAGATACCGCAGCACACCTTCAGGGGTCTAGTGGATTCCATACCTCAATGGGTCAAGGCTGTTTTGGCAACAAAAGGGGACCAACACAATATTACACAGGTGGTCAAAGTGTTATGCCTGATCCTTGTATGTGGCACCCGGGCCAAAATTGTGTACTCAGCTGCAATCCTAAAACAAGAGATGGCATTCAGTGTTTGTGAGGGAGACAGAGCGAGTAGACACAATAAATGATTGATCAGAGGATCAGTCTGTTCCAGACAAAGTACACTTGGAAAAATGTAAACTCACTAAGTCAAAGTGATGTCTGCGAACTCCTTTGATAAAGACTTTAAAAACAATACAGTGCATCCTGTCTGTATGTGAAAGCATGAGTGGTATAAAGAACATTTTTTCTCTTTTATTATGGTAGTTGTAGTGCAGTGCTGCCACAAGGTTTGTTGACCTGATCTGGTCTGGTTCTGGTGTTCAGAGGGAAACACACATCCACTACGGACAGCTTACAGTACACAAGTATTCAGGGCTAAACATTTCACTTCGTACATACAGTATAAAAATGATATTGAAGAAGTGCATTTAGGTCTGACACTGTCCTATTATGAAGTATATGGGAAAATCATTTTCATTTTTGGCCAAATCCAAATGGAAATGAATGGTACTGATTGAAGATTCTCTGTGATAATTATCAATAGAAAAATCAATTTTCTAGTCTGTCTTCTTTTAGCTGCAGCACCGGCTGAGGCAAATGTCCACCCTCCTCAACCTGGTTCTGTGGGTGTTGTTTTGTTTCCTTCCTGGCAAAGGAAAGGTTTTATCTTCTTCTCACTGTTGCCAAGTGCTGCTCAAAGGGAATCCAAAAGAAAGTTAGGATTTAGTGTCTTTCTCTGTGTACATTCTGAAAACTCTTTACCTTACTACGTGAAGTGCCTTGAGATATGTGTGAACTGGTGACATGTAAATAAGATTACACTGAATCATCGCTCACAGCTTCTACAGTCCTGTCTAATGCTGATGTTTTCATTGGAATTATGGCATTTCTTTTGATGAGATAAAAGTGATCAAATTAACTAGAGAGAAGATAACCTCATGGTGAGAGTCGCATCTTGCCTTTTGTAAATTTAAACAGAATCTCTTTGCTGGTGTAAAATAATGGACTACCAGCTGACAATGATAGCTTTGTCAATAATTTCACAGTTTCTAGTTTTGTGCTGGAATGAAACTAGAGACCACAGAGTGCCCTGGCTTGATCAAAAGATAGATGGCTGATCCGTCAGGGGGTTTTGTACTTCCACCTTGGTGCAGTCGAACAAGCTGCGCCCAAAATCCAATAGAGCACTGATCAAACCATCCTCTGCAAGTCTTAACTCTCCCAACCAGACTCCGTAGTGTGCAAGACTCTTTCTCATAACCTTCTTATAATGATTAGGAAAGCAGTTGCACTCACATGTGTAAGATTAAGTTTATATCCCAGAGATCTCCTTTGTACCACAGTCCTAAAAATGCTCAGACAAGGATTTTGTAGGACATTATTCAGATTAAAAAGTATCTCAAGTTTCCCAGTCCTAGTAAAAGATTAATGTCCAAGACATCAACCGCAGAAAATTACAAAGTGGACCCCAGAAGATTTTCTCCCCAGAAGATAATAAGACAGAGCAGAATCACGATCATTAACTTCCTGTTTTCTTTTCTGATATTTCGAGGTTCTGCACACTCTCAGATAAAGCAGCTTGCCGGGAGAGCAGATCTTCTTAAGAGCCCGAGAGTGAAAAAGAAAGACAAAAACCCTTGTTCTTGTAAGAGAGTGCAGTTTTCTCAAATGATGCTTCAGTCTATGGGGAAGAAAAACAAAGATAAAAAGGGACAGACTTAATATGAAAAGTAGATGAGAGAAAAAATGCCATTCTTCAATATTTGTTACTTATTTGAATGCTTTGCTTAAAACATCCATGACTTTATACATCAATCTTTTTGAAGATCTAGCTTAATGAAAATAAATGTCAGACCTTAATTCAGCTGCTTCTGTACACAAACATCCCACGAATAAGCACACAAAACCACATATTTAATGTATGAGTCTATACTGTGTCTTGTGTTTTAAAAATTAATTACACAGCTAAAAGATCCCAAAGACACAAACACAAAAAAGGAGAAAAGAGACAGAGAGCGATGTAAATGCTATGAGACAACAAGTTCTGTATTTAAGCAGGAGAACAGCATGATATGAGAGAACCCAGCAGCAGGAACAGCAAAAAGGCTTTTCTGTAACTCAGATTTCAGTGCAGCTCATGATGTGTCAGACAAATATTTTCAAACAATAACTGGAGCCTTTATTAACTCCAACTGAGCTTGTTTTTATTGTGTATTTAAATGTTATGAATGTACATTTTATAGCATCCATCCATCTATTCATTATCTAGACACAGCTTAACCTCATTAGGGTGATGGGGGGCTGGAGTCTATCCCAGCTGAATTAAGGTGAAAATTCTGTCTTGTCAGGTGAACTGATGGTAGCGTTTTCACAGAGCAAAGAGGAGACAACATGACAGACTGAGAGGAAAACCAAACCTACTGGATCAATAAAATAAATGCAGCAAGGCTCAAAAACGGTAAACAGAGGAGCAAGTAGTTGGAAGATACATTCAGCATGGTGAAACATCTTTCTGGAGCTGATGTGCAGAGTAGTGTGAAAAACATCTAGTATGTAGAGTTTGTAAAAATGTAAGTAGTAAATTATCAAGAACATCTAGAGCCAGTATTTTTCCACAGTGCTGGTTTTGGCACTTGAAAAATGTATATACTGACTCCGGATGTTGTTAGTTTTTGTGAAGTCATTTTTAGAAATTTCACTCAAAAAAAATACAGAGAGAAAGATTTATGGCAATGATAACTATGTAGAAATGTTGGACTTTATATAGGAAAAACCTGAGCCACAGTGAATAAAAATATTATAGGAGCAACAAAACACCCAGAAACTGCTTGGGGTTCAGAGGGTTAAATATGCATTGTGTTCACACCAGGAAAATGACAACATGAAAAACACTTGAAGAAGGTGCATACTAAACAGAGTTGATGCCGAAGTGTGCCTGTTACTGTCCTTACAAGGCACAAAGGAAATGGAGGAGCTACTTACAGATGGAAAAAGTTTGATGATAAAATATGATGATAAAAAAAGATGATAAATTACAGGTGATAGCGAGGCAGAAAGGTTTGGGTCTGATATTGGATTGGATAATGAACTACTTTATTTTTAAAACCGCTTTTATTTGATAGTATGAGTGGATGCGTGCAAGAAATAAGGAGGAGCGAGAGGGGAAGGAATGACATGCAACAAGTGTTCAAAGTGTTCAAACAGCCATGAATTGAGCAGTGGACATTGCAGTTCTGTGGTATGCACCTTAACCTTATCCATCAAAAATGTCATTGCTGGGGTCCTCAGAAAGCTCAGCTGACTAAGTGGGCGACCCTCATTAAACAGGGTGCAGCGGTCATGGGTTCAAATCCAGCCTATGGACATTTACTGCATGTCATTCTACCACTCTTCTGCCTATATTTCCTGTCTCTCGCCAAAAGAAAAAAAAAATGTCATTGCCAGCTGATGATTTGTATTGTTAAGTGTGCATTAAAAGCACTGATTTGCTCATATCTACCAGGAAAGTCTTGGGAAAACAAAAGAATACAGATTATATAGTGAGGCCTCATTTCCTGAGGAATTTTAAAGTCACAGTTTGGGCTGCCCCCAGCATTAGTCAAAGATTCCTATTTATGCTCGAGACAACAAGCCCTACACTTGTGGTTAACTGATGAAGGGCGCTGAAGCCTGAAACAGTCAGTTTTACTAAATATAAAATAGTAAAGACACGTTGTGCGTCATAAAGATCAAGTGAAGATAGCTTCCTCCATCATAAATATATCCTGTGTAGATCTATCTAAAGTAGCAGAGAAACAGAGAGTGAGACATTTTGTTCTCGCCTACAACAAATTCCTCATCGACCTTTTTTCATTGTGCTCTCTGAGCTCAGACCTGCCTCCGTAATGTAGTCATATCAGCCACAGAAAAGGGTCACATTTTCTCCACTTTATAAAGCAATTTGCTCCACCTCAGAATGCTGGGGGCAGATTTTTTTTCCTAGTCACACACTTTCGTTGCATTTTTAAGATTGTGGCAGTGAAGGCTCAGGTCACAGAGAGGCTGTCTGTTAATCGGAGGGTTGGAAGTTCAATCCCCGGCTCCTCCTGTCCACATAGTGAAGTGTCCTCAAGCAAAACACTGATACCAAGTCCCACCTGATGGCAGGCAAGTGAGGAAGGATGAATATAAAAAATTTAAAGACTATGGTAAAAAAGTGCATTCATTGACCATCATTTAAAGATTAGTTTTTTTTGTGAATTATGGGATCCCCTTTAGCTGAATACCATATGATGAACATTAATGCCATAAATCTATATAAAACTACATGAGATACAAAAAAGCTCAAAAACGGTTAACAGAGGAGCAAGTGGTTGGAAGATACATTCAGGATGGTGAAACATCTTTATATAAAACTACATGAGATACAAAAAAGCTCAAAATATCCCGGAAGAGACCGCTACCATCAGGACAGAAATGTTTCTTTATAGGATAAAGGTGATCATTCAGAACAACTACGTCTTGATTTGAATGGACTCTTCCCTCAAGAAGACAATTGGACTCAAACTATGGCAGCAAAATGCCTCCCACCGGTTAACAAAACCACCAGATCCCCTCACTGTAGGGGTCAAAGATTCTGGGTGTTGGTAGTTTGAAAGAAGATTAATATGAACATGGCCCAAAGTCCCAGTGATTCCACATACATATGGGTTAGGATTGCTTAAGAGTGACTGACCTACTTCTGCTTAAAGGTCTGCCTTATACACAAACTCTTGGACAATGGTGTAAAAAAATTAAAACCAGTAAGTATGGCACAGAAGGTGGACAAAAGCAGCATGAGAACAAATATATTCTTTGCTGGGTCAAGGTAGGTTAAAAAGGAGAATTCCTACTTGTGAAGTTGGGAAAGTTACAGATATACATACTTTTCTTCTGCCATACAGTTTCTTAGTTTTTTTTTTTTATTGCAGGAAGATAACTGACATGACAGACACAGTAATGTTCTTTATCTATCAATAATATAATTGCTATGCTGTTACTCTCAGGACATAGTCGGTTTTTTGCTGACAGAGATATATAGATTGTTTACACTTCACAGACAGAAATGAGTTTGGGTTTAGCAATCATTAAATGGAAAACCTGCCAGTAGGCTTAGGTTACAGATGCGCAACGTCAGCAACCTCCAAGATCCCACAAGATTTAGATTTCTCAAATGTTCCTGTCCCAAAACATAGACGGATATTTATCAAAGATTGCTAATTTCTGTGTGAAAAAGAGAAGAAAATGAATGTGGATGCAGAGAAGTTACACTTTCCATTGTGGCTGACATTTCAAGAAGGTTGTAGAAGAAGAGTACTATATGTTCGACGAGGAGGACACCTGGTACCTGCATGGCTAAAATTGTTGTTCTTTTTTGCTGCTGCATCAAATGTGGTAGAGTTGAAGTTGAATTTTTTTTAGACCAAGTTCATAACATCACTGTTTGGACCAGATGGGGTCTAACCTTCCATCAGCTCTAATGCCCTAAATTTTATTTATAAACACATATTTATAAACACATTTATTAACACATGCGTCCACCTTTAGTCAGAAATAGCAAGCATGAGTTGGGCAGAACTATGTAATGCAGACTTGAGGCTTTAATGGCATTTAAACTCACTAAAACTTGCTCAATGGAGGTTTAAGCGAGCAACTAAGACCAACTAAATAAGTGCTATAAAAAAGCTTTAAACAGAGATACTTGATAAGATTTTATGATCCAGTAAAGACAGATTATTTAAGTAATTGTAATTAGTTGTGTCATATTGTATTATATCATATCATACTGTTAATTCTTGAGCAAGCTTGCGTCAATCAAATAATGAATGTGTAAAGAATGATTATTTTAACTTGAAATAACTTTTAAATCACTTAGAATATGTCAGTGGCCAAAAAATTTAAAAATAAGGTATAAACATGTAAAGCTGGTGTTTGTTCAGACACAGATAAAGTGCAGTTGACCTGAACAGGTTTCAGTTTCTCACCCGACAGCATTGCATTGTGTCTCCTGCTGCTCTTTTTGGCCGACACTGAGAACCTGCTTCTGTTCGGGGCAGGGCTTTCTCTAAACCAGCTGTTTCTTCCACCCAGATGGAATTCAATTACAAACTTTTGTTCAAAAAAAGTTGTGAAAAAGCACAGCATGCCAGTACCATCTGGAGATAAGTGGAAGTCACTCCCCTTGAGCAGGATCATCCACCTTGAATTAAGCCTTCCAGATACTATTCCTACCACTGCTGCACTCCAGTAAATGCTGAAGAGCTCTTGTTGAAGCCCTGGAGACAGAGCATAGTCCGTCATTAACCACTCGGGAAGAGGATTTACAAGGTGCAAGAGGGGTAAAGTAACAAGTGCCCCCTGATTCATCTTCACAGTAAATAATAAAGTGCTATAACACTTGGACTTACTTAAATCAAGCTGGGCATGCTTTTGTACACCTGCTTGACATTCTGGAGACAAATACTGAGATATGGGATGTGTTTAAGACTTCTCTTTATGTAGGTCAATAAAGCATCATGCACTTTTGCCCCACAAAAAATTTCCCCATCACACATATACACACCAAATAAACACTGCATCCCATGTAAGAAGGGAAACGGTGGGGAAATCAATCAAAAATCGATTAATTGTTAAAACAAACAAAGTACAGCGACTGGTTTTCCAAGTGATTTTTAACATATACTTGACAATCATTGCAAAACCACAACTTCAGATTCAACGTCAACAGAAATGCTTTTCCTGTGTACATGGGCTTGTTTTCTAAATGAAAACACTAGCTGGAAGCCATAAAGCGTGACTGAAGTCTCTGTCATGGTGGCCCACACTCTTCATCACAAATATCAAAAACCTCCTCCCACTGTAGCGAAGGGGTATCCTTAATGTTGAAATTAGTTCAATTGAATTGGGCACCAGACAGGGGAATAAAGGTATTTTCTCTGCTCACACTTTAAAATACATTTTTATTGCTATTTAAATGGATAGCTCAGTTGGCTGAACTCCTTCACTACAAAAATACAATACAAAACCACACAAGATGGAAGAGAACCATAGTCATCGATTTCTTGTCATTTTCTACATCAGGTTAAATACCACTCCAGTCAAAATTAAATATATTATCTCAGACCAAAGTCCATTGAATCAGCAGAATCCCAACTAAAAATCAGAAACAGACAAAATAAGTCTATTTCAGTATCATGACAAAGAAAATGGGGCTGCACAGTGGCTTGGTGGTTCCCACTTTCACACTTTTTTTGCAGCTAGAAGATCCCCAGTTCACGTCTTTTTGCATGGAGTTTGCATGTTGTCCCTGTGCATACGTGGGGTTTTCTCTGGGTACTCTGGCTTCCTCCCACAGTCCAAAAACATGCCCATGTTAATTGGTAACTCTAAATTGCCTGTAGGTGTGAATGAGAGTGTGATTGTCTCTATGTGTCGTCCAGCGATAGACTGGTGACCTGTCCAGGGAAGGCCGGGATCTTCTCGCTGCAAGGAGACAGTGCTAACCACTAAGCCTCCTTTAAACCATGATCTGTGAAATTTTGAGAGAGTCTCTTAAATTATGAACAGTACACTGTTTTTGCCACGCATTTCTTTTTTTCTGTATCTTCATCATGAATCAAGTGGGAAATTAGGCTTATATTGATGAGTGATTCATGCATGAGTGTGACTCATCACTAATCAGTTATGATAAAGACTGGCATGCATGCGGTTCTTTCCATCAAAATTGAAGCATAGCAGTGTGGTATTATAATTTTTATCCACTTTGATTCAAAGGTCAGTAAACTAACTAACTTCTTTAATGCCAACCATTGTAAAACAAAGGAAAAACAAAATTTCTTACTCAGTCCATGCACTAAATCACTGATTTATTCTATAGGCAAAATACAGATATGTCAAAAAGAAAGAAGATTGTACTTTATAGACTGGGTTAAGGGTCTTACTTAATAGAACAGTGGCAGCTTGGTCGTGCTGGGGCTTCAACTCCTGACCTTTCCAAAGCCTTAACTGTGAAAACAAGGCAGCTTACTCGCAAACTCTGGATTTCCTTAATTTCACCCAGCTGATGAAGAAGCAACCACAGCCAGAGACATCAGCCACAACTGAAAATGTGAATATGACAAATAAAAGCTTATAATATGACAAATTAAAGTTACATCAAGCATGTTGTATTGGTCATTTCAGGCTCCAAAGCAGTGAAATAAAGTGAACTCCTCCAAATCCATGGCATAGTTTGCATCATACTATTCTGCAGTGTGTGTAAGCGCAACACAAACTGTTGAATAGTACAGTGCAAAGTGTAGACCCTACAGTGTTAGAGTCTAATGGTGTTGCCAGCAGGAAAACAATTACCCTATTTAGGTGGGTAGTGAGTTGTGGCCTCAAACAATGGAGTTTAAGTTAAGTTAGCTGAGGTCCTACTTCATCCAAGCATGTTGGAAATCAAAAGCGTTGTGGTTGCCCTTAACAGCTACAATGGAAGATGGGGTGAAAAGCTGATGCAAACAATTAAAAATGTGTATTAAAGGAGCACATTCTCACAGTGTAGTAGTTTAAGTTACATAAATACTTTTGTATTTATAAAAGAGATCAAAGGTCAAACTGGCTCATTTCTCACTTCCACACAGTTGACAGACTTGGCACAAACCTGGTATGACTATTGGTTCATTTCAGGAAGCTACATGTTGGACACATCCTTTCCAATCTGTCACTGTAAAGGTGTGAGGAGAGGCGGTTTCAGAAGACTTTCTGCCATCTGACAAGCATCTTACTCACGACTACAAGTATGCTAGACCTGCATATGGATTTGAGCAGCATCAGAAGTGGTGGCTGCATTGAGTCTTACTTGAGGAGTCTGGATATTCAGAAGGTTGGGATAGAACGGCCATACCTTTGGAGACGAGTCAGTTGATTTGAAAATTTAATGACCAGTCAACTGGGGTTAGATTCCAGAGCAATCCGAGAACATCCTACTGGGATCTCATGTCCAATGTAGTCTGGGAGTCTTAGACTTTTCCGCCTGTTACTAATCTGCTAAGCTGAGACTCAAGCGCATGAGCAGTGACAAGACACAAGCTGTAGGCGTGAATAATATGAAATTTATTTATAAGAAATAAGGTATGCAAAACTGCAAATGCAGTCGAAGGACTACAAGAGGAAATACTTGGGGTACAGGAAGTATACAGGTCATAGGACCCTCTAGTGAACGAGTGGAATAACTACCAGAGTGTGCATGGAAATATACAAATTACACACTAACCCATGCAAGGTAGGACCTAAGCAGGAAAGCTGATGAAGAAACAAGATATAAAACGACTAATCGGCCGAACTACAAGATGGCTTAGCTAGAAACCAACCAAACACTAAAAAAACCCCCCCAAAAAAACCACTAAACCAAGTCTTGCTTGGAGATCAAGGGGGAATTTAACGGATGCGGAATACGGAGGGTGAGCGGGGCGGCCGTGGCAGGGGAAAGGTGGTTGACAAGGGCAGGTGCTGCAGTCGCGGGAACTACCGGTGTGGGCTTGGTCCAGGCAGACGGGTCCAGGGTTCCAACAGTGGCGTGGATGGCTTGGTGGGTGGTGGAGAATCCAGGTGAGCACAAGCAGGCGGGAGACCAGACTGGAAGCCAAGGAAACAAACACTAGCACAGAGCTGACACAGGAGAGCGAGGCAGAACAGGAGATCACTACTGACTGTGGCTGTTCAACAGGCCGGCATAGAGTGGTGCACAGCGTCTGCTTATATGGGAGAGGAAGTAGTTGTGTTGATTACTCCCACCTGCTCGCGGAGCCAATCTCAGTTGATTAGAGAGGCAGCATCTGCCCGCCTGCTCCACACACACACACACACACACACACACACACACACACACACACACACACACACACACACACACACACACACACACACACACACACACACACACACACACACACACACACACACACACACACACACACACACACTCACTTGTGAGAGAGATAGAGGGAGGAGGGAAAGATGGAAGGAAAACCTGCCACTGTTCTGATCCAGAGGCAGAGACTCCGCTGGGTAAAATCCTCCAAATCCTCTGTTTTACCTTAAATACCCTGCTGCCACTATGAGCCACACTCACAAGAAGAAAACATGAAAGCAGGAAAAGAAAGTACCAGCCTCTCAGAAATTCTTACAGATGCCAGAATTTCTATTATTCAAGGTGATGGTAGAACTTTTCGAACAGGATCTAGTAACGTGTTTTTCGCTTGCCAGAAAAACAGTTTGTTCCTTTCACTTTCCACTCTGAGA
Organism: Amphiprion clarkii; assembly: GCA_027123335.1. Lineage (NCBI taxonomy): Eukaryota > Metazoa > Chordata > Actinopteri > Pomacentridae > Amphiprion > Amphiprion clarkii. The sequence goes on from CM049578.1 coordinate 8,299,117, forward strand.
GAGCAGGTGAGCAACTGGAGGGCAGGTCGCTGTCATCCTTGACACCAAGATCTGGAACTAAAGGATGTGTTTTGCATGAAGAGGTCAGATTCATGGTGCCAAAGGTGAGCGAAAAGCTTTTTTGAGCCACCCTGCCTGCAGGGAAGTGCCTCTTAGCTGCACACTGAAAACCTGCGATGGACATAAATGTGAAACCAGAATGTCAGAAGAAATTATGAACATTGCTTATTTGTCTTTTCCATCTCAGGGCTAAAACAGCAGTGAGCACAGATGGAGCTGTCTAAAGCCAAGCTCACGCGTGCTCCATGTACTGACAAACACTTGCAAAAAGCTGTCTTTGGAAAATAAATACCGTTAACAGACTTTAAGAGTGAGTAAGCTGACCCAGAGAGAAGAAGTCAAGCCTGTATATACTGTGTGAATCGTGTCCAGAACACAAGGTGCCCAAGGCTGGAGGCACGAACAGGGACAATATAACGTTGGTCGGACTGTTGATACTTTTAAAGCCGTGCATTTCCCTGTTTCCCTGGCAACCATTAACAGCAGATGTGATCCTTAAGGGAGTACCATGACCTCCTGATCTGCAAGCTAATAATAAAAACACAGCATTCACCTCATTAAGTATGAACTGATACCTACCTTAATACTCTAATGATCTCATCCCTATTCTGTAATCACGTAAATATGAATGACTGGTCTAATACAAGACTTTCACTCTGATTATTTACCCAATCAGAATGGAAGTTAGTGTTTTAACAAAAACAAGGCAATGTGCAATAGATTAAACTGAAGGAACAGTATGATGCAATCGAAAAAAAGTACAGAATGAAACAGGATAGAAACTGAGAAATACAGTGGCAAACACAGTAGCAAATGGTAGACTAGGTTGAATAACACAAGGTAAGGAATTCTAAACACGCAACAGCCACAGAGCGTTGTGTGTGAGTTGACAAAGTGTTACATAAGACATTTCCAATAATCATGCTGGAAAATGACTACTCTACTGGTATATACAACATCGCTCTATCCTGATGAATGAACTACTCAAGGATGTTTGCGATTACATCAGTATCTGGGTCTTTCATCTGTATTTTTATTCATTCTTTCACACAATGCAGTGACCATACAGTAATCAGTTTATCTGCACAGCCACAGCTTGGTAATGAGTGCTGGTTGAAGTGGTATTTATGAGCTGTGATTGTGTTTTTTTTTTCTTCAAATATCGTGCACATGGATACAGTAAAAAATGCAAATGAGAACGATTGTATTGTGAATCTGTCTGCATCCAAACACAGTATATGTGATGACGGGAAACACCAGGGACTGAACAGAGCGGGAAAAGAAGCTGGAATGAGACCGGAAATTTTGATGACCCTTGATGAGACTGACAGATAGTTGAGTAACAAGCAGGATTGCTTAAGTGATTAACAGTGATCATCTTTACTATTCCTTAAAAAGTCCCTTTCTGATCCCTTATTTAATTCCTAAAAGCTCAACTCTGTATCAAAGTTGCAGACTTATAAAATTCTCTTCTATGAAAACAATCCCTTCCTGTCTTAACATGGCTCATATGTAGCGCTCCACAATTGCTTCTCTTAGAATGTGTCGATCTATGCAGTCCCCGCCTTTATCTCAACCCAGCCTTCATCCACTGGCTGCAGCTCAAGCACACCGGCTCAGCTACAGCTCTCCTAAAACACTGAAAAAACTACTCTGCGCTACACAATGGCACGTTGCAATACTGAAGTAAATCAGGTGGACGTGTTCAAATTGGAAACTGATTCTGAGGAAAAATAATGATACAGAAAGCCTTGCACTGAAAGCTGACAGAGATACAGGTTTGATTATTGGTGCACTGCAGTTTCAGGTAGACTTGCTCAGTGTTGGCTTTGACTGACGATCTGTTTTGGTCTCCAACCTTCAGGCTGCAGCAGAGTTAGCAGAGTGACAGAATAGTAGATATGAAGAATGTTTTATCTTTAACTCTTCCCATTGTGTAGACCCTATTTCAGAACAAGAAAATATGTCAGAGAGCACAAAACTCCGCCAAGGCTGCCGTGTCATTTCTGACCAATGAAATCTTTAATAAAATATTACCTTGCGGTTAACACAGGCATGTGTTTTGCATGTGTACGATATGTACGGATACTGAATAGTGTGACCTAAATATGTAGTGGAATTGATGGGACTCGGAAACACCCCAACAATTTAATCAATTGCTCCTTGTATGATTTCCGATGGATAAGTCTCGATAAGTCCGCAGTGGTCGATTTGTAGTAGAAATGCAATCCTGTGATCGTCAGCAGGGAGCTGACATAGTGTTCACTTGTTCATAGTAACAGTGACGCCTTGCCGCTATCTCACAATACAGAAATCTTTAACAAATCCGTGGATCCAGACTATAAACCGCATCACTGCCAAAATCTAATCAGTTGGTCCTTGTCTCATTTCTGACCTTCCCTGAAACTTCCATCCAAATCCGTTATCCGTTTATGAGTAATGTTGATAACAGACAGACAAGCAGACGGACAAATGTACGCCCATCGTCACATAACTCTACGTTCCTTGGAGGAGTAATACTTTACTGGACTGTGCAACAGTTTCATGCACATTAAATGTTGACAACAAGCTTAAACATTTATCGAGAGTTACTACACCTGCAACAAATGGAGTGGCCCCAACGATCCCTGACCTCGGCATCATGGAAGCAGTGCTACTTCATGTAATCCCAGACTGACATAGATTAAATCCATAGGGAAGCTGGGACAACTTCTCCCAGATGCTTCAACAAACTGCACCTGCCAAGTACCTTAAACTGGTAGAAGAGCTCTAATGCTGTTTCAAAGACAAAGATTTGTTTTGCTCTACCACATTTAATACTGATAGATACAAACTATTCATATCGTTATCCTTCATCCTCACTTTACTTTTCTTGCCTTGAACAACTACTCTTATTACCTCTACAAGGCTATGCATGCTCAATCTCCCAGCACCTTAACAAATTACATCAACAGACTTTCACAAACTGCAGGCAGATGGCAATGTATTTATACATACTTTGTGCTCTGGGGGCATGAAGTACAAAGCAATTTCACAGATCTGTTTTGGTCTGGAGGATAGGGCTTTATTTTTCTCTGGGAAAAGGCTAAAAACACTACAGACTGGGACCAGAATCAATCAAAACCACAGTAAGGTAACTTCACACATAAATTCACCGATTTATTACAGTTATTCTTTAACAATGAGACTGAGAAAGCAACTGAAAAATGCAGATGATATATTAGTCTAATATTGTCTGAAAGTAAATAGAAAAATCTAATTAATTACTGTTTTAATTAGCTTAACAAGAAAAACACTGATTAGGCCAGAATATTGTTCTTCCAAAATTAATCTCTGCTTAAACTATCTAACTTACAACATTCATTTCATTAGAGAGCCACTGTGAATGTTGGATCTATAATATTCCTTTTGAAAATCAAACCACTGACTGAAAAATGTCATCCAATAAGAATAAATAAATAAATGGAAAAAATAAAAGTAATACAAAGCCTATCATTTAACTGTGACCTTTAATGATTGCTGCTCCACTTAGTAATATAGCCTTCGATTGATTTTGTAGCTCAGCAGCAGCAGCTTTGGAGCAAACCAGAGACATAACAGTTAATAGATGGACTGTGGTGGAAGTCCAAGCAATGTGTGTGACAGCTTTACAGATGGATCTCTCTCTCTCTATCTCTGTCTGTGCACTGTAGGTCGTTCTCTCTTTGCCGGGTCATCTAGGAAGATGCAATCATTGCTAACGTGTCAGTGACTTTCCTCCTCGGGGGACGGCCGCGGAACAAATTCCCTCGACTGTTCATACATCAAAAGCAGTCAATAAGTGCTACTGATTCCGCTGCTTCTCCTCTGCAGCAAAATGTCACCGACCTCATGTGTAGCTGTTATCTGTCTCTCTGTCCTGCTACATGTGAGCGGGGTCGATACGTACTTGACTTTAGCTACATTTGACTTATTGATATATGAAAGCTGAATTATTATCTATCTTTTTTTTGTTGTTGTTTTTTTTTAGATGTAATATCCACCAGAGTATCCCTCAGCCCTAATTGAGGCCATACACAGGACTCAAGTGAAGTTTACTGGCACAGATGTAGAAGTTGGAGAGTTTAACTTTTGAGGGATTTGAGGTTTTCTGCTCGTTTTTTAAAGTTGGTGTTGAAAATGTATTGTTCACCATGTAAGCTCAGATGAAATAGCTTTTTAGATAATTAGCAAGTGGTATACTGTGGAATTAGCCAAACAGCCACTGAAAGTCACTTAAAATGACATGATTTGGAAGGAGACTCTTAATTGAGTGAATGCAATCTCAGTAATGAGATAATTCTCTCCCTTTTCTTGTATGCACAAAGTTTGAAACTCTTGTTTAGGGAGTGTTGCAATCTTTTGAAGATGAAAATGTTCTGCAATGTCCTGATTCCTGTCTAGGAGCATATTTTAGGCCTGAACAATGCCAAAGTTTTCCATCCTATGCCATCTTCTCCCCATTTTCTGTTGGACAGTTTCTGCTGGTAAAGAGAAGAATAAGGTGCCCGGTCTTAAGCCTGGGTCATGCTTTCTGCACAAACGTGACGTGCGGAAATGAGACATTTGGAAAATTCTATGCGTCTTTGCAGGCTTTGCAAACATGGCCCTGAGACAGTCCAGCACATAGTGTCCCAGCTTGCATCTTACACCCTGTGACTGGGAGGGACAACAAAGTGTTATCCTGTTGTCTGGCAGTGGCATGTTGGCAGCAGATCTTCAGTGTCCTGTGGTCTGCAGGAAGCGCCTCCCTGCTTCAGTACATCAAATGGATGCTCGACTGGCTTGGGATCTTGGGCTTGTGAGGGCCAGGTCAACACGTAGGCTCTTAGTTGGATTCCTTGAGCTGTCAGAGAGCAGGTTTTGAGGTTTAGTGAAGCACATTGTATTGCTATGTCCAAGTAACATCCACATGAATGTCAGGATCCAAGGTGTCCCAGCAGAGCAATACATCGTAACAAGATTAATGTTATTCACTTCACTCTTCCAGCAGGTTTGTGATAGTTTGCTTTGGCCGTCTTCTGTTAATATCCCTTCTTGCGTACATGAGACACCTAAGACTCTGTGGGATGGTCTAGTGAGTGAGGACATCCTCTGGGTTCTCAAGTGGGCGCCCTCCTTCATCCGTGTTCCGCTGATCGGCCCATGACACCTCCAGAGGATTCAACAGTGAATCCCAGCGTCCCAGCTTCACTCCCTAGATGCCATCTACTCACTTGAAGGCCCAGGTGGAGTCCTTTCTCTTCATCCACAGCCCTGACTTTCCTTTTCAGTGGCTCTTTAGAGGTCCTTGATCGCCTGCCGGTGGACCTTCCTGCGTACTCCCATCTCCCAGAGAAGCCTGGATGTCGAGGTGGCTATGAATCCTCTGCAGCCCACTTCAACTGGTCGGATCCTCACCTTCCAGCCTCGCTGTTTTACATCGGTGGCAAGCTCCATATATCTCAGCTTCTTGCGCTCATAGGCCTCCTCTACTGAGCTCTCCCAGGGCACTGTGAGCTCCATGATGTAGACGTGTACAAGCAAAGCTGACCATAGCATTAGGAGACTCAGTAAGGTAAACTGGCATAAAAAATCATGTTTAAAATATTGCCAAAGCACCAAGGATGCATGGCAAATTTGTATGTGTATGTGTGTGTGTGTGTGTGTGTGTGTGTGTGTTATATGTATAATAGGCTGAGTCAACAGTCAATTGTCATATCCAGTGATGTTTCATTTAGTGTTCCCCAGCTTGTGACTTGACATTCTGTGCAGCTCAGTTGTTCCTCCTTCCTGTACTTTAGCTCTGTGGAGAAATTTAATAGATAGTGTTGACTCAAAAGTGAATGGTCTTAAACAGAATTTAAAATCAAAGTACTGACATCATTTTTCCCAGCATTTTTTTTCCATCTTTTGCATCCTAGAGTTAAGAAAACTGAATTTTCCGTGCCTTGAATTTGTCACTCAGCTGGATAGTTTGTGCTACATGTTCTCCTGAATATATTTCAGTCAAGCTCTTTGCAATATTCCTTTCTGTTGTCATTCTGTTTGTCACATTTTAAGTGGAAGTGCATCTCTGTCCCTACCTCACCTGTCCTGCACTGACCACAAACTCTTTCTTCTTTTTGTTGCCATGACTTCTAAGGTCAAGACTTGCTTTAAAGGTAGAAAAAGCTTGAATTTAGTTTAGGTTAAAGTGAGAGTTAGGTCAGTTGTCGTTACGGTTGAGGTTGGTCTTCTGGAAATGAATGAAAGTCAATGTAATGTCCTCTGAAGTGATGGAAATACAGCTCTGGCACTGAGAGCAGAAGAGGGAGGAGGTGGATGGAGATATGAGATGGAGGCTTCGAGGCAAAGAAAAAAAAATCTGGATTTTATTTCACTCTAACTTTTTCTGGGACTCTGAACCAAAACCACAAAGGCTTCGGAAAACAAGTCCCCAAAAGATATTAGAAAATAGTTTGAAATGGCTTTATTCTTGGTGTTAGAAACAGCAGCTTGATGAAAAAACACCTCCCCCACTGCTGAAAATAGGTCCAGTAGGACAGACGTAATGAGTGGTCAGATGATCAGACAGCATTTGCTGCCTGTGAGCTTCACATTGTAGGTTTGTTCTTCCAAGACCTTTCATTTTTCTTCTGATTTTATTAGCTTTATCTGTCCCTCATCCCCGTCGGCTTCCTTCACAGGGAGAAAAAGTGAGAGTGAAATGACGAATGATGGCCAGAAAGCGTTTGTGTGTGTGATGGCTGTACTTATAGCCGTGCTAGCTATAGAAAGCTGATTGATATCAGGTTGTAATTTATGGCAACATCCAGGAGAAAGGAGGTCATAGAAAGAGACAGTTCAGACGTTTCTCTGTAGAAGTAACATGTCTGCTCTCATTACTGCACCCTGAGCTCCACTCATAGAATGATAAATAATGTATTAACTCTGCTTTAAGGTCGTTTACTTCCCTTCTATGCTGTGTTTTCAGCCATGGACAGTATATCATGCCATTATGAAAAGCTTAAACATTAACTGGCTTGTGAAATGTTGTGTAGGACACAGGGACATTTGAAAAAATATTTGCAAATAAATCATATCTCTGTGCTTTAGCAATATTCGTCTGACATATACAGCACATTAACACATGAAAATCGACATCAATAAACCAATAAATCAGACTCCAAATGTACCTCTTTGTCCTGGTCCCTCGGCTTTTAACAATGTTAGCATTCCTTACAGAAAATCAAGGGGGCAAAGCTGGCCTCGAGCTTCCAGATGACAGTGCAAATAAAAGTAACTGTATGAATTAGAGAACCAATCTGAATTTCAGAAAGTCCCTGTGTGCATTAAAGAGGGTTATCAGCATTCAGTGGAGCGGCACGGGGCACAGCGCTAACCAGACTACTGAGACACCAGTAAAAAGCGAGATCATCAGGACTGTCAAACTAATTAGACAGCCGAGGGGAAAAGATAAACAGGCTTCACCATCAAATATTCTAGGGGGCCAAAAAAGATGATTGGGAGAGGTCTCCGTAGATCTCTGACAGCCAGTTGGAGACTGATTACGCTGGCTTGTGTTGCAGACATGTCAAAGTAAGGCTTGTATAGCGTTCAGTATATGTCTATTGGCAGCATTTCTGACACCGTCTCTTTCTGCTTGTTATTATTCTTTTTGGTACAGTTTGTATCTTCTGAGCTCATTACAGCTCATTAGCATGTTAGCTCTGCCTTTCAATGCAGCATACAGAGTTTCTGCTACTTCTTCCTCTTTTCTGCAGTTACTGTTGTGTTTTCATCATATTTTTACTGTATGTTCATTGAACATCAACCGTCTGTTCACTAAAAATTAATTTAAACAAGATATTTTGCTGTTATATGGACTATAAACTTACACTTTTATTTCAGTTGTAGATGCAATTACACAATTTGATTTTGAACTGTATTTTATTTCTTTAATTAAAAAAACAGGAATGAAGCTTCAGCTTTTTCTTTAGATATCTGTCTGTTAACCTATTTATTCACTCAACACTGAGGCATGTAATTGTGTTTTGTTTTACATATATATTTTAATATTGAATTTATTTTCATCATTGACTTATTTTTGATTTAAACATATGTATAGATTTATTTTGTTTTGTTTTGTTAGTATGGAATTCTTATGTACATTATATTTAGTATTTTATACTTTAATTTTGATTTAATATACAGTGTTTACTGCAATGTGAAGGTTACAGTTCACATTATTCTTATACTGTTAAAATGAATAGAGATTTTACCTTCTAATTAACTTGCACTGGCTGTCAGTTAGTACATTTAAAAAGCAGATCAGGTGCAATTTTAAACTTTGCTAGATTTTGTAATTAACATGCATTTTAATTGAACTGAAATTGACTTGCAACTTTGGGCAGTTACCTAGGGTTTGCTTTGAAAAATTGTGTGTCTGTGTCTTTACAACACTGAATAAATGCATTGAGAGGAACTTAAATAAACTTTATAGCACAGTCTAAAAACAACAGAAAAAAATCTAAGATGAAAGAACAAGAATGAAAGATACAATATTTTTGCAGTCCAAATAATTAACTTATCCAAACTAAATTAAGAGAGTAATTCACACTACATGTAATATTTCACAACGTATATATTTGGTGATATCAGAACCATGAATTGTATTTTTGACATGAAAGTTATGTATGTAACTTGTAAACGTCCTTACAATAATAAATATGGACTCATTGCTTACATACTAATATGTACTATTTCTCCCCACAATATCTTCTGGTGACACATTTCTTCCACTGCTTCACCCCATCCACAGCATTTCTCATAAATATGTGTAAATGAATGATTGATGGATTATACAGTGATTTATGATCATTATCAACAGTATCAGCGTTAACATGGCAGACTGAATCCAAACACCAACACACCATCTGCACAAATGTTCTCTTCCTGGTTGAAAACACACACACACACACACACACCAACACACACACAGTCACATTTACATGCGCTCACATTCACGCCGTCACACACACTTGCAGCCTGTGTAGGCGCTGAGTTAAAGCATGTTCGCAAATATACACAGAATAAATGTAGGTGGGTGGACAGTCTGCACACAATTTGGGAAATTATCAGAGGCTTTCTAGTTTGCCTGCAGACATTTTCAATAAAATCACACTGTTTGAATTGGAGGACTTTTATTTTGGCCATAAGGAGGCGTTGTCTCCCTGTTGAGACTAATCACTGAGCGTTTTCACACTGGAAAAGGCAAGAGACTGCATGGTGACCATGTCATTATCTCCCTGTTCATTATATATCAGCAGCTGTGAAAATCACACATTCTATATGAAAATCATCTTGGTGTGAGGTAAATATAAATGATGTCTTGTTTTCTTCTGAAAATCTGGTTTGTTTGAGTGTTCAGACCCTCACCTTCCAGCCTCGCTGTTTTACATACTTGCACAGCAAGTATAGGTTTTCTGTGGGTACTCCAGTTTCCTCCAACAATCGAAAAACATCCATCCATTATCTATACATCTCTTAATCCTCATTAGGGTCATAGCGGGGCTGAAGCCTATCCCAGCTGACTTATGGTGAAGGCAGGTGACACGCTGGACAGGTCACTAGTCTATGACAGGACTACATATACAGACAAACAATCACACTCACATTTACACCTGTGGACAATTTAGAGTTACCAATCAACCTCAGCATGTTTTTGGAGTCTGCTTGGACAGCACACTACTGCCAGACATTTGCACTATTGTCACTACCACTTGTAACTACACACATTTTTGGCTTCGCGCAGTGGAGGGATGTGTGAGAACACATGAAGATGACAAAATGAGCATCACCATATCAGACCCTGGTGTGTAATATAACAATCATCTGAAGGCGAACCAATAATAAAACTTCAAGATGCCATGTAAAAGCTGCTGAGAGGTACATATGCCAAAAAAACTTTCAAAATTTTCTCCACAAGGTATCTGGTTGTTCCACACACTTTCACAATATTCGCCAATGGAGCTTGAGCATTGCACACTGAGACACCTAATAACTGACATTCTGTCACCGTTTTGCAGCTGCTTTTCCAATGATTGTGCAGATAAAGTGACTGTTAAACATCATGACATGAACACAGTTAAAGCTGTATTAAAGACCACTATGCTAAAATCAACACACTGTCCAGCAAGTAAGGAACACTACCTATCAGTGTCTTTATTTTCCTGATGTTTACAGAGCAAAATAAAACCTACAGACATGTAACCCAGACTTGTTACTTGTGTGAAGATATATGTAAAATGTGCACAAACACACACACACAGCAAAAAGATAAAAACTAAAAGATACTCACACTCTCGCACGCAATGCAAACACTAAATGTTGAACATTTAGTGGAGACCTTTCTGGAGTTAGTGTTGTGTTCATTAAATCAATCCAGGTAAAGCTATTACACTTTCTTGAATCTTCTTATTACATTTACACAAAAGAGGTACAGTACAGCTGGAAATTAGCCATTTTTCCTTCCCTTCCTTCTTGTGCTCATTACTGCCCACGTCAAATCTAAACCCATAAAAATATTTCAGCTCGTTTCTATAACAGGTTTCTCCAGCCTCCCTGTAATGATATGCATTACAGAATGCACACTGCATGTTTTACTACAGCTGAGATATGCATTAGAATGCTTATGCGAAAGTCATTGTAACTCAATGAGGATCCTTGTATTGTTGTACTTGCAGAAACAATCAATTTACTTGACAAAATTAACAATCTAAACCTCCACTGGCTGTATAAATGCCCAGTTATGCCTTATTGACATCAAAATGCTATGATTAACCTCTGCAACCCTGATATTGACTCTGACTGATGGATATTAGATTATTATCATGCTGTGTGAATCAATGAGTCCAGCAGTAACGTTAAGTGTACAATAATTTATACTGACATCAGTGGTGAAATCATGCAGTAAAAGTGTCTGTTCTAGTGTCTGTTCTCTGTTGTAGTGATCTGTTAAATTGCAGAGGTATGAAGGGAATTTAATCAGGGTTCTTATTATCAAAGCATCAGCACACGCTAAACACTTTCTGATGTGTACATGTGTAAACCAAAACCATGTCACTTGAGAGGCTTGTATTAGCATGTATGCACCGACACGATGTTCAGTCAGTGTGTGAAGCGCAAAGGGGTGAGCAGTGTTGAGAACAAAAATACAGAGCAGGAGGGGAGAGAAGTGCGACTGAGAGGAAAAGCTTTCTAGGAACGAACTGGTAAAAGCTGCAAAATTACAGATCTGCTCATCGATAAGGGACGCTGTGTTTTAGCTGCTCTCTGCACTTCATAAAATCAGAACTGCTCTCTAAAGTCATATGTGAGGAAACAGGAGATCCATTCATTCATTATCTATACTCCGCTCAATCCTCATTAGGGTCACAGGAGGGCTGGAGTCTGTCCCAGCTGACTTAGGGTGAAGGCAGCAGACACCCTGGACAGGTCACCAGTCTATCACAGCGCCACGTATCCAGACAAACAATCACACTCACACCTACAGACAATTTAGAGCTACCAATTAACCTGAGTATGTTTGTGGACTGTGGGAGGAAGATGGTGTATCCAGAGAAAACCCACACATGCACAGGGAGGACATGCAAACCCCATGCAGAAAGATCCCATGAAAGGCGGGACACGCACCACAGATCTTCTAGCTGCAAGGCGGAAAAGCTAACCACCAAGCCACTGTGCAGCCAAAACAGGAGATGTGTATGTAAAATAATAAACACACCAGGTGCAGAACAAAGACAAAAATTATCCAAATGAAAACGTATTTAATATCCTCTTGCCTTAGTTAAAGTGCAACTGACTTGACCTACTTGCTGTTTGTGACAATTGTTATGGTTCTGCATTGTTAAGTTGTTTTAATAGCACATGCCACAAGCCATTTAGTGCATTTTTCTCAAATTTAAGTCAAATAATTCATTTAGGTAAGTTAAAGACTGTTGGAAAACAAATGAAGCAAATTAAGTTGTGATGTTTTTTTTATTTTTCTCATTTGTGTCTTCATCACTTCTTCATTTTTAACAATAATTCCTTCCATCCATCCATCCATCCATCCATCCATCCATCCATCCATCCATCCAGCCAGCAGGTACAGCAGGTCCCTCTCCTCAGCAATGCTTCCCAGTTCATTATAAGAGATCCCACAGTGTTCCGAGGCCGGATGAGATCTATAATCCTGCCAGCGAGTTCTGGGTCTTCCTTGGGGTCTGCTTCCAGTTGGATTTGCACATAAAACCTCCAAAGAAAGTAATCAAATGTCCCAATGAACTCCCGACCCTATCTCTACGACTGAGCCCAGCCACCCTATGGAAAGACTATTTTCAGCTGCTTCCACCTCTGACCTCATTCTTTTCTCACTATCCAGAGCTACTGCTCATAGACGAGGGTTGGAATGTAGATAAATGGTAAATCCAGAGTTTCACCTTCCAGTTCAGCTCCAGAGACCAAAAATCCAGAGCTTGCAGATGAGCGCATGGTGACCGAGCCTTGGTCCATGGGACTGAGTCAGGCACAGCTGAAAAGGACTTGGCACTGGGATCTGGCATTGGGCAGACCAGGCAGCAGGCAGGGCACCGGGGCATGCCAACCCCTGGTCACTGCAGATATAGTAAGGGCATTAATGCATTATTTAACAATAGTAGGTCTCTGTTACGTTCTGTGGCAAAGAACAAAACAACATGAGAAGACTATGCTAAATAGAATATAAAGTAATTTATTTAACAAATAAATGGATGTAACAAAACAAAGAATTTAAGAACCAATCAAACTGCTTTGTGCATCTGGCATCCACATCAATTGCATAATGTGCTAGTTTGAGCAACTGTTCCTTTGTAATTCCAAAGCTTCATTGGATGGAGCCTCAACAAACTCATCGACAACGGTAGCCATAACTTAATCCAAACCTGATAATTCAAACACTCAATGGAGATAAAAAAACACAAGTCACTGAAACACTGGTTTCCCCCCTACTAACTGCCTATCCAAGACACTAAATAAACTCAACCCTAGTCTTCAGTGGCATTGCCGAGTTCACCAGGGGCCCTCTCGGAGTACCACCCAAAACCATAAAAGACAAAAAGAAACTGCAGCAGCCCCTCTATTAGCGACTGCCGCTACACCTACCAGAGGAGAACACCAGTGAAATCTTCACGACAGTACAACACCCAGTCCATCTCCAATTTAGACAAATCTGCAACATATTAAACTCTGGCAAAGTCTGGTCCCATCATATATCCGTAACTTTCCACTAATAACCACACTATCACAAAAACCAGTGCTACAACAAATTGGCTTCGGACGAGGCCCCATTTTGTTACATTCTGTGGCAAAGAACAAAACAACATGAGAAGACTATACTAAATAGAATATAAAGTAATTTATTTAACAAATAAATGGATGTAACAAAACACAGAAATTAAGAATCAATCAAACATAGTCCACTAAACAGAAGATGAACCAAACATACTTCTCTAAACAGAAGAAAAAACCCAAAGTACACGAGGTGTGGGAGATCCAGCCAGGTGGGAAGCCAGAGCCAGACTGATTGCCCTGAGCAGTGCTTTGCAGTCCCAGCCCAGGGGCCACACCCACTTCCTTCCAGGTGCGAGCAATCCTGCCTGATGATTCCTTCCACAGCACCAGGACTTGGAGGAACCTCCTCCATCCATCGCACCCACCCATGTAGCACAGAGGTACCACCTCTGACCCTGTAAGACAGAAAGAACAAAAAAAACAACAAAAACAAAAACAAAATGCCAGCCTACTATAATTAGACTAGTCCATCCTCTATTTGTTCACAAACCATTAAGTATATATACTTTACAGAAGATATTCCATTCTTACAAACTGCAGACTATCCAAAAAAAAGCCACCAAAACAGGTCTATCGGAAACAAGAGTGTCACCACTGGCAAAGTAAGGTTTCAGAGAATTAACGTGACACACTTGGACAGATTTCTTCTTATTTGGCATCTCAACCATGTAATTTTGCTCTGAAACTCGTCGAACCACATTACAGGGACCAAAAAATTTAGCCTGGAATGGAGAATTAATCAGCGGCTGTAAAACTAAAACCTGGTCACCTGCACAAAATTCACGCTGCTCCACTTTTCGGTCGTACATTTTTTTCATTTTTTTCTGAGCCATCTTCAACTTTTGTTTGGCCAACTCCCCTGACTCCTGAAGCTGTTGTCAAAACCCATTTACATAAGAGATCAGGTTTTTTGGTGGATCAGAATTGAGCCACTGATCTCGAATTACAGATAGCAGACCCCACACCTTATGAGCAAAGACAAGTTCATTGGGGCTGCATCCTGTACTCTCTTGCACTACTTCTCTGGCTGCCAACAAAATCCATGGCAACCCCTCTTGCCAATCAGCCTTCAACTCAATACAATAAGTGCGCAGCAACGATTTCAAATGCTGATAGAAATGTTCAAGTGCCCCTTGACTTTGTGGATGATAGGCCGAGGACATATTATGCTTCACGTTGAGTTGTGCAAGGACCTGAGAAAACATTTGAGAGGTAAAATTCGACCCTCGGTCCATTTGTATAACTCTTGGAATGCCAAACACAGACATGAACTCACTGATAGCCTTCACCACAGACTTTGTAGTAATGGACCGCAATGGAAAAGCAGCTGGATATCGGGTAGACAGGCACATTATTGTTAGTAAGTACGAACAACCAGATTTAGATCGGGGAAGAGGCCCAACACAATCTATCATTAAATGATCAAATGGCTTACTCTCTGCAGGAATTGGACTCAAAGGCACTGGTTTCAGAGACTGATTTGGTTTACTGGCAACCTGACAAGTAGGACCTGTCTTTATGTAGCCAGCAACATCACGTTTTTCACGAGGCCAGAAAAAATGTTGCAACACACGATGGTATGACCTGCAATATTATCATGTGCCGTCTGAATCACTGATTTTCTAAATTTCTGAGGCAGTACCACTTGCAGAATAGGATCTCCACTAATCTCATCCCCATGAGGAGTCCAAATCCTCAACAGAAGGTCATCCTGTAGTACATAACCTTGTCTCATATTTCCCACCTGATTGGATGGCACCACCAACGCATACAGATCTTCCAAGGATGAATCCTTTTTCTGTTCTTGCACCAGGTCTGCAAGAGAAACACAAAGATTATTTGGCACAGTAAAGGAATAGACTTTGCCTAGTTGCTTTGATATACCACCATAGGGCAATGCTGCTGCCATCGCATGAGTTACAGCACACACAGCAGACGAAACGTCTTTCCCCTCATCTGGCTGCTGTGCCCCCACTGGTGGCACCGCAGGACCTAGAACAGTGACCTTTACAGGATCTAAAGAACATGAGAGATCAGTCTGCATGGATACAAGAGTTTCAACCACGCCCCCTAGAGGCGCTGCTAAAGGATGACATGCTGCTCAATCTGTACTAAGGTGGGATTTTGAGATGCACATACAGGTCTTTTATCATCAGGCCACATACAACCATCAGGTACCAGATCATTACCTAAGATGATATCAACTCCCCAGACTGGAAGTTCTTCCCGAACAGCAATCTCCACCTCCTTCTGGAAGAAACCACATGATAAAAACATTTTATGCACCGGAACATAAAGAGTTTGGAGCGCCAAACCTCGACAGGGTACACAGCCCACGGTGTCTGACCGTGGAGAAAAAGGCAAAACAGCTGCCTTTACAAAAGAGTGCATGGCTCCTGAATCCCTCACAATTTTGACTGAGGTTTGCTGGTCTCCATCCCTTAATCTTACAACTCCATCAGAGATGAAGATCTGATAGTATGAATCAATATCAGAGATGCTGTTTGTTTGAACTGTAAAACTAGAGGGTTCAACTAAGTCTGAAGGCATATTTTGCCTACTGGTGCCACTAAAACAGTGGATTTAACCTGCATCAATTTGCCTTTCCCAGCCAGCACGGGACATTTTTTTTTTCCAGTGGCCCTTTTGATGACAGTAATGACACACATCAGACCCCCCCTTTACTGGGAAACTGTGGTTCCACCCTCAGAGGTCCACCCTGTCTCTGACTTTTATCCCCATTAGAGTGAGCTTTGTCCCAATGAGAGCGCTCCCCAAAGACACGCTTGTGAGTTAATAAATACTCATCAGCTAATACTGCTGCTTCACCCAGAGTGGTAACCTTACGTTCCGTGATGTAAGTGGCAATGTGATCTGGTACAGCCTGTTTAAACTGTTCCACCAGCATCAGCTCACATAACATTGGAAAAGTATCTACCTCAGCTGCTTTACACCAACGAATAAAATGCAGTTCCAAATCTCTTGCAAATTCCACATATGTTTGTTTACCTGTTTTCTTCCAGCCTCTGAACTTTTGTCGGTATGCTTCAGCGACCAGCTCATAAGCTTTCAGAATAGCCTCTTTTACCTTTATGTAGCTTTTGCATTCCTCTGCTGACACAGAAGAATAAACCTCTTGTGCTTTTCCTGTAAAGACACACTGTAACATTAATGTTTGTTCTTCATCAGGCCAACCTCTAGCATTAACCACACATTCAAACAGTACAAAAAAATGCATCAACATCTCTTTCATCAAATTGAGGCATCAACCTTAAATTTTTTGCAACATCGAAATGAGCAAGTGTTGCACCCTCACCAGTGCCCATAGGCAGTGCCCCTGCTTTAATCAGACCCAATTTCTGTTGCTCAACTTCTAATTTCCTTTCTTCCACTTTCAATTTCATTCTCTCCAACTTCTGTTCATGTTCTAACTTTAACAATAACAATTCCTTTTGTTGTTCAAAGGTTAAAACCAGGTGAAGAAATATCACTCTTATCTTCCTCTGTTTCCAGAACTCCTTCCTCTTGGAGGTTTGCTTTCAGAATGTTCTTGATTGTCTGCTTTGTGCGTCTGGTGTCCACATCAATTGCATAATGTTGTGCTAGTTTGAGCAACTGTTCCTTTGTAATTCCAAAGCTTCATTGGATGGAGCCTCAACAAACTCATCGACAACAGTAGCCATAACTTAATCCAAACCTGATAATTCAAACACACAATGGAGATAAAAAACACAAGTCACTGAAACACTGGTTTCCCCCCTACTAACTGCCTATCCAAGGCACTAAATAAACTCAACCCTAGTCTTCAGTGGCATTGCCGAGTTCGCCAGGGGCCCTCCCGGAGTACCATCCAAAACCATAAAAGGCAAAAAGAAACTGCAGCAGCCCCTCTATTAGCGACTGCCGCTACACCTACCAGAAGAGAACACCAGTGAAAACTTCACGACAGTACAACACCCAGTCCATCTCCAATTTAGACAAATCTGCAATATACTAAACTCTGGCAAACTCTGGTCCCACCATATATCCGTAACTTTCCACTAATAACCACACTATCACAAATACCAGTGCTAAAACAAGTTGGCTTCGGACGAGGCCCCATTTTGTTACATTCTGTGGCAAAGAACAAAACAACATGAGAAGACTATACTAAATAGAATATAAAGTAATTTATTTAACAAATAAATGGATGTAACAAAACACAGAAATTAAGAATCAATCAAACATAGTCCACTAAACAGAAGATGAACCAAACATACTTCTCTAAACAGAAGAAAAAAACCCAAAGTACACAAGGTGTGGGAGATCCAGCCAGGTGGGAAGCCAGAGCCAGACTGATTGCCCTGAGCAGTGCTTTGCAGTCCCAGCCCAGGGGCCACACCCACTTCCTTCCAGGTGCGAGCAATCCTGCCTGATGATTCCTTCCACAGCACCAGGACTTGGAGGAACCTCCTCCATCCATCACAGTCTCACTGAGGACTAGTAAATGTCGTTGTCCTTAGTTGCTCCTGCCACCCAACATAGTAGTATTTGAGTCCATTTTATGCACATTTACAGGATTTGGGTTCCACCAGAATATGTTTACATATTTTTTCTTGTACTGTATGTTATGGAAGCAAATTTTTGTTTTAGTTTCTGTCACTTTACGGTTACAGTTCCAAAAAGGCCCGGCCTCCTCCGATTGGTCAGCTGAAATTAGGTAATGTTGGTTATGTACTGTGACCAGAAATCCCTGAGTACAGAAATAGCAGCCCTAATGGAGAAATAATGCGGGACTGTGAGGAAGCTGTCCGTCTTTGTTTGAGGGTGTGACCAAGCATGGACTTCAAGAAATCAGCTTTGTTTTTTTATTTTTCTTGTTTTGACGTGAATTTCGGCTGTGTTTGCAGGGCTTTTACATACACAAAACAGCTTTAACACACTGTAGATAAGTGAAATTCAACATGCTGTCAGCCTTGCCCTCATAATTTCTTACAGGAGCCCCCCTGAAACATGTTTATCGTCTCATGTTTCTAATGTTTCTAAAATGTGTGTTTTCTAGATATAACAGGTTCAAAATCAAATCTCAATTGTAAGACTTTTTCAATAACTCTGATGACCTTTCTATGATTGGATTAGATTTAGCGCTGCAGTACAAAAATATATAAATTAAAAAAAATACACGATTCCTTGAAGATCTTTGACGGAATTACTGTTTTTGTTTGTTCCACAGGTTACAATTACAGGTTCTGTTTAGTTTACAAGAATTTGACAATTATTCAAAAAACACTTTACAGGTTGTGATCTTCCTTCCATGTTGGTTTCCATTTAGTTCTTGACACTCTGAAAAACAATTTAAGGACCATTAGTTGATTTTGTCGCAAAAAGCACATCATTAGGATGTTTTTTTTATTCACAGTTCCATAAAATCTACAGTGTAATGCAGAATTAAGTTAAAAGTCTGCACTGCATTACCTCAGAACAGCATAACTGATGCAGCCCTGGCATTTTACACATGTAATTCATTGCAATTTGGAGAAAGGGGTAAGTGCATTAAAACAATCTGAAACACTAACAGGAAAATCAATGGTGTTGCCAAGAGCTTGCTCTTATCCCTCAAAGCACAGGAACAATTTTCACACTTAACATGCAGTGGGAGGGGAGCTGAGGGGAGGGGAGCGGATGATTATTGCTGGGGTAATTAAAAATCAGCCGTCAGATGGGTGATTGGAAAGCAATAAGGGAGTCAATAATGTGTCCTGTTGAATGGAGGTGAGGAAACACCACGTATGGGAGGATGGAGATAGTGCAGGAGTACCGGGGAGGCCAAGCACTGGTGAGATTCAATATGACAGCAGTCTTTTGAAACTTCTATTCATCAGCGGATGAAAGATTCAAGAAGCTACAGGCACAGAAGATGAGTTACGGGAAGCAGGATGGAGAAGGAAGCGAAGAAAGAAAGAAAATGAATTCAGCCATTAAATAGAGGTGATGATATGTGTTAAAGAGCAGTGAGAAGATGTGGGAATGTCGATATGAGAGGGATCAATGATGATTGAGAATCAATAAGCAATAAAAACAGAGAGAGACTTTGAAACTTTGTTTAATCTTTGTCTCAGCTGAATGACTTCTCCATGACTCCCCCTTCTACCCTAGAAACACCAGAAGTTATGAAATGGCACATCTGAAAACTCCAAAGGGCTTTTTCCAGTTACAGCAGTCGTTTTCATGAATAAATGTGGCTTTGTTTTAATAAAAAGCCTTTCTAACTGCGATGAAGGCAGGAATCACTGAAATACATCTCTGTCCTTTGTGACTAATGCAGTCTGCCGACTAAAGTACACAAAGGGGGACACAGAGGAAACAAAAAGAATGTACAATATCTACACATATATTTTTCTCATCTACCAAGTAGAAACAATAAATGAGGTCTCCTTGAAAACTCATTAGCTCTAGCTGCTCCAGGATCTATCGGGGTTTTATTCTGGATCCAAGTGGTAGAACTGAGTGGATGTGGTGAGACACAAACTGGATTCAAATATACTGCGTGTTTACTTTGCTGTCATATTTTACAACACTGTTGGAAATACAGGGATGTATTGTTCAGCATCCTTGTCTTTTGTCTGCTGCAGGTTACTCAAAAAGTTCTGTTGTTTGAAAGGTGCACAAACTGTAGTTTGGCAGACAAAGACAGGTTGTCTAAATCCTCCCACAGCTTTATGTTACACTGAGTTCCCACAATTATTATACAACATACTGTAAAATGCAAAGTGTTCTGCTGTCAAACATGTTTAACTGCTCGACTAAAGTTAGGCTTGTGGTAGCTTGAGTGTGCACTTTGCAGTTGTATTATATAATATATTGGATGACTAGAAAAAAATATAAACTACAAATCAATAACAGGTCACACTTGTACTACGACTGATATTATCTTATGCAATGATGGTGTTAGCTTCCTCAATATGATGCCAAAAAGTGTCAGGAACTTTTTTAATGCTGTGCGCATAATCTCGTAGATTGTTTGTGTAATGTGTTCATACAAATTTTGAGTAAAAACTGCATTTTTTTGGTGCAAAATTTTGACTCTATCTGTTTGCTTGGAAGAAATTACATGGAATGGTCCTCTACCATCCATGAATATATTTACAAGACTGTTGCAGAATCTGAAGGAATTAAATAAAAGCTTCAGATATATCTACATGTCTATACTAAAATGTGTAGTTACAGGGAATAATTTTCAGTAAGAATCATGCTGTCTTTACTTAGTAACACAATGCAATAAAGAAGCTACAAGCTCTTAACTGTGGATGCTTTATACAAACCTGACTAATCATAGTATCTGCTAGCTTTATCATAAACAAGCCTGCTTATGTGCGGCAGCGAAAATCAACGCTGGCCATTTAGAGCATCAGCATTAATCCCAATCAACAACGTGGCTATGCAGTGACATTCCACCCCAGAAACACAGTGCAGAGCTGCACACTCACAGTGGCTCTTTAGAAGGGTCATAAGTGTGCGTTTTGTGACTGTCAAAGCTCCGCTGGACTCTCCGCCTCTTCACCAGAGACACAGAATCTGACAGTCGCCTCTCATGGTTGGTTACCTCCGACTATCAGCTCAGTGTTTCTGTCCATGCTACACTGAGTGATGGTCGGTCAGTCTGCTCCATATCCCCTGACTTTCTCCATCACATAATATGGCACCAAAAGTCCTCTTCAATATGCTATGAGCGAATGTAAGAGTAAAATCTGAGGGTGTGGCTACCCTTTAATAATCATTTTATGTACATAATCTACCTTTGGGCTCTTCCTGACCCCTGATCCATCAGTCTATCTGTGTGATATTGCAATTACCTGGATTTTCTATTATGCTACATTACTTACTGAAAGAGCACCAGAGCAATTTAGAGCCCTGCCTGTCATTATAGAAGATGACATCATGTCCTCCTGAACTTTTGTGGAAATATGGGAATTTTTTAGCAATATGGGATAAGTTAACAATCTACCACTATAACCACTGCCAGCATTTTCAAATAAATTCATTTTTTTCTTAAATAGGCCAAGAATTCAATTAGTGGAAGTCACCATATTTTTATCCACATGGAGAAGGTTTGTGAAAAAGCATTTTGTCAGGACTACTGTCAGTGACTCAACTCCAGGACTGTCAATGATGTCCCCCATTCCCCCATCATTTGCCTCAACAATGATTGTGTTAAAGACAACCGAATCCCAGACTACAGGATGTTGCCCAGTTAAACATCTGCTAAAAACAATTGCCATACTTTCTCCAGGAGCTTTCCAGCATGTTGCATATGCTGCTTCTGTTCTGGGCCTTTAGAGCATTTATACACAGTCGAGGTGTAAAGAAGGACAAGTATGAAAATTCCTTATGGAACCTCACACTCATAAATGGATTTAAAGAAAAAAAAGTCTTGGCTTTCCAAATATTCTTGGACCGGATTGAGGGGTTGGTGGGTGGGGGGTTTCTAACAATATAGTCATTTTGCAGTTTGTGGTGATTTACAGTCACTTGTTTTACAATAGTTACATTGAGAAAAATATATTTTTGGGTCAGTGTGCATATGTTGATAAATGTTTAAGTTGTGCTACAGTAATCACTGCACAGTTCAGCATAGGTACTTGGGGTTCAAACTTTCCAGAATGAGCTGAATGAACTGCTCAGCTTATTGTACAAGAGCAAGTGAAAGAGCTCTGATACTGTACCTGCTGAAATCAGAAACTGTGCATTCAAACTTAGTCACTGAGTAGCCTTCTTGTGCAGCAACAAACTGCTCCCAGTGCTCCTGCAACACTCCTTGGAAGTCATTGCAGCACCATTAGTAAATCTCTTAACCCATCTCAAAGCAGTAGCCATTCAACTTGAATTTAATTTTGGGGAGAAGGAAGAAGTCACAGGGAAGTAAATCTGATGAGAAGGGCAGGTGCAGAGTGATGGTTGTGTTGTTGTGGCCTAAAAACATGCACATTGCCACACTATAACCAAGTGCACAGAACACCAGACCACCCACATGCCATCAGTTCAGGATGTTTGTGCTGAAAGTTCTTCTTCAGACACCTCAGGTTGTTACAATAGGACTCTGCAGTGACGTTCTGACATTAGGACTAGACACATTTGTGGTGTACAGCCATGCAAATATGTAAGAAAACAATGAGTGTGATCCTGACCTGATGTACCTTCTCCAATGTTGGAAACTGTGGTCTCTGAAAACTGTTGTTCCTTCTCTTGTTGGTAGCTGCAGACCCACCGTTCATCACCAGTGATATTCTCAACATTATGTTTGGATCAACTCTGCTGCTGATGCAGAATTTGATGTTTTCTGATCTGCTCTAGTTTTAGTTCCATCATAAATGTACAAAAGCATGTGTAAATGAAGTTATTACTTGCATATGTTGCAGGTGCGTGACTGTGTAGCATTCTCTGGATGAGAAAAATGACCAGTCGTGGGACTTCTTGACAACCCAGTGTGTGTACAATACAGCAGCTTGTTGTTCCAGAGTCTGGTTGCTGAGTCTAGGAAATGCCAAGTTACTTCTGCTTCAATTTGTTCTGCCTCATTGACTTGTTTAGTCATTTAGTTTTCCTTTTATGTCCGTAGTCACTTCACTTAGTTTCTCCTGCCCATTCAGCTGTTCTTATCTTTGTGTTGACTTCACAAGGAAGAAAAAATAAAACTTAAAAAAAGTCAGACACTAGATGTGAACAGTCAATTGAATAAATCAGGTATAAACAATCCAAATATCTGAACCCCTTTAGCATTTAAACAACTTTTATAAAAGGGGTTGCATTAGTTTGAACTGTCCTGTCCATATTCCTAATGACATAAAAATATATACTCACCTGCTTCTCTTTTCGTCACAACTGCTGCAGGTGATCAGCGCAGAGGGAGAGCAGCTGCTGGTATGTTCACCTGCAGTTCATCCCCATCACCTCTGGTATAAAGACCATCTCCCAACACCGTTCAGTGTGGGAATCTACTGCCAGTCACACATAGACTACGGTGCATGACAAAGCCTTGGACTGCCGGAGCATCCTTCCCTTTTTCCCCCTGCCGTCCTCCTGGGTGAGGACTGGGACCCCTGCCATCCTCTAGGCGAGAGGACGTGGACCCCCTGCCTGCTCCGGTTGACCCGGCCCTGCTCCCCGAAGTGATCCTGGTGTCATTCCTGACCGCCGCCGCTGCACTCCCCGGATCGCCGGCGTTCGCCCCCCGACCGCTGATCCATGGGAGCATGCCTCCCCTCTCCCTCACCCGTAGTGAGTTTTGGCCTTAGTTGGAGTTTATAGTTCATTTGTTGTATTTTTGTGAATAAAACCCCGCAGAATCCAGTCTGCCTGCCGTCTGCTCTGTGCCGCTCTCACTTTGGGTTCAAACCCCCCTCCCACCATTACACTTTTGCAGTTCCTCATTTGAAACTCACTATTTGCTAACCTGCAAACAGTAAGACAAGACAATGTTTTTTTTCTTCTTTTTTTTTTTTTACTGTGGTGTCAGTTCATAGTATAGAAAGTAAATATTAACAGTCATTTATTACATCTTTGGTTGGAAAATTAGGTTTTTGAAAGACAAACACGAAGTTTGAACATAGATTTTTTTAAATTTAAATATAGCACTGAGGTGACTGCAAAATACCAGGCAAACACACAACCACATTTATCAAACTGACCCCCTTGTGACCTCAGAGATTTGTACTCATGTGTTTCCGAGTGATGTTGATTCATAGCTGTTCTTACTATTAAAGCTAGCTGAAGGGCGCCGTTAATGGAGCAGGGACAGCGGCGGCCATATTTCTATCACCAGGCTGTATTTCCATACATCTCCACCACATACAACCTGTATTCCTCCCCTCAGTAACAGCCCCAGTCATATAAATTGTTTACGGCGTAAATGCTTAGTCCTTTCCAGTGAGGGATCTAAACTACAATTTTATAATGCAGTGACTCACCCTCGGACCAGGGCTTGTTAAAACATACCAATGTCTCTGTTTCATGGAAACCAAACGGAAGCAGCAACAAGACTCTTCTGAGTCCTTTATGCTGAAGATGACCACATTGTATTTGTGCTACTGTTGCAGCTGTGGGTGCTGGAACCATAGGTCAACCACTTTTAAAGACACATCCACACATATTTTCAATCATTTCAGATCTGGCAGAGGTTTTGTGGAGCAACTCGGATTCCGTACTAATAAGGATGTAAACAGTTTATTGTAAGAAAACAACAGGTGTTGTTCAGTTTATACCTGCCTACAGTGCCAAACACAGTGAAGACACTTGTAAAGGTGAGTAGGTGAGTGGGGACTTTAGAGAGCTCATATTATGGTTCATGGGGTTTTACTTTGCTTTTACTGTGTTATACAGTTGCTTTTAGTACTTTGAAAGGGTCTACAAACTTACACAGGCACTCAGAAGGAAGTTGTTTTCTCTCACAGTAAACACGCCTCCTGACCTCCCTGAAATACCTCGTTTAAAGTTCAGGCTTTTTTTCTGTTACTTATCGACATCTTCTTCCACTGTCTACTTATTGGCTACTTCTTCCACTGTTACTGCCATGATAATAAAAACTAAACCCCCCTCCAAACACAAACGTCCTTTAGTTAGGTGTAATAAAGGAATGTAATTTTTGCTCATATAATCATTATGAATGTGATTTGCTGCCCTGGCTCTGTACCAGTGTACACCAATGTGCACAGTGTAGGTGTGTGTTGATAGCTGTTGCCATTTGAGTAATTAGAATTAATTCCTTGTGTCTCCGAACTTCAAGAATTGGACAATTACACACTGACCTCCACTGATTCCATTGACCTGAGAGTGTTGCTGGATAATGCAAGCTAAATAATCGTACAAAGACTATCACACATTACCTCAAAAGTTGGATTTTTAACCCACATGAATTAAAGCAAGAGCTGAAAGGTGTGTAGCTTGGTTCACAGCACATCCACAAGTTGCCTTCAACAGGTTGCAGCTTCAGGCCAGCATTTATAGTATATATCTAATGGACACACTGTGCATCTCAGTGTAGAAGTAAATGAGTCAAAACATTTTTTTTCCCTTTTACGATGAACCATGGTGAATTTGATGGGAATGATATCCAAACCAAGCAATTGTGAAACACAGTTAAAGAGTCTCCAGGAGGTGGTGAGTGGCAACAAAAGATTATTGGCAAATTCACGGTCTGTTTACCGTTATACTTTATTTTTGGGCTTTATTATTGATATTATTGATATCATCAGTGCTCATGTGTGACACACCCTGGTATTGTTAGCTTTCAATCAATAATCAGGCTGTGAATCACTATACATTGTACAAAGAACTGAGTTTTCGCAGAGATATGATAATTATGCAACATTATTTCATAGTTTTGGATTTAGTTGTGGTTGATTGACTGTCTAACTTTACGAAGATCACTTTCCATGCTCCACGGTTGTTTTAAGGAACACTACTGTGTTTCTCCTGCCTTTGTATTTTCCTGCTCTGCCCTCATTAGTTTGACCTGAGCTTCATTATTAACCAGCCACTGGTTTTTGCCATCACTTGATTCTGGTCTCCCCTGGTTTCCCTGTTACCCTGACAGATTGTTGTTTTTGTATTCTGTTTCTTTGGACCAGTTCTTGACATTCTGTGGACTTTGCCTGCGTTTGGTCCTGGACTCCTCTGAAGCCATTTCGTTGAGTTTGTTTGCTGCCTGAGTTTGTTCAGACCCTCAGTAAGTTTTATTAAAGTTCACTTTTGTTTATTCATCCTGCCTGTCTGCCTGGTGTCCTACATTTGGGACCTGTTCATAGCTGACACTTCATGACACATTAATATTAAGGTGGTACCATCTGAATTCCAGCGTGGTAAACATCTGAGGGATGAAGACTCTGGTCACGTGACTTGAATTTGAACCATTAAATCATAAAGTTGGTAATGTTACAGTTGTCGTCTTGGACTTTGACAGTAGCTCAAACTTTAAAGCATAAGTTTTAAATCATCTGTTGCTGTTGAAAGTCGGCGTGTTTAAGTTGAGGACATGCAATAAAAAAGGTTAACTAGAAAATAAGAAGGACCTCCAGGAGGAGAAGGATGAAATGGAAGCAATGCTGCAGAAAGGCAAGCCTGCCATTTTTTATTTATTTTTTTGCAGTGGATCATTCATTTTAATTACAGTGCTCTTGCTTTGCAAATATTCCACCACTACAATTCTATCTGTCACTATTGTGAGGGAACACTAAATACCTACCGCCCATGACTGGATTAAAGAATTACAAACAAGCCAAAACGATAGTGTGGTGCAGCCAGATTATTATATTCTACAGAATGGGCTCGATAAGCAGGATGAGTCTCACACTGGTCCTTGTGAGCAAAAGTTTACATCCACTTGTAAAGACCATGTACAGTATATCGTGGCTTTCTTGTGTTTCCAAGGACTCTCATAACTCTTCATTTTTGTTTGATGACATGATTGAAATGCATACATCTTTATCACAATAAAACAACTTACATTTTGATTCTTTCATAAATGCATTATTGGTGTTCTGGAAATATGACAAAATCTGCTGGGTCGAACCTATTCACACAGCAATGCTAATATTTGATTAAATACCCGTTGCACATTCTCACTTCTGGTTGTATCTTTGACTCACCTCTTGACAGAACTAGTGCAGTTTAACTAAATTAGTTTGCTTTCTGACACAAGCTTGTTTCTTCAGCACAATCTACAGGTTCTTGATGGAGTTTAAGTTAGGAGACCAGTCTGAATGCAATGCTAATGCATCGGCACACTTAATAATAGCTTGTGTGTTATTCTGTACTGTTCTGTAACATAAGAGGAGTAAATGAAGAGCTCAAGAACATTCTGATTACGTGATATAACACCACAAGCTAGTTGAGTGCGTAGGCCTAATGGAGTGCATTAATACAGCCACCCTTACTGTTTTCTATGTACAACAGCCCCACTGGCAGCTGCAGTAATCAAGTTTATGTAGTGGGTGTCAACACATGATTTAAATGGTAAATGTTCTGCACTTATAAGACACCTTTTAACCTTAGCAAGGTTTTACAAAGTGCTTAATAATATGCTTCTCATTCACACACACACACACAAACTGATGGTGGCAGAGCTGTCACACAAGATACTGATGGACCATCTGGGGCGCCTACACAGAATGATTCATGGGATGGAAGGTGGGGAAAGTGGAAATCTTATTGTGGCATATCAAAACCAAAAGACACAACTGAATTTCAGTAATTCTATGATACTGTTGTTTAAAATAGGCTTGTTAAAAACCTTTCATTGATCGGATGTTATTGATTTTTAGATTTACTTGACTAAATAGTACCGGTACAGGTACAATTTTTGCAATTTGACTGTTCAAAGTAGTCCAGGAGAAGAGATGATACAGTGTATCTGAGTTAAAAAGTTCACTGATAGGCGTCATGAACTGGGAAAATTGTTAGAAATATCTGTGCATTAAAAGATCACATCCAGGCTGTATTTATGATTTCAGTATTGGAAAATCTGTCCATGAATGATAGTAATTTATCGAAATAGCAACTTCTGATTCAATAAAAACGAGTTTTCATCAACCTGTTGCCATATTTTGGCATCTTTCCTGATTAGAGAGGTCATGTTGTTAAATGCATCCATACGCACAATGATGTCACTGCTGCAAATATCCTGATGTGGAATGTAAAAAATCAGCCTAATAGAATACATGAATATGGCAGAGATATATTTCAACTTTAGTAAATGGATCAAACTTTTACAGGAAAAAAAAATCTCAAGCTTAGCTGAGCTCAGGACTCAGCTGCATAACAAAAGATCTACCTGCAGCTGAGTTACTGTTGTGTTGTGATAAGTGTGTACCTGTCTTCCTTTGGAGACGTTCATCTCGCAATAGTTTTATGAGGCTCAAGTGCAAGATATGAGACACAACACCAGAAAAAAATGAACAAAGGTTTTCTTTTTTTTTTGCAAACAAGACAATATAAGGTAAGAGAACTGCAAAAGCCGCTAACGGACTATAAGCATAAGTGACGAAAGGTCACAACTAGGAGTTACTGTAAGCAGAACTAGGAATGGAAGCCCACTAGCTGGCAGGCGGAGTAATACTAGAATAAGCAGAAATATAAAAGACGGACTAACCCACAATAGGTAATACCTAGGCAGGGAAGCTACAAAGAATTAAACAGAGATAAACTATGCAGGAGGAAGCTATACAAGATTCTAAATACCGAAGCTAAGCTATACAAGATGCTGGATACTGAAGGTGCTATGAGTCTACCTCAGAGTTAATGGGAACTAAGCTGAGGGAGCGCCTCGGAGAGCAGTGAGTGGCGTCTGCTTATGTGGGTGAACAGGTAGTTGAGTAAATAATATTGTATAAGAAGTTTGTCTATCAGTATAGTTAACAGTCATATAAAGACAACCATTCACAAGCATGGAGACACTGGTGTTCATTTGACTTGTGATTTACACCCTCACAGCCTCCCTTCAGTGTCTCGTTGTGTGTGTCAGAGTGTGTCTGTGTGAGAAGAAAAAAGCGGGAGAGCAGATGTGTCACCTCTTGATGAGATTTCTTTGAAGATAAGCCTGTATTTACAGTTCAATATGGTAGAGCAATAACAGTCGCGTTCAAAGAGAAAGAGGCATCTAACAGGTGGACAGAAGGAGGCAGATCGAAACAGGACAGAACACAGACAGCAAAGAGGAAGAGTGGTGAGGGAATAAGACGAGAGAATGAAAGTAGAAGAGGGAAGATGCAGAGAAACCCTGGGGTTTCCTGCAGAGAGAGACAGATCGAGAACAAAGAAGAGATAAAGTAAAAACAGTGAAGGAGAGACTATTGTGAGTGATATGAACACACTCCGCCCAAACACACACCCACACAGAGTGGGGACGGTAACACCTTTATTTCTTCTCTGCTATTGCAGGTTTGATCTTTAATATGAACTGATTGATGGTGTGTGTTTGGAGGTGAGCTGCTTCTTTTCCAATCTTCTCTTCCTCTGTTTTCATTCTCCCCTCGAACAGTCAGTGTGGATGGAACAAATGCTGCAGGTCAGTTATCTCAAAGAAAAGATTTCTCCACCGAACAGAGAGCTCTGAGTGCTGCAGGTCATTAGGAGGAGCTATGTACAGCATGTTTCCTGTTTCAGAGGCTTGTTTTAAATATACATCTGATATCAATGTTTGTTTCAATCGATCAGGCAGGTGACACATTAGGAAATTGTTAGAGGTTAAATTTAGTGGGTGAAGCGGAGTTTTTTTTTTCCATTTTACTGCTCTTGTTTGAATTGTTTGAGTTTAAAAATGACTTTTGGTCTCAGTTTTGCAAAAATCTTTACATTCTATAAGAAATACAAGTGTAGATGTTGACTTATTTTTTAAAGGTTACGAAGACAAAAGTTTTAGAAATAAGAGAAAAGTGTCAAAAAGATATTTGCTGCTTTTGTGTTCAGTATTACACATGCAAGCCCTTAAAAGCAGGGGTAGGCAGTTAATTGTTTCTGGCAGCACTGGGCAGAAGTTCTGTTCTAATCTTTATTTAATATAAGTTGTAATAAAAGTCATGTGTGGGTTTTGGATTTGGATTTCTAATTAGAACAAATGAGTTAAAAATGAATGAAGTTATGTCTGATTCTTCTATTTCCAGGTGCTTCTGTCTTTATAAACTTTCAAAATCTCGGTTAACAATATCTGAACTTACGTATTTTAAATATTTCGAGTCTATTAAAATGATCTGACACCCAGTGGTGTGTCTCTGTGTTGCAAATGGAGACAGATGCTTATTAAGAATGTTTTGAATCTTTTTTGTATTTCTAGGGAATTGTCACTAGAGTCTAAATTTCCCAGAACAAATACCAGAGGGATCCAAAGATTGTGAGTGTTTGTGTGTTTACATCTACTTCAACCTGATGAATAATCGATGTACTGATCACTTTTTCTCTCCATCGTCACTATGGAGAGGACAAAGTGCACTTTTAACAGACTTTCAGTGATGAAAATTTCAAAAAACAAAAGGACATCTGACTCACTGATTAAGTCTTGTGTTAGATTTTCTGTTTTTCAAAATCAAGTCTTTTGATTTTAACACCAGAACTTCACTGTTGTCGCTGCTCTCATAAATTGCTACCACTTCTCTCCTTTTTCTCCTTCCCCATTTGACCTCTTTTATTTCGACTCCTTCTCCCTTTCTAAAAACTTTTTCTTCATCCACAGAAACTCAGCAGTCAGCTCTGAACTTTGCCCAGTCAAATATTTGAACAGAGGATCTGATCATCTGAAGCTATGAGAAACCAATTTTGTTCTCTCCGTCATTCGGTCTGACTTTCTTTTCCTGCCGTCTCTCCAATTCTCTCTCAGGCACTTCCCCCCGTCTCTGTCATCGACTTGTCTGTATTGATTCCATATAAAACAAGCTGATTTGATCGTAGGTTGTGATATTGATGCACTGCTGACCTCTTGACTGTGGCTCACAAAAACGAGGACACACTGATGCCTGCATAAAGTCACTGACACACAACACACAAAAAAACCAAACAGACATCAGTCTCCTTTCTGTTTTAAAGGTGAAAGTGGATTGATTTCTGTCTTTGGACGTCTGTCCCTTTAGGCATTTGTGGCCGATGCGTCATTATTGTATTTGTGTGACCTCTATAGCTTTTCTTTTGTTGCCATAAATAAGCTGCAGACATGAAAGAGATGGTGAGATTCAAGAAAATGAGAGACAGAAAGGTCGAGTACTCGACAAGATGGATGAAGAGAGACAAGAAACAGCAACAGAAAAACAAAAATAGCGAGAGCGAAGGAGTGCAAGCGTCACAGAGAGAATCCTCGGGGGAGATGCGGAGATGAGATTCATATGCCACGGGGGGTCGAAATTAAAGTTTCACAGAACTTAAAGTAAAGCCTATTTATGGGAGCAATTTTCATATTCATGCAATATTTCACACCACACACACACATGCACGCACGCACGCACACACACACACACACACACACACACACACACACACACACACACACACACACACACACACACACACACACACACACACACACTCTCACACACACATGCCCCCACAGACACAAGAGCTTCTCCTGCTGATAAGAGCCCAAACCCTCACCACAGAATCCTAGTCAGCGAGGACAATTCAGCCGGCACAGTGCATAAATTATCAAGCAGAATCTTAAAATAGCCAAGATAGCAATTTACAAAAAAAAATAATATGTGTATATATATATATATATAAACACTAAGAGAGGCCAGTTTAATGGGAGGAATGTACTTCATATTCATGGAGATTCAATATTAGCAAGAACTGTGGCTGTGTGACTCACACTTATGCAACTGGACTAATGAAAGTCGGCGAGTTTGACATCATGAGGGGAAGTAATGGCAAAAGTTTGTTTTGTTCTGCAGCAGGAGATCCAACCAGGCCATTAGAAGTAGCATTTCATCGAAACTCCTTTTTATTAATGCTCATAACGAATCTAATAATTCAAGAAATTTGCTGAAGCACGTCCCATCTGTTTACCTGGAGGTGTTATTTACCTGCTAGAAGACAGAAGAAGGAGGAGGAGAAGAAGACTTTTTATTTGTCACAAATGCATTTTTACAGCATTATCAGAGTACAGGCTCAACCATGGTACATTGCTCCTAGAGCACGAAGGGTTAAGGGCCTTGCTCAAGGGCCCAACAGTGGCAGCACTGGGTTTGAGCTTCTGGTCGGTAGCCCTGAGACTTAACCGTTGCACCACTGATATGAAAACTCATTATTACTCCAAGGAACGTGGCGGAGTTATGTAACAATCGACGTTGGTCTGTCAGTAACATTACTCAAAAACAGACTAACGGATTTGGATGAAATTTTCAAGACACTTTTTTTTTGATGAAAAAGGTCAGAAATGACACAAGGACCCCCTCATTAGATTTTGGCAGTGATGTAGCTTATTAGTCTGGATCCATGGATTTGTTAAAGATTTCTGTATTATTGCAAGATAGCGGTATGGCATCACTGTAACCATGACAAGTGAACACTACATCAGCTGCCTGCTGACGATCACATGATTG
Source organism: Amphiprion clarkii (assembly GCA_027123335.1). Taxonomy (NCBI): domain Eukaryota; kingdom Metazoa; phylum Chordata; class Actinopteri; family Pomacentridae; genus Amphiprion; species Amphiprion clarkii. Next base: position 8,331,579 of record CM049578.1, read on the forward strand.
CGATCCTACTACAAATCCACCACTGCAGACTTATCCGTTGGAAATGATACAAGGAACAGTTGATGAAATTGTAGGGGTGTGTCCAAGTCCCATCAATTCCCGCCGCCACTACCTAGTTAGGTCATTCAGTATTCATACGTTACATACACATGCATAACACACCTGAGCTCAGTGCAAGGTCATTTTGTTTGTGGGTACATCTATATTAAATGGCCACATTCTATGTTACTGTGGTTTCTGGTCATCAATAGCTAATAAACAAATGATGCATTTCTAAAATAAAAAATAATGCTGTATTTCAGACAATGCAATATGGGAGAATGAACAGCCTTGGCAGAGTACTGTGCTCTGAGTGCTTCTCTTGTTCTCAGCAATTTAATTAAAACCGACAATAAAAACAGAGGATTTTGCACAAGCTCCTTGCTTTCTGTTTCTCATGTTTTTAAAAACAAAAAAACAATTTCCAAAAAAAACTTTTCACATTGAGGTTTCTAAAAAATATTGTTCTTTGTTCAAGTGACGTGGTTTCAGGGCTGTCAGGACAGCTGGTTGTTGGCTTCTGAACAAAATTAAATGGTCTGGCATGGAACAAGTCCCTGGAAGATGACTTCAATTAGTTTCAGACTGTCCGATTCCATCAGCAAGGCAACATTTTGTTACGGCAGGTGCAAAGGCTCAAGTGCAGGAAATAAGATTCAGAACACAAAAGCAGTTTAAAAGAATTTATTAACAAACCAAGATATATACAAAACAACAACCTGAACCGGAAACTAACTAAGGAATATCCTTAAAGCGGAACTGAACTAGAGACCCTCTAAAAGAGAGGCGGACTAACTACAGGAACTAGAAAAACATAAACAGAAAACCCACTGTTGGTAAAACCAAGGCAAGAATTCAACAAAAACACTAAACTTGATATATACAATTTCTCAGCTAATGTAATCCTGACTACCAAAGACTCTCAAGGACAAAATGAAACTAGTGTCCAGTGAAATAGCACAAACAACTAGAAATAACAATAACCCCAGAATTAAGTGATAGCAAAAATACCCAGATTAACAAACTACAAGGCCTGGTCTACAAGTCTGGTAATGCTAGGGCTAGAGAACTTAACTGAATGTCCTAGGCGAAACAGAGTCCAAGTTAGAAGCCAGAATCGAACAGTCCAGGGGGAAACGGATCTTGTCCTTGATGTAACTCAGCCTGCAGTGGAAAGGTTGGCTTGCCTGAGGACGACTGGTGACTGGCTTCAGGCAAGGCAAGTATGGCTTTCCAGATGGCGTGACTGCTGTTCCTGTGACAGCGGTAGGTGTGAGTTCCAGAACCGAGGATCCAGAGAATCCAGGTAAGGCAACTCAAGAGCCAGGGACACGAACAGGCAGGAGCCGATACTAGACACAGAGAAACAGGATTACAAATAGCTCGAGAACAAAAGGCACAGACTGTAAAGTGCAAGGCACTAACTGAGGATGGAATTCAATGGTCCGGCTCCGAATGAAGACTGGCGTCTCATCTTATAGGGAGTCCGGAGTAGATGATTGCATGACTTCCACCTGCACTTGATCTGCTGATTACAATTCGCCACATCTGCCGCCACTCAGCTGCACCACTGAACACCTAGGAGAGGAAGAGAGAGAGACCAGGCCCAAGGGAGGGAGGAGCACTGCCACTAGCTGTGACACATTTTTATTTACCCACTAAAATATTTCATAGCTCTCTTCACAAAAATGAGGGTGCAGACATTTAAGGTGCCCAGAGAATAAAACTCAAGCATCAAATGTGTTCCATTGTTACATGTATTGTGATATTTTCCAATTATATCTCCATTCTGCCTGAAAAGATCATTGTTCCTTCACTGCTATCATACAACTCGTTAGTGGGTGGTATTGGAAGTCCCAGTGAATCTACTAATTTGCGTCAACTTAGGAAAAACATCACTGCATGCATTGATTAGATACACACTGGTGTTCAAAGAAGGTGCATCATGAGGGAAGTTTCACAATTCTAATCTTTTTTGAAGCTAATAAAAATGAAATATATTTTATTTTTTTGACAGGAGTTGAACAATAGTTTAGTGAACACTGTATTTGCGGATGAAATACTATCAGAAGCTTGAGTTTGTCATTTTAAATCAAAAGCAAAATGCAAAGTTAACCTGGTACCATTCTGACACAACCAGCATGACTGCAGCTCTTGTTTATATAGCTGAAAGTAACAGCTGATGCAATGTTCTATCAACACTTATGTATGTCAACCTGATCTGATGCAAACAGGACAAAAACATTGTCATATATATATAGGTTGTTCCGATGACAATTACAGTCCTACGGGGGTGATGCGCTTCCCCCTGAACACCAGAATGTCGAGGTAGTCATGTAAGAAAAGACCAAATCATGAGATGCTGTGCTCTGTACGATTCCCCACTGATGTCTTTATTAGACCATAAACCAGTGTTTTGATTCACAGGAGGATCTTTGTCCTGTTTGACCTGTCGAAGCTCTCCCTGTGGATCAAAATGTTGTTTTATGGTCTAATAAAGGTGTCAGTGGAGCGTTATACAGCTTGAAGGCTCACGTCCTTTGATCTTCTGTGTCTCAGTCACACTCATATCTCCAGGTTCTGGGCTGTCTGTTTTCCTCAGCAGTTCTGCAACGCTAATAAATTTCCACACGTATTTTGAGATGGGTTAATTACTGTAATCAGAGTGGCCCTTTGGCAAGGTGATTGACAGCCTGTGTGGCTCTCCGCCCTGCTTGTCTTAGCAGGTTACGTTTGATTGGAATTTCTTTACAGTGTCACACAGGAAGAGAATGCTGCTCCACTTTGAAAATTGTTCCTCTTTGAAGAAACGCAAGATGAACAGGAATAAACAGGGTAAATGGGTTCTATGTCATTATTTTGTTGATGCACCATCATTATTATATCACCAGGCCTCCTCATATGGTTACAGTAATTATAGTGTATTTATAAAATTCCTGAGGACTAAACTAAGCCTCATCCCCTTTTGTGGTGCTACTGAAAAAGCTTCATTAATGACGAAGTGTTAACAGTCTAATTTCAGGGAAGCACCAGTCTAGTAACTGGATATGGATGTAGCATCTGTGGTAATGTGCATCTTGTAGATTTGTAAATCTCAGCTGAACTTCAGCAAGTTGTCTTGACCACGTCTACATGCCTAAATGCGTTGAGTTGCGACTGTAATTTGGCTGATTTGTGTTAAAACAATTGAACAAGTAGATCCAATGAAGTGCCTGGTGAGCATATATCATCCATGAGTGGAATTCTGTTCTTTGAAGATAAATGAAAACTAAAATGCAGAATTAAACTACTACAGTGCCCTGGGAGAGCTCGATAGAGGAGGCCTATGAGTGCAATAAGCTGAGGTATACAGAGCTTGCCGCTGATGCAAAACAACAAGGCTGGAAGGTGAGGGTCTGACCAGTTGAAGTAGGCTGTAGAGGATTCGTAGCCACCTCGACATCCAGGCTTCTCCGGGAGATGGGAGTACGCAGGAAGGCCCACCGGCATGCGATCAAGGACCTCTAAAGAGCTGCTGAAAAGGGAAATCAGTGGCTGTGGATGAAGAGCCAGGAGTCCACCTGGGCCTTCAGGTGAGTAGACGACATCTAGGGGGTGAACCTGGGACGCTGGAATTCACTGCTGAACCCTGTGGAGGTGTCGGGGGCCTATCACGGAAACAGGGATGAAGGAGGGCACCCACTTGATAACCCAGAGGATGTCCTCACTCACATCCCACAGATGGTGTCTTAGGTGTCATGTATGCAAGAAGAGATATCAAAATGTAGTCCTACACAACAGATCGAATGGAATCTAATCCAATGAAAAATGAAATAGTGTATTCTGTGAGTCATTGCACTCCTGCTGTTTGCTGAAGACTAGTGATGCTGTGCTGAAGTGAATTATCCCGTTAAGTGCAACTGCCTTTTAGTGACAATGGAGTTGATGCATCATCACAGTTAACTGGCTTATTCCTTCTCAATGAGGAGATTCAGTTTCTTGAAGCATTTCACATTTAATGAGCCATTTTTCTTGCTTATTTATTTTTAAAATAAGGCTCTATGTGCACATTCAACTTTCTGAAAACTTGGCATCTAAATAAGATTTCACTTGACACGTTGGACTAAAGGCTTAACGTCATGGTGATAAATCCGAATGTGCACACACATATGCACACACTGCATGGTTATCTGGCAGTGTGAGTTAATTATAGTCCAAGTGTCAACAACTGAGGAGCTTAACTGAGTCAATCCTTTAAAGTCACAGCTTGCAATTTGCTTTAAATTCATGCAAATGTAGAATTGGCTTCCTAAATACAGTATGACTGGCATGTGGAAGTTCTGTAGAAAGAGTCTAAATTGAAAAGATGTCAGCTGAATGTCTCTTTCCTCGCACGTCAAATTTAAACAGTGAGCTAATTCTTGTTTCCTTGCACCTTGTGAATGGCTGCTTTAACATTAAGTCAATTAAAACAAGTTTAATCCGAAAGCTTGGATGTCTCAGCGAATTTGCTGGAGTGAGTGTGGCCATGCAGAAAATCTTTGTTTAATTTAGAGAAGTTTCAGTTCTGGCAACTTGACCCTATTTTCATGATGCTTTCAAAACTCTCAATACATTCGCAGAGCAACAGTGGTGGAACTTATACTTTCTGAACTCCATGACACAGCATTTTTTCTGCCAAAATCCAAACCTCATGACTGCTAATGACACAAATGTTAGTTGGTCAGCTTGAATAGCCCATAATATATTATTAATACTGTAAAAATTGCAAAGAACTTTGATTTAAGTGTTAAGTTTTCAGTTTAACTCTCAGCATCTCCTGGATGCATTAACACAAAAGCTCATGGATCCTCTGACTTCTATATGACTAGTGATCACTTGTGTTTCACCAACACTAGCAAGTTGATTTAAAGTCTTTGGAAATCATTTGACTTTTTCTACTATGAAAGTAAACCCTGTTCATTTCGCCCCGAAACTGACGACTTAAAAGGTTATCAGAAACATCAAAACATAAACTAAAAATCAAAATATAATCCTCCTGACATTTTCTTCTCCTTGCCACGGATTTGGATGAAATTTTCAGGGAAGACAGAACTGACACAAGGACCAAGTGACTAGATTTTGACAGTGATGTGGCTTATAGACTGGATTCATATACTAAAGATTTCTGTATCATTACAAGATAGCGTCACAGCATCACTGTAACTATGACAACAAGTGAACACTACGTCAGCTGCCTGCTGATGATCACATGATTGCGATCCTGCTACAAATCCACTGCTGCGGACTTATCGGAACTTGTCTGTCGGAAATGATACAAGGAACGACTGATTAAATTGTGGGGGTGTTTTGGAGTCCCATCAATTCCCGCTGCCCACTACATATTTAGGACATGAGATGTGGTACTTGTACATAAAAATACAGATACCTGTGATCATTTAATGGTAATTTTTTATTCAAGATTTCATCCATCGGAAATAATATAACGACTGAGCAGCCTTGGTGGAGTACTGCACTCTCTGAATGCTTTTTTGTTCCAACTGTGACAGGATGCACAAGGTTGCCTACTAGCACTGCATACCAATCCCTGCCATAATTAAAGTTAAACCTTGCAGTAAAAGTGACAACAATACAGTATTTACTCACCACCCCCTCAGTAAGGCTTATTGGAGCTTATTCTCTAGTGTGAACATATTGACTTGGGTCACTGTAAATACACAAATGATTGAACATGGCTTCTTGAACTTAAATGCGCTTGATAACGTGTCAAGAGCTAGCAGGTAGATAGGTAAATGGATGGTTTCAGGATGACTCACTGCACACACAAACAGACACACACACTCTTTCACATTAATCTCTCTGGATTAATGAAGCTGGTTGCGCTGCTCAGGATGTTTTCATATGCAAATCCTGCTGAGTTGTAAGAGCCACAATAAAGTTCCCCAGCTGTTCCCGCCTAGATCTGGATGGTTTTGTTTACTGCAATGTGTTTGTGTGTGTGGTGTGAGTATGTACTGAATGGCTTTATGTCTCTGTCTCTGTTAACAGGTGTTTAGTTAACAACCCAGCACTACCAAACACTGTTATGGGCTGTTAGCGGTGTCAGTAATAACATGAACGTACACAGAATCACACACAGAGTTTCTAACAAACAGCTTGGTAATTATGCTACAAGATTACACACACACACACAGCAAGAGAGATTTTATCTGTTGGCTGGAGCGGTTGAATGGTAAAAGTTTCAATATTTGGAGATGTGCTTTTTATTTTCGAACATTGCACGAACCTCACTAAGCCAGACTAATACACAATGATTTATCCGACTTCTAAAAGTAAAGGCAGAATAAAATCTGACTTCTGCATAATGAGTTGGTAGATTAGCATTACAATCCTGGGCTCACTTTTTGCTCGCTCAGACAGTTTGAAGACCCCTTAATGAGATGGGACGAAAAAGCAGGAGAAAAGAACAACGCAGCGAACAGAAGAGAGGAAGACACTGAGAGCGGCAATTAGCCACCTGCAAATACAGAAACTCTCTCTCACACACATTTACACACACAGAAGCACCTGTGCAATCACCAGAGTCAAGAGTCATTCCTGAATATGTTTTCATTCTAATTACTCCTTAATGAGGGGCTGAATATTTTCTGCATGCTGAGGGAACCAACAGGCCAAAAGAGGCAACTAGTTAAATTTCAAAGACAAAATCATGGTGATATACATAAAACCAGTGTTTTCTTCCTTAAGAGTCCATAACCAAGACACAGTTTTATTATAAAATCTAGTATCTTGCAGGTTGTAAAAGTATAAGCAATGTGAAAGAGTCCTAAACCTGCATGCTTTCTAACAGCCAGTAGAGGGTGACTTCTCTGAATGCAAAAAAAACCCTGATTGTATAGAGGTACATGAGATAATGGCCCCCTTTCAATTAATTTATTACTTCAGTAAACATTTTCCTAATGACTTTATGGTCTTAATCACCAGTTTCAAGTCTACTTCAATACAGCATGATGGATTCCTTAGGAATAAAACAGACAATAAAGGAGGAAGTGCTTTAGGGCAGGACATCCTTGTGACTAAGAGATTGCTACCATAGGGTTCAGCCTGCATTATGTACAAATTTGCTTCTTACTAGTCATCTATGGCTCCCAGATAGCAAGAAGCAAATGCCAAACCTGAGGTCTCAAAATTATTGTCCACAAACCTATCATTGATGTCACTGGTAGCTGAATCCATCTTTTACATAAATCTATGTGCCTCACTGAACTGTGGGAGAAAACTGGAAACTCAAATGATTGAGATCCATCAGTAAGATCAATGACTGAATCTACAATCAATCACACTAAGGGTTTCAGTAAAACAAACTACATCATGGCATTGGATGACATTGGATAAGAAAGCATTTATAGGCGTTGTGAAGATGAGATGTGGTAATCATTCAAATGAAAAAAAAGAGTGTAATCTTTCCTTAAATGTCTAATGTTGCTCTTGGTTTCACACTTGACAAGTGACAGAAATAGCTGTGCACAGAATAAATAAAAAGAACTAGAGAATAAAGTTCAAATCCAGATTGTTCAACCATCCAACAAGCACTGTAGTTCAAGGCAACCACCACTAATTGTGCCATACACTTAAAAAATGGTGCAAAATGCCTTTAAATGCCAGATACTTCCTTGTCCCAATGTAAGAACCACCTGAATGGAAAGGGTTAGTTACATTATATAGTATATATGAGGGGACAAATGTGTAGATGTGACTTCTTTTTATTTTTTTTTTCCATAATTAGGAACTACTTTTACATCTAATCTTCAAGTGTTGTTCTGAATGGTTTTGAATGTAGTCCTCTATATTGGCAATTGAGGCAACATGTATATGTTTCTGGGTAAATATTACACACACATTAAGTCCATTTGATGAACATTCCAGTGCAGGGAAGTTCTCACATTCAAAATTATCTACTAAGACCTGACATACACTGGTATTAAAAATCTTACTATCCATTTGAACGAAGAAAAAGTGCAATGCAGGAAAGATTATTTAGAATCAAACTGCAATCACATCAGCCAGATGACATCTGGTGGTGGTCTGACCAAAAGGAACCGCCATGACTTTCACCAACCAAGTAAAGAGTAGGACGCTGAGCCAGCTTTAATGTTTGCAAGCTTCTCTGTTTCAGTTTCCATTACTTCATCGGTAATGTTAGCCTAGGAAGGTGGCAAATAATTAGCATACATCTGCCTTTGGTCTTCAAAGGCTGTCAAGTGACCCTTTCCCTACACATTGTTCAGGTCCTTCAAGAGTATCCACCTTTCCTTGACCTTGGATGGGTCTTATTTAATGACATCCTGCCTCTATCTGAGGGATCCTTTAAAATGCAGCCAGAATTGAGATAATGAGAATGCTTACCACTACCAAGTGTAAATGGAAAGGCCATCGTCAGTATCCAGACGATGTGGTCAGAAATTACCATTTATGCTGCAGTGGCAAGTTTCATTTTACAGGCTTCAATTCAGAGCCACTTTAGCTGGGTACGTTTATCTAAATATGCTTCTATCGGACCAGTTTGGAAAACACAGCTCACAAAAACAGTCAAATTCAACACTCTAAGTGCAAATGCAGAGACATATGCATGGATAATTCCTATGATATACAGCACTTCCACCACTGTTGCACCCACTCAAAGCTGAACTGCATCTCTGTTCATCAGTGAAACCATCATCTCTTCTGGTTCTGAAATAATATAGCAGCACAGATGACATGCACCATGAGTACCACTGTGTCCTAGCTTACTAAATTACCTCATTTCTTAAATTACCCCACACAGATACAGATGAGACACCACATACCAGGGGGATGGTGTTCAATACAGTATGTGGAGCGCTTCTGTTGTGATTGCTGTCTAGAGCAATCATATGCCCGCCCTTTTTCATTCTCCAAGTCCCCATGGAGTTAGCGAGCATTCATTTTCAAATGGATTTTTAATTGCCTGGTTTACACTAATGTGCTTCTTTAGCAGGCAGCGCTACGGTGCTCATGGTACTCAAATTTTTGCCTTTCTTTCCTTATTTCTTAGTTTCTTTAAATGCTTGATGCAGTATTTGTGTGTGAGTGCTTTTCAGTGCCACACAATTTTTTTTGAAGATTTTTTTGATATTGTTACTGTTGCATGCTCTCTTTTCCTCCCACCGTCCAAAAACATGCTAAGGTTAATTGTTAACTCTAAATTGTCTGTAGGCGTGAATGCGAGTGGGATTGCTTGTCTGTATATGTAGCTCAGCGATAGACTGGCGACCTGTCCAGGTGTCAGCTGGGATTGGCTCCAGCCTCCCTGCAACCCTAACGGAGGAAGATTAAGCAATGTATAGATAATGGATGGATGGATATTATTACTGAAAAAAAATGACATAATCAAGAAAGCGCAGCCATTTCACCAGGTCTACGAATCTTGAAATGAAGAGATTCTCTGAAAGTTTATGTTGATATCCAAGTCCAGACATTTGAGTTGATTACCAGTGTACCATACATTCCTTTCCTAGATTTGACTGAGATTCCAAAATTGGAAAATTAAGAAATGATTTGCTAGTTCACTAGTTTATGGATGCAACACAAAACAAAAATAACAACTTGCTTTTGTAGTTTTGATTTTATGCTCAAGTCAAAAATAGAAAATGCTAATAAAGGCCACAAACCAATTCTGATGTTGATAATTAATCTTTCTGACTTCTGTGTCCAAGCTACTGGCATCTTTATGTGTTGCCCTTGATAATCTTGCAGAAGATAAGCTGGGGGGAAAAAAACAAACTTTTATTTATGTTCAAGCTCACATTCACTTCACTGAATCAAGTGGCACCATAACCCCAGCGTATTTGCTAAAAGCTTATCAAGTGCAGCACAAGATGAAGTCGGCAACTTTTTGGCCACAGAAATTGGACAGATTAAATATCACAAACAAAGTTGGTCTGTGGCTTTTTTTTTTTTTCCATTTTCAATTTCTGACTTGATCATAAAATCAATGCAACAAAGGGAAAGCCAATGTTTGTTTTGTGTGTGTGAGTGTGTGTTGGGTGTCTAAATGACTAAAAAAATAACCAATCCTTTTTTCATTTTCATATTTTGGATTTTTCAATTAAATAAGAAAAGAAACAAGAACAGACCCCCTCTGTGTTTAGGCTGTTTGGTTCTTTTCACCTGGAGAGCTCAAACAGTGGAGCTCTCAGCAACGTGTGTGTGATGTTAACTGTAGTGTGAAGTACAAAAACAGTACGACTTCACCAAAGTATTGCAACACAATGACTTCAGAATGTCTCTGTTGAGTGACTTTAGTATCAGTGGTTAACCCACAACTGACAGTGCCGAATCATGGTGTCATTAGCAGCTACAATATTGTTTTTGTCAAAAAATGTTAACACTATAGCTGTGAAATACAAAACAAGAAATAGATAGCAGGAGAATCCATAGTGTAAAGAAGAAGAGTAACTACATGTTGAAGATGTTAACTTTACGTTCACTAATGGTAAAAAGTCAACAATGTAAGCTGGTGGACCTGATATTAATCCTGAAGCTTTTTCACTGATATTTTCTTGCTAAATATTGCTATAAAATTTAATAATTAGCAATAAATCACTAAAGTGCTGATCAGATGCATTTTTGTGAAGAACCTAAATCTTTAAAACTTAAAAATGCCCGACTTTAGTAGTTAACATTAAAAAGTTACAATGTGTAATATTGGCAACAAAGCAGTCTGGACGGGGTGATTTTTACAAATTATCTTTGCCTGATTAGGTAGAAAATGGACCCAACATGTTGAAGGTCAGTTCTTCCTACTATCTGAAGCTACCCATCACACCCTTCCAGCAGAGAAAAAGTTGAGCTAATAAATCATCGCTGGCTCTGCATACAGACTCTGGTTTGTGTGCACATTTACTGGGTGACAGCTTTTATTTTGTGGAGTGACAAGCTCATTAAATACAACTGATACAGCTTCTATAATGTAAAAATGAGAAGCTTGCAAACAGAACCAATAGAGCTCTTTATTCTTGGAGAGATTGTAGTAGCGCTCGATGCGGCGTCTCTAATCCGAAAGAAATTCTGTTTGGTTTTTCCATCACAAACGCTCCTGTTCTAATCAATCCATTTGTCTACGCAGCATGTGCACTCAAGTAAAAGTTGCATTTGAAGTTTGATTTCCGTGCTAAGAAGTAGAAAAGCAGAGCAGGGGAGTTCTGGAGTTTTGTTCTGTTCTAATTGTGCTATGTTTAAAATTGTCACCAGACCTCAGCGGTGAGTCTCTGGTGACACAAACAATGTTCCTGTTGTCTCCTCAGTGACATACTCTGTAAATAGATGTGATATAAATGAAAATATAAAAGCCACTGTGTGAGATTAAAAACAAATGTAGCACATTTGTGGGGGGTGCAGCCTCGCCACAGGAGGCTGATCAACGATTCTGACTCAAGTTAAGACTACTTTCCATTCAATTAAAGATAGAGCACAGAGCTATGTTCAATATTAAACAGCGTGAGAGCAATTCTTCACAGGATCAGGTGAGTTTAGCTCACGCTAGTTCTCTCAGATACAACTGTCATATTTCTTAAAAGTGTACAAAACATTTTTTTGAAAAAAACAACAACAAAACAAAAAAAACACACACACGTCAAGTTTCCAGTAACGTCATTTACAAAGAACAAAAGAAACAGAAAAAAACTCACACAGACTGGTTTCCATATGAGACATGCAGGTCTGTTGTCACCAGTCTCTGAAGATCTGCTCTGTAAATAGATACGTTTCTGAAAATAAGAAAAAAGAGAGACTACTTGTACAACTGGATGACATACAGTTTGGATTGGATAAATAATTGTGGCTCTCATAAATTAAAGATGACAGAGAACAAAGGCTGTGTGCTGCCATGAGAATTTTCAGAGCAGCTCTAAAAAGAGCCAATGACGTATAAAATAAAATAAATTGATGCTATCATTGATAATGGCGTCCTTCAGTTTCTCCGTTGTTGTTTTTTTTAACACAGTGAAGACAGACAGGGAGACAGAGAAGGAGAATAACATGCAGATTAAATCAAACCTCAAGTTGTGTTTGTTTGAAGGTTAGGGTTAGAGGAAAGTAGTAAGACTTATATCTTGAAACAGCCAGGATATCACATTGGAAATGCTCAACAGAGTTGGTCACTAGGGTAAAAGTTGGAATGATGCTGGTCTTATAGTTTCTTTGGTCCTTTCTGGTGACCAGCTGCAGGTGGGACCCTTCAACAAAGTTAATGACACTGATGTTAAATTGATTGTGTATAAAAATGAATGTAAATCACTATTAGTGCCACTTTTTGCACTGTTGGGTGTCGTACATCTAGTCTTTGCATTGCCTTTTCACTGTCATCTATAAAATGTTCCACTTGTAAACACAGAACAAAAGGCAGAACCTACAGCCAAAATCAAAGTCTGTTTCAGGTCCAAGATCTGGTTCTAGAAACATTGTAAATTGAAGTGGAGTATCTCAGAGCTAGACTGTAAGTACTATGAGCTGGGTTCAGTGTATATACATATTGAATCCTGAGCCTGGTTCCTTAGAACCTCAACTACTATACGTAGAGAGAAAAACATCTAAACTAGGGCACTAGAGAGAGGTTAATTTGTGGGCCTTATAGTTTAAAACAAGCTATTTCTCCCTACCATTTGAAAAGGACTGTAGAATATATTTTTTTACATGCGTTTAGGAAAAAAAAAGTTGAGATTATGAAAAGAAGAGTCCCATTTTTGGTCGACCCGTTTATCCACCCCAACCTTTGATTTACTCAAGAAAATGGCTGCATAAAACCTGACCTTAAAAGCCTAAACTATGTCCCAAATCCCAAATATGTTTTCGATCCATTTTTTCCCCTCATTCGCTAATTTTTGCAGCAAATTAGACTCCAGAAATCAAACAGGGTCAATGGCCCTAAAAAAACACATTTTGGCTCTCTTAAGCAGGTCTCTTATTAAACTCTCACCCTGTGGTTGTACCCTGAGAGTATCCCAAAAGTCTTTCTAATGAGGGGGTTGACACATCCTGCTTTTAGGTTAAAGGGCCTGGATGAAGGGTCAACCAAGGCTGAGGAGCATATGGGATTAGTTCGCACTAGTATCTCTGCCTCATCCACTCTGTTTGCTTTCCTGTTTAGAGTTAAGAATTGCTCCGGCTTCCCTTTTTCCCTACATTCTCTACGCTTAATTCCACCCTGACCCGTACCTCCCTCTCCATTCCCTTCCCTCTCCTCCTCCTTCCCCTCTGTCTGACAGTCAGTGAGGTGTGCAAAGTAATTTTCGGAGGCCATTTCCACGTCCCAGGAGAGGCTGCGAATCGTAGAATTTGCATTCATCGCAGCACAATAGAGAGCAACGGCTGAGAAAATCTAACTTTCTTGAAAAGATGATGAGAACAGAAGAAGATAGCCATGTGTGTTGCGGGAGATAGGAAAGTCTGTTGAGAGCAGCAGATGTAAAATGTTTTCATACAGTTGGGTAGAGAAGCAGAGTGTTTTTTTCTTAATGGCAAACACAATCATCTCTGCACCCTATCACTCTAATAAATGATCAAAAACAGGTGATCCTGATGCTGTTTTACTCAGATCCCTGTAAAAACTACAGATGTGGCATCCTCATAGTCAGATGTTTAAAGCGCATACCACTGAAATGGAGTTTATTCTAATGAATCTGTAAAGGCCTCTATTGGTCAGCAAGGATTATTCAACTGTACTGTACAAAACTATAACAAAGTAGACATTTCGGTAATTTAAAACACACACTTTCTTTTGTTAGCAGCTATTAAGTATTTATATACACACTCATCCAAAGATTACTCATATTTTGCTGGAACATGAGCTGATTTGTGTCCAACGATCAGCTTTTTCATCTATTGATGACTGCACACAAAAAGAATTGGAGCCTTGAAGATCAGTCAAAGAGAGCTATCAAAAGGATCCAGAATGAGAGGAAAGCAGCAACTCCACCTTGGATGGTCAGAGAGCTTGGCAACAAGATAATGTATCAAAGCTGAATGCAAGAAATATGCTTCTGGGGGATCTCTAATAAAGTCATTAAGTCCAAACAGGTGGACAGGCAGATGGACGGGGAAGGAGCAGAAAATAATAACAAGATGGAAGAATATTCAGAATGACAGTGACTTGGATTTGTCAAGTCCCACCGTTACATGACAAATCTGACCCTTCGTAGCTGGGAACAGATCGCACATAAACACACTAAATACCAGCCGTGCTGTCCTGAAAGTCTGCAGAAGTGCTTAGGACTGTATTTACACATTTCACAAATTTGAAAATGCATAAACATGTTAGATGGTCACACTCTAAAGCAGTGACAATACGTCCACATTACTTGCATTCCCTGTGTTTCAGATTTTATGCAATTGCTGCAAAATAATATTCTGCTGCGCTGCTGTTTGACAAAAGACAAAACAGCAGGAGAAGATAAGCAAGACAAGCTTTAAGCAGCCATTCAAATCTGACAGCAACCACAGTTTGACAAATAGCAAAACAAGCAGAAGTGACAGAAATTCACTTGGAGCTTGTTGGACTTTTCACTTGCTTTTATCAGGGTTGGAAGATAAGATTAGATCGACAGAGTTCAATTAGTCTGTGTCAAACCAGGTTGTTAGTGCTTTTATCTAGGCAGGTATTACTCATGTTGTGGGGACCTAAATCTGTTTACACACATTATGGGGACTTGTCTTACTTATGGTAGTGAAAAAAATGGATAATGTCAGGAGAAAAGGCATGAAAGGACTACGAAGTGCCGGTGGCTGAAAGAACAGCTGGACCAAACTGGGACATGATGGCCAAGGTGGTCCCAGTGGTAATAGGAACATTAAGGAGCTTTGACCCCCAACCTGGTTGACTGACTCTAGCAAATTCCAGGTACAACAACTGAGGTCTCTGTCCAGAAGAGTGCAGTCCTAGAAACAGCTAAGATACCCCACAAAACCCTTAAACTTCCAGGTGTCTGGTAGAAGAATTGAGCTTGAAGTGGACACACAGCACCCCACAATGTAAATACTGCGTAGAAACCAAAAGAGTGTAAGAAAATGCGAACAGCTCAAAGGAGAGGCTCTTCGATATAAGATTGTTTTAAGAAGTGACCTGGTTTCCTGAGGCAGATCCCAACAGATCCTCGGGGATATGAGTGCAAATGCTTTGTCGCCTTTAGTTTTCTGAAGAAATCAGAGAAATAGCTGAGAGAGAGAGGCCATATAAGGCCTTAAAAGCATCCTCAAAATCTAAAAATACACTGGGAGCCAGTGTAAATAAGCTAAAACAGGAGTGATGTGTTTATGTCTCTTGGTTCTGGTTGAAAGCCCGGCAGCTGAGTTCTGTAAAGTCTGGAGTCGATCAATAGATTTTTGGTTCAGGCAGGTAAAAAGGCTGAGGCAATAATGCAGCTGTGATGAAATAAAAGCCTATAAAATTGTCTCTTTGTCTTTAAAGGTTAAGATAGATTGTAGCTTTTTGATATTTCTGCGACTTTACAGTACAGACGGGGACTCAAACACCAGTAGTGGAGAAGCCAAGACTCAGGGGATGTCGGGCTCAATGGGGGATGGAGATTCATAAATGAACAACAGGACTTTATACCACTGGAAACAAACAGCAACCTTGTAGCCACTGGCATAAATAGATAGCATATATGTACAAAAATTTATGTTGTACAGTGGTCCCTCACTTTTTGCAGTCTCACTGTATTGCAGATTTTTAAATTGCATTTGGTATTGCAGATTTTTCGCTGTATCGTGTGAGTTTGTGGTATATCGGTATTATTATATTTTTTTATTGTAGTAAGCTGCATTTAAGATGCTGGAGAAAGGATATCTACCTTTTATGCACTCTGCAACTGGCAGATGCTTTTATTTTGACACACACAAAGAACACCACCAAAGAAAATGTGTCAGGAAGCCATCACGCACACTTCACACTCACCATCCTGACAACTTAACACTTAGCCAAACTAACTAGGCTGACTAAACCACAGAAACAAAATAAAATACAAACACTAATAACACTAACAAAAACCACAATAATGACATTTAAACCCCCAACACCCCAAACTCCCATGGTACATTGCAGAATAACAGTTCAGTTGTAGCGATCACTACATTATTTCAATTATTTCTGTGGTAAAATAAGCATTTTTTACCCTAAAAATTAAAAACAATATAAATCAAAAAAAATAAAATAATGAAACCTATTAAAACCTATGGGATTGATCATGTCAAAGAGTAAGGTCTATTTTTAATGTATTTTTATGAAAGTATCTTGACATCATAAAATCATAAGCACATCTAAGCATACCAGGTTTTGAAGGATCTAGCAGGGAAATGCATCTATGTCATCAGCATGAACATGGAAAAAGACACCATGTTTATGAATAAGGTGCCCAAATGGATAACATGTATACAGGAAATAAATGTTGGCCCAGAATGGACCCCTGTGGCACGCCATACTTGTTTGGTGCTATGATGAGAACAATTCTGAAGCTGTACCAGTAATTCCACCCAACACATTAATTTGTGTAATAAAGATGCTGTGATTGATCATTTCGAAAACTAACGTACAGTACACACACACACACACACACACACACACACACACACATACACACACACACATATGTACATTTGACAGTGTCTTGCAATACAAATGTGACCCTGAACGATAACCTGACCAAGCGACTATCAGTATGAAAAGGAAAACAGTAACATGCACTGTATTCACGAAAACACCTCATCAGTAGCTATTAGCATTATAAAGAAATATATAGTGATGTTTTACTGTCTGGGTGGCAATGATGCACACACACGCACACACTGTCACTGTCTGGGTGATTTATCACAGGTGAAGACAGGAAATAAACCCTCACAGATCAATCATCGACTTATCAAAAAGCGTCAGGCTTAAAGATCGGCCTTGTCACAAAGTGATACATCGACCGTGGCAGCTCAGTGTGTGTGTTACAGAGGATAGGAGAGAGAATGTGTCTGATATGTGAGTGCTCTTACAGTCTGGACCTTAAGTATTTGGACAGCTCTCCAGGCTCTGTGCCTCAGATTCATTCATTTCATCCATTCAATTTGAAATAATATAAAGGATACTACATTAAAGTGCCAAGTCCTCAGCTTTAATTCTTTCAGTGAGATATTGCCTCTGTAATGCACAGTATATTGCTCTTTCATATCTGTCCAATTACTTTTGAAATCCTAACCAGTGGGCACTATGTGTTAAAAGGGCTCTATCTTCCACACAGTTCTTTCTAAATTGATCTTGCTCAAATGAAAGGTTTAATGTTGGATCCATTATTTAATTTCAAACTGAATGTGCTGAAGCTTGAAGAAGGAAGCATGTAGCTGTCCAAATACTTACGGCCTTCTGTGTCTGCAGCAGTGTGTATTTTGCACTATGTGTTGTGATAGAGGAACAATTTCCTGTGTGTGTGTTGAGACTGTGTTGAACAGGAAATGTATAAATCTTTATGATCATGCTGATATTAATCTACAGAAATAACTCCCTTGAATAAAGTCCCATATGGCTCTTAATGTCATCTACACACACACACACACACACACACACACACACACACACACACACACACACACACACACACACACACACACACACACACACACACACACACACACACGCACACACACACACACATGCAGCCACCCTGAAATATGAAAACTAATTCTATGTTGATTTTATCTTTTTATATGCTAATAGAGAGGGCTCCATGTGTGATAATAAAAGAAACAATTTGATTGATAAAGCTTTTCTTATAAGAAAAAAAAACTCATTTAATGATATTCTTATCTTTCTGGCTGCCTCTGTTGCTCAAGCATAAACACCGTTCTTCGCTCTGCCTGATTTAAAGCCGAATGTTTACATTCTAGCTGCTCGGAAATGACTGTCGGAGCTACTTTAGGTTCAAGTCGAAGCTGCTGCCATTTATATACTTGTGTGATAAGGTGTTATTTTATAGGAGCTATTCACTAAACTATTTGCAGAGTCATTTAAAAAACTAATCCTGTTTTTGCTAGCTTTACATTATGTTTGTTGATGTGCCACTGTTGATCAGAGGAGCTGCATGTCCACAGTACAAAGTCTACAGGTTTTGTTGTACACCAAACATGAAAACAAAGCAATAATCAGACTATTAAAAGCGCTGCTCAGTAGCACATTTAGTGGTTGAAACCTTCACAGAGCGTCTTTGAATAAGCGGATTCCCTCTTGACATTGTCTCCCTTTTGCCAAACTACAACTAAAAGAATCCTTTTCTCCTTTTAGATGAAGCTTCTACATGTTCATACAGCTTTTTATGATTGCTTCAGCATGATTTTTAAAACAGCGCTTGGAATTTCAAAACACTACACACAATTAACACAACCACACACACAATACGCAGAACACCTCAGATCCTGTGCAAAATGAAACACTTTCGGAAAAATTATATACATATGTAAATGTATTATATATATATGTAAAAACCATATTATGTTCCCATATGAAACACACATTTCACAACTTAAAACATTTTAAACAATTCTACCTCCCAGTGATTAGATTACTGTAAGTGAAGGACACAGAGAAAGTGCAAATATATAACATGGTAAATCCACCAAACGCAACACAAGATCAATGCTGCAGACTATTGAAAATATGATTTATCTCACGTTATATAACCAAAATCAGTCAACATAGACAATCACAACAAAACATGTCCCAACACCGTAAGCCCAGAAAATAGAAACATAGTACACTACCAATACAAGTTAAAAGTACTCGATAGTAAAACAAGAAAACAAAAAGAAATCTGAATAAAATAAATTAAATACTACACATCCATGGGCTGGATTCGAACCCATGACCGCTGTGTTGGGGACTATAGCTCCTGTTTATGGGTCATCCACTCAGCCATGCCGGTTAGTTATGCCCCCTCTATATCCGTAAAATTCTCAAACTCTGGTCTCCTAAATGTTCCTCAGAGTACAACTAAGATGTATGAAAAAGCTGCATTCTGTCTTATCGTGTCTTGTCTCGTGAACAGCCTTCCAGATGAGATAAATCATATGTATCAGTACATTCAAGCAAAACCTGTACGTTTTTGTTATTTTTTTTTTAACTTGTATGAGACTGCTTTATTACTTTTAGCTAATTTAAGTCTTTTTTTTACTGTATTATATTTACAGTACTATATCTTGTCACAACTGTTTGTATTTTTTCATTTTATTCTCTTTTTTTTTTTAGACGTAAAGCACTCAGAGTTTCACTTGTGCTTTACACAAGTTAAATTATTATCACAAGTTATTCTCAACTTACTGGACAGTAACTTTTCCCAATATAGCTGAAGATTACAAGCTGAACTTCCAGACCATTGGAAGATAATAGCTCCAAAAGTAGACTATTAAACATTTCTGTTGTACATGTTTATCCACTGATGAAGTCTCTTGAAACTCCATGAAGACTTTGTAGTGCTGGGAGGGACACTATTTGATTTGATTTTCTGGCGTGATATAACAAAAGGCACCACCACAGAGCCTTTCGTTCCTGAGGCATGTTTTAAAAGTGATAAATAACTTAGAGATTGACTAGAATTTAGTTTTACACCCCTGGATGGTTCACCCTAATCCACCCCGAAGCTCATTGTTCTTGTTTTCCATCATTTCAGCACAATTCTTTGACATATTTTATTAATTATGTAATCTTTTTCAATAACTGGACACTGACACTTGTTGCACTGTAATCAAACGGGCAATTTATCAGACTTCAGTGTGAAACTTGGAATCTGTAATACTGGTCTTGGTGTGCTTAAATAAATTTATACATTCACTTCACATTGGATTTTTCGAGTTGTAAAATTCAAGTTCAGTCTCTCTGCTTTCATTCTCGCAGTTTATCATCTAAGGGAGTGATTAAAGGTCTACTGGCTGTAATAGGTCTTACATCTGTTAGTCTGTGCTTGCATCATCTATTATAGGATTCAGGGCAGTGAGCAGATACTTTCCAGGAGATGCAGAGAGTTCTGACAAGTAAAAATGGTGTAATACACGCATATCATACGTCAAACACTTACAACTGAATTTGATAATCAGGAAAGTGATCAACTTTTTAAAAAAAAAAAAAAAAATCTTTCAGAGTCAAAAATCTGTGTTTTTCTGAAACTCACATAAAAGTTGACACTCAGGTCAAGTTTTCACTGCCACCAAAAACAATGAGATAGATATGGCAGTCTCACTCACACTGTCTGTTGAAATGCACAAAGGAAACGCAAACAGGCAGGAAACTCCTGCAGCAAGCAGCCAAACAATTCGGTTTTCCTTCTCACCGCCCTGTTTATGGCCTCCCCCTGTTTGTTTGTAGGAGTCGCATTGTATCTACACCAGAATAACACCTTCCTCTTCCTGAAATAACTATATACAGTAGTAGTTGTACACACTTGTTTAATATAGTACAGTCAAACAACAATACAAAATATAGCAACTATAGGAGAAATAGAACAAAAAAAAAATCGCATTATTGTTTGAGTTTGAGCATTTTAGCAGTTTGAAGCAATCTCTATTTTTGGTTACTAAATAGCATTACTGTAAACTAATATGTTATTTAGATATGCAGCGACAATGTGCTCTGAAAGACATAAATCTGAAATTTTGTTGTACGGTTCACACTGACATAATTTGAAACAAGAAAAGCTCTCAGAGAGCGCAGTACTCTGTCAAGGCTGCTCAACCGTATGATTTCTGACGGATGACATCTTTAAACAATTTGGTCCGCAGCAGTCGATTTGTAGTAGGATAGTAATCACATGACCATCAGAGCAGGCTGCTGATGTAGTGTTCACGTGTTGTCATAGTTACAGTGACGCTATCTCGTAATGATACAGAAATCCTTGACAAATCTGTGGATCCAGACTATAAGTCGCATCACTGCCCAAATCTAATGAATTGGTCCTTGTGTCATTTTTATCTTCCCTGAAAATTTCATCCAAATCTGTTAATCTGTTTTTGAATAATGTTGCTGACAGACAGACAAACCAATGCCGATCGTCACATAACTCCACCGCATTCCTTGGCAGAGTAATAAACACACATTGGTTCAGTCAAATCTAAACACACAGTTATATACATTTGCTACAGTTAAGTAGATTCACACCTCTTACTGATGTCAGGACATCAAACACCCATAACTCTGTTTAGGAACCAAATTTCAACGCATAATCAGCAGAGTCAAGCTTTCAAGCTTTTCAGTTAGGCTTTTTTCAGTATCAAAGAAATTAGACTTTACATGAAGCAGATGTGGGAAATGGTGACAAATAGGTTTTATAATAAAAACACAGTGGGGTAGCCAGGTTTGAATGCAGATCACACAGTCTCAAACTACTTTGAAAACACATCTACTTGCTGTATAATATAAAAACACAGGTATGAATACAGATATTTCTTCAGGCGGATACAGACTCCTATAGTTTAATTCTCATTTTTTTACTTGGGAGCCACTAAAGTATTTCCATGTCTTTATGTTCTGTACAAAAACGTGGTGGAGTCATGTGACGATCAGCGTACCTTTGGAGCTGTTTAGGGCTTCTCCAGTTCATCACCTAAAAAAAAAACAAAACACAACAACCCTGCCACTCGTACAGACAGAGCCCCACCTCACCACATGCATACACAAACACATATTCATAATCTGACACTCATGGATGTTTCAAAGAGAAAAGAGGCAATACAATGTTATGCCTTTTCCCAAAACCCTGAGCTCCAATCTGATTAGAGGGAAGCTCAAAGGGAGGCAGTCAGGTTTTTCTGCATGGGGCCTGGCTCTAATTTGCCTGAGGGGACTCAGAGCACAAGTAATAATCATATTTATTCCATTCACTCAGGTTCCATTTCTCTCTTTCCTCTTTCTTGGTTGATGTCTCTCTTTAACAATTTCTCCGTTTTTGCAGCAGCGCTCCTTCATCATTCCTTCCTCTCTCCCATCTTGCCTGTTTGTCACCACTGCTCTTAAAAGTTACCCTCCTCTGTTTTGTACCTGTACTCAACTACCTCTCTCTCCTTCTTCGCTTCCTCTTTCTCCAACTCAGCCTCTCAGATCTTCACAACTTCCAATGATGGGTAAACAGTTCTTTTGTTGTTTAAGCCAATTAAACAGCATAAAGTTCCGTTCTCTCTGCGGCGGACTAACAGCGTTTCCTTTGTGTATTCTGCAAATCTCAGACAGCTCCGAGCTTCAGCGGGGGAGCGTCATCGTTTTATTTAAACATAGCAAGAATTAAAATTCCATTTGTTATCACTGTGCCGAGGTTGATTTTGAAATAAACATTATTATCAGCTTTGATGTCAGTAAAGACATTTAGCCTCCCTCAACACTATGAATACCTGATTTTGGTGCACAGTGTGTCTGTAATTGGAAGCAGATATTACCTGAATGTAGAGGAAAACACCAGTTATTATTCAGCAGCTGAACTGAGTCGATTTAACTCATTTGAAGTGTTCATCAAAACACAAACAGGGCTCCAGTACCATATTCAGTTTTTCCCCCCCTATTTTTTGTGAAAATGAAACACAAAAATAAGAAAGCAATTCGACTGGCTTATTGAAAATTGTGTTAACAGTACTGTCCTCCCAATGAGCTGCCATTAGTTAAAGTTTGACATTTAGCTGGCAGTAGAAAATGTTCCAGTGAACACAAAAATAGTTAATGGTTATTCACAGATGTAAAACTTCAATAAAGGTATGAAATCAAACATAAATCAGAATCAAATTAGTAATCTTTTATTCTAAGGCCATTTATGATCCAACTTTGAAATACAGATGATTCCTGAATCACAGAGCAAGTAGTTACCATTTTGCAGCTTTTCAAACAAGGTGTTCATAAAATTTCAAACCTAATTTGCAGCAAAACAAAATGAAACAAATATATTGTAATTTAAAACTCAGTATAATAAAACAGACATTGACAACGAGTGTCCAAGATAACAACCTTCAACACCCAGTCCCAACCCTCCCTGTGGGAAGGATCTTGCAGGACATTGGCATTGGGGTGCAACTGCAGCGAAAAAGCCTACAATGTCTGTTCACTGCCATCATATATCTTTTCAGTTGCAAAATCCCACTGCAGACATCAGATACTGAGATCAGGTGTTTAGCCCTTAATAACTTTTGTCCAAATCCAATTATTATTATTATTATTATTATTATTATTATTATTATTATTATATTATTATTATTATCATCATCATCATCACATTTAGAATAAATAATAATCCCTGCCTGTTTTTTTTCTTCTTCTCCAGAACATTTTGAAAGCATACGGCACAAAAGACTTGTTGGAACAGTATGTAAGTGGTCTCCCTCACTCTGTGAATTCCATTTGATGTGCTACTTTATAGTCCAAAACCTGCCACAAACCATAATAGGAATTTCAGCAAGTCAGTTTAAGATTTACATGACCCCAACCATTTGTTGACTGGTCTCAATCACTGGAAAATGTGGTTCTTACCTGGTGTGACTTAAAACACAAAATCCTGGTAAAAGGTTTTATTCTTAAGTTCAAGATCCCATCAAATGTGTCAGGAACAAGTTTGAATGGCAGCTTCTTTAAGTTCTATAGAAGCTCCTCTTTTCTCTCAACTTCTGCACAGGGAGGCCAGAGGTCAGTGCCAGAGAAAGACAAAAGTGTTTGAGCTGGAACAGATTTAGTGTCTCGACACTGAACTTGAGCTGTCCAGCTAAAATTGTAGAGAGTCTACTATACACATTGAAGCAACTTATTCCTCAAAATAAGTTTGGGAAATACAACTACTGGAGCAAAAGAAGGAGCTTTAACTTCCCAATTGCAACTGCCACCCACTTCACCGTAATCATACTTTGAATTTGAAGTTCTTAACTACATGATAAATGCAGCACTGTTTCTTCAAACTATACTTTCTACCACAGCGACTGTACCAAGTGCTACTACTTCTAATATGCTGAATAGCAAAGAACATTTTCCTTCTAATTTATAGATAAAAAGAGAAAAAATGATCAGCCCAAAGTTCAATCAGTTATTTTTCTTATTAATGCAAAGCTGAAAGTGATGCTGTAATCTGTTACAGTGGCTGATGTAACCTTGGGTCTCAAATGAGTTATAGATGAGCTGACACTCGCTGAAAATCTATTGAACAAAATCTAAAGTTTCATGGCCAATTTATTCTAGTGAATTGATGTGATACTCTGTAACAGAGATGGATGGCTTGATAATGTCATCCAGAGACAAATTTTAGCTGCTCAGCTGACAGTGAGTTGGAGGATGAACTGCTGAAAGCATCTAATGTGATTTTGTGGGGACACATAACACACTTTCTGCCACATCAGAGGCAAAACATTTCCACTTGTTCTTGATGTAAAAACTTTGCCTCCAGGTCAATTCTCTCCAATTGATGCAATCTAAAGTAGTTCAAAGAGTTTTGCTGTTTCTCTCTAACGCTTTTGTTGTTTTTAACTTTGCCTTATGCTTACAATGTGTTAGAACAGGCTGTCAGGCTGTGAAAATTTTGAAATAAATCTTCTACTAGTAACAGAATCTTCCTTTAACGAGTACGTCTGTAGCTTTCACATAGTCTTCACTGTGAAATTCCACATAAATTACAAATCAGGAATTACAAGTCTTATATCAGGAAAAAGTCAATTCTAAAACACGAAGTTCCAAAGGTTGCAAGTTAGAAACTAAGGCAAGTTCCAAAGCAAAACCAACATCCAAATCCAAGTGATGAGCTAAGACCAGCAAGTCCCAGTGGTAGAACAAGTCTTGAGCCAAATTCCAAGTCAAATCCAGAAGCTTCTAAATAAAGTTCAATGTCAAGACAGAATCTTCTCAAATCAAGACCAGAGTCAAAACCAACAAGTTCCAAGCAAGATTTGCAAGATGTGAGTCCAGATCAACAAGCCCTCAGTGAAATCCCAAGCAAAGTTGAGTAATTTCCAACTGAAATCCCAATTCAAGACTCGTGTCAAGAACAAGACAAGACCAAACATTACAAATCCCCTTCCAATACAAACGTCCTTAGTAAAGTTACAGGTAAAGACCTGTAAATACCAATAGAAGGTTCAAAACAAAGCCAACATGTTCCAGCCCAAGTCATGATACACAGTACACCAATCCATCCCAAATCAAGTCAAACATGTCCTAAATTCCCAAAAATTGCAAATGAAGACTCAATGTCCAAACGCTGGCCATAGTCAAGATCAGCAAGTCCCAACACTAGAACAAGTCTTGATTCAAATTCTAAGTCAGCACCAACAATTTTCTAAACAAAGTTCCAAGTTAGGACCAAAACATCCCAAATCAAGTCCAGAGACAAAAATCAACAAATCAAGACCAGCAAGATCTGAGTGTAGATCAACAAGTCCCAAGTCAAGCAAAGATGAATAACTCCCAGCTGAAATCCCAGTTGATTGCCAACAAGATTCTGGTCAAAAACACTTCCAAAGCAAGTCAGGTCCCAATTGAAGATTAACAAATGTCATGTCAAGGAAAAGCCAAGACCAAAACATCCCAAATCACATCTCTAGACAAAATCAAGTCCCTGAAGTTGCAAGTAAAGAGTCAAGGCAAACTCCGAAGATAAAACAACATCCGGACCCAAAAGCAAAATGAATTCCCTTGTAAAATTACAAATAGATGCCTATAGATCCCAAGAGAAGCTTGGAACATGTCTCAACCCAAGCCATGGGTCAAGACTAGCAAGTCCTAATGCAACAAGTCTCGAGTCAAATTACGAATCAAGGCCATCAACTTGTATATAAAGTTCCATGTCAAGACAAAGTCATCCCAAATCAAGTTCAGAGTCAAATAACAAACATAAACCAATAAGTAAGACATCTTGTATATTTGCAAGTATGTTGCGGTGGGGGCTGGAGAACCCAAGCGCAGACACAGAAACTGGCAGACAAGTAAATAAAGGAAAGACTTTTATTAAACAAGATAACTAAACCAATACATAGATATAGAACGGAACTGGGGGGACAGAACTAAACCAAAACTACTAAAACTCTACAAGCAAGTATGATTACAAAAACAGAAGTCTACAAAACTGAACTACTAACAAAACTAAGCTAAGGAGGGTACTCACAAGATGGGGGAACTGAACAGAAGGGGTAGGGAAGCAGGCTCAGGAAATCTGGGGTGAACGGAGACGAGACTGGAGCTACTGGCTGGAGACAAAAACAGGGCTAGCAAAAATCCAAAAGAAGAACTGAGTCCAAGTGAAGGAAAACCAGTGGAGGGGAAAACAGAGTTCAAAAGCAGAGTCCATGAAGGCATGTGGGTCGATGATCCGGCAGGGAGTGAATGACAGGACAGAACTTAAATAGGTGGAGGTGAGGTGGAGAACAGGTGAATGGACTAATTACTGCAGGTGACACTCATTGCAGTAATCAGCTGATGGCAGAATGCAGGCAGGTGAAACAGGGAGAGCAGGAGGGCGAGAGACAGGGAGAGAGAGAAAAGACAGGTCAAAGCAGAAACAAATCAGGACTCAAGGAAGAAAGGAGGAAAAAGAGGAAGAAATGAAAGGAGAGCAGGAGGGCGAGAGACAGGGAGAGAGAGAAAAGACAGGTCAAAGCAGAAACAAATCAGGACTCAAGGAAGAAAGGAGGAAAAAGAGGAAGAAATGAAAGAAGAGCAGGGGCTAGAGCAGGATCATAACAAGGTATTAAAAAAAAAAAAACCCAAAGCATTGCTTTAAAACTTTGAAATAAACTTTTTAAATGAACAGAGTTGATCAGCCATATTTGTGATTTTTTCCCCCCACTGTTAAGGTTTGTAATGGATAGCATTTAATCAAGTCTGAATCCAGTTTTGAATATTTTTGGATTTTGGTTCCAACTTTCATAACTTAGTATGAAAAGTGAAAGTGGGATGAAGATCAGGAGCAATGTTAGTGTTACAGAGTGATGTTTCTTACACTTCAGAAATGATTTCTGGAGAACAGATAATGATTTGTAGAAATCGCATTAACCAGAAAATGGGCAAGTGTTGTACAGTTTTCATTTATTAAATTGGCTAAAAATGAAAAGCCTGCTTACTTGTGGGGTGTAATATCCAGGTGTGATAATCTGTTGCCTGTAAAATGGTCAGATTTGCCTATTTTCTCCCTTTTAATTGACCACCCTGACTGATTTTGTTATGATGAGTAAAATAAACCCAGACAGCAGTACTAGATAATATATCACCTCATTGCTGGTGGCCTTAGTCATGGGTAAATATATATTGACTAAATATTTTATAAAGCCAAAATGTTGAGAGCATACTGAGCTTTTATTCAGGGACTTAAATGAAGATGTGATTTCATTGCTATTATAGTCTCCTCGGGCAAATTGGTGCAATTCTGAAAGCTGCAGATCTTAATGGAAACTGTGTTTGTTAATGTAATAATAAATAAAGTTAATGGGCTAAACAATACGACACCCATAAATATAAGAAATCATCCAAGTATTAACATTTAATGCCTCTAAAATGGTGCTTTTTTACTCACATTGTAACATGTTAGCACACTTTTCCAACTTGGTTTCACCAGAGCTCATGTAAATGTATTTTTAAAAAGGCAGTGGTAAATATGAGAATAAAAAATCTAAAATAAACATTAGTATGGCAAATATTAAGTTGCATCTGAGGTAGTTTGTATATTTTCTCTTCTACATAATCAGGCTGTGTGACAAACAAGAGCACACACAGATGGTGGGCAGCCACCCAGAGAAGATTCATGGGTTGACTATTTAGGCTCACTTTAGATTTTCTTTCTTTCTTTGTTTCTTTCTTTATTTTTATTGTCTCCTGTTCTTCTGCCTTCACTCTCTCTGAAGTCCAGGAATAAGGTATAAATCATTTATCTATTAACTTGCTGAAATGCAACAAGCATCTCTTTACTTTCATGGTTCATGTCCACAGGATCCGTCACTTCAGCGCTTATTTATTGTGTATGTGAGAAGCCCTGCAATGCATTACGGTAGTATTGCAGAGTGTTTTGACAGACAAGGTGTTGCATTGCTCACTTCTCGTTTGCAAATAGCTGAGATTTCAGCTATTTCATGCAAAGGGGTCTCGAGCATGATTGGATGTCTTACAAAAGTTTGGAAAACCTTTAAAACTTAGGCAATGTAAATCTGAAATTAGGACCGATTTAGCTACTGTATAGGTTATTTCTGTGTTTTCAGAAACACGTGATGCTAAAGCCAACTTACGATCACCTTCTTACGCGCAACATTGTCTGCGTCTGATTAGACGACGCCTCTCTTGGAAGCTGTCTGCTCCTGAATTTCAAACCGGATCAGCATGGCGGCATGTTTGGAAACTTTCTGTTTTATTGAGAATACAGTTCAGCAAAATGTGTTTCTGAAAACATCTAAGGTGAGAAAAAGCAATGTATTTGCAGAATTTCTCTTCCTTTTTGATTAACAATTGTTTGTTTGAACGTTTTTGATAGTTTTACAAGAGGTGGGCTCATAGTCTGTGTTTCTTATTTGCATAAAGTAGCCAAGACCTCAACTTTACGGAAAGGAGTTGTAGGCAAGACGACGCCACTAGTATGCATTGCAGGGTGCTTCACATGAATAATGAACAGGTTGCATTAGAGTGAAGGATCCTGTGGAAATTTGCCAAGCACAAGCATACTAATTTACAAACACATAATGAGAATGCACACACTGGAACACTATTTAATGACAGTCCTGTTTCACAGTGCGGAGTTGAAAGAGGAGGGGTTATGGTATGAATGACTGAGAAGAAAAGGTGTTGGGCAGCATAACAAAATGAGGCCAGTGGTATACTTTTCACATCCATAAATGAGGTCCACTACAATCCTGGTAAATTTTGTCATCTGCCTAAGTTTGCAGGAACTGAACTTCTCTGTGGACGTTGCTACAATGGCAGTGGGAGTGCACAGTTGGCAGTAATGTGCATAGAGGAGATATGTATATAGTAATCCACTGCACGTGTGATACAAATGATCCAAGTGAACTACACAATAGAATAAACTAGAGAACTAAATAGAATTTAGATCAACTACATGTGGTGCCTGTGTTCACGTCTACAAGGAAGTATAATCTTGGTTTAAGGTGTACGGAGGATGGAAAGGGTGAAGGGAAGCAGAAAGGAGAAGAACATGGTAAAAGGGGAAGTAGAGATAATCTGGTGGTTAAAGGAAGACACATGTAGGAAAAGAGGAAAGAGCCAGAATGAAGGTTGAGAGGGATGATAAGAGGGATGAGATAAGGAAAGTGAAGGGATGAAGGGAAGAGTCAAGCTGAGCAAAAATTCCATGAAGTGAAAGACGCACAGAGTAAGAAAAAGCAAGGTGTAAAAGGAAGAGGGAAGTAGTGAGGAGCTTCAAGAGAGTGAAAGAGAGGGGAGATGGGAAAGAAAAGAGGATGAAAATGCAGGTTGATAGCATGTGAGGACCTCTAGTGACACCTTGCAAGTGAAAAAAACTGAACATTTCTACCTCAAAGCAATGTGCCAAATAGACACAGAATTGGACACATGGGGTTTTATATGTAACAAATCTCGGCAAATGGTTTCTGGTTCAAACATAAATGGCTGAATTAACGTTACAGCTTGCCATCGTGTAGTGTCGGGTAGTTTCACGATGTTTGAGCAGAGATGTAGGTGTGCTGATCTGCAGCAAGCAGAGAATAGAGGCAGAGACTTCATTGATCTGCACACAATAGAGGAGGCAATAGTGTTGGGTTACATCGAAGCCCTTGTAAGGGGTTATTTACATGGATACACCTTCTAAATGTTTAACTTTGATACACAGAGATGAGTTTTAGGAGTTCAATCTAAAGAGTGGGAAGTAGGCAAAAGGTGTAAGAACCATGGATGGGTGGAAAAACAACAAGGAAGGGGATGATGTGGGGGAGAACAGAACAAACAGGAAGGAGAGCCGACTGGAGCAAGAACAAATGTTGAGGCTACTTTCGTCACAGGGCACCAGAGAGTTGGGATAAAAGCCAGTTTGCAGCCGGCTGCAGATTGAATCTGTCATTGTCACCTTGGATTTGACTGTCTCAACTTTGACTGTGGCAGGAGAGGAAGCGCATCCTGCTTACCAGAGGGTTTCATCATATCCAACATGGAACTCACTTATGATTATCAAACAGTTTTTTTTTCTCTTCTCTACAACCAAAGTGGCACTAAGCTTTTCTCAGATATGATGTGGTTGCTTCCACCTCTGGGACTGGAAACTCCATCAAAAGACTTTCTTCAAAGGTAGGTACATTTCCTCTGTTACATGTAGTTGAATAACTTTTTTTCAGTAAATTGTCCTTATCGGAGTAGCTTTTTTGCTGTTTGAAAGTTTTTTTTTGAGAAAGAGTGCCTACTATTACTTTTAAATTTATTTTTTTCAAATTTCTATAAGAGGCTGGGGTACTGATCCCAGGTCTGCTGGTGCTCTGCTGTCCTACTGTAGCCATTATCCTAATATCTCTATTCACACCAGAATAATGACTCACATTTACACAGTCATATTGACATTTTTATTGTCAATATTACAATATTGAGATTACTCAGACCCAATAAGAAATGCAGTACATAGAACTATCACAGTCAAATCCCTTCAGCTACAGGAAACGCATTTTAAAGATAGAGGGGTGAGTTTCTCTTGACCTCTGGGGGGAAAAAAAAGGTCCCTTAGCCTGGAGGTTCTTGCCTTCATACTGCACTGCAAAAACTCTAAATCTTACCAAGTCTATTTGTCTTATTTTGAGTCAAAATGTCTCATCCCACTTGATTTAAGATAAATTCACTTAACAAGAGACATTTCAGCAAGATAGAGGGATTTGTTTTAAGACAATGCATTGTCTTAAAACAAATGCCTCCAAATCAGAAAATATTATAAGTTTTACTGATATATATGTTTCACTTTAGATATTTTTAGGATTTGTTGCAAGATTTTTACTCATTTTTTGAAAATATTTACAAGAATATTCTTGCCAAATTTGGGGGATTTTAAAAATGAAACTTTTAAGGGAAACTTTTAAGGAATTATTGGAATTTTCTTCCTGAAGATTTTGCAAATTTTCAGAAATTTGGGGAATTTTTTTTTGCTGATTTTGTTTTTTTTTCAGACAAGGAAATAATATTTTTTGGTGCCTGTAAATGAAGACAGCAGGAGGATTAATACATCTCAAATTAGGACTTTACATGAAAGCAAAAATCTATTTTTGCATGAAAAACTGCTTTTAGTACTGGTTTATTTTAAGACACTAAGCTTGACAATCCTGGTAAAATACAGCTTAAAATAAGTTTTCTCGGCTAATTTTAAGATCTCAATGTTCTAAATATCATATCTTATTTCAAGAAGTCTTACCAAGCCATTTTTCACTTGTTCTATTGGCAGAATTTTTTCACTTATTTCAAGGTAAAAGTTCCTTGAAATAAATTTTTTTTCTTGTTTTGAGAGGGGCATTTTTTCCAGTGTGTGTAACCTATGTCCTGATGGTTGCGTGACACACCATTTGCAGGGTGAGTGGAGTCCTTCATCATGCAGGAGGTCTTTTCCCTGCACCATCAGAGGTGTAAATGTCATCTTCTGCACAGTCTACACCACCTGCTGTCGGACTCTTCACTGCACATACTGGATGAATGGATGGATGGATGGATGGATGGATGGGTGGATGGATGGATGGATGGATGGATGGATGGATGGATTTGCTAACTCCACACCGGACAGCCCCAGCATGTTTGAACTCAGGTAACAACTGCACCACCACGTTGTCCATCTAGCACCAATTTTGGCCTAAAATCCTATTTGACATCATGTTAGCATACTGGTATTAGTTAGGTTTACATGTCAGGTTTATATAATGTTAGTATGGATACTGAAAGTTTAGATTGAACCTGTTGTGGTTTATGTCCACATGATCCATCACTTCATCACCTCCCATTCATTGTATGTGAAATACCCCACAATACATTCTGATTGCATTGTGTGCCATTTCAAGAGATGGAGCGTTGCACTGCCTGCTTCTCATTTGCATAAAGTTATGGTTTCAGCTACATTATGCAAATTGGGTGCATCTAGTAGGGGTCTGACAAACTGTGAAATTTCTGGAAAACTTTTAACTTTTGCTAGTCTAAAATGAAGACAGATTGAGCAACTTATTTCTCAGCTCAAATGTTTTCAGGAGCACATTTTGCCAAAAATGTTTTTGCAATGAATAAGGAAAGTTTATGAGTGAGCAGCTATGTTGGTCAGGTTTGAAATCAAGGGTTTAATCCTCTTGAGCATCAAGTGTTCAATGCTGGGAACGAGCACAATCCTTTGTGTGTAAAAACAACCCTGTGGAGACATACCATCAGCCTACAGGTTTGTGAGAATCACAAAAAAAAATCAGTGTTTCAAATTCGTGCCAAATTTGACATGGTGCACTTTTTAAAGGTGGGAATTATCCCTTTTTATACCACAATTGTTCTATTTTTAACATTGAAAGTTGAGAAAGTAATTTCTGTTTAATTCCAGTGAGTTAACGCTGGATTTAAATGGGATACAAGGAGTTAATGGAAGTCCAGCTGCAGGAGACTGCAGCCCCTCCCACCAGAAATAAAATCCATTTTCACCAAACTCTGTGACCTGAGAACATGCAGACTTCACAAAGAAAGGCCCCAGCCAGCCAACAGATTAGAACCCAGGAACACCTAACCACTGTAGCACCATACCAATGTGCAAGACCAGGAGCTCCAAGCTGACCGTCTGTACAACTGCTCCAGTGCAGAGAGGAGGAATGGTGTGGCAAGCTACCAGAGCTAGATCAGACACTTTTTTCCTTTTCCCACTGTCAGAGTTTGGCTTTCAAACAGAGCTAGCAGTTAATATTACAAGACCACAGTGCAGAGTGTGGCGAGCTCCAGCTGTGAAAGCTGGTGCGGGATCAGTACATCAGAGAGTGTAACTGCCATATGTCATGCTTCAGAATGACTCTCTAGCCCTCTGTGGTAAAGTCTTTGTGACTGTACTGTCGTCATTCATGCAGCCTGGTGAAGAGAGTCAGAAAATAGACAGGCATCCTCTATTATCTGTGGACATGACTGATAGATTCAAACCACAAGTGGTCTTCCTCTGCTAAAAGTGAAGAAGTAAACAAACATGTATTTAATAGGGAATTTATGATGAGGAATGACCCCACTGTCTAAATAACTCATCCGATGTTAGACATATTCTACAAAAATGTTGTACTCACACTTTTATTTGGTTAAGAAATGTTTTCACAGACACAGCCCCTATAATATTATGCAAGCTATAAATGTCCATTACACCGATTTATGATTTGCTGCTTTATTCAGGTGAAAAATGTGAAGCTCCTTAGTTTGACAGTGTTATTTAAATGTCGGCCAATTTTCAAGAAGATTAGGTACAGATTTGGTGACTTCAGTAGTTCTGTTATGTATAATGGAATTATGCCAAGGTTTAAAGACACATGTTCTCATTCTTTGTGTCTTTTTGTTATTTAAATTAATGTGATTAATACGAAACAACACGCAAGAAGATACTTAAAAGATAGAGTAATGTGATATTTACATTCCTTTGTGACATGCTAGTTTTGTGAACACACTTAAATGAAGGTACAAATTGGGAATATTTTCCCTGTTCATACAAAGCAGATTGTCTCTTCAGAGATAAATACATTCACATTTTTAATTCATAATGATAATGTTTACCTCTGTGGCTAAGATGTTGTCAGTCATTTCAAAATTTGTCACTGCTCAAGCTGTTTTTTTTTAAGTAGATACGGTTGTTCTTTAACTTCAGCTTTAAAGATTACTTTTGCTTCAACCTGACTTGTTTTTACAAGATAACAAGATTCACTCAAGTGCAGTTTTTGCTTTCTCCATCCACCTCTGTTTATCATCTATGAAGTCCTAGATGCTGCAGTAGAAGACAACTGGACTTTTATTTTTGGTTCTTTCACTTTTCATCCAAGTCAATTTCTATTGGTTTGCACTGGAACTAAACTGAATCCTCAACTATGGTTTTATGATCTCTTCTGGTTGCCAGAACCTTTAATTGAGAAAATCAAGTTGGAGCATGTGGAGCAACATTTGAAACTTGATTGAAAAAAACACAGCAAACTTATAAATAGAGTATAATTCCATCACCTTGATCTTTAGAAAGGCTGTGCAGACTGCACTAACTATAGGTAACTATATTTTCAGCTCTTGTAACAGTCAGTGAAAAGCAGAGACAGCTGCTAATCTCTGAACAGGGTTCCAAATCTCTGAATCCAACTGAATATCTTATGAATAATAGTCTTTCTAAACATATACTTACCATACTGTTGTATTTCCTCTATTATAGCTGCCATTCTTCTTATTACATTAGTATGTGTTGAGAATTATATTTATTAGTTCTTGTTTGTTCTGAGAGACATGTCATACTCTCTCAGGATATACATTAATTGTAGTGTTACTCAATATCTGGAAAAAAAAACTGAATTTGTGTGTGGCTTATACAAGGTGTGTGTATTTTTTTAGCCTGTAACACAATAATAAAAGCACAGAGATGAAACTGTGGTGGTTCTATGGCTTCATTAAGGTTATATAGAGTATAAACAAACTGAAAATGTGCCTGCAATTGGAGCTCCATGCTCTTTGTAAACTCAAAATGAAGTCTTACTTCTCTTACTTTTATCATTATTTTTTCTCTGCTGTTGCAACAGTTAAATATGCCGACATGAATCATTAGTTCAATCTGAAGCTGGTGACACAGCACACAGTTTTAGAGTCCACTGCTGCAACAGTCTGGCTTGCTGAGTGTGTGATGTATAATACATATTTTCAAAGTCTGGTTGGTCTAATTATCGGCTCTCAGCCTAATCCAATCAAACGGTGTTTGCACCTCATTCAACTGACACATTCAAATGGGCTCCACATTGCCACAGAAACTAGATCGGGAACTTTTTAGGAACAAAATTAAGCGCTGCAGTGGTTTCAGTAAAACGCAGTTGTCCCTTGTGCAATTGCAGATGGAAAACATCACAATAAAATCATCACAACACTGTGCAGTGAAGTGTGAGCTTTCTTCCTCCATTGCAGAGTCAAGTGCAAGGAGCACATGTCAGATATGAACAATGTAAAACAACAAATGCATTATATAAGTGATAACAGAAATGTTTGACAGAATATGAACTTACATATTTATGTTCAGGTAGACTATACACGGATGTATAGCGCTTGTGTCAAGCTCAGGGCATTGTGGCAACAGTAGTGGTGCATTCATTATTCAACGAATTGTTAAGAAAACACCAGGTCTGCTTTCCTGTGTTTGGCCTCCATACAGGCTCTTTGCATTGTTCTCGTTAAGAATTCTGATGGCCTGAGGCTGAAAGGTTGTAGTGAGTGTCTTTCTCTGGTTAATAGGCTGCATTTTCTGGACCACAGTGGAAGGGAGATTATATTTTTATGGTGACTGGGATCCTTGTTTTTTTGTTTTTTTTCAAGTAAAACTGTAACACCTGACATGGTTTCAGATGGAGGGAATTAGACATGAACGTTGCTGACTGTACCATCCTCTGCTAGGAACCAATTCCAAACCAAAGGGACCCATTCTATGGCGCATAAAAGTTCCTTAGAAGTTATCATTTTTGGACTGCAACTGGAAATGTTTTTCAAATCAAAAAGACAATATCATTAGTGTCTATTCTTTCCAAGAGGTCAGTAACAGGGCAAAATGTGGGTCCTTTGTAAGCATCCAGTAAGTGCTTGAACTTCTTCTTTATTGACTCTAAAAGGAGAGACAGATTGGCTTTTGCCTCCTCATAAAGTTCTCAATCATCTCATTTGTCTTGGGGATGTTCAGGATGAAGTTGCTGTCTTGGCACCAGTATGAAACACTTCTACTCTGTCATTGTTACAGTGTTACGTGCAGATTCTTATCTGTCATCATCAGCATCAGTAAGGTGATTCCAAATTCCCAAACATACAGCCAGAAGCTACCTTCAGCAGCAACAAGTCTGTCAAAACCAATTAGATGATCATTTTTGTCGCAAATCACAATGAGAATAAAGATGTTCTGTTCTAAAAAGCTGATCTGTGTCTCAGGAAGCCATGATTTCACCATCAGAAGACACTGAGACAGCCTAAATCCACCGAAGAATGTGGAATACATCCCCAACTTTACATTTAGTACCTAAAACCTTTGCAGGCAGTACACCTAGGAAGTCTTGTCACAACCTTAGTGAGCCCTTTTGCTGAAAATAAGGTTCGATTAGGTGTCTAGTGACTCGGGACTGCCTGCAAGAGAGAGTTAGAGTTTTGTACTAAGCTGTAGTCTCTCTCTCTTTTCCAAGATTTTAGATAAAATCAATGGCATCACTAGTGAATTTGTGGGGCGGTAAGCAAATTAATTGGTTAAATGTGTTAACCAATATGGGAGCAGATCCAGAAGAACTTCTCCAGACCTCTGTAGGCCCACCTCATGTTGCTTAAAGGCTTGGCTCCATTTGTTTCAACAATAACACACACAAATCTCTGAGACAGTTACTGGCCGTTGAGTATTGCTGTTTCTGCACATCAACGATGATAGTTTTTAAATATAAAGACCACCCCAACAAAGTCACAGGAGTACAGAGCTAAATTGAAGTGATTAATTAAGCATTTAATTGCAGCAGAGGTGGTATTCACTGGGTCAGAAGGTTGTCTCAATTTAGATATTGAACACCTGAGGTAGATCGTCAGCACAAGCGTGAAACGCAAGATTGGAGACACAAAGCATACATCTAAGGTATCTTCTGCTTGATTTATTAAACATTAATTCAGTGCAGTGTATGAGGTAAATGCTTTCTTCCTTGCATTGCTTCAGATGCCTTTGATGCTGTCTCCTTGCAGACACAGTTGTAGCTCTCAATAATGTTTGTCACAGCTATAACCGCTATATTAGTTACATCTTTGATCTTAATTTCACCCCACAGTTTTGGAGTATGAATACCTGTCAGTACCTGCACATATATTAATATGCGCATCTCTGTTCAGCTGTCTGTATTATGGCCACCTTTGACTTTGATGTTATGCTTCTATCTGTTCCCAGCCCTCCCACACAGCAAAGCACAGCCAGCATCTAATAAGTGATAAAAAGGCTCTTGGCAGTTGACTGAAAGATAAATTGTCATTGTCACCTTGGTGGGAGTCTTTCTGAGGCAGGGAAGGGACTGCTTCCTACTTACACTGCAGCTTTGTCATGTCAGACATAGAACATTATGTTTTCTATCATCAGAACTAAATTCATTAAGAATGACAAAGACACAGAGAATGAGAGGGCATAGAGAGGATTACTGGAAAACCTGGGCACTGTGATAGGAAGTGGAGCACTTAACGTTATACACAGGTTTTCATGTTTGCCATTACTCCACCTTAGAAACGTACTGTAGGACTTTGAAGGTATGTCAAACCCTACATCCCTCAAAGTCATAAGAGCTTATTGTAAATTGCATAGTTGTGTGATGCTTTTATAGCTTGTATACACACACACACCCACACCCACACGCACACACACACACACACACACTGGTGTAATTATTTGTTTGGTTAAACAGTCAGACAGCACTTCTGATTTTAAAAACAAAGCAAGCTCATTCCAAAGACCATTCAGGCTTCATAAAAAGCAAAATGTGTAGAATATTGAGATTTTTACAGCATTATTTTATCTAAATATCAGATTGTATGGGGCTCTACCTGCAGATATCAGATAAAAAGAAAAAACAAACCTACATACAGTTATTAAAAAATTATTAGACCACCCTGGTTTTCATCAATTTCTTGTTCATTTTAATGGTTGGCACAACTAAAGGTACATTTGTTTGGACAAATATAATGATAACAAAAATAGGTCAAAAAAGTTTAATTTAAGAGCTGATATCTTGCCATTTTCCATGGTTTTCTATAACCAAAATCGATCTTCAAAGGCACATAATGGCCTCTTTCCTCATTATATTTCTAACCTTTGAGTGTCTTATGTCTCTTCTTAAGACATATGTTTATTAGTGTTCTTTACTGATTATATTTCAGTTTTTATTTTCTTTGAACTGTCTTTTATTTTGCTCAGTAATGATTTCATCTCTACTTTTTTTTAAACACCATGTTGTGCTTGTATCCGTCTTTTATTTTCTGACGATTTTATGACTTGTCTGTTTTCTTTTGCTCCCTTGTGAAGCACTTTGTAACCTGGATTTGAAAAGTTCCCCATAAATGTTTGGTGCTGTACAAATATAAAACTAGTACCTGAACACAGGTGGAAGTAGTTTTGGAAAATTAAAATGTATATTATCAAGGAAGACAACATATTTTTACTTCACTCTCATTATTTTAGATGCTCTGTGTAGCTCATAGCAGATCAGAACCAACATTTGTGGGGTGACTGTGCATCAGTGTGAATACAGTAAAGGCAATTGCTGAATATAATTCCTGTCAAATCCCACTTTTTAATGAACAGAACCATCTGTTGTACTTGAGAAGATGAAACCTTGATAAACAAAGCTGTTCCCATGAAATAAACCAGTTGAGGAGCTCATGGGGCTGCAATCAGGTGTGGAATATGTGAACAGGTGAGTCCATCACTTCACTTCATTCAAATTGTTCACTTGAAATCTTGACCACATGTCTGTATTATGCTACAATATTAAATCTGTGGTCACCTCAGACACCAGCCACCATTAAATGGTTGTATTTTACACATTTATTTTCAGGACTCAATAAGAAATTGACAAAGTTGAGCCTTCTGGAGCTTTAAACTCCTGTCATTAGTTAAAATGAATTTAAAAACAGAGAATAAAATAAATGTATGTATTAATTTTCCACACATCTTGAGCATTTATTCAGGTAATATCAAAGAACTGCTTGTCAACCATCAAACCAAACAAAATAATTGTCTATAAACACATTTTGAAAGCAGCAATAAGGTGAAGCAAGTTTGTTTTGTTTTTTTAAATTATGATGTCATAAGAGAACATTCTAGAACATTCTAGAGTCTTGAAAGAGGTGAAATTCTGTTCAACACTTCAGTTCGATGAGGAGTTCTTGAGGCGAAGATTACATTATTTAGTGTAAAGACCCAACAACTACCACGATGTTCAGCTGTTTGGGAAAACGCAGAAAGGTTAGTATCTGATTCTCTGTTGTCTAAACTGTTCATTTGATTTCATGGATTGAGATGATTTGCACAGAATTGTGACAATCTTCATGTTTTTTGCTGCTGTTTTTCTGTTCGTCAGTTAGGTATGTGTCTGTCACATTTCCTCACATGTGATTTTCTATCTGTTAAACAGGAAAAAGTTAGTGATCAGGATGTCCCTGATTGTCCAACCATCACAATCTCAGGTCCAGCTGAGAAAAAAACCAAAAAGACTTGGTGGTGTTGCACATGGCTCCATCGTGTCAAGGTACATTTTACTTATTATTTGTTCAACAATTTACTGTTATTTTCCACATTTCCCTGTTTTGTTCATTTAGTTAACTGGTAAAATCATAGAAAAAAAAAAAAAATTTTCATGTTAGTTTTTGAATGGTTCAATATTCGATCATTTTTTAAATTTGATCAAAAAATCTGGTGTTTCTGCTGCCAGATTTTGCCATTTGTTTAAGTTTAACAAAGCTAAATTTATCAAATAATAACCAGTGAACAAACAATGCAATATGCTATCTGTCTCAGCTCTGTTCAACAGCTTTTTTTTGTATTTGTATCCTGCAGAAAACCAGGAATCGAGTGATTCCAATGGATGAAGACACGGACGAGACGTATGAAATTCTTCAACTTTCTGTTCTTTTTTAAATTTATTGAACACATTATATTGGTGATATTTTCGTGTTGTTCACTCCATGCAGTAGAATTACAGCTGTGTTTCCTTCTATCAGCAGTGTTGACACCGGCTGTAAGGATTCGTCTCTTAAAATCCCTGTCTTTGAGACGGCCACAGCAGAAAGGTATGAAATTCTTTTGCTGTCTCTTCTTGTTTGAAACTAATCATTTCATGATCATGAAGTCAACTAAAATCTGTGTTTCCCTTTATCACCAGTGTCAACAAAAGGGACCAGGAGGTTTCACCCACCACCAACACTACAGGGACTACAGGGACGATGGGGACGACGGAGATGACAGAGACGAGGAAGAAGAAGACACCATGGTGGCGCCGGTTTTTGTCATGTTTCCGTAAAGTATGTTAGCTAAATGTTGCAAGTATTATCATTGAACATCTGTTAAAGTCACATGTGGAGTCTGAATGTGATGCATCATGCAGAAATCCAGACTATGTGCTTGATTTTTGCTCTTTTTAACTCTTTTTCTGTCTGTTCCTAATAGAAACAGGTGGAGCCTCCTACGGACACAGACGGAGCAAACACCAGCCCTCCGTCTGAGGTTGAAAAGGTGAACTTGGGGGACGAGGGGATGATTTTGAGGCAGTCTCATCCAGTGGGACATGGTGGGAACCAGCAGGTCCAAGCCAATCCCACCCGCACCAGAACCCTCTGCAAGAAGGAGCTGGTCTGCCTCGGGTAAGCAAAGACAGTCGTGGACACACTCAACACTCATATACATCCAAGTATTTGAAAACTGGACACATTTGTATGACACATGAAGTCTATGAATGTTCATGTTTGAAGTAGAGCTAAAACATGTTTAAAGGGAAGAAAATGAGCCCTATATTGACTTTTGTCTCTGTTCTGCTTTGATTCAAGGTTACCCAACCTGGCGCAGACCTGTTATATGAATTCCACGCTGCAAGGCCTCCTGACACTGACTGGTTTCGTGCAGGAGGTCTACAACCAGCAGCGGTTGTGGGGTTCTCACCAGGGATCCCAGATCATCAGGTACAGCATTGCACACACTAACACAGACACCATCACTCTTTGGTTTCTTCACTAATTTACAGCTTAACCTGAAGTGATACAACTAAACAGCATTCTCACCTCTTTACTTTTGTTCTTTCCAGAGGGTTCAGTGACACTGTCATCAGTCGATTCTCCAATGACAGGATGGTGAAAAGGCTTGTGTTGACTGACCTCAAGAAGACCGTCGCTGAGTCTAACCCAGAGTTCAGAGATAACAGTCAAAACGTTTGTACACTTTTTCTATACAAGAAGCGGCATAGTACCACACTTGTCTTTGCTGAACTAGTTTTATATTTTTTGTCCAATGTTCACCTTCTCAACCTGTTTTTTTCTGTATGTTTCTGTGCAGGATGCCCATGAGTTCCTCGGCTGTCTCCTGAACCTGATGAAGGTCCCGTCCTTGGATCTGCAGGCAGAAGCAGCTGACCTGGGCATGACGTACACCTGCCCTGTTGGTGCCCACATTTCGTTTAAAATGTTGAGCACCAGGACCTGCCAGGGGTAGCTATACACTGTTCCACACATTTAGTTTCCTTCTCTGTGATTGACGGAGATCAGAGTGTGCTGACATTATTGACTGTGTACATGACGTTATTTCAAAGGCAGCCATGCCAAGCTTAATGTTTTTTTTTTTTGCTATTGTGAAGATTTCACAATCAGAATGTCTGTCAGGAAATCTGTGATTCTGTTTTAATCTGAACTTTTTCTTTCTTCTGCAGATGTGGTTGTCAATCCACAAGAGAGGAAGAGTTCCTGAACCTCTCTTTGGATCTGGTACCTGCAGGCTCAGTGAGCCAGTGTCTGCAGGAGTACCTGAAAGTAAGAGCTGCTTTCTGCTTTATTCTCACACTCTAGCATGTATGTCTCCACGAATCTGATCTAATCTGTGAATAACTACCACTAAAACATATTTCTTCTTGCTGTTCCCTGTTGCAGGAGGGCAAGCTGGATTTCCGGTGTCCGTGTGGAGCTGGAGAATCGACAGAACGTGGGTCGTTTTTGACCCTGCCAAAGTGAGTAACATCATAAACAGACTAAAAGCGACAGCAGTTTCTTTCATTTAATTTCCTTTGTCATGGTGATATGTGACCCTCTCCTCTGTATCTCCTTTTTTCTGTCTTTTCTGTCAACAGCGTTCTGATTCTCCAGCTCAAACGGTTCAGGTTCACCAAGACCTTCAGGCTGGAGAAGGTCAGCACCCCTGTTCAACTGACAAGG
Source organism: Amphiprion clarkii (assembly GCA_027123335.1). NCBI lineage: Eukaryota > Metazoa > Chordata > Actinopteri > Pomacentridae > Amphiprion > Amphiprion clarkii. The sequence continues at coordinate 8,373,712 of CM049578.1, forward strand.
GAGCTTGTGGTGAACCCAGAACACTCCCTCACTGCACAGGTAAGACTGATGTTTGGAACCACACTTGATTTTATACACAAATGGACCCTGTTACTATGAATAGTATAGTTCTGTGGATACAAAGAAACCCTTCAGATGTATCTACAGTCAGATGAAATGTTTCTACATGTGCAGCTAATTGTTGTTGTCTGTTCTCTTTTCCAGACAGGGACTCGCTACTCTTTGGTGAGCATCGTGAGTCATTTGGGCTCCACAGCTCGCAGTGGTAAGTGTTTGCTAATGTTTTGCATTTGCTGAAGTCCGATTTTGAAAGTTTAAGAATCCAGCATGTTTTCAGACGTCCCATTAACTTGAATGTCTCCTCTCCTCTTAGGACACTACATCTGCGACGGTGCTCACCGGCCTCAGGAACCAGGTGACACATCAGACCGTTGGCTCACCTACAATGATGAGCACGTCACCGTGACAACGGGTGAATCTGTGTGTCGCCTGAGGCAGACATCAGCGTACCTTCTGTTTTATGAAAAGCAGGTAAGAGAGCCGCTCTGTCCACATCTCAGAAAGCGCTGCTACACATCAAATACTCATGTTATTGTGCAAATAAGCAATTTAAAGTTGTGATGTTAAAGTGGTGGCCTCCTTCTAACGATGTAACTCTGTCCACCACCAGTGAGGAAACATGGAAATCAGCCCTCAGAAGTAGAAGAGGCCAAACGCTGGAGGACGGAGACACAGTAGGGGGTAGGGGGTAGTGGTAGTGTCTGTAAACAGACATTCAGCAGGATGTGGCTCAAGATAAGCCACACAACCTGCACAGCAACATAATTCATTCATTTAACATAATTCAATTATTAAAATTGAATTATGTTAAACAAACTAAAAATATTAAGTTTGGGGAACTGGGAAATTATAAAAAAAAATTAAGCTAATATATTATGTATAATATTCAAAAATATCATATAGACTAATATAATATTAATGTAAAAATGTATATATAATAATCTAATGTTAATCTAAAATTTTATATATAATAATCTAAATAGTTATCTAAAATTGTGTATACAATAAGCTAAATATTAATATAAAATTTTATATATAATAATCTAAACAGATTTAATGCAAAATGAAAAAATATTAAATTGAAAAATCCTCCATAAAGCATCAAATTCTAACAAGTTGCTTTAATTATCAACATTTTTCTGTCACTGTATGAAAACATTGTTTGCAACTTAAAATGTATACTCTTAATAACATTTTCTTCTCACTTTTTTCCTAGGTGGTATTATGTTGTCGTTGTTGTTGTTATTGTCGTCGTCCCAACTGGAACCCAGACCTGGAGGAAGCTGCAACATCATCTGTTCTCTCTCTCCCTCTCTAAAATCTCTCTCTCTCTCTCTCTAAAATGTCTCTCTCTAAAATGTCTCTCTAAAATCTCTCCCTCTCTCTCTCTCTCTCTCTCTAAAATGTCTCTCTAAAATCTCTCTCTCTCTCTTTAAATCTCTCTCTCTCTCTCTCTCTCTCTCTCTCTCTCTCTCTCTCTCTCTCTCTCTCTCTAAAATCTCTCTCTCTCGCTCTCTCTCTCTAAAATCTCTCTCTCTCGCTCTCTCTCTCTTTAAAATCTCTCTCTCTCTCTCTCTCTCTCTCTCTCTCTCTCTCTCTCTCTCTCTCTCTCTCTCTCTCTCTCTCTCTCTAAATCTCTCTCGCTCTCTCTCTCTAAAATCTCTCTCTCTCGCTCTCTCTCTCTTTAAAATCTCTCTCTCTCTCTCTCTCTCTCTCTCTCTCTCTCTCTCTCTCTCTCTCTCTCTCTCTCTCTCTATCTCTCTCTCTCTCTCTCTCTCTCTCTCTCTCTCTCTCTCTCTCTCTCTCTCTCTCTCTCTCTCTCTCTCTCTCTCTCTCTCTCTCTCTCTCTCTCTCTCTCTCTCTCTCAACCCGGCCGGCCAGCAGCAGATGGGTCCCCCCACATGAGCCGGGTTCTGCTCAAGGTTTCTTCCTGTTAAAAGGGAGTTTTCTCCTTGCCACTGTCGCCTTAAGGCTTGCTCTGTGGGGGTTCAGGCCATATGGGTTCTGTAAAGCATTTTGACACAATCTGAACTTTAATTGGCACTATATAAATAAAATTGGATTGAATTGAATCAGATCTACTTCTGATTGTTTCTTGAATAAATGTACAAAAATTTGACATCAAGACGTGTTCCATGTATTCGTGAAACTTGCCTGACAACCTCTTTTCTGTGTCACTGACAAACAAGAACAGCTGAAATACAAGAGTGTAGTTTGTGATACAGACCTGAACTACAAAAAGAGAGTTTAACAAACCCAGGATGTGTTGTCATTATCTGGCTTCTCTATCTGGATATCTTACAAGAAAACTGATTGTTCAGTTGATATTTATATATATGTTGATCTGTTATCTGGAAAAAAAAACCTTCTCTGGAGCAGGTGAGGAGTTCAGAGTTGGAATCAATGGTTACACTTGATTTCATTGTTGTTTTTACTTCATGTTGTGTCTCTACCTTAAGCATATTAATGAACAGATTTAAATGAGCAGGAAATAAGCTGTAAAAGTGCATAGAATTACAACCAAAACAACAGTGACTCAGAACGGCTTCACTGCTTGGACCACAAATCAACACTGTTCATCCACTTACTGTTTCAAGGACCTACAAACGTGATACACACCTGCTAACTGCTATTGTTTTATTATTTGAACCTGATAATCACACAACTTTCAAGTTTACTGTGAAATGTGAGACACTGTGTCCTCAGCAACGTCAGGTCATCATCCCACTTTACTTTCAATTCACGTCAGTTCCCTTTACTTCAGTTAATATACACCCACTGACCACTTTGTTAGGTCCACCTTGACAGTAAGAGGTTGGACCCCTTTTACCTGCAGAACTGTCCTAATACTTGGTGGCATACTTTCAACAAGGTGTTGGAAACATTCTTCAGACATTTTGGTCTGTATTGTCATGATAGCATCACGCAGCTGCACATCCATGATGCTAGTCTCCCGTTCCACTACTTCCCAAAGGTTCTATTGGATTAAGATCTGGTGACTGGAGGCCGTTGGAGTACAGTAACATATATATATATATATATATATATATATATATATATATATATATATATATATATATATATATATATATATATATATATATATATATATATATATATATATATATATATATATATATATATATATATATATATATATATATATATATGCTTTAAAAAATAAATATATAAATAAAAAAAAGGAATAATGATAAAGTAAATTTGAGAAATAAGGACAGGTGAAGGTCTCCGAATAAATTGCAATGATTGTAGGTGAGTTGCATGTGAAAAAAAAACGTCAGGAACTATCAAAAACACTTGATTCTTAATTGTAAAGGTTGATAAATACCTTCTGAATCTGTTATCTTTACTTGTGACCACATATAACAGCATGTCCACTGGAGCCCAGCAAAGTAAAAGCCACGTTTTTGAAAACACGTTCACCTTCATCACCTTGCAGAGAGGCTACAACTACCACTGAATAGTTTTTCATCTGATGGTTGTGGTCTTAACAAAAATGTTTACTTGTTGTTAATTCAATAAAACACAATGGCTGATCCTAAAACTGAGTGTTTTAAACATTTGTAGGAACAGCTTTAACTTCACTTTACTGCATCTCCACTATGCCTGCATAAAATTAACCTTTTAGTAGCAGCAATCAGGTGTAGCTATGACGAGAACCATCACAATATCCCATTTGCCCCACTGAGTCTGTCAAGAAAAAATACATTTGAATTATTTTAAGAATTAGCAAATATTAAACAGAAAAGCAGTTATCAAAATTTTCCAATTAGGATGTGCAATTGCTTTAAAATGATTTAAAATGAGCCTTTTTTTAAAAAAATGAATACACACAGAATTTTCAATGGCATGTGATAAAGTATGTTATTTTTTTTTTTTACCTCTATCCTTTCTGGACATTATCGCCTAATGAAAATCTCAGCTTTATGAGAGGGCTCATTTTGGAACATCGCCTTCCTCTTCTTGCAAATGGTATATACATCGTTCTCTATGCTGGGCTTAACGATCAAATTGGCAAGACGTACATTTTATATTATGACCCAGTCTCTTGAGTGGGTAAGTAATAATATGACAAATGTCATGGAAATCTAAAATTATGACAAATGAGAAGAATATAAGCTACCTACTCAATGATACTGTACACTCCGATAGACTTTCATCATTGCAATCCTCAGACAAGGACTTTTAAGATGCTCTCAAAGGAGACTTGTGTAATTGCATTTGGCCAAGTGATTGGACATTTTTGCCAGTGGTTTAGGTCCAAGTGGACGTCTGTGGCCAATGGCTTCAATATTACTGATTCATTTTTAGCTGTCTCAGCAAAAGGCTGTGCTCAACAGTTGGGTATTTTTGTCGATGTGGACACCTTGAAAAATGATTGTCAGCAGAAAAATGGGGTTTTAATGAAGTTTAAAAAAGTTTCATATCAGCCATTAGAGATAACGAATAAAACTATTTAAATCAGAAGTAGACAAGCCTATTTTGTTATCTATTTTGCTAAACAGACCTTTTTATTTGAAATGTCTGAAAAGCCCTAATATACACAGTTGTGACTGACAAACACTGCCAGTCAAAAGTTTTAGAAAACCCCTATTTTTCCATTTTTTTTCTTTCCTCTATAGCTAATTGCCTTTTCCTCACCACTTTTACAGCAACACACTAGGTTCTGCAGTACAATACGGTTCAAATAATGCTCTGGAGGGTGTGGTGCCACGGTGTGTTCCAACATTACTTTTATGCAGACAGAGGAAGTTGTAAGTGATCAAGAAAAGTTGGAACATCTGTAGGATTTGTTAGCACCAACTTTCAAGGCTTGATCAACTTCCATTGCTACAGAACAGCTTTAAGTTGTTAACCTATTTCTGTTCCCTGAAAAGGGTCTTTTTGGATAATTCGGAAATGTACATTGGTTTTCAATTTTGGGTAACCTTACCTTTGTTTTTTTTTTTTGTTTTTTTTTTAAACCTCTGGCAGTTCACCATTTACCTTTGTACCATTTCAAGCTATTCATTGGACTTGAACTACTCGAATTTCAATCAAAAACTGGAAAAATTGGGGCGTTCTAAAACTTTGGAGCGGTAGTGTACATCTGTGTAACAGAGGTCACTCCTGAGATACATAATTTTTTTTCAAAAGAACAGAGAGAAAAAGCGAGACAAAGGCAAACAGTGACTCTAAGATGTGAAAACTGCCCAGATATTATAATACAACATGAGTATTTTTAAAGCTGTTACCTAAAAATACTAGCATTGAATGACTGCTTGAGTCAAAGATAAACTGACGCTGCCCTTAACTTTCAAAAAGATAAAGAAAACAAAAAATGAAATTAAACAAAACAAAATTCCTTAACAACTAACCTAGAGGTAAATCTCTATATTCTTCTTAGTCTCCATCACCTTACAGGATTTTAAAAAAAATAAATAACTGAATTTGATGCTACTAACACTATTGTGCATGTATGTCCAAAGCCTTTTATGTACCATGGAGCACCACTGTTGTAACCTGATATGTGTGATGGTTTGTTAGAGTTACATAATACCATCAAACTAACCATATTTAACAGTACAGCATAAAAGCAATTAGTTGCTGCTGGTTAAAGTTACCCACATAAGTGTCAGTATTTTATTCACAGAGACATTATTTTTACCCCAGTGTGTGGTCTAGTAAGGTTACGTGCCTCATGATATTTGCTTAACTATGAGAGCCCTAGTATGCAATATTTTAAGACAAGCAATCCACAATCCATACATCTGAGGGTTAAGAGCCCAGTAATTCAGAATTCATGAACTAAATTAACTATTTTCTATTGTAACATTAAAGAATGAATGAAGTCAAAGTTTGAACTGAAATTGATGTTTAAAAAGTCACTTGCCTCGACAAAACTGCTTACCATTTAAGAAGATCAGTGTCAGTGAGTTAAAATGGATGTTTCCTGCAAAGAGAAATATTAAATATGTAGAAGGTACTAGCAGGATGCTGACAATTTCAAATCCCCATAGAACTCCACACAGCTCAGCAAAAGATGAAAAGTTGAGACTTGTGAAGAAGAAGCTGTGTGAAAGACAAAAGCTTTATTCCCAGTGTTGTCAGCAAAAAAGCATACAGGTCAAAAGTGTAAAACTAAAGGCTAGAAAGGCCCACCGCTTCTATTGATTAAGAGGTGAGCTGACTACAATCCTCTGGATCGACTGCCGGTGCTCATCCTGATTCACCAAAGTTAAATGGGGGTCAATCTTTTTAAGTTTGATTCCTCTTATTTGCAGTTCTGGATCTGCAGTTCAGCTACCAGCGCAAAGCATCTCAACCCAAGCCACTCATGTTCCATTACAATAGTTCCAACATGTTAGTGGAGCCACTCTGGGGTTACATGGACAAGTCAAGGGCCTCTGCATGCTTTAACTCTGCTAGGATTTCAGCTTTCCTGGCTCTGGTGAACACCAAAGGTAAAAAAAACAATCATATCATCAGCACATAGTTCAGTTTGACTTGTTCAAACAGCCTTCTTCAGGTGTTGTCTGCATTTTACATAGCAGTAAACTGGAATTATTATTCATAATATATGTAGTTATAGTATTTAAACTACTTTGTGGTGATTATGATTCCAGATGTGGTTAAAGAGCCCATATGAACCAGCCGTTGTGGTTTTGTTACTCCGCCGAGGAACGCAGCGGATTTATGTGACGATTGGCGTATGTTTGTCCATCTGTTTGTTTGTCTGTTTGCAACATTACTCAAAAATGGAAAAACGGATTTCGATGAAATTTTCAGGGAAGGTCAGAAATGACACAAGGACCAACTGATTAGATTTTGGCAGTGATGCAGCTTATAGTCTGGATCCACGGATTTGTTAAAGATTTCTGCATCATTGCGAGATAGCAGCACGCCATCACTGTAATCACTATGACAACAAGTGAACACTATGGCAGCTGTCTACTGACGATCACATGATGGCGATTTTACAACAAATCCACCACTACGGACTCACTGGAAATCATATGACTGAGCAGCCTTCACAGAGTACTGCGCTCTCTGAGTGCTTTTCTTGTTTAGGAGTAATTTTGTTGCTCTGTCAGGACCCCCACCCCAGCCTCCTCCCTCTTTCTCTCTCCTTTTCTTTCCCTCTTTTCTTCCTCTCTCTCTCTCTCTCGTCACTCTGGTCCTGTGTGTCTGTTAATTGCAGGGATTGGATGCTCAAAGCAGTCAGACTTTCTAATTTTTTGGGGGGTTAATGCTTAAATTTTGTTGTCTGTTTCCTGATACTGATGGAATCCAAAATAATTAAATAACAACAACAACAAACCAACAAAAAAAACTTAAGGTGTCATATTAAAAGGTCACAGAGTTTGGTTAAAATTGATGGAGAATTGCTGGTTAAGGCATCACCGCATGGAGCTGGACTTCCATTATCCATTTGTAGTACATAAAAATTAAGTTTTAAACCAATGTAACCAATATTAATACATAATCCTTATCCAGTACTAATGCATCTTGTCAACCTTGAATCATGTAGACATTATTTTGTTGCAAATTGACAAAACTGGCGTCTATACTGTCACGCCAGAGGCCTGAACCCGAACACAGGAGCAGGCAGAGACCAATAAAGTTAATAAACGAGGTTCATTCAAAGAAACAAATTCAAACTAATTGTGAATGGGAAAACTAGACTCAAGCAAAAACTAAACAAGCCAAACCTAATTCAGAAAGTGGGAGAAACTACAAAAGCCAAAGGAAAACTCGAAACTAACAACAGAGCAAAAAGCTATGGAAAACTAATATCAAATAACTACTGTAAGGCAACAAAATGGTTATACTCACAAAACGGAAACTAAAGGGGCGGGCAGGCTCAGGGGAATTGGAGTCCCGCGAGAACAGGGCAGGTGGCCGACAGGGACTTAAGTTCGGCAGGGTTAGGATGCCGAGAAAAAAACCTTTATAAGAAGAAAAACTTTATGAAACAACAAGGTGCAAGTATGGCCTGACAGACCAAGACTTGAGTCGACGACCTGGACGGACTAGTGGACGGATGAGCCAGACTTTATGGAAAGCGGTGATGAGGCACAGGTGATCCAGTCCTGCAGGTGTCTCCAATTCCTGCAATATGCGGTGATTAGGTGAGCTGTTAGGAGAGCGGCAGAGAGAGAAACAGAAAGAGGGAGTGAGAGCGAAAGATCGAAAAAGAGATAGAGAAATCTAGGCAGGAGTAGATGCAATGGCTGCTGCAGGGGTCCTGATTTCAAATTAGCAGCGGACACCTAGTATAACTGAGGCTGACAGGAGTCCCATTACCTTTGTAGGCATTTTCTCATGAAGCAAAAAAGTGGATAAAGTGAATTTTTGACCAGAAAATGGTGCTAGATGGGCGGCATGGTGGTGCATCCCCATGATGATGAAGGAGAAAAGTCAGTGGTTTGCGAAGCTCTACAGGACATAATGACTGGGAATCATGAATGTCAAACTGAGTGTGCCAAGCTCAGTAGATACTGAGCTATGTCACTGAATTTGTTGAAAGTTTGATGTGCTGGTGCCACTAGAAGAATTTATTTCAAATTTCATTGCAATCTGCCCAATAGTTTGGAGATTTTTCACTCTGAGTCACAAATGTCAACCTTATAATTGATACCAGAGAAACTGTGAAAAGGCCATGCAAGCACCCAATACATTCAAATTTGTACACTGCAGACTGTGATTGATTGTTGTACATTTTTTATGGAAACCATCTATGAATTGACAGACAAGGCAACATTGCCATCAAAGTCACCAGCATGGCTAAAAACTTGCTACGTTAGATCTAATTTGTTGTGGCTACCCCTTATATGTGGTTATACGGTGCTAACTGTCCAGGTTACAAACAGGTTCAGACTATCTTTGTTCTTGTCAGGCAATGTTAAAAGCATCCACTACAAAGATGTAAATCCACCGATCAGGCATAACATTATGACCACCTGCCTAATATTGTGTTTGTGCCTTTTGTACTGCAAAAACTCCTCTGACCCAGTGGGACATGGACACAGGACCCCTGGGGTTGTTCTGTGGCACTGGGATGGTGGCATTGGATTCTGTGGGTCCTGTGGGCTGCAGGGTGGGACCTACCTAGATCAGGCTTGCTTGACCTGCAAACTCAAGGTTTCCCAGCAGAACACTGCATTAAAACAAGATGATCGATGTTATTCACTTCACCTGTCAGTTGTCATGGTGTTGTGGCTGATCAGTGTATGACAGTGGGCACTTTCCCACTCCTTACATGGAATTGAACAAAGCTTATATTATGTCTCATCAAGCAATGCAGTTGTGTTCTGTTTAATTTCATTCTGAGCTCAAAAACTGGTTTAGGCCTTATGTAAAGCACCATGAGCCTCAAAATCCACGCAGACTACCTTGCATTTTGCAACAGATGTATATCAAATCGAAGATCTTTGCCTAATAGTGTCAATGTTGCTCTTATACGGCACTGTGACATTTAAAGTAATTTTATTTTACCTCTCTTTTTTTATCTAGGTTTTAACTTCTTTGTTTTTATTATCATAAAATTTCATGTTGATTTTATTGCTTAATTATGTTTCTTTTCTATGATTTTAATGCATGCAGTTAATGTCTGTCTTTTAAATCATCTTTTTTATTTATTTTCTTTGCCATTGTAAAGCACTTTGAATTGCCTTGTGCATGAATTGCATTATATAAATAAACTTGCCTTGCCTAATATTCCAAATTGGGCCTTCATGTATCCATGTTTCTGTGGTAAGAATGCTATTGAAAAGACAAGGAGCAAGTGCTGATTATATTTCTGTGCTTTCTCATTCTTTAATGAGCTCCTGACTCACTGTGGTGAGAGACGAGGGGAAAGAACAGTGATCCAGTGAAAGCAAAAGCCAGTCAGAATAGTTTCCGTTTGCTAAAACTAAAGGAAGGTGCTTATAATGACCAGATATGAAGGAGAGGCAGAAACAGGAAGAACAAGACACAAATTCCCAACTAAAATGTGTGAAAGGCAGGGGGACGGCTTTCCAGGTAAGGCGAGTTGCATTAAGTGTGTCGACCTACACTGTACTAAAGATTAGGATGCTTTGGGAGGAAGCATTTGGAAAGTTCTTTGAAGACATTTTCACTCCACAGGAAAAACAAAACAACAACAGAAAAAAACCCTTAACACGCTGGTGGGCAGAAAAGGAATACGAGGAGCTGGAGGGCATGTGGGCCAATCACCATAGCAATGTGAAGAATACAAGACATCACACACAGCCCACTGCTCCATGCTACAGTAGGAAAAGACATCAACCTTTGCTCAAAATTTGACCGGTTGTGGGATGAGGCACCTACAGCTTTGGCTTTAAAAAAGCTGAAGTGATATGAATAAGATTTCCATCCCTGCCACAACTTCTCATCAGCGTGTTTAACCAACACCCTGTGAATCTAGGATACCTGGTGACGAAGAAACAAGGAAATATCTTCTCAGGCTTGGACTGTACTGGCCAGACAAACAAGATGCAAATATATCAGAGAACTATACCACAGCAGTGCATTCAGACAACATGTACACTTATCTAGTTCTTGACAGAGCAGATAATGTGTCAGGCAACAGAAACTCTTTTACTGCTCATCTCTTCTCTCACATGCAGATAACCTCCTCAGTGACCAGGCATTCTGCATTTTTGCTGCCATGGTAACAGCTAAAGCCTGCATAGAGCAGAAACTAAACAATGAGATGGTCGAAAGTTAATGTGGTGACAGACTGCACAAAAAAGATTTGCTATCTAAAATACAAAAATGCCCACTTGTGTTGTGTGATTGTCATACATGCTGTATAGTTCTTATTGATATATTTTTAGGTTATTTTGTTGGTTTTTCAGTTGCCTAAGAAACAGAATAACTGTGTTTTGATTGTCACACTGAAAATATGCAGTTCTGCAGCAGACAGTATGGCAACTATAGAACTAGATTTTAACATCATGGAGTCAGTTTGAGACTGAAGACACTCCACTCCCACTCTATCAGAGAGTTTATTTATCAGCATCCTAGGCAACTGTTGTCACGATCCACAGGCAGTTGGGCATGACAAACTTTTAAAATGCATTTTTGCATTGTTACTAATGCATTTGGATATGTACATTCATATCCCATCCTTGTCTAGACTCTTATTCTACTATTGTGCATTCTATTAATGATTAGTCCAGTGTAGACTAAAGATTAAATTGTGTAGATGTGGCCTACATTTTTGATTGCAGTTTGACAGTAATATGATAAAATGGTTTGTCCTCAGTTGGCCCAAAGACAAAGGAGAATGTCAGAACTGCAGCATGGTTTCTACAGACCTAGACATCACCTATTGAAATGTCATTTTGTGTTTTATTTTGTTCCCAGGAGGGCAAAGGACTGCAGCTAAATGCTTCTACCCCTATAATGTTGTTGTATGGTAGTCCAGAGGGCTGATCTAAAAACATTTTTTGTGTAACAGGAACACACTGTGGCACACTTGCTGCAGCTAATTTATTCTTCAAGTGACCCCAGGTGGGGCCAGGAGATGGAGGTTCTTGTTTTTCTGTATAGTTTGGCAAACCCCAAGAAGCACTGCACACTAAATGATTCATAAAATTAGCGGGGCAACAAAGGCCAAGCGCTCCACTGAAAATTCACTACCATCACCACATGAGCCTCCCACCATTGCCCAAGGCTTCAGTTAACATGCACAGAGTTGTGCTTGTGCCCATGCTGTTGGTGCCATGGATGATGCCATATTAAAGCTCCACAGAATCAGTATCGTGCAACCTATGTGAATTACAAGCTTTTTCAGTTTATGATAATGCAGGCCATCTGTGATAAAAAGGGGTTGATTTCTAGATGTGTTTTTGGGCCGTCTAGGCTTAGTACATGATGCCAGGGCCCTGTGAAACAGTTCCATCTCCTGCCATGTACCGGACCCTCCAGCTGGCTCTTACCTCCTTGGGGATGGTGGCTATCCTTACCTGGAAATGCCAGTTGGCATCCTAACACCCTACAAGCACCCTCAGCAATGCTGGATCCAGAAAAGACATAAATTGCATCACTCTGAGGCTTGTTCTGTTGTTGAACGTGGTTTTGGAATAATGAAAACATGCTGGCAAGCCACACTATCAAAGGCTCTAAAGTCTATCATTGCTTGTTGTGAATTCCTGCACAGTCTTTGTCTTTTCCAGAAGGCAGAGGACCTAACACTTGATGAGGATCCCTAGATTTGTCCCCCATTAATGCAGGTGGACAGAAACGTCCTGGACATCAGAAAAAAAGGCCCTTTTCCACTTTTTGTCTTCAGAAATACAGAATAATTTTTCCCACGTTTTAACTGTTGGAGCATGACCTCATGATAACCAATCAAACAACAATGCTGAACATGCATGTTACATAGCTCAACTTACTTGTTTTTTCATGGCTTGCAAGTGTGATAAAACATAAATAATTCATTTAAATTGCCCGTATGTTTGTATTTACTTTTGAGTTTCTTCCATTTCTTTAAGGTTTGTTTGAGAAACACATCACCCTCGAGGTCTTGTACTTTGATAATGAACCTGTTAAGCAACATGTCAGGTAGTAACAAAAAAGTTTTGGTAAGAAACACCATCTCTTAAAAACAGCCCTATATAATAGGCTACATGACTAACAGCGTGGGTAGTGTGGTAGCAGACTAATTACATTCAGTCCACAGCAGACCAAAGCTTATGTATGGAATAAATATTGTGTCATATTTTGAAACTGTAAACAAGAAGCTTCGAAAGGTTGAATTTCAGTGTTTATAAGCTACTAGAAGAGGTTTTGCAAGACGGAAACAAAGTTTTGAAGGGTTACATAATGTTCTGAAAGGCTGAACAAAAACTCCAATCTCTGCAAACATTCTTTTATACTTGAGTTTACTTTCTTCACAACTGCAGCGCTCCTCTTACAGAGTTCCGTGTCACTGTTCTCTTGTGAATTGGTTTGTTTTCCAAGTTTGACACCTTGTAAATGGTGATCTGAAACCTGGTGTGCATTTGTTGGGGGGAAAAAGTTCTGAAACATTGAAACCTAAGTTTGGAAAGAGCAATTCAGTATTTGGAAATGTGTACATAGCAAGCCGTTTCTTCAACACTAATGTGAAAACATCCAGTTTTCAGCAATCTGCCTGCGCTGTTGCAAGCTTCTAAGTCATGTGATTTCTGGCACTATAGTCACATAGCTCAGGTCCAAAACTCCATAGCAGTATGTGACAAAGTATTTTACAGTTTTCAGACGCACATATGAGATCAGTATGGCTTTAACAGAAAATGCGGTCCATTGGTTTCATCAGAAATTTGTACATTGAAAGTTCCATCATGGTTATCTCAGTTAAGACACTAATGAAATGTGTTCCCTATCTGTGAGAACCTTGGGAGCACACATTATCTTTCAAAAAGGAGGATCACACTGGCAAAGTATACTTCTAAGTAAATCTACTACAAAGTGATATGCCAAAGTGGAAATGTTTGCGTCTGAAACCTTTCCTTATCATGCTATACTGTTAAGTGCACTTTATGAAAATGATAATGGATAAGCAGTGAGAAGAGGCATGGGGATTATTTGTTGCTTTTTTCACAGAATTTAAGGTTCAGACTAGACCTTACTGGCATGAAAACAGCTTCACATGAGAGACATACAGTTTCAGAACTGAAAATGATGCATGCAATGAATTGATCCCATTTCTTTGACACCTCACAAATTCCTGGCAAAAAAGACTGGTGTAACAGCCAGAGTCCTCTGATTGTGGATGATTATTCCATGTACCTGGACCTACTAGTGCTGTGGGATTTGAATACACATCTCCATGGAAACTGGAGACACGACCCCATCCTCTGAAGTGTGATTTTCTTTTATTTGTGGTATTTCTACATCAGGAAATCTTAAATATTCACCCTGGTCAGCTCAAATATTCATTTCTCGATCATCTAAAGAAGTGACCACTTTTGGAATTCTTCCAAACTACTATTTTCTTTGACCAGTAGTATTCCAAAAACAAGAAAGAAAAAGATGTACCTTTGTGCTTTCCATAAAATAAATTGCAAAAAGTCAGTCCAAACAATGACATTATCAAGCATACTTTCTCATGCATCCATTGAACTACATCAAAATAGAGCAATTCCTCAAGGAGGTCTAGTACAGTGTAGCTATAACATAATCTGGACTATAACTAAATCACTAATGACAATTGGTCACATGTTGCAATGTTTACAGATTCAAAAGATTTATTTTATTCAGCAGTGCATTGTTTGCTTATTTCAGATCTATGGCATGTGGCAGCTCTCGCAACTTTTGGATTAAAACTCCAGAATAGGGTAGTGACATGTTTGAGAAAACAGAATCTGAAGCCACAAAATGTTTGAAGATTAAACTGAATAAGGTTGGCCCACACATAGTGAACATTGTGTTGTAATTCCTTCGCAGCCTTTCGAGTTTGACTTTGTAGGTTAAGCTGATTTAGGCAGAGCTGTATTGATTGACACTGTGGGAGAGTTTGCGAAAGATTAATTGCCTTTTTTGGAGTTAAACAACAAACTACTGCCCACAAAGGTTGTATTACCAACTGGGCAAAGTGTGCATTTGCCTGGTGGCTACAGCCTCCCATGGGCCCCAAATGGCCTGGATTTATGGCATATCATCTACATGATTCAATTAACTTAAAACTTTATACTTGTCAGGTCCTTCATCTTGTGGTCCTGTGTCTAAATCTACTTCTAAGACACGAACTGTTTGAGGCGGTATTGCATTTTTTTTGAAGATATGTTTTATTAAACTGTGTGGCAAGTAATTAAAACACAGAAAACCTCCAGCAAGGTCGTATTATTTCATCAGACTACAACTAATAATTATTTTCTTTACCAGTTCAGAAAATAGTCAAAAGTTCTCTCCTTGTGCCAGAGGAACATATTCTCGTTTTGTCTAACAGTGGTACTGATTTTACTACAAGCGAATAGTATGAAACCAACAAATATTAACATTTTAGAAGCTGTTTCATGTGAATTTTGTGAATTTTTGTGGAATTTTGTCCTTTCATAACCATTTTTTTTTCTGTCAACTCAAACATTTTCAACTACAGTCAGTGGGAATAATGAAGCTGTCACTCTTCATGTTGGTCAATGGGGACCCAATACCACATCTTTGTCCTGGTGTCTGACAGGAAGTTGTTCCATATGTGCTGCCCACCCACCCTGAAATATAACACCAGATAAAAATGTGCAATGACACTTTTCTACATCAGATCAGTAACAGATAGACTTTGACTACAGCCAGGGTGAATCCCAGTGTTTTAATTTGAACATGGGGCCTAATAAAAAGCCATGAGAAATGGGTTTTTAAAAGTCAAAGTTTGGACACATTTTTTCAAGAGGCTTTCTTTGTTTTTACGTTTTTCTTTTGTGTTTAATGAAACTGCAGACATCAAAACTATGAAATGATACAGGGTTATTTCAAAACGTTCGACCTTACTGAGAAACAAGGGGCATAACTTCCATACTGGGGCATAACTGTCTGCTACAAAGCCTTATATCACTGTCCATAAAACTCAAATGTTTGAAACAATCAAAGAAAAAAGGGGAGGAAAGCTTGTCGCTGGCTTCTGTTGTTTCCCTACAATATGTCCGTCCACAAAGCATCAGAAACAGAAGCAGCCAAATGAGCCTTTCAGGTGTTGCTTCATGAACCTTCCTCACCAGACATGCAACGTCTGACTTTTATCTGCATCCCAAACTGAAATCCCGCCTATGTAGACGTCATTTTGAGAGAAATGATGAGGTCATGTATGTCGCTGAAGAGTATCGGAGGCTCAAGATGTGACCTTCTTCTGTGAAGGAATATTGGAGCATGAACATGGGTGGACCAAGTGCATTGAAGTCAAAGGAAACTATGTTGAAAAATAATGAAAGAACAATCTTTCTCCTGTGACGTTTTCTGATGAGAACTGTTTCATTCTGTAGAAAAACAAAACAGTGTAAGAAAGGTAAATTTTAGATTCTTCAATGTATTAAACTTGGAAAGGTTTTTCCAACCATTTTTAAGGCGTTCTCAGGTATGCCAGGCACTTGTTGGCTGCTTTTCCTGCACTTTCGGCTCCAACTCACATCAAAGCATCCCAGCTGGGTTTATTCGGAGGCACACTTGTTAACTGAAAGCCATTCCAGGTGACGACCTCATGAAGCTGTTAAGACATTGTCACTAGTGTGCATAACTGTCATTCACTGAGAATCTAAACTATAAAATACACTTCCTGTGCACAAGGTCTGTTCTCTTTCCTTCCCTCAGGAAAACGCCTACAGACACAGCATCAGAACTCGGAGCAGCTGCCTCAGACATTTTTACCCCCAGGCGGATAGATTGCTGAACAGTAGGCACTTTACATGAGTCACAGTGATTTATTTATGATTTGTGGAATGTTGTATTGATTGGTGTTGTTTTAAACTTTATTTACACATTGTTATAAGGGCTGAGAGAGGGCCAGGGCAGAAGTATTTGTTTACAGTTGAGGGTGTAATTGTAAACTTGAAATGCATATGGCAATAAACTTAACTTGAACTTGAAGCTTTGTTGAAATTTGTTTTGTTTACCGCATAAATCTGCATGATTCCCAGTGACCATGGAGGGAAAACAATTTAGTACTAATGTTCATAGGCCTTTCCCCACGTTGTTCAGCAGCATTGTTCATCAATGTAGAAAACAGTAAAAGTAAAGAAATGTGACCAGGTGTGTCCAAAGTGGTAATTGGTATGACATGCAATGATGCAAAAAGAAACATGTGTTTTTCTTTTTTTAGGTCCCATGTTCAATAAATAATACAACACAACTTCAGAATGAAATAGTATAACTTCAACTCAGGTTTAAAGCTAGATTTAGCTTGAGCTCATGGTGTTCTCATTGATTTCGATAGTTTTTTTTTTTTTTTTTAGAGCTCTGTGCACTGCCCCTTTAGAAACCTTCAATCCAGCCATGATCTGATGCTTTGCTTCGAGTAATAATCTGACCTCTGACACTTTCACTAGCTCAGGTGGGATATTTCCCGCTATTGGAGTGCTACTTCGTGAAAAGTCGGTAAAATTATCTTAATGTTGGTTTGATGGATTGATTCAGCTCAAGGAAATCAGACCTTTTTGTCTTCAGCAGGGAGCGTGATCAGTCCCACAGTTTTGCTTCAGTTTCATGCTGACCAAGAAATATAGCAGAATATGAAATATTGCTTACATGTCAGAACTACTTGTGTTTTTAAATGTTTCTGAAACTTCAAACTTTCTGATTTTTTCCACAATAATTTAGAAATATAACAGACTATCCTTGTGGTTCTTGTTTGACTCTACTGCATATCTATGTCTTATGAAGCCTAGTAACAGTGGTCTGTCTGGATTGGTGTAAAATAACTGGTGGTATCATAGTCAACGAAACATTAGCCTCCTAGTATAGAGACATTTTAGGGGGATTATATAGTTCATAAGAAACACTATATAGTAAGATCTTGCAGTAGATTCACAACCACAGTATTGCGACCACTTGTTCTCTGCTTTATCATGTTGAAGTACCAGGACTAGGGGTCAGATTATGGATATGATATTTAACATTATTGTCAATCATCTGTATTGTTCTTTGCTAAAACTGATTTCTGACCATATTGATTAAATAATTTTAAAACACTACTTTGGCTCTGATGCAGTTTCTTCTCTCTGTAGCTCCACCCACAGCACTCTCTGATTGGTCACATGTTGTGAGTAACAGTCGACCAGCACTGCAGGATTAATGTTGAAAAGTTGTCTTTTAATCAAACACGTCAAAAATGAACACACAAAGGCATTTCAGCTGAGTTATGTGTTGGAGTTTGCGTTATTTAGAATTTGCATCAAGATTTTCATTGTTACTGCAGCTGTTTGTCAGTTCTGAATATCTGGCTCCTTGATTCCTGATAATCAGCGTCGATATGGATCCTGAAAAACCACACGAGTCGACGACTAACCGGGACGTCCAGTACTGTGCTCACAGCGGGGTGGATGAGCAGTGGCTGCCGTCAGCCTGCTCCCCTTCATTTTCTGTCAGCTAAAGTAGGAAAAAGATGATGCATGACAGCAGGTGAGAACAGCGTGGGGATAAGCTGTACCTGGAAAAGTTAGAAAAAGAGCACCAAACTTAGTGCTCACTATTAGGCGGGGGGGAGTTCCTATCTTGTCTTACTTTACTTGTCAGTGTGTTTATTTTTTGCCAGAACTTTTGTTGCCTAATCTGACACGTCCCTCCTGTTTATGAGTTTGCTGTCAGGTATAAATTATTAACTCAATATGTATTTATGGAAATATCTACAAGAGGAAAGTTTTGACTCTGCTGAAGAAAAATGTGACGAGGATTGACAAAATTAGTATTCATAATTTAGTCTAATGGAATTAAATGATCCACATTTTTGCTCATGTTACTAAAGTATTATTAAACAAAGTGAATTTAGTTGAGGCTGTGAATTGATGAGTTTGTGCATTAACGTGTCTTTGAGACCTTTCCTTTTTTTATTGTCATTTATGCCCATGAATTTATTTCTTCATCTGTTTTACATTGTTGTCGTAACTTTTAAATTCAAATTTTTAAAAAAAAAAGATAAATTGCAACTATCAGTAATCATCAGTATTGTCAGATTTTTTATTTTTTTTTAGCTGTATCACTCAGCTCTAATGCAGAGACTAAAGCACATAAAATGTAACTCATTAAAACAGCACAGTAGTGAAAAGCACATTGAAGCATTTTGCTTCAGAAAAAGTATTTACTCTGAAGAAACATAAATAAAATGCCATCAAATGTTGGCCCGTGTTTTTGCCGTATAAAGGTTTCATGCATTAAATCTAAAAGCTCTAATAAAAATGAATGAAAGAGTGAAATGAGAAACTTGTCACATGACAACATCCATATTCTCGCTTCAGTAGTTATGAGAAGTGTGATTTTTTTTCTCTGCAGCAAAAGCCAGCACACACACACACAGAGACACAAACACACACACGCACACACAGAGACACAGAAACACACACACACGACTCACAGCGACCCTGCCTGAGTACCACAATCAAATGAATTTGTAATTAGTGTCTTCAATGGCCATCAACACAGAAAATCTAAATTTGTAATTCTTGAATGCGTTTTCGCTCTACGTTGGTTATTGAATATAAATGTGTTTTCCATCAAGGGAGCTAAAGCAATGACTGATTAATTATTATTAAGCCCCATTACACACAGACACACTGTTCTATGTCACTCCAAAACCCCGTTCTCTGTTGCATTAGCCCCCCTCATGCCCTGTCCAGCACGTAGTCATGCCTTCTCTTTAAAGAAAGCTTTTGTTCTTCTTTTTGGCCTTTTTTTTTTGCATTCATGTGACATGGAGAGTGACAAAAAAAAAAGATTAAGTGGGTAATAAAAGTAACACAAATCCTGGTTTGCACTTGAACGTATCAAAGTTGCACATGCAGCACAAGAACCATTGTAGCAGTTACTGACATCCACATACAGTGTATTGCCTTTGAAGTTCAACACTATAAAGATCTCTTGAAGAGGTGTTTTAACTACATAATGAGTAGAAATGAACTCATAATGTCACTTCGACACGTAGAAGCTCTGCTCTGTCACACAGTTACCATCATTGGAGGTGAAGTTTAGTGGAAATTTAGAGGAGGGCAGAGTAAATAAGCTTTGTAAAGTAAAAGCCTGGCAAGGGGAATTATTTCTGGCACATGTAAATTAAAAAAAGCATATTTCCATGCAAATTAGCATTAAGAAAAGACTGTGATGCTCAGCAATCCTTCTTCATTTTATGTTGTGAACAGGAAGGAACTGTGTCTCCCAAAAACTCTGTTCATACATTCATATAGTGGTATGTTGCGAATTCGCGACAGTTGGCACCTGAGCATGTTTTTGGACTGTGGGAGGAAGCCGGAGAACCCGGGGAAAAGAGAGCATGCAAACTCCATGCAGAAAGATCCCAGGAAGGCCGGGACATGAACCAGGGATCTTCTAGCTTCAAGCGAAAGTGCTAACCACCAAGCCACTGTGCAGCCCTGATTAGAAACAGATTTGTGTTTATTCACATTTATAACTGGGCGAAAATACATTTCATTGAATCTGCATTAGACCAGGTTCACCTGATTGTTATTAATCATTGGTTGAGCTATTTTTGGTGATCGATAAAGTTGTTACAGTTTTGCACTCAAGAGCGAACATTCGATTGTTTAACACTCACACTTCTGCTATTGGTTTTAAAACTGAACCTGGTGACTCACTCTGGTTTTTTACCTTGTTAGCATGTCATTATAATGTATTGTATATGCTGGAAGAGACATGAGTAAAAAAAAGCTGGCAACACCATGAATGAGCATTTCCACTGTCTTACTTTCTTACTTACTTGAACTAATGACAATCTCAAACACACAGTGACAAGCTTAATGCGCCATTCCTGTCAACTTGCCAGCTGTAGCTTTCTGTGTCATTATTCTGTTTAGAATAAAGTGTTTGTTCTAACATTGCCCCAACTTGCTGTAGAGTAGTGTGGCAGGGTTTGAGCAGTCATTGCTGTGCTCGAGCTGTAGACAAAAGGAGGAGTGCATGGAAAAATAGGTGGCGACTTCCTAAATTCACACATCTAAAGGAAGAAACAGTGGGCAGTTATGTACATGCAAGCCATTTTAAAGAAGAAATAGGTTATTTTCATTGGAAAAAAACAACAACAAAAACTTCTACATAAAGCAAGTTTGATACACAAATACAAGTTTTTGAAGGTTAAATCAATGACCAAAGAGAGACTCTAATTTATTTAGTTTGGCTCAGTAAGTTAGACTTTAAAAAATTTTCTTCACAAGCTTCTCTGTGTGGTTGTAAATAAGCACACTGATACTTTGTGTTAAATGGTCACCACGTTTATCATCCGCAGTGACATTTGCTAAATAGCTCGAAAAACAAATTACAGCAGGGCCAGATGAAAATATCATTAGTTTCGCAGGTATGTGGCCATAAACTAAAGTACTGAAGAAATGCAGCAACTTTTACGGCTCTCTCATCCAGTAGGTGCGACAATATTTCATTGAAAACCAAACAAAGTCGACCCGTGGCACTAGAGAAAAGTCTGGGAATAACAAAGGTCATTAGGAAGCGTCAGGCCTCATGCAAGAAACAAACACTCAAACTAACAGATGGGTTCTTACGTGGCACTTAATGGGATTCAAGGGGATTTGTGGCTTTTCATCAGTTTTCTTGCACTAGAACTGTAATGTGAAAAACAGTCTGCCTTTCTCCACTGGAGGAAATGACTCATTTGACCTGAGATCGAAATGTCTGAATCTGGATGAAATTAGAGTTGAAATGTGATGCCAAAAGTAACTAAAGTGAAATGTACAACAACAAAGGGGCCAAACTAGGAGGCTGAAATGAGGGTCTGTGGATTCAGGGGCAGGGCGAGGTGCTCAAACATTAGGGGGACGATCATAATAGAACTGCGGCTCCTTCAGCATGACGGGGCCATGCTGAGGTGGTTTGGAGTAACTGAACAGGCTGCCACCTCAACGCCTCCCTGTGGAGGTATTCTGGGAGCGTCCAACTGGGAGCAGACAGCACAGCGGATTCAGATTATGCTGAAGGGATTATGCATCCCTTCTGGCCTGGGAACCCCTGGAAGACCCACAGGAAGTGCCTAAGGACTGGAACCCCTGGGCGTCTTTGCTTACACTGCTGCCTCTATGACCTGCTTCCACAAGTGTGGCAGTGGATACTGACATAAAGATAACAACAACAACAGATTTAATGTAAAATACATATTCTGGTTTAGACTTTATGATCTGAATTCAGCTGCCTTAGAGTATTTATGCAGATCACTATCCAGTATATGGGCTGCAGGAAACCAAGTAACTGAAATCACACCCACTCTTACACAAATCATCTGGTTATGGAGGTAAAAATAAAACAACAACGACAAAAAACAACAACAACAAAAAACATGTCTTGTATGCCTTGCCTTAGTAAAAAAACTAAAAACCTTGCATTGCAGCACATTAAATCATTTGACTTGGTTGTTTTCTCCAGAAATGATATGACTTGAAGCAGACCAGTGCAAATGTGAACATATTCATATGCTTTTTGAAAACAGATGCTAGTTAGTTGCTCTTTTTAGATGATCTGCCATGTTTTGTTTTGTTTTGTTGTTTTTGAGTTGTGATATGTAGACTACTGTTTGTGAAGTTTACACTTGTTTTTTTTGTCCATCTGTTTGAACCAAAATGCAGCCACATCAACGGCCTCTTAGAGATGGTGTCAGTTAGTTGGGATTTGACCTGAAGTAGACATTTAATAAATGTTAAAGAAGCTAGGTCTAACTGTGTCCGTTAGGTTGGGCCTGTTCAAAATTCTCAGGAAGTGGGGGTGTTCACTGGACAGTCCGTTCATCTCACCTTCAAAAATGATGGTTTAATCCTGGAGGGCTATTGATGTAGTGATTATTGACCACCCAGTCCACCTTGAGACTACAGTATCCAGTATCTGTTGCTTTCTACAGTGTAACATCGCCATCTATAAGATATTATTTTCTCTCTTCTAATGTCTTAGTGAACTTCTTGACTTATTTTAGCATCCAACTTCATGATACATCATACCATCTAGAGTTTGGTAACAGTACATGTTGCTGACAGCTCATTTGTAGTATTTTCAAATTGTTTTGGGTCCTCCAACATCATTTTGATAGAAATAATGTGTTTACTGATTTCCAACAGCTGTGTTTTTATGTTCTACATTTTACTCTTTGGCAACTCTTTTCGGGAGGTAACTTATGCGAATTTTAAAATCCTGCAAATATGAAGTAACATGGTGGTATTCATCACAATAGAATGAACTGTCTGTACTAGCAGAGTTTGTAGAGTGTGATAAATCTGACTTGGAACATTCATTGTAACAAACGTAAGAGAAATACAGCCCCAATAGAGTAAGAATACAAACGTTCTGGCATGAGGATGGTTTTCTGGGAACGATGCATATCTGTCCCTAAAGTCTGGGTGCTCTGTCTTGTGGTAGCTGTGAAATGTCACCGAATTAATGAAAATTTTGACCCATTCTTAGCACTAGAGGGGAAGTCAGGATCGAGTCCATCAGATTTGTCCTCTGGGAAACATGATCATCAATGATACAATTCATGGCAATACATGAGTAGTCGTTGAGCTGTTTCAATCCAGACCAAAGTGGAAGATCATACCAATACCATCATGCTGATTATATGGCTAAAAAAAGCTTTCAAAGACAAGGCTCTATTTATTGAAACACTCACATCAAAAGAGGGAATTTAAATTTTAATCTGTTCAAGGTGAACCCCATGCCTCCCCTTTATCCTTCTGATGAATGACAATCCTCACTGATACATACACCGTGGCTAAAAGAGTTTGCTCCATACATTCCACAGTCAGCTCAGTTTTATAATTGAATTCCAACCCCCCACCCATTCTTTATTACTCAGCACTCACAGTTATTCCTCCTCATTCTTTGTAGGCTGGATGTGACAAGCTTATGCCTTTCAGTATTTCAATTTTTGAGAAGACTCCAACTTTCAGAGGATTGAGGAATGAAATGAAGCCATTCGTGGCACATTAAACCAAATCCATGTCTGACATAGTGCCCGTAGCTCCCTAAGCATAGCAATTTAGGCATCTGGCTCTGAAAAACCTGCCAAAATAATATAGCTGCAGCCCCTATTGTGTGATCCCCATGAGGCATGAATTCAGCTAGCTGTCAAGTTATACATACTGATACAGCACCCGCAAAACTGAAACACTGAATCACCACATTTGTAGACGTGTTTTGAATCAAAGTCTTTCCGTTTATATACTGAACTGATAAATGTAGTGTGCGGTTGGTGAGTCAAATGGCAAAAATTAGCACTCTAAAGCATATTTTTGGATCCCATTTTTATTGTGGTGAAAGGGAGCAGATGCAATGTTTCACATACAGCAGAAAGAACATTGCAATTATCTGTGCCATCTGTCGAACCAATTTTTTATTATTTGAATGTGTTCTGTATTTGAACTCTGCTGGTAACTGCACATCAATCCATACATGCTGCGACAATATCCATGCCACTTGCACCTATTATGTTGTGTCTCCCAAGTCACAAAAATCCCCTCTGTATTTCAACCACTTTCTCAAAAAGCATTCACTTATCTCAGGACCCCTGTTAGTATATTATTATCTAACAGGAAATGTCCATACTCTGTAGGTTGATACAGGACATGGAATTGGATGTGAATGAGCCTCTTGATTTTCTCTGGCTGTGAATTGACTACTGATCGAAGACTCTTACCACTTTTAGTCACAGACCGCTGATGTTTGGTATCTCATCTAGATGCATTCCTATCTACTTGTTAAGATGTGACACATCGACCTTCCGCTAATATTGTTTTTGGGTCAGAGCCTCTATTTTTCTGGCTGAGGCTCTCATCTTTTCAAGATGCTGCATTGCTGTGTCTCTTGTTGTTTGAATAGATGTGAGTCCAAACATTCAGTCGTCATTCTACCACCTTCCTTGCAATATGTACATTCCATATCAGTGAGGGACACATTTTCTTAACCCACATCAATAACGCTTCCATATAAAGGCACTTATCCCTGCTGATGTGGGCACTAACACACTCTGTACGTCACTGACTGACCCTTACCGCACGTATTTTAAAAATCAATTGAACCCTCACCCAAACATGTCTAAACCACATTACATTGCTGTGTTTAGCATAGCCTAATGATACTTTTGTAGCTAGCTGGGGATGACAGATTATTATATGCTAACTAGCCTAACTTTACTAACCTCCCTAAACATGGCTAACAAGTGCAATGAAGAGACACAACATTTCAACTACCTAACTAACATTGTGTAGGTTGCCCTTGTGCCGTAGACTGACTATGTTAGTACACTGTGTTCTTGGTTGTTCTCTTCAATCAGTTTTTGCATTGCGGCGGAGTTTGTTGTCCTGTATTAGCATGTGCCTGATCTGCAGTAATGTTCAGTTTGGTGGTACATGATTAGTGTATTTAGTTTTCCATCTTAAAGCATTCGTGTACATGTTTGTTCTTTCTACAAATACCGCAGCCAGATCATGGTGCAACGTCTTTACACATCAACTAGCTAACTCACCTAAACCTTGTAATCCCTCGTTTTCAAAAATGTATGGACTCTATCTGTGATCATACCACCTGGGAGAACAGCTACACTAATTACCCTTTAGAACCCTCAGTGGTTTATCACTAAAGAAGGAAGTTTCATGAAAAGGTTCATAGGTCTTGGCTATTATATCACTGGTGGTGGAAACAAATAGATTCAACCAGCTTTGGTTTCTTGTGTTATTATGTCTCTGGCTAGATGTTCTGACAGACCAGCCACAACAGGGAGCACCACTTGGATCTTTCTGGTGCACCATTAGCCTAACAGGCTTAAGATGAGCATCTAAATCAATCTGCTCAAAGCTTCTTGGTTCTTTTCTACCTTACTATACTGAAGACCTTTTTCAAACACATTAACATGGCTGACTGGGCAACTGTGTCTCTCTGCTCAGCAAGAATAAGACTGTCAACAACACTACAGACCAATCGTAAAGGTGAAACCAGCCTCAGGTCTTAACTTAATATGGGATTCTCCTTTTACCTGTTGGCCCAGGGTCATGGAAACTGGGCAAACCTTAAATTTGTAGAGGATCATCAGACACGGGGAAGTGGACCTTCGTTAAGATTACTTTGCAAAAATGTTTGAGTTTAGAAGATCTACAGTTTTGACATGAATACATGCAGATACCATTTGTTATTACTTATATATATATTTATATATATATCTGAATGTCGGTATTGGCATTGGGAGCAAGACAGAGTTTGCCTACAGGCTCCAAATCACTGAACCAGCCTGGTCTGAGTGCTCTGAAACGGAAACTGAATTCCTGAACAACAGTTAATTGACAGATAATGCTGTGATTATTTGAGAAAGAATTTAGCCATTGCTAAACAATTAACTGATGGTGACTTTTAATCATTAACTTATGTCCATACAATTGTGTTCAGTGTGTGTGAAGGTTCTAGGCTGCTACCAGACTCAGAGAGTGAAGTTTGATGGAAAATGAATCACAGCCGAATTAGAAACTGAGCTGCTGAGATGAAAAGTGCAAGATAATGTTTAAGCAGCAATAATAAATAGGAAACATATTTTCGTAATTTCTCCGGTACCAACAACAGAACCGATAACATCAGAGTTTATTGATCCTCTGGTCTTGAATAGTTTATCCCTGAGGCCCATTTAAAACCAGAGTTTGGTGGAGTAAAATTCAGCTTCTACTGGTGGTAGGATTTTAATAGCAGAGAGCTAACAGATGGTGACTGTTTCCAACAGACTATGCAACTAGCTTATAATATATTACTGTCTCTGGACTTTGGACTCCTTCAATAATTTCAGATACTCTGCTGTCATGTGTTTTTGCTGTGATGAAAAATGTTAGGTGTTTGTATCACCCTAACAAATATGGTTTGGCTGGATTTGAGCGTTGCATTATAGGGAACAAGGGAGCTTTTTCATCCAAAGCCAGCAGCGAATTGGGAAAGAGAAGATAACAGAGGAGAACTGAGGGTTCAGTGAATATTGCCTCCAAAGCCTGAAACATGAATCACTTTAAAAAGGCCCACCGAGACACAAAGAAAGAGCTGCAACACCAGAACGGACACACAGACGCTCAAAAGTATTGGTGGGTGGAACGGCACCAAGCAAGAAAAGGAGTTTTTTGTAACAAAGACAAGCGAGGTTTTCTTTACTTGTTTCTTTTAGTTTCCTTTGGTGCTTTCATTGTTTCTTGCCTTCTGCTTCTCCACTCCATTCCTTCTTTGTCTTCCTTTCTTTGCTCTCTGTATCACTTTTAATTTCTCACCACTCATCCATTCCCCTAGATGTTATTACCGAGCTCCAATCAGGATATAATCTGAGTTGTGCTGCAGAAGAAGCGACATCTTTAGGAACACAGGAGGCAGAGAATGTGAGGATACCATTTAGGCTGAAAGTCACAGAGAAACAAGAGACGGTGGTAAGAGTAAAGAGGATAGTAGAGAGTGAATGACAAAAGGTCATGGTGAAAGATAGATAGTAGAAATAGTCATTAGAGCATCAAATGCGTATTAATCCGCAGCTGAAAATAGTCCCCTATAAATTCACCATTTACTAATTTTTTCCTAAAAACTACAATGCAGGAAATCATTTAACCCCTTTTAAAAGTGAAACTTTATCTACCTTTCATTGTCTTTCAAAAAGTTTTACAGCTTCAGTAGGAAAAAAAATGGGATTTGTTTTAAAAGTCTCAGAAAATCACCATACAACGACAACCTAGTCACACTAGCTGTCTAAATCAAAGAATCAGGTTTATCTTTCCAATGTGTTTCAGTGTAGCCTTAATCAGTGTGTTTTACAGAATGTGTTTAAACTTAGGTTGCATCTATAGGACTGAATCTTTCTCACTGAACCTATTAGTCAAGTCACATCATCTTTATTAAAGTAGTTTCCAGCAGAGAAATAAGTTTGAATTTTGAAACTGACCAATTTAAAAGTTTAAATATTGAGTTTATTATTGTGAAAATTTACCTGAGTAATTAATGCTGCTTGCTGTAACTTATCATTTTATGCCACTGTGCAGTTCAGTAATTTTCCATGTAAGATGTTTACCAAAAACAAATGCTGCTTTAGTATCAGCCTGAGCACATTTGAGCTGAATTTGATAACATACTCTTTCCAAAGTCACTTACTATTTTATCCACAGCAGATGGAAATAAACAGCAGAAGCATTCTGTTCCAGCATCTGTCTCCTGACTCTCTGCTGTGAAGTCCACAGACCCACCTTTGCCTTGACTGCGATGACAGTGTTGATCATGTGTGTCGCATCTTGGATTTTCACAACGCGCCTCGGAGTTCAGCTTATTCAGCTTGACTGTCAAGCATGGAACAAATCCAAAGTGTAGCAGCAGTTGTTTGTGCCCTGCGATTCGTGACCGCATAAAGGAGCTAATTTACTGCTGCAACAAATGTGAGAACAGGTCGCCAGGAGTGATGCCAGAGCTCATTTACGCATAAACAATAGTTAAGAAAGTTCACAGCTTTCTAGGATGTTCTTTTAGATAAATACCACAATGACAGTTGGCAAGACTGCAGCACAAAGCAAAAAAGCGTGGCACGATTATAATAGAACAGATGTCACTATCAAAGATGGCTGATTTCTTCCCCGCCAGCACTGATTAGCAGGTCAAAAGTATATGAATGTGTATTACCTCAGTTAAACATAACCTAAACTACTGCTCAAACGTTTGTGGTCATTTAGAAATGTCCTTATTTTTGAAAGAAAAGCATTTTTTTTCAATGAAGACAACATTAAATTAATCAGAAATACAGTCTAGACATTGTTAAAGTGGTTAATGAAATGACTGATTTTTAATGGAATATCTCCATCGGGGTACAGAGGAACATTTCCAGCAACCATCACTCCTGTGTTCTAATGCTACATTGTGTTAGCTAATGGTGTTGAAAGGCTAATTGATGATTAGAAAACCCTTGTGCAATGATGTTAGAACATGAATAAAAGTGTGAGTTTTCATGGAAAACATGAAATTGTCTGGGTGACACCAAACTTTTGAACGGTAGTGTATATTTGATTAAAGTGCCTGCTTTGAAAATGTTTTAGAAACAAAGTGATTTTGATTTTGAAAAAATACACCAAACAACAACAGCAGCTCCACTGGACTGATTGGGGTTAAAGGTCTTGCACATGGGCACCACAGTAGTGTTGATAACCAATGTCCCAGATATACAGGGCATCCTGCCTGTCCAGGATTTGAACTGGGTGACTTTCATGTTACAAGCTCAACAATGTATAAGCCACTCCTGATGTAATACAGCTGAAAATATGGTAATGCAAATCGGGTTCTAACTACATTTCATAATAGCCACAGAAATGGTTATGGTTCGAGCTACTTTTTAACCAATTTTCACCCAGTTTTTGCCAAGACATCTAGATGTTATTTGGACTGCAAATGACAAAACTGATGCTTACTTGTTCACTATGCAACTCCATTCATCTTGCTCTACTCAGGACAGACTGATATTTGGGTGGTTAAGGCTAATCAAAAGATGACTTCACTGGTCACCTTTGTGACATGTTTTGAACTGTCTGTACGAAGAAAAAAAATATGTTTAATATTGCAGAATCAAAGCTATATAAAGTTGCCTTATTATTTGCATTTGAACATATCCACTATTCATTTTATCTTCATTTTCAATACTAATTTCTCCTCCTTATGTAATTCCTCCTGCTAGCAGCAGAATTTCCTTCCAGCTGCTGTTAACTTTCCTCTTCGAGTTTCATTTTATTTCTCAACATTATAAAAAGATTGTAGTTAAATTATCAGTCCTGGAGGATTTATAATAATAAACTAATTTATTTCAAGTTGAGAAAAAAAACACTTTTGCTTTAGCAGAATAATATTTTGTTGAATAAAAGCAAAAGGGTTGAAAGGTTGTCATTAAGTGGACCTTGAGATGAGACAGATGTGTCAGTCACAGTTAAGCACATCTGCATTATGTGAATGTCTACAATTGTAAATCTCAAAGGTACTTATTAGGTAACATTTGTGTTCCATATTATGTTTGTGTTTGTTGAACCAGTACGACATCGAGACAACAGGCCGCTGTACCATTCTGCCTTATTGTGCCATTATTTCCCCTTGGTTTCCCTTACTACTTAAGGCTATTTTGTATATTATCCTTTGCTATATTTTGCTGCATTAATGCGATGCCTGCTACTTTTGGCTGCGTTCTTTGTGTTCATGGCAACGTTTTTTGCTGCATCGCTGTCTAAGAGAATCAAAGCATAGCGTTAAAGCTCCAGAGCGTAGTGACAAGAAGGATCTAGTGAACTGGCCTCCATGCCGTAAACCATAATGCTGTCTAGTGGATTATTACTGAGGAAAATAGCGCACAAGCCTTGTTATGAACCTCTGACACGCACACAGAAACACACTCTGATCCAATAATAAGTCAGTGAGACCCAGCAAGACCCCAAAACAGACACAGAGGGATTGGGAAGTAAGTAGAGGGGAAGGAGGTTCATTAGCCATGAAATCTGTGTTAGATTAGCAGATAACAAATATGTGCATGTCTTGCTAGAACATCCCAGAGAGAAGCAGAACCACACGGATTAGCTACTAAATCTGTGATCAAGGCTCGAAAGCAAAGCAGCGGGATTTTCACAGGGAGTTGGTTTTATGTAGGCGAGCAGGTGTCTGCTCGTGTTTCCAGCTCGGACACAAACACTTGAGTGTCATTCTGTGCTCCGGCGGAGGTAATGCTGTGCAGTCAAGCCAATACTCGACGGGAGCGGAGGCTAGTTTTCATCAGAAATAAGTCGAGCAGAAAGTTGTAAAAATTTCTGTTAGGGACACGTCTAAGGCCAAAATGACCATAATGTCCTGCAGGTCCTTTCTGCTGTAATTCAATAATTTCATGGCATGTGACTTTCTACGGACAACATTTGTGACTGTGCGTGTGGAGGCAGAGAGGAGTGGAGGGGAGAGCATGTAGCTACAACAAATTGAATGAGATGAGGAACATTTGTGGGCACCCCTAGCACAACTTAATTATGACAGCTATTAGCTTCGTAAGTAAAGAGAGCGCGTTGGCCAAAAGTGAATACGTGAAGCTGTGGAATGAGTTCACATAACAGGATCCGTGCAGATGTAGCTGTGAGGTAAGTGAGGGGAGAGCAATCGAGCACAGGCACCACCCAAGGGTGCTTTTGGGTATTATGCCTGCAAAAACACAGTCAAACCTGAACGGATCTGTGATCAGCTCCCAGCGGTCCTCTCTGAAGTTAAAATACATTGAGGTTTGGAGACTTCAAACATCAAACATTGCTGCTATTTCATATTATTGTAATTAACATGCCAACTTAGGGGAAAAGTCAAAACAATGAGTTGTGAGATGTGGTGTATGTGGTCATGTACAGCTTCTAGACACCGGTCTTCATTCATTTATGGGAATATTTTGTGACAATTTTTGCAATTATTGTTTTTAAATAAATCAGTGGCAAACAAAGTGAGTCATGGAGTCAAATGGGAATAGAGTTTTCA
This sequence comes from Amphiprion clarkii, assembly GCA_027123335.1. Taxonomy (NCBI): domain Eukaryota; kingdom Metazoa; phylum Chordata; class Actinopteri; family Pomacentridae; genus Amphiprion; species Amphiprion clarkii. The sequence goes on from CM049578.1 coordinate 8,404,939, forward strand.
CACAGCTGTGGGGGTAGAGACGCCTCAGATTTATGAGCCAGAAGGAGACACATTTTGCTGCCCCATCACAAAAAGTCAGTTAACTAATCATGAGCAACCTTTGACATTTCCACTTGAAAAACATCTTATTTAGACAGAAACAGCTCCACAACTAAAGCCAAAATGATTCGTCCTGAGCTCTACAGGTAAGAGACATTTGGGAGAATCTATAAAACTCAAGAAGAATATCTACAAAATTGAGAAAAGTCAAGATTTCAAGGCAACAATTGTCAAAAGATAAGGAAAAGACATAATTTTAGAGTATTATCACAAAGATTTTTCTTCACTTTTCTGTGTGTTTCTACTTGGCTCTTCTGGTTTACAAATGATCTACAAGTCATTTGAAAATATGATATGATGAACCAATCTTGGCCACAACAGTTACAGAACATCATTTGACCGTGCAAACCTCAAAGACAAGAACCTTACACAATGTACCTGGCAAGAATTTGTGAAGGTCCACTTTGCTTGGAATTTCAGTGAGAATTTCAGAGAACATCCTTCCTAACTATCACATGATACATATTTGTGAGTAGTCTGTGCACTGAATGATGCTGCACCTTTTTTTGCCCATCGCAATGCCTGTAAGTTACCAACAAATGTCTTCAGTAATACACTCAAGAACATCTGTTTAAGGTGCCTAATGAACTGTTCCAGTCAGTATGACATAGTAAGTATAAACAGGTGTTTGCATGGGGTCGTCACTTACATTAACTGATGCAATATTTAGCAGATATTTCTCCAGTTTACACCACATAATGCAAATCAGCTCAGCTCCACCACAATGTAACCTGCAGCACTGTGACTCACTCTGTATGTCAAGAACAAATTACTGGAGACACATAAATGTATGACTGCGGATTCCCGAGGTGGACGAAGCCACACTCTTTGTAAAGAAATCCATTTTTTAGATATAAACTGATGCTCCACTGAAAATGTTCAGTACACTTGAAGTACTGTTAAATATTGAGCCTGGTCAGAGTCTGTAATTTAGCAACTTGGCAACTAAACTTCTGTTGCAATAACAACAATAACAATAAAAATGTAACAAATGTAACACTGTTGTCCAAACAGATAGCTACACTACATTAAATGTTTTGTCATTACAGTGATCACACCGACACTCACTGGGTCATTGGCTAGTTTAAAGCATCTTATCATTGTGCATGTAGACATAAATCTTTAAACTTAGTCAATATGGACGATAGATTCTCCACAACTCAGCTGTTGCATTCATTTTACCTAAACTATGAGCATCAAAGTATGATTTGATCAGATTACCAGCATGGCCAACTAAGCAGACATAAAAGCATCTAGGTTGTTTTAACGGAAGTGTCATGGTTCACCCACATGTTACACCATTTCCTTAGATTATGCACACCTTTAAGCCTTGATACAACTTCAACAGGTTGGTTTTATAAAAATTCACCATCCACACAGTTGCCATTAATGGAGGAATCAGCTACAGGGACCAAAGGTGTGTTTTTGTACTAAGCTGTAATGTTGTTCATTTTAGCATGGAGGTTTATGGTGACTGAGTTGGTTTTAGAGCCTGCCTCATGTGGTCATTCAAGGAACTGCAGATTTTGACACTTCTATGTTAGTCTTTTTTTTTCAGGCGGCTCAATGGCAACTCTCTTTGCAGAGATCATAAAGTCCAGTTATGTGTTCATTCCTTATTATTTATTTGCCTTTAATTTGTAGGGGTCCACTGGATAAAAGAATCCAAAGGGCTTTCCGTAGAATAAGCCCAAGTTGGCAATATTGTTCTGTCAGTTATTCACCAACTGGAAATGATGTATGTAAAATAAAAGCAAAACTTGTTTCCACGTGAGAAACATTTCCTTACTTTGTGTTTGGTGTTAGGTAGGCTTGTTTTTGTGACTTTGTCCCCTACAAAATACAGTTTTCACACTAGGAAACCCTGCTAGTACAGCAAACTCTCCCAGTTTGTGAGGCAAATTGACTTTGTTGTATCTTTTGTTGGAGGTAGAACAAACTGTTAATGGCTATAAACAAGTCAGTCATTAATGATTAGCCAATGATTTTGATGGAAAGATCAATGGTGTGCATGGGTAGTTTGGTTGTGTTTAGTTGCATTTCAGTCAATTATTTTAATGCATAGGGTGCTAAGGCTTTCCTCTAATGCAGCTGAAAAGAAGAACACTTCACAAATACTGAATACTAAGTGCTTCAGTATGTTTAACATTGTTACACAAGTCAATAAAAGAAGTTGGCACAATTTAGCAACAGTTAGAGACATTTTAGAGAGGTTCAAGTACACCAGTGATGCCACAAACCAAAATGGAAAAGATGGAAAAGGTTTGTGGTGTGTAGCGTGTTTAACAGAATCCACGATCTGGTTATTGCTATTCAAATAGGACTTATTAGAGATAAGGACAAAAGATTAGTATTTTTGAACCATGTCTGAACTAATGCAGAAACTAAACATTACCTTTCAGAGGAAGTCTCAGTCATGCATTTTAGCATGAGCTTTTACATTTTCTTATGCCAAAAAGAATAAAATAACATTAGAAATTGTACATGTTAACTAGTATAGTTCCACATATACCTTCCTGCTAATGTTAAAATTCATAAGTGCACTACATCCTGTTTCTACACAAAACTCAGGAAGAAATCTGTCAAAGAAGCAGTGAACATTCTCCTTTCTATAACAAATGCAGCCTCAATAGATGTCAATTCAATACAGTTGCAGTGAGAAAGTAATGTGGAGGAGAAATGAGCACAAGAAAAGGGTAAATTGCACCAGTTCATCGCACTGAATATCACAGATTGATGTTATATAACGCTGCATCTTGAGCAAAGTTGACCGAAAGGCCAATTTCTTCAAAACTTTGCCATAATCCTTGACACAGGGAGTGATTTCAGCAAGAGCTCTCAACCCTGATGTTCTTGTTTCTGTTACCCATTTCTCTCTGCACATCTCCCAGAGCGGTTGACCGCCTGAAGCAAAACACAGGCCGCAGTTGTGCATGCCGAGCTGGCGAAGGCTAGATGTTGATTCTTGGATCTGCTCAATATGATGCTCACTCATCCAAAACTATTGACTGCTTGTTCCTCCTACACGATATGTGATGTGTGTGACTGAGCGAAAGTGTGATGCCGCTGTCTGCATCATGATGTGGTTTGATAACTGCGGCTGCAGCGAACTCCGTGAACTTGCACGCGAAGTCGGTAAGTCTGCTTTAGCGAGGTCATGCTTAAGAGCATGGGCGACGGTGATTCAAAGCAAGATGATGTCAATTATGCTGAGTGGCGGCAACAAGTGGTGATTACTGCATTATTCTGACACAGCAGGAAAGGCTGTTTGACAGGGAACAGACTCTGACACAAGACCTGTATGGAAATGATGAGAAATGTATTCAAGAGTGGTTAAAAGGCTTGTTTTTTTTTGTTTTACTTTTGTTCAATCTCTTGTGCATATATACTATACTCTCAAAAGTTTGGGTTCACCCAGACAATTTCATGTTTTCCATGAAAACTCACGCTTTTATTCATGTTCTAACATAATTGCACAAGGGTTTTCACAAGCTAGTTTGTGTAACTTAGTTTTATTCAGTAAACATACAGGTAACATTAATTGGAACACAGTCATCCTCCTAACTTTAGGACACACAAACACACTGAAAGTCCTCAAGTCTGTCCAGAAACCCAGCTGTTGCTTTGCCTGTTTGCAAGTCTTATTTCACTATTTGCCACTTTCTTTTTATGACCTGCTCACCTCGATTGTTTCAGTACATGCAGGACTGGTTAGTCCTTAAAAATAACTAAATTTAAAAAAAAAAAACTAAAAAGCTGGCTTAACTCTACAGCCAACTCTGTCTCTTAAAAATTATATTTCTATATAATTAAACTGTATTCTCAATTCAAAATTCATCAGCATGTCTTTTCCAATTATTTTATTACTTTATGTTGCTCCTTTTCACCCAACCAATCCTATATCAGATAACCCAGAAAACTGAAGAGAAGCATCAACCATTGCATTTTAATCTGTTTTCCTGAATCGAAGCACAAAGTGCCTAAACTCAACCAAACAACAAGTGAAAACCACAAATAAAAGTAAACATCTTAGAGCAATGGTCAAAAGTCCTGTTGCTTTCTTAAGCAACCATAACCATTGTTATACCTCCTCACATGGATTTTATGGATCTCGCTCCTTTTCTGCTATGCCAAAAAAATATACTCGATCTAATTTCTATTTCTTTCAAAATGGAAATTAGAATGCAGTTTAGCAGTACAGGAATGTAAGTTCTTGGAGGCAGAATGACCAGCCTATCGGATCCTAATTGTAGATCAATATGTGGAGGATAACTGAATACCAAAACTGATAGATGTGGAATTAATTTGTTTACACAGTCATGTAGATCAGCAACTGGCATTTTGCACCTCTCAGCTCATCAGACGATTCCAGATTGCATTTATTTAGTCTGGCTCAGTACATCAGTTGTTTTTTTTTTTGGATGTTACTTGTCTCTCGACTTGCTGACTCCTGGGCTGGTCCCGAATCTGTTTCTGTCTCTTCTTCATAGTTTTCCTTAAACCTTACCTTATTTGCTCCTTCTTTTTTATTCGCCATCTTCTCATCTCCTCTGTTGTAGCTCTCCTTCTTTTTTGTCTCATCTCCCTTCATCCCTTCATTCTGTCTCCATACAATCCACGTTTTAACTTAATATCATGGGATCATGTTATTGATGATGCGCTGTGGAGTTATATTCACGCTAACTTAAACTATGGAACAGCAACTTCTAGTTTCTGTCCTTTTTGTGTAGCTGGAGAACAATGAAGTGACACAAAGTGTGCCTAAGATTGATTGCAGACTTTCATTATCACATCAAACACCTACAGCATAATAAGGAAATAAAGGTGAAATTTAATATTGCACTTCATCTAACTGCTTCTCTCGCCATCCATTCTGAGGATTCCCGCCTCTTCGCTTCGTTCTTTATCTCTCCCCATCCATCTCTCTATCAGCCTATTCGCTCCTGCTTTTGTCCACATGAGAGAAATAAAACTTCACGGCCTCTTCTAATTCACCCGCTACCTCCACCCAGCTGTCCAACTGTTCGCTCCGTCTCATCTCCGCGGATAAGTTAAAAGCAGAGAATATATTCCCTTCTATCATGGAGGATTTAGGAGACCATCTCAAGTTAATGAGGGGTTTTAAAAGTTGAGAGAAAAACAGAGCAGACTGTAATAGAGCAGAGTTATTAAAGGGGTGAAGAGCCGGAGTGCCGCTGATGTATTGTTATACACTGTGAGTTTTCAAACTTGGAAATTAGAGGTCGGCTAGATGTCTCACTTATATCCTGATACTAAAAGTGATTCACGTTGATCACCACGGTACTCCATGCGGCAGTGTAAGACGTTTTAGTGACATTTTCTATTCAACGCCCAGTTATGCAGCACATGGCTGCAACCAGTCATCAGAGGTGGGTAGAGTAGCCAACAATCGTACTCAAGTAAGAGTAAAGTTACTTCAAAATAATATCATTCAAGTAGAAGTAAAAAGTAGTCATTAAAAAAAATTACTCAAGTAAGAGTAAAAAAAAGTATTTGGTGAAAAGACTACTCAAGTACTGAGTAACTGTTGGATGAAATGTCCGATTTACTTTTTTGTAATGATGTGATCAGACAAAAATGTTAAATAATGTGCAAATTCTGGTATTTCCAAATAATAAAATAAAAAAAATAGCAAAAATAAATAACATCTTTACCAAATGACAAGTTAAGGCACAAGAAACAGAAATCTCAGTTTTTCATAGCATAAGGCTTTTGAAACAAATTCCTGAAGTAAGGTAACGTTTGTATGTTTGAACAGTGTAAACTACTTCCAGTGACAAGATATACTGTATTTCACTTCCCTCCAAATGGCACAGGCTCAGTGGATAGAAAATAACAATACAACTCGGGCTGGACCCCAGTATCCAAATATTCAGTGGTTGTGGTGGTATCTGAATATTAATCTAGAGATCCGAATATTTACTGTATCACGTGGACCTACCAAGCCTGACGTCACGTTTCACATCACCTGTGTTAGTAAACAGAAGATAAAAGCCGGAGATATCCAAGCTAATGCTATGCTGATGTTGTCCGACTCCGAAACAAGATCAAATTTCTCCAAAATGCCCCCGTTTTTTCATTCCATGTCTGCTACATGTGCAGAGTTTGTGCCGCTATGCCGCCACAGTTGTTGCTTCGTCTGATTCGTGAAACACAGTCATGTGGTAGATCCACTGGGGGCATCTCTCTGGCAAAATAAAGCAGATCTAATGTGTTAAAAAAAAAGTAACGAGTCGAGTGTAGCCCAGTGTAACAGAGTCAGAGTAGCAGTTCTTCTTCACAAATCTACTCAAGTAAAAGTAAAAATATGGCAGAATAGAACTACTCTCAGAAGTAATTTTTTTTTCCAAAAGTTACTCAAGTAAATGTAACAGAGTAAATGTAACTCATTACTACCCACCTCTGCCAATCATTCTGTACAACTAGATGAAAACAAGTTTTCTGCTCTTTCTGTACAGTTTAATGCTTGCACTATTGCACAGATCTGGAGTTACTTTAAAACTAACTGAAACTATACAGCTGTTAACTAAACAAAATTTGAAAGAGAAAAAAAAAAAGCTCCTCACATGATGGTTTAACAGCATGTTCCTCTGTGCTGGAAGATGATGATAGACTGCACCATTAGTAGATTCCAGATGAAAGCTTTTATGACAAGGTGACCTTTAAGATACAAACATTTTCACTTTGGCATGTTGCCTTTCAGTAAGCTGACTAAGGCAGAGCACTGCTAGGCAGGAAAGCAGAGTGATGCAGCTGAAGCATGCTGGTCCCATAACCCAGAGGTTGATGGATTGAAACCATCCTCTGCTGACTGAATATACTGGCAATCAGCAGTGCTGCACATATTTTTAAACTGATTGATATGATCTGATGTGATAGGAATGACATCAATTAAATCAGACGTGGAATAGCACATAACAGAGAAGATTTGCCATCTCTTGACACTAGAGAAACTCTGCCACATAATGTCATGCCTTAACCAGAACATTTCTCAAGTCTCATGAAAAAATAGCAAAATAGTCAACCTTACATTGCAAACTTGATTACATCCATTGCATTTTACTTGCACAGATTGTCTGTATTTTACAGATACAGATTGTCAGATGAGAGAATATTTTGTCTGCCCGCTGAGCTGTTCGTTATTAATCCCTCTGAAGGAAGCTCTAACGTGCATCTGTCACTTCAGAACGATGCACTGATGATCACTGAATGGCGAATTAAATGTATTAACGTACTCGATTAACTGTTTTCTACCAACATTCCTCTCATACAGTGCTTTTTATCATAATAAATAAATAACTCTACATTGTAACTATATCTTCTCCTTGATTGAAGTAGGCAACATGTCTTTGGTTGATTCTGTGCAGAAGAAGAGTCACATGAAGCCCTCTTTAACGTGAATCTGAAGAACAAATCTTGTTCACTGCTTTAAAACTTTGCAGTGACCAAGGGGAGGTGGAGTAGCGCAGTGGAGGGGTGCTGGACCCATGATCCAGAGGTTGATGGATGAAAACCTTTCTCTGCTGTCTGTATATACCATAACAGTGTTTTCTCTAAGTTGTCCTACTCTTATTGGCACACAGCTAGGGTTTCAGAAAGCTTCTCTAAGTGTGTTCACTGCTGTCTCTCTGGGACTGGTTAGCAAGTCCAACAGGCTGGAGAATGCAAGCTGCTCTGTCAGACCGTTATTAGAGTCTGTCCACTTCTACATGTGACTTAAAATGTTGCTTTTTCTATGTGCTTTGGCCATTCAATCGCATACAGATATAGGTCAGAGTGAAGAATGGCGCTGGTGCTAACTGTGCCAACTTTTTACATGCTAGCACATTACGATTTCAAATGAAAACACTGGCAGTCAGTCGTGCTACATTTTCTCAAACTGACTGATTGTGCATGCTCACACATAAAGGGGGTGACTGATCAGAGTCTGAAGAACAAAGCCTGGTGACAAACCGCCATTATGATACCTGTTATCTCTCACTGAGGCTGTAGACTTGGACAAGCCAACTTACACAAGGAAAGTCTGCTTATGTCAGCTTTTGCTTCGTAGGTGAATTGTTGGGAAGCAGAGTGGCGCAGTGGAAGCGTGCTGGGCCCATAACCCAGAGGTCGATGGATCGAAACCATCCTCTGCTAAGGGCCAATATTGGTCCTCAGACAAAAGCAAAGCTTTGGCAAGTTTCATGTAACTTTTCTCAGTGGTTGAAAAAAAAATAGAGTTAATTAACACAGACCTTTCCATTGGGCTGTACTAAGAAGTAAACTAGTGGGATAACGAGGAATGTTGAGGCTGAAGCTGAGTTTTCAGTGTCATGAAGGTGGCTGTCTAATAACCTGCTGGATTACCATGGTAACTAATACTGCACAGCATGTTCAGAGTTTTGAAATTTAATCAAGAAGTTTCTCTCTTTCACCAGTTCCTTTTCTGATGATTGTCTACAGCTTCCATTTTCCATCCCAATTTATTATTTCTGTAAAATAACACTGGTCCAAATACAGTGGTGCCCTTGGTAAGCAGAGTGGTGCAAAGGGGGTGACTGATCAGAGTCTGATGAACGAAGCCTGGTGACAAACCGCCATTATGATACCTGTTATCTCTCACTGAGGCTGTAGACTTGGACAAGCCAACTTACACAAGGGAAGTCTGGTTATGTCAGCTTTTGCTTCGTAGGTGAACTCATGGGAAGCAGAGTGGCGCAGCAGAAGCGTGCTGGGCCCATAACCCAGAGGTCGATGGATCGAAACCATCCTCTGCTAGGCGTGTGTACATATTGTCAGTTACCAATTCTTTCTTGTTCTCACTGATGCTTCTGGTCTTCTCCAGCATTTGCACACAGATGTGGTTTCAGGAGACTTCTCTCCATTTGTTCACTCTTGTCTCTGAGAATCTGTTTTCTAACGCTGTTAGCAAGTCTTAAGAGACTGCAGCAACACCAGCTGCTCTGTAAGGCTGTAATTAGACTCTGTCCACATGTATGTTTGACTCAAAATCCTGCTTTTTCTATCTGCTTTGGCCTTTCATCCATTCGCAAACAAAGTCTTACGTACGAGTGAACATGTTCAGAAAGTCAGTGCAACTTTGGTAAGTTTTCATACTTTCACATATAAATGTACAGTTGAGTTAGAGTTACACCAGAACAACAGTCCATCCACACAAAGAGTCAGTAAGAGAATACTTTGGGTGTTGGTGCTGTATAACTGCTCTGCACTAATACAGCAAAAGGAGGTGTAAGGCGCTCCTTCCATCCGATGGCCTACAGGTCACCCTTGGGCAAGGTGTAGCACCTATTTAGCCTCCTGACCAGGGTTACATGAAACCATGACTTGCAGGTGGATGGATGATTGTACAAGCAGATTGAGTTTGAAGTGAATATATGGTTGTATAATCGCAACGCTGGGCAGAGGAATCCATAAATCAATGGTCAGGGTTATAAGTCCAGTATGAACACTGCAGCTGAAGGAAGCAACGGAAGACCACTTCAGTATTTATTCCTAGTATAATCATGAACTTCAGTTAACGTCGGTTTAAGCTCAAAGATGTGAATGTAACCTTCAAAGAAAGAGGAGCTGGAGAGAAATGATCGCCTACGCTAAATGGCAGAGAACACTGGTATGTCCAGGAAATCAATGCTTCTTTTAACTGTATGAATTTTCAACAATGCAGTCAAAACAAAACTGAAAACATGATCACTGCTGCTGAAAGTCAGAGAGTTAATTAGAAGTTTAGTGTGGAACTGTAGCACTGTGAGTGAAAAATATGGAAGTCATATTTGAGTCAGTTTTTGGCTTCATATTCGAAACATAACTGGGATTGTTCTTTAGATAATACAATTCATTGTTAGGGTGCGACCATTTCTTTTTCCAGCCAGGACAGACACTACAGCATGCTTTTGTTACCTGCAGGATTGATTATTGTAAAGCTCTGCTATCTGGTATCCCCAAGAACAACCTAGGTGAGTGCAGGGTATTATTTTTATTATTATTTTTTATTCCTTTTCTTTCGTTTGTGTTACATTCTATTTGTATGAATGGTAAATGGCCTGCAGTGACACAAGGCCTTTTTTAGCCTGAGCTTGGTTCTACAAAGCACTTTACCCTTCAATTACAACCTACATGGAAGCCACTGGTCTGCAATCGCTCTACCTCCTTTACCACATCTGCCCCAAAGGACTGTACAATTTAAATTTGATTGATTGATTTGTTGTTGACACAAAAATATTTCCATCATGCATCATGTTTTCTACATTGTTTTACACCATTCAAGGTTTGAATAACGCAGTATAAATTATTTAATCTTGTTGGACCGCATTGCTCTGCAGTGGTTCAGTTACAATTGACTGTAAAATTAGCTGTTTATCTTTACAAACTAACACCTAATAGTGGCAGGGAATGTGCTATAGATTATAACATGCTCATGTTAATTAGGCTTTTTATCAACTTTATATAATATAGCATTTGTTAATGAGCAAAGCAAACACAAAGTCTTGTAGAGATTAATGGACAATGTAATAGTTTTCGGTGGATATTTACTCCTATGTCTGTACCAAATTTCAGAACAATCTCCTAAATAGGTTAGACCGTTGTCGCCATCACTGGCAAAATGTGTTACGATTAAAGGGCAGCTTGAATTTGTTTCAAGACTGAACAGTCTTTATTTTCAGAAATACAGCCATGTGTTTGATGAAATTCTTATTGGCAGCTGTAATTATTCCACTTGTCCTCAGCACAAGGTAAAGACGGATAAAATCCACTGGCTTCTTTCAAGTTCAGCAGAATTGAATTAGTGGTCTGAATTAGCCAAATTAAGTAGGTCTTTCTAGGGTTTGTGTCCTCTTATCTCCACCCCACAGCGCCGCAAAAGAACACCGTCCAATGAAACAGAGAAACATAACTTTGTGCTTAAAAGGACTGTATGATTGGAGCAGTTGGTTTTGCTCCTTTAGACTGCAGAGGCACACGATTATCTTCAGTTCAACACTGGAATGTAGTTTTGCATTATAGTCACGAATAGTAGCTCTTTCAGTGTGCACATGGGTAGAAAATATGACAGATATAAAAGGAAGTTTAAACACAGAAATGCTGTCCTTGTATTTATGCCTAACAGGCTTGTGGAAACATAATCAGTGCACCCAATGTTTAATTTTAGCTTTTGCATGTTTCCATAATTATACCATATTGATGCTTATTTGAGGTTAATGACGCAATGAAAATCTGGCTTTGATTTATTTTAGTGCTGGAACTTCCTAATGCACGACTGTCTACAGAGAAGAATGATTGAACGGGAATACAGACAGAGAGAAGATGGCGCAGTCTCCCAAATGGGCAAGACAACAAAGTCAAACGGAGGAATAATTTCAATCAGACCGGAGAAGAGAGAAGAGAAATCAGTGCCAGTATCTACAGATGGTAATAAATGCCTTTTTGTGAGTCAGAGCCATTGATTTAGAGCCTGGTCAGTGCAATTTTCTGTGGCAGTTCTGTCAGTGATGCTGTCTTGTTTGGTGCTTGACTGGTGAGTGTTTTCAAAGTTGAACCAACTCTTTCTGTTAATGGCGTGGGATCCAACAAAAGCATGTTGTGGCACTGCTGTCAGACTTCGTTGGATTATCGAGAGTCAGTCAGTGTTTGCTTCAGCAGCTACAGAAACAGATTAGTGTCTGTTTTTAATCCCACAGCTGAAAATGATCTTTAGTCTTGGAGATTTGCCAGATTATAAAACGGAGTGAAAACAAACCTGCAAAGTTAACACAAACTGAAGAGAGGCACAATTTGCCAAATAAGACATGTACATGCAATCCATAATGATGCAAGTGAGGGGGAATCATTAGATTTTCTTTCATGAGGGCTTGTTTGAGATTTTTAGGGTAATAATGAGGAAGCAAGTGGTTTTTGTAGGGAGTAATGGAGGATTAATCTGACTGCCAAGTCTCCTGAGGACATAGGGCCAAGCTATGCCCTTTCTAAGTGTATTTTCAATAGAAAGTCATGGTTGGCAGAGAATTTTATACAGCTTAGTCAGAACACAGCTGACTTCTTGGTCAGCAGTACTGAAACCCAGAAAGAGAAACTCAATGTGAAACTGCAAGCACTAGCATTTAACCAGATTCAAAAGGTTTAAAAGGCTTTTAGCCTCTTATTAGAAACACAAATGGGACTGTATCATTAGAAGAATATTGTCAGAGTGAAATCATTTCTCTGTGATGCCAAGATGGACACGCACTGCTGCATGCTTTTATTACCTGCAGGATTGATTATTCCCTAGAAGAATAAAGTAAATCGCAATTAAAATTGTTTCAACTCTTAGCTGCACATATATTGACTTAGACCAGAAGGACAGCACACATTATACACACTTTAAAGTGTCTGCACTAGCTACCTGTCTGCTTTAGAACTGATTTTAAGATCCGTTCACTGGTTTATGAAACTCCTAATGGTCTCGGTCTGACCTATTTATCAGATTTCAAAGACAGACTCTTTCATGTTCAAAATGAGTACAGATTTCCATAAAGTAATGTCAAATCTTTGAAAATATAGAACATAAAATAGGTACATACCCCCTTCAAGGTAGAATTTCATAGATGCACATTTGACCGCAATTATAGCACTAAGCATTGTATGAATTTGGTCTCAAATTGCTTTTCACAGGCTTGCACAGACATTCTTCTTTACAAAATTGCCGACTCTGTAAGGTTGCATGGTGAGCCCTTTTCAAGTCAACCCACAAATTCTCAATTGAATTGAGGTCTGTGCTCTGATTCGGCAACTCCAGAACATTCACCTTGCTGTCATAAATCCATTTCTGTGTAGCTTTGGCTGTATGTTTTATGTCATGGTCCTCTTGCAGACTCCTCCAGGATTACCCTACGCTTTGCTGCATTCATCTTTACAAGGCTTCCAGGGCCTGCTGCCAAGAGAATCCCCACATTATGAGGCTGCCACCACCATGCTTCATGGTTGATATGGTACATTTGTAGTGGCCTAAAAGCTCAATTTTGGTCTCATCAGACCAAAGAACCCTTTTCCAGTTGACTTCAGAGTCTCCCACATGGTTTCTGGTGAACTCTAGTCAAGCTTTAATATGAGCTTTTTTCAACAGTGGCTTTCTTTTTGCCACTCTACAATAAAGCTTTGCATGGTGAAGAACAGACAATGGCCTGTTTTATGCAGAGTCTCTCTCATCTCCGCCACTGAAGATTCTATCCATGTGGAGTCACAGGTGTCTTGGGGGCCCAACTCACTAGTCTTTTAGTCCATTTCTTAGTAACGGATTTAACTGAGCTCCAAGTGATATTAATTGATACATTTTCTTCTATTCCAGATACAGCTGCGTTCATAACATATTCACTTCAGACACATTCACTGAGCTCAGATGATCTTCATTTCACTAAATGTGTGACTTCCAACACCGACTGGCTGCTCCTGTGTTGAATTAGGTGAGTCACTTTAAAGGGGATGAATACTTATGTAATCACTTATTTTAAATTTCATGTTTTGAATTAACTGATATTACTTAAAATGCGCTTTCACTTTCACAAAAAAAGAGATCTTTTTTTTTTTGCAAATTCTTGTCTAAAAGCTAAATTAAATTGACATTGAATCTGTGTTGAAAAGCATAGAAAAAGAGAAAACCTCCAAGCTGTGTGAATACTTTTTAGGCACTGTAAGTGCAAATTTGATATCTGCTAAATCACATTAAGACCTGCCACAATGGGAATCAAATTAGCATCAACAGCAGTTGTGCCAAAACCTCAGCAGGATCAAGAAATGTAGCGCATGACTTAAATGGCTTATTCATACACATGGTTGGACATTTGAAAATAAATCAACTCGAGCCCAACCCACATCCAAACCTTTAGGCAAGAACACGGCCCTGTGGGTTTGCCGAACTCTGCTGCGTCCATGAGTGTCCGTTCTGCGTGGTTGATAATTCATTTAATTCGAATATGTAGGGTACTGGTAGCACAAGTAGAGAATACATTTGACAAAATAATCTTAACTCAACGCCCACTTTCTAGTTTTCTCTGAAGCATCAAACAGCAGCTGACAACTGAGCAGAATCCATCCAAAGCTAATAATGTACAGACAGGATGTACCTGATGAAAATGAAAAATCTGGGTTCCTGACACCACATGTGGGTAAATTCCTATTGAGCAACACTGGCTGGAATCACTTGGCAAAGTCAACGATTGGTTCTTTTAGGCATTAGCAGGAGACCATAAATACTGCAATAACTGTGCTTGTTTAAAAGATTTTTTTATTGATATTTTGCTATCTGAGTCCACATACTGAGATTGCTGGCCTAAAAGACACAAACAACAACAATTTGGCAATGGACTTTTCAATGTTCTGCATTAGCAGTTTTACATTCTCAAACTTGTACGGCGACAGCTCCGAAACAAACCAATGCTTGCTGTGCTTCCCCTGTATACTGAACTTGTCAGCGCATGGTGGAACGGTGTGCAAAAGTGCATTAAGACCGCTCACCTTTGCAACCAATATTAATGGTTTGAGTAGCCACTGCTTTATATTCAAGGAAATATCCCACTTCAGCGTTTTAAATCAAAGATCTCTGACAATGACTAATCTCTCCCCTGGAGTGCCCTTTGCAGCTTCTCGTGGCCCATATGGAATTTAGCAGAGCAATGTGAGCCGAGCTTTAGAAGTAGTGGGAAAGTTATTACTGCCTTTCCAACAACTGTAGATGAAAATCTGTCTCAGAAGTGAGACTCCAAATTTAAGGCCACAGAGCTCAGGCCTCCTACTTTCCCTTATGCTCATCTTTATGTGGGATAACTTTAAAGTACTTTTAAATGCAGCTGCTGAAGGTACCCAAAATGTATTTTTTAAAAGAAAAATCGATATATCTAAATTCAAAACCACTTATCCTATTGAAAGGTGCAGACAGGCAGTTTCAGCACATTCAACATACACTGGGCAACAGTCATTTTCAGAATAATGATAGAGATGAAGTTAACATGCTATTGAGTGTTGTCCCATCGCATATTAAGTAGTTCTAATTAAAGGATGCACTGTTGTAGTAAAATGCACAATAGAAACCTCCAAAACTAATATGAATATGCAACATTCTGAGGTTTATGAGTAGGAGTTGAACCCCAAGACCTGACTTTAAAGGCTTGTGTTCGACACTCATAGTTACACTGGACTACAACAAGGCCATTGTTCTGACAGGGTGCACATAACCCTACACAAAAAAAAGATAACGGGCAGCACTGTTCGGACTAAATTGAGACCAAAGGAGATGATAAATGTGCCAGTAGCTACAGATGGAAATCAGTGTCTTTGGTTGGAGCCCAGGCTGAAAGCCATCCAGCTCTCCTCACAGACGTTTGCCAGGCTCTGTAGCAGTTAGTGCTCTTCAGCCTCCCACCCATTTAAGAGGAAAATGTTAAAATTTACAAGTACATTTGGACTGTTTTGCTGTTTTATATCAGTTTTCTCCTAATTGTGCAAACCTTAAGCATTGAGAGCCTTGTCATGATCCATTCTTGGTTACCTGAGAACAGAGATGAGCTTCCTCTGTTACAGTCACACTGCATCCAAATTACTCTTTCATTCACTCATTCAGTATTCTGTACAAAAACACACAGTTGATCTGACAGCAAATGGGCTTTAAGACAATTGCATGACCCTGGACCTGTCAGACATGATGAAAAATGATGACTTAAAGGCAAAAAAAAAAATCACTTTTTTTGTTTTTCATTTTGAACTTGTTTAACTTGTAACACATTTACTAGTGTGACTACATTAGCTATTTTAAAGTCGTGCAATGTTTCTAGTACTTAAAAAGCTCCCTAGCTTTTTATTTTTGTCAAGTAACTCTAGCTTCCCTGTCTTTTGATTCATAGAAGCAGACAGAACCTAATGTTTGGAACAGACTAGGAGCTGTGAGTGTGTTCTTTGGAGCTACCAATAATTTATCCCATATGATTGATCTGTTATCTTCAACTATTTGCATTATCTGACCAGGATCTCAAGATTACAGCAGGTGACAGGGGAAATCATCTTAACAAATGTCATTCAAGCCTTTAAAAATCGCAAAATAAATCTCCCATAATGGTTTAACAGCATGTTCTCTGTGCTGAAAGATGATGAATTTTGTAGTCTCACCGTGCTCTGCTCCATTAGCAGATCCCAAATGAAAGCTATCAAGCTTTTGTGACAAGGTGACCTTTCAGATACATTTCACTTTGGCACATTGCCTCTCCGTAAATTAACGAATGCTTTTGAAATCACACAATACTTGTCCAAACCCTATTCCCAAACATGGCAGTGGAGTGGTGCAGCAGCTATGGGCCTATAACCCAGAGGTCAATGGATCGGAATCATCCTCTACTCTTTATTATTTACCATTGATCTAACTGCAAATGAGTGATCACCGATGCATGGCAAAAACAAAATGCTGTTATTTGCGTATTCATGTTATTTAAACTTCTACATTCTCAAAAACAACATTATAGAGATTCAAGAGCATAGTTGACACATGTATCCTAAAAATTACACTAAAACACAAATCAACTATTATGAACTATTCATGCTCAAGGGTTTGAAAATTAAAACCAACTAGTTCATCATTGATGCTAAAAGATGCCCATCTAAAAGATGCACATCTAAAGAGGAAAACAGGACAGAGGAGTAAAGTGTGCCCTTATGTGAGCTGACTCAGAGGTGATAATATAAAATGAAAGAAGTGGATCTACTGAATACATATTTGAAAGCAATACAAGATGCCTTTGAGCCTGCAGTGCATTCCATTAGATCATGAATATTTTCCTTTCCATAAATATACATTTCCATATCTAAACATAAATTGATGCATAAAAGGCACAAATCAGCGCATAAAAATTCACCAGAATGCAGATAATGAAGTGTTTGTTGCCCAGAATTATCTGAGGGAGGATCTCCAGACTTCCAATTTAATGTGCCCAACCCAAACTTTGAAGAAAATGTGCCCCCGTGATTTTACATCTAACCTGATCAGATCTGTTTGCTCTGTTAGCATAGTTCATTTGGATTGCTGTGAAAGTTGACAGTTTGCAGAGCGAACAACTGAACCGAGAACAGTTGAAAGGGTGGATCTGCTGTCAGATGAACTGTGATGCAGTTTCTTTGCTGTGGGAAAGCAAACACACCAACTTGTATCACTAACAGACCAACTTTTTTTCAAGTTGTATTTGTATTGAAAGGAGCTGCACCTGTCCATCAAGTGCACATAGTTTCATTGCCAACAGTGGACACATCCCCAGTTCAATTCAATTCAATTTTAGTGCCAGTTACAATTCAAATTGTCTCAATACACTTTATAGAACCCATATGTCTGAACCCCCAGAGCAAGCCCCAAGGCAACAATAACAAGAAAAAAACTATTTTTTCACGGGAAGAAACCTTGAGCAGAGCCCGGCTCATATCCCCAGCATTTCAGAGTAGAGAATATTGTCCTTTTTTTCCACAAATTTTAGCGCTAACTGGTTTGGCTAGGCGGATCATCATACAGTTTTCTATGGTGTGACAAACTCAGAACACATATTACTTTAAAGTATAATGAGACAGCATTTCTGGGCTCACGTCAAACCTTCTCTGGAAGATTTAAAACTGAAACATGTCTGAGACACTGACACACAGCATGTCTTCAGTGATGGACTGATAACACAAAAAGGAAAATCATCAACTGGACCTCATTACGCACAAGTTTCCTTCACAAACATGGAACCTGGAACTGCTTGCAAAGGTCATTTGGCGAGGGGTCTCCAGATGGTGTGGGAGGTGCAGTCAAGCGAATGGAAGACATGCAAGTACAGGGTGGCAATGACTTGCAATCTCCTGGAGTTGCCGATTAGATTCTGTCCTCTATAAAGCAGACAAGTGTGAAATTCAAATGGATTGACAAGTCAGACATTGAAACTTCTGATAAAACGCTCCGCTCATCTGTTCGACCAGTCACTGAACGGCTCAATATACCCTATGTGTTCCCATCATCTCCTATAGTGTTCTCGTACAAAGATATGAGTTGTTTCTGTACATATTCCAAAGAGACTCTTGCCATAAACCAAACAATAAATAAAATAAAAGTATGTTGAAATTGCTCCACATATTGGAGACAAAGCTGCCACTCAGCACCACTGTGAATTGGATGACTCCTTTGAGGAAGATGATAAATGTGCAGGGGGGAACTTTTGATTGTGCAAAATGACAGCAAGCCATATGGTGGGCAGAATAAGGTGGAGATGAGATGCAAATCAACTGCATAATTCAGAAAAGTGAGACAAATTCATGCGACTGCATTTATTGTTCAAGACAGATGATTGGTGTCATCTCTGAGCCAGAGTTAATCCACCGCACTTTGTAGCTCTCCTGATTGGCTAATGTTCAATCAGTAAAGGCATTACTACCATCACTAAGACGGATTTATGAAGCCGTGTCAAACATCTGATTAGAAACAGTTGTTGACATTGGGTTTTAAAGTGGCATCTTTTAGGGGGGCTTGAAAATATTTGCATCATCAGGGTGAAAAGCTGTCTTTTTTGGCACCCGAATTAAACGATTGCTCTTCTTTGACATATTGAAAGCTGAATAAAAAAATACTTTATTGTAATACCTATCATTTTCTCCTTAAAGCATACCAGTGCTATCCTTTAGATTAACAGTGCCCTATGGTATGATGTCATAAACCGGCTGCACGGCCATGACAAACAAAGGGAGATGCACACAAAACCATTGAAGCCAAACTTTTATTAAGTAACAAAACATTAACTTAAACTAACAATGTGGTGGGTCATCAGTAAAGTCAGTAGTGTAGGTGAGTGCATGTGTGAAAGGATGGTGTATGCAGTGTTGAACGGTGCAAGAAAGTAAATCATACCAACGCAAAACAAGTGGCCATCTCAGGAGAGGGAGAGAGGGAGAATGATCACCAGGAAGGCTTTATAAAGGCCCAGGCACACACCTGGCCCAGGTGTGGCCAATGGCTGATTATCAGGCACAATTACTCCACCACCTACAGGGAGACAACCACACACACAAAAAAAACTAGAGGCAAGATGGAGGAAGGGTCGTAAGGTGTGTAGAAAGGTCAGGGGGTTGTGGTCTGTATAGACTACTACTGGTGTCACTCCCGACTTTCTACCAACTGTACTTTAACCACAATCTTTATAATGTCCTTACGCCGTTTATCACCAAGATCACTTAAATCAATCTTATATTCATCTGCAATTTGAAGAAGTTGATCCTTAGTGCAGCGATCCAAAAAGGCTTCAGACGGAGCAGCAACAAACTCTTCTATCCCTGCCATTGTGGTTACTCCTTAGGCCCAGTAACCAGAACACAACAAGCCAGAACCAACAGACAGTGACACGTTAAGTCCTTCAGGGCACAAAAGGAGGACAATAAATTCGTCCCTTAAACAAATGCAGAAGTCTCCCTCTATCTAACCTGCTTAAATGAAACTAATCTATCTACCTGATCCCTAGTCTTCATGTGGGTCAGCAGTGGGATATTTAAACACCAAGCCCAGTAGTGCAGTTAGGCCCCCAGCGAGCTGGTTACCCACCTGACAACTCTAGAGGTGTACCCGAGACAACTGCTCTAGCCTCATCCCACACAAAAATAACAAACAAAAAAAAACCAAACCAACGAGCCCAGATGGAACACATTGCTATACTTGCAGGGAAACTCCACAATGTTGAAACGTACCACAGTAGAGGACCATGCAATCACTGCTGATACCTCAGGCCTGCACAAAAACTACCTCACAGCTAAATGCAGGACCAGCCTCACCTAATTGAAACAACCATCAAACAAAACCATCAAAGCAACATTTGAACAAAAATGCATCTCCCACCCAGGACACACCCAATACGAACTGCAGCCCAAATTCAATCCAAAGCTCACAAAAGTCTCCAACAGCGACAAAACAATCAAATTAAGATGGACGAGCCCCCACTTGTCATAAACCGGCTGCACGGCCATGACAAACAAAGGGGAGATGCACACAGAACCATTGTAGCCAAACTTTTATTAAGTAACAAAGGATTAACTTCAACTAACAATGTGGTGGGTCATCAGGAGAGTCAGTAGTGTAGGTGAGTGCATGTGTGAAAGGATGGTGTATGCAGTGTTGAACAGTGCAAGAAAGCAAATCATACCAACGCAAAACAAGTGGCCATCTCGGGAGAGGGAGAGAGGGAGAATGATCACCAGGAAGGCTTTATAAAGCCCCTGGCACACACCGGGCCCAGGTGTGGCCAATGGCTGATTATCAGGCACAATTACTCCACCACCTACAGGGAGACAACCACACACACACACACACACAACTAGAGGCAAGATGAGGGGAAGGGTCGTCACATATGACACACATGAAAGAAACAAAAATTCAGTTTTACTTCAAAAATATCAGTTTGTTACAAAACCTCCTTGCAGATGATTATTATGACTTTGTCAGCCTGGTCAACAGTTATCTTATCTTATCTTATCTTATCTTATCTTATCTTATCTTATCTTATCTTATCTTATCTTATCTTATCTTATCTTATCTTTTTAAATTTGTGATTGTAACACATTGATGAGCGGAGCTCAAATCTCATTGGTACTTAACAACTGATAAACATAAAAACTCTGTTTAGGTCAGTGGAATGAAATCCAATTTGATTTTAATTATATGATGCAATTTTATGAATCTGCTTGTTGTGTGGCAGTTTCCATGCTTTTTATACCTTTTTTCGAGCCAAACTGGGGCTGACAGACTCCAGTAATTTACTTTGTAGGACAATTTCTTGCATGTATGATTATTTTTGTGTGTGTGACATCATTTAAGTCTGTAAGACGAATGGCCCATGAAGACTTCATGCAAGTGAGTCACATGTACAGTATCTTCAAATGATCATGTAATACACAATCGGAAACTATCTAAAAAATAAGTAAACTAACAATATAAATGAATGAATAACTGCAGATACGTCCTGGTTTTTCTCTAGCAAAACACCTTTTAAGGCAAATTGAAGTTACTTAGCTGGTGATGAGGTAGTGCACAGCCACTGCTTTGTCACCTAGCATCCAGCATTTGGAGTTGAGTGCAATTTTCATTTTTCTTGTCTCTATCAAAAATTACAATTTTGTCTTGTTATTGCTCTCCTAAATATTCTTGATCCAGTACCTGAACACACTGGAAACTGAGGTAGTGTGGCCGAGTGGTCTAAAGCGCTGGATTTAGGCTCCAGTCTCTGTGGAGGCGTGGGTTCAAATCCCACCACTGCCATCTTTATTGTGTTTATATATATATGACATTTAAAGTTTAACACCTCTATTGTACAGCTGTCTGTTAAAAATAATCAGCTGCATTGATCTGTAAAATAAATAAATTAACACATTCAACAGTTTTCTACCAGCATTCCTATCCTGCAGCATTTGCAGCAGCAGCGCTTTTAACAGTCATACATTTTTATTTATCTTATTGCTGTCCATTAAAACAACCTGTTGGTTGAAGCAGCTCCACACGATTGGTTAATTTTGTGCAGAAGAAGAGTCACGACGTGTTAAGCGCCCTCTTTTGTTTGAATGCGCACAGAGTTTGAAGCAGAAAGTTGAACCACCTTCATGATACCCGTTAACTCTGACTTGGATTTTAGTTTTTGTTGAGGTGACTTACACAAAAAAGCCCAACTATGTCACACTGGCTTCATAGTCTACCCCTTTGGTCATTGTAATCCTAGGAGTTTCAGTAGAAGACTACTCTCTAAGGTCCTTGAAGACATTTTCACCTATCGTCATCCAAGAGGCCTACATAAATAATAGCTGCAGGTGTGAATGGTTGTGAAACCAGATAGTTCAATAGCAATCACAGGAATAATGGTTGTGGAGCTGCCAGTTTACACAAAAAAGGAGATTAGTCTGCCATGTCAGGAGTGACTGTGTTTGGTGCTTGAGCTCATGTAATGCAACAGCTACATGAAAACTTCCACCTAATCTAATATCAGCTGGGATCGACTCAAGCCCCTGGTCCTTCTTTTCAGAGATCATCTTGGTTTACTCCTGGGGTAGTGTGGCCCGGTGGTCTACGGTGGTGGGTTTAGGATCTAGTTTCCATGGAAGTGTGTGTTCAAATCCCACTGCTGTCATCTTTACTTTCCACAACCAGAGATATTTGATCAAAAAATGTCAAACAAATGTTGTTCAAATAAAAACAAACATCAAATATAATGCACCAGTTTATATTCTCAGTCATCCAAGTAATCGTAATAATTGGAGTTTCATGAGAAGACCTAAGGCTTTTTAAGACGTTTTCATCTCTCATCATCCAGCATGGCTAATGGCCCATAAATTACCCAGGACTCACCTGCGTGCAGGTGTGAATGGTTGTGAAACCAGGTGGTCCAACAACAGCAACAGTAAAGCCGTGTGTCCACTAGATTCGATTTTCCCGCACGTCAGCGCGCCGCATCTGGAAATCGCATGCATGGTGGGTGGTCACTAGCAGGCCACAACACTGTCACATGACAGCGCTCGAACGACAGTGGGCCACCATGTATGTGACCGCACTTTCAGCTTGACGGATCGCAGCTCGAAACGCAAAGTAGACTTGACTTCTACTTTATGCAAATTTGATGTGGCGTGCGGAGATCCCACGCATCGAGAAACTTTCCTCAAATGTCTAAACTAGCCATCCGTGAACTAAAATGAGGACAGGTTCAGCTACTGCACAGGTTATTTCTCCCCTCAAATGCTTTCAGAAATACTTTCCACTGAAGTGTTTTCGAAATAAAAGAGAAAGTTTGTGGCTGAGCAGCTGTGTTTATCCGACACATCTGCCGAACTGTTGAGCTGAAAGCGTGACCACACGTGCGATTTTCAGATGCGGCACGCTGACATGCAGGACACATACCTTAAGAATGGTTGTGTAGGTGCCCGTGTACACAACCACTAACTACACAACCATGTAGTTGGTGGTGCAGTGTGCACAATTAAAGGAAATAAATGAGTGACTTAAGATGTTTATGATAGTGAAACTTTCTGATGAGAGATCTTAGCACTGCAATATAGGTGCTTGATCTAATGTAGTGCATGAGCTGTATGAAAACTTCCATCTATCCTAATGTCAGCTGGAATAGACTCAAGTCAACAGTTGTATTTTCCAGAGGTCGGCCCGTGGTGCTGACAATTGATAAATTTGTTACACAATACTGGTCTATCAGTTAATGAAAGCTGAGTGGCATGCGTGCTGGGCCCAGAACCCAGAGGCCAATGGATCAAAATCATCATCTGCTAGCTGGAAAATTAACTGTCTGTGCTTTCCCTACCATGTTGGTTATTACTAACATGTCAGGCAAATGGTCACCTGTTGCCATGAGTGTCTTCTCTCTTATTTTTTCTTTCTTTTCTCCCCAGTCTCAATGGTGCACTGAAGGTTGCTATTTCTATCAAATCTCAAAGTGATTTCTTTTCATGTTTCATCTGTCAAATAGATACAACATTCCTTTTTTTTCATTACCACTGAAAGGAAATAAACCTTTAAATTTCCGGAAGCAATACAGCTATGAGTGGAACTCAGACCTCAGTGCATAAAAACAACTCTGTTGAGGTCAGTGGAGTCAAAACTAAGTTGATTTAAAGTAGAGGACAAAAATAATGTGGACATACTTGTTGTATGTATCTGTTTCATGCTTTTTTTTACCTTTACGAGGCAAATTAAAGCTGATAGGTTCCAGTGATTTACTTTGTAGAACGATGTCTTGTATTAACATGATGTGTGCATGTGTGCTGAGTATCCTACAATATTTCACCATATAAGTCTAATGGCCGATGAAGACTTCTTTTCTTCTAAATGAGTCACTTAACTCAATCCCCCCATTTTTCACATGTATATGTGAAAAGATAATCATGTAATACAGAAACATTAAAGCACAACAGCAGAGTGGCGCAGCGGAAGCGTGCTGGGCCCATAACCCAGAGGTCGATGGATCGAAACCATCCTCTGCTAACTGTAAATCTTATTAACTAAATAACAAAGCATCAAGGTTTACAGCTGAAATATATGCTGAACAGCAACATGTTTAAGTGTACCACTGCATCTGACACTATGAAGCAAGTTCAGAATAACCAGATTGTCACTTTGTTATCTCTCATCACTACACCAAACATCAGCTGTCTCGCTGAGTAGTCACATGAAGCTGGTTGTCAACCTGAGGGTTCTACTATGTAGTGAGGTGCTGAGGTATTGTAAGGTGGCTGCTCGTGTTGCTTAGCACTAAGCATTATAACATGGCAACATTTCTCTTAATTACTATCTCTATCAAAAAATAATATTTCATTGCCTCACTGCATTGTTCTCCTAAATACCTTTTGTCCAGCAAATAAATGTGCTGGGAAGTGGGCTACTGCGACTGAATGGTCTAACGTGTGGGTTCACAATTTCCTTTATCTTCAGGAAGTGAGGCATTAGGTCAGAACCTCAGAATTACAGTAAGGAAACAAGGCACTTAAACTGATTTAATATATAGTCCCTCCAGCGAGTTCTGGGTCTGCCCTGGGGTCTCCCACAGGCGGACATGCTCGGAAGACCTCCAGAGAAAGTGGCCCAGGTGGCATCAGAATCAGATGTCTGAACCACCTCAACTAGCTTGTTTAGATGTGAAGGAGCAGTGACTTTACTCTGAGCGCCGTCCATCTCTAAGGCTGAACACAGCCATCCTACGCTACTCAGAGTCCATGACCACAGACGAGGGTTGGAATGTAGATTAGTTGGTAAATCGAGAACTTCACCTTCTGATTCAGCTCCTTCTTCACTGCGATAGTCCATTACAATACTCTCATTACTGCTGATGCTGCACCAAACTGCCTGTCAATCTCACACTCCACTTCCATTCACCCAAGGAGTTGCAAGGAACTGCCAGGAACTGAGAAAACCCATCTAAGAAAATGTCACTTACCAATAAAACAAACAAACAAGCAAAATGTACTGCCTTAGTACCTAAGCTGTGTTTCCCTGTACTGGATGTTGATGGATTCCTGGTTTTCACTGTTCTTTGTCATGAACAGTTTCTGAACATTTAAATTTTTTTTTACAGCAGATTATCCCGACAAATGATTTCGTCTCTTTGTTCCTTCTTCCCAGAGGTCTCCTTCGCTTGATGAAAACTGCCAAGGTGCTTACAATAGCAAATTCTTTGAACAAATGCTTGACAGTTCGTAAATCTTGTCAGCTTCTTTAAATTTCACAAAAATAGTCACCCATTTCTTCAAGTGACTAATTGTATGTCTTCATCCTCAGTTAGGCACAAGATGTGATTACAGTCTGTGGAATAGTTGCTAATCAATTGCCTATTTTAGCATTTTGGAAATAACCATGAACAGATCTCAGCTAAAAAGCAAGCCTAGAAATGCATAAAGTCCCTGACTTTAGAATGCAGAAGCAGAGTGGCGCAGTGGAAGCGTGCTGGGCCCATAACCCAGAGGTCGATGGATCAAAACCATCCTCTGCTAAGTTGAAATCATCTGAACTGCTGTTGCTTTACATTTTCACACAAATGAAATGTAACATATTTAGGTGTAGGACAAACATACATATTTGATACAGTTTCATGCTTAGGCAGTTTAGTTCAGTGGTTGTGTTATTGCCTCTGCTCATTCACTGTATTGACGATGTCAGAGAATATTTGATCTTTAATGATTTAGAAAGGCTCCTACCATAATCCAACAGTGATGGGTCAGTGAATGTTGTCAGTCTCCTGTGTTCCACAATTTCTCAAACACATTAGTGTCTGCATATATCTAATATATACAAGTGTTGTAACAGAGAGGTTTTCTTCCTGAGGCAGATGCAATATGTGGTCACATTCTCTGGATTGCAGCTGAGAAATGGGAAAATCAACATGTTATAAACTTCACTAAATTCTTCCTCAGGTAAGCAATATGCGATCACAATATCTGGATTACGTGCTAATCAGTTTCCTATTTTTTCATCTGGAAGGGCACTAAGAAGATACTATATGAAATAACAGGCCTGGAAATTAATACTCTAAACCTAGCAAACAGGAGCAGAGTGGCGCAGCGGAAGCGTGCTGGGCCCATAACCCAGAGGTCGATGGATCGAAACCATCCTCTGCTAAGTTGAAGTCATCTCCACTACCAGTGCTACATGTTTTCATACAAATGAAATGTCTGAAAAAGTGACATGTTTCGGTGTGTCAGGAAAAGCATTGGTGTATTTGACAACTTTGAAAGCCATATTCTAATTAAGCGGTTTAGTTCACTGGTCGTGGTATTGCCTCTGCTCATTCACTCTATCGATGATGTCAGTGAATATTTGATCTTTAATGATTTAGAAAGGCTCCTGTCATAATCCAACAGTGATGGATCAAAAACCACATTCTGTTAAGTCAGAATATTGTCAACTTCCTGTGCTCCACAATGTCTCAAACATGTTGGTCTCTGCATAAATCTAATGCAAATGTTCCCCATTGCCACAAGTGTTGTAACAGAGAGGCAGATGTAATATGTGGTCAAACTCTCTGGACTGTAGCTGAGAACTGGAAAAATTGACATGTTCCAAACTTCACTAAATGTTAGTCATCCTAAAAGGCTGAAGTATTGTGGATGAAAACTGTCAAGGTGCCTATAATAAGAAATTCACTGAACACATGCTCCATAGTTCTTTAATCTTGTTGGTTCCTTTATATTTCAGGAAAATGCTAACTCATTGCTTAGTGCCACAACTGTATGTCTTCTTCCGAACATAGGCACAGTATGTAATCACAATTTCAGGATTAACAAATCAAACAAGCCTGGAAATTAATACTCTGAACCCTGACTTCAGTAAACAGCAGCAGAGTGGCGCAGCGGAAGCGTGCTGGGCCCATAACCCAGAGGTCGATGGATCGAAACCATCCTCTGCTAGGGCTGAGATATGGAGAGACACACAGATCCATGCTTTTGCGCAATATTTAAGTAGATGTACTATCATGACTTCAGGCTGATGAGCAACAACATGTTTTTCTCTGGCATTGTAGAAAGTGCACTGGTATAGTTGATGGCAATAAAAACAACAAAAGACAACATATTACACAAGTTAGTGGTATTGCCTCCACTCACTCACTGTTATTGTACTGTTAGTGAATATTTCATATTTGATACTCGCATTCACACCTGTGGGGAATTTAAAATAATCAATTAACCTCAGCATATTTTTGGACTGTGGGAGGAAGCCGGAGTACCCGTAGAAAACCCACCATGCATAGGGAGAACATGCAAACTCCATGCAGAAAGATCCCAGGAAGGCCAGAATGCAAACCAGGGATCTTCTGACTGCG
This sequence comes from Amphiprion clarkii, assembly GCA_027123335.1. Taxonomy (NCBI): domain Eukaryota; kingdom Metazoa; phylum Chordata; class Actinopteri; family Pomacentridae; genus Amphiprion; species Amphiprion clarkii. Next base: position 8,432,376 of record CM049578.1, read on the forward strand.
AGGAGAAAGTGCTGACCACCACGCCACTGAGCAGCCCTAATGACATTGCGGTACTGCTACAGTATATGTACTTGATAACCAACAGGAGCAGAGTGGCGCAGCGGAAGCGTGCTGGGCCCATAACCCAGAGGTCGATGGATCGAAACCATCCTCTGCTAATGGTTAATCTTATCAACTAAACACGGAAGTTTCAGGACTTGAGGCAGATGGCTGAAATGGGAACTGAGCAGCAACATATTTAGGTGTGCCACTGCAGTCGGCATTATGAAGCAGGTTCAGAATAACCAGACTCTCTTTGTTATCTCTCTTCACTACACCTAACATCAGCTGTCTCACTGAGTAGTCACATGAAGCTGGTTATCAACCCGATAAGTCAATCATAGTTTCTGGATCTAGCTGTGAGGCAGTGTGAAAGTTGCGTTGTTGGAACCAGTTGACCTGGTGCCACCGTAGGCAGTTGCAGAGCTGCATATTTCTCACAAGAAGAATAACCTATCATCCTAAATGAATATAGGAAATTTAAAAGTATGCTATAGGATAGAAGCAGTACATGTATATATTTCATATTCTGTGTGTTATTTTTATTGTGTGTTGGACGGCTGCAGGGTCATTCGTATAGCTGCTTGGGGACAGTAAAGGTTCTGGAAGCAAGTAAAGAACTAACACAATTTAAATCCATACGTTGACTTACTGCAAATCGCTGCACTCTGGATCTTCTAGGATTTGAGATTTCATTTTCTGAGAGAATTTATTGCTTAGTAGGTGGTGTTTTAATACACTTTTATCTGTTATCTAGAACATCACCTGCTCAAGAGCAGATTAGAAGTTCCATGGTCATGTATGCTGGTAGGAAATAAATCACCATTATAGTCCTGAAAACCAAGAGTTAAACCCAAAGTCTCTCTCAAACCCCAAATCCTGCTTCATAGGGCAGATATCAGGTGTGACTGATAAGATTACAAACACCCACATTTCCCTTTGGCAAGCTAGTTTCCCTGCCATCTCACTGTCATGGTAATGGCAGTAAATATTTGAGCTCTGCTGTCAGAATAAGTCTTTCTTAATCATCAGAGTGAAACTGCTACTTGTGCCACTTAGTGCTCAGCAATATAGGATGGCACCGGTTTTCTTTTATTACTCCGCCAAGGGACGCAACGGAGATATGTGATGATCGGTGTATGTTTGTCCTTCCGTCTGTTAATCTGTCCTTCTGTCTGTGTGCACCATTATTCAAAAATGGAATAACTGTTTTGGATGCTGTTTTTGCATGAAAAAGGTCAGAAATGACACAAAGACCACCTCATTAGATTTTGGCAGTGATGCAGCTTATAGTCTGGATCCACGGATTTGTTAAAGATTTCTGTATCGTTGTGAGATAGCGGCGCGGCGTCACTGTAACTATGACTACAAGTGAACACTATGTCAGCTGCCTGCTGATGATCACATGATTGCGATCCTGCTACAAATCAACCACTGCAAGTCTGCAGTTAACAATAAATGATTGATCAATGATACAAAGAGTAACTGATTAAATTGTGGGGGTGTTTCTGAGTCCCATCAATTCCAGCCGCCTGCTACATATTTAGGTCACGCGAGTCGGTATCCACACATAACATCTACATGCATAACACACACCTGTGCTCAGCATCAGGTCACTTTGTTTGTGGGTACATCTGTATTAAATGGCCACATTCTATGTTGCCGTGATTTCTGATCAATAAAAAATGCTGCATTTCTACAGAAATATGCTGCATTTTTGACAATCCCATACAGGGGAATGAACAGCCTTGGCGGAGTACTGTGCTCTCTGAGTGTTTTTCTAGTTGTGTCTCACTGGAGCCCAGAGATGGGCTGATGACCTCTCCAATGTGTAGGCCAATGGCAAGTAGCATAGGCTCCAGCTCTCACATGACCCTCCACAGTGTAAGTCTGGTATATCTAACGGATAAATGGACATCTCAGCAGCCAGTGGTGGTGTAAAATTGCATTATTTTTTTTTTTGCATTCTTCTCTGAAATAGCACTGGTGTGAGCAGAGATGTCTGGTTCACATGGGGTAGTGTGGCCGAGCGGTCTAAGGCACTGGATTAAGGCTCCAGTCTCTGCGGAGGCGTGGGTTCAAATCCCACCACTGCCATCTATATATTCACAGACTGTAGACTTTAGTTAATCAAATGCCACTTAAAACTGATTAATTTATGTGTGTATATTTATGTATGTATATATGTATAATTAAATATATATCCAATACGAAACAAGAATACATTTGTTACGTTTTATTGTTGTAGCATCAATCACACACACACATATGTAAACATGCAAATTTCAGTAACATTATTATTGCCACTGTACAACACTGCAGAAAATCCCCACCAAACTTTGTGTTTGCAGCACTGTTTTCAATAATAATGAAGCTGTTGGAGCCTCCTGTTATTCTCCTTTATTTCTCTCTCTCTTCGAACTCCTCTGAGTCTTTCCACTGTTTATTAAGGCCAAAATGTCAAAGGAGAGAAAACATCCTGAAGTGGACCACTCGTTGCTGCCTCTGCTTTCTAAAGCAAACTCCCATTATTTTTTGGCTCTTAAAGACAGCTGGACTCCCCCTCTCTTTTCTCTCCAGCCCTCCCTGTACTGGCTTTCAGCAAAAAAAACATCACAGACTGCCTGAGTCTGTAAACATGAGTGTAATTTACTGATGTTGCCTCATAGGATTTCTGAAAATTGTAGTTCAAACAGTCCTCAAACAGTTACCAGCTGCTGCCATGTGGAGCCGCCAGTGTGCTAAGTGTAAATTTCACAATAATACAAAAAAAAAAAGCTTTGGCAAATTTTCTCATCTCATATTCAGAAAATCTATATATCATCAGCATGAATGTAGACTCTTCATTATCTGTTCTGTTTTTTCTCTGAAGGTCGTTTGAGTAGGCATTTGTATGTGTGTGTGTGTGTGTGTATGTGTGTGTGTGTGTATGTGTGTGTGTGTGCGCCAGAGGCCTCTGCAATTGGCATTCCAGCCCACATGTAGTCATTCTGTCTTGCTGATTGAGCCTGTTGTCTAAATGAGGAGCGGTTAATTACCTCCTCACAGCAGCTCTGTTCACTATGCAGCCTACCCACCAAGACCACAGAACAGAACACAACACGACACCTCTGGTTAACAAATTAGACAGAGAGGCAAAGAGAGGCAGGGAGACAGAGACGACGGAACAACAGAGCAGTGTTAGGAAACAAACGAGAGGAAGAAAAGGAAGTGAAAAGAGGAGATGAGATTACAGAACTGGACGGAGAGAAGGAGGATGAATGTGGGAGAGAAGGAAGGACAAGAGGAGGCAAGAAACGGGGGAAATAAAGAGGAAGAAGAGGCCGCGGGAAGCCGGTGAATAAGTGGGAGGCCAAAATAAGATGGGAAGAAATTAAAACAGATGACAAAGAGAGGTTAAATGGAATGAGAGGGAGACGCTCACACAAATGGGAGACGGTGAGGGAAATGGAAGAGAGGGAGGCGGACAGGAAACGAAGCTGACATGGAAACCGCAGGAAGCTGCTTTAACAAATGGGGCTATGCCGCGGCCTACCAGCACTGTGCTGTGATACGGCCCATTTTTCATTAACGCTGTGATTTATCAACGCAGTGCTGAGAGGATCGTAGCAGGGGCTTTTGATTAAGGCCATTAGATATTAGACATTAGCCGTGAGATTACTCACACTGCTGGGGTGCGTTTGATTTTTTTTTATTCCGGGGCTTGCCCAGGGGCAGCCGCTGTGCCCTGCTGACTGCTCTCTTTGAAGCAGCCCTTGACAATGATGGGGTCTCCAGGCAGCTCAGCAGGTACAGACAGGTGCAGTAGGTTAAGTACACTAAGCTGAGTTTGACCTTTGTCATTACATCTCTACTTTTTCAGATGCTTTTTTTTCTTCCTCTATTTTATCGATCACTGTCTGCTTTTATCTGCTTTTAACCTCAGAAGCCCACATGGATTCTTTTTATGTAATGCTGGAAACGCGCTTACATGTTGGGTATGTTTTTCTTTGTGTTTATTAGAAAGTGAATAGCAGACTTGAATCTGCACAAATCAAGGTTTAATCAACATTTAATGTGGTTTGAAAAGTGTCATTTGTTTGAATGAACCCACAGAAGATCTACTTTCAGCTCATTGTTTTGGTTGTCCAGGTCCCAGCTGAATGGAGTTTGCATGTTCTTCCTGTGCGGGAATGGGTTTTCTCCGGGAACTCCGACTTCCTCCCACAGTCCAAAAACATGCTCAGGTTGATTGGTGACTCTAAATTGTCCATAGGTGTGAATGTGAGTGCGCTTGTTTGTCTCTATGTGTAGCCCTCTGATAGACTGATGACCTGTCCAGGGTGTTCCATAACTTCACTCTAAGTCAGCTGGGATAGATTCCAGCCCCCTACAGCCCTAACGAGGATTAACCAATGGATGGATGGATGGATGGATGGAGGTCCCACCTCTTCTGTCGTCAACCTTGTTTCAAGCAGCGGCAGATGTGTTTCTGGTGAAGATAGGCTTGATCAATCCAAGTATGCTGCATCAGCACGAAATGGCAAAGAGACTGAGTGACCAGCTGGTGAACTTAATGGAGCACTTAGCTGCTGAAGAGCAAGTTATTTTTATGAGGAGTTTGTGGAAGCACCACAATCCTCAAAGGAAAAGTGAATATTGCGCAAAAAATTTGTCAGGGAAATTTGATTCCAAATTAATGCTACTGTTGTTCCTGGTCTGTTGGATGTGTAAAGAGGCATCTGTTTGCTAACATTTTCACCACCACTTTTTATATGGTGCTTATATATTACTGTAGTATTTATTGCCCATTCCAATACCCCAAGGTGGCCAAAAGATTCATTTAATGCAGCTTTAAATATTTTTACATCAACACTAACTGTCTTTGGCACAACTTTCCTAAACAGGAGAACACTGATAGATGAATAAATGTTCTTTTCTTGGGAAATTTATGCAACATACAATATAGTGCAATAAAAAAAAATCACAGTAAAACTATAAACATTATAGACAGATACATTGTGCACTTTTATGCATGTCAACAATGGTGCAGAATGATGATGATACCTCCCGTAACCCTGTAGGTTGTTTGTGCAGGCCCATTGTTATGTTTTGTTGTTATATGTGAAACAGCATCAGTTGTTTCACTAAATGTCCCATAAAATCATGTTTATGTTTAATTAGCAACACCCTCTAGCATCTGTATTAGTTATGACAAGAGCAAAGAAAAAGTGAGGTGATGTTAGAGTCCCACAATCCACTTAGGGAGGAGGTTGGGGTGGATGGATGGGTCAACAATTCAAGGCTCCTGTTCATTCCCTGTTTGTTAGTGTGACACCTATAGATTAGACAATCAAGATACGACATATTGATTAACGAGTTTGGTACATGAAAGCCAGATTGTGTTACTGTCAGGGAGAACCAGCTTAGTTGTTTCCCCCTGAATGCAGCTAAACTAACCATGACAGCAATAAAAGTGGTATTGAACTTTTAATCTAACCATTGAAACCATGAAACACGTGGAAAGAAAACAAACTAAGTTTATTCATTTGGGAAATTATAGCCTTTTGTTTGAAAGGATGGATAAAGAGACGGGAAATTGTTTACTTTGGGTAAACTGACCACTAAAATGACCATCTGTTTGATACTGAGCAGCTGTCCAATTAAAATTTGAGGATACAAAAAAAAAATCTGACCTGATATGTTGCAAAATCCCAAGAATCAGTCTGGATTCAGGTTTTCTACCCAGGATGCTCTTACTACCAGTGTACTTTCTGTGCGATTTTGTGGCCTTCTCGTATAACCCAGATCCTGAGCTCTATGGTGAGACAAACCCTTTTTTATTCTGTCTCTAAATAAATAAGGACATCCCAGTTTTGTGACATGTATTTTTATTTTTCAATTGTGTGAGTTCCCCTCTTACATAATTGTGCATTTAAATTATTCAGTATGAAAGCAGATTGGCATCAGCTTCTACTTTTGTTAACAGTAGCATTAACTCTATGAACCAAAAGCATGTGAAATAATGGGTTTAAAGCATGCATTTACTTGGTCTTATGAGGTGTATTATCATAAAAATTGTTAGCACAAATACTGTTAAAAATGTTTCATCATAATTCATTGTATCCATTGTGATACTGTCACAGCAGTAAGAAGTGAAGTCCTGTAGGTTATGCAGTGGGGCTTGACTGAACTTGTTTCATTGCTTCCTTTGGATGATTGATCAGACTAAGTTTTGAGGAGTTTGGAGCTGAAATCAAAATGTTGGCCTCATTATTAAGCGATTCCTGAGCATTTTTTGCAGTTTGGTAGAGTGCACTGTCCTGCTGGAGGAGCCAGAGGACATTGTGGAGTTCTGTTCGGGGGGACTGCACTTGGTCAACAGTAATATTCATGGAGGTGCCATCCACATGAATGTCAGGACCCATGATTTACCAGCACAACATTGCTTTGTAGTCTGCTTACATTATCATTTAAAAAAAAAAAAAAACATTGTCTGCACCTACCTCCTACCTTACAAGCTGTCTGTTTCCGGCTGATTGGATTTCTGCTTGGCTCTTGACTTTGAAAAGAAAATTGATATGTCTGGGTTTGGTGGTTAGACAGCTGTTTGCAGCTGAGTGAGTAATAATTAATGCACTCGGCAATTTCCTTGCCGCTAGTTTGTATAGCATGTTGATACTCAAAAATTAATCACATCATCTTCAACAGTTCCAGTCTATTGGAAATAAACATTTTGCTGATGTCTATGACAGGCACCATCATAAAATTAAAACTCACCCACCTCTTTCATAAAATCTTGGCTAATTTCCAGCATGATCTCAGATTAGCCATAACCATTGTCCCTGCTCATGCTACTATGTTAATGAACTGCAAATGGTCTTGCTCAAATATGTGTAAACAGGATATTACTTTATTTGCTTATTTAAACCTACATTATTTGATGTATTTGCCTCTTGGGACAACACACAGCTGTAAACACATTCCACTGTATGGAGAACATGTTCGCAAACAGCTGCCTGTTTACACATACAGTCAGGAAGCTGCATTAGCATTCATTTGAATGGTAGATTTAAAATCAACAGTCCTTTTCCTTTGTAGTGTTTCATTCCCAGCCAAATCCTGAAGGAATGCTGTGGCTGTTTAGCTGCTCTATGCTCTACAACGTTCACCAGGTAGTCACGAACTAGCCTGTCTTCAATGTGGTTCTGAGCAAGTGGTGTTCAGGTGATTTACTGGATCATGTTTGATGAGAACAGTGTGAAACAACACAGTAAAGTTGTGGTCCATAAAACCAAAACAATGAGCCGAATGACACTAAAACGCTTTTAGCTAAGTGAATCTGCAGAGTCAAGTCCTAATTTTCTGTTCCTTCATACTATGAACTGTGCTTTGATCCACTGGTAATATAAATAGCTGCGCTGCTAGAAATTGTTGCGAGTCCTGAAACAGTCCCCAACAAGTGTCACCAATGAAATGCAGATGTCGAGATTTAAATGTTACAGCTGATAAACTGAACAGAACTGATATGCTTCAAATTCAACAAATCTAACTTTACACAGCCTGTATAAGCTTGTGTCGTAAGTGTGTTTTTAGACTCCAAGTCTGTTTTCTTGAGCATTATGCACATTACTGGGTTCTCAGGAGTTTCAAAATGACCTGCTGTACCTGGATGCATTCCTGTACAGACACACTTTGAGATCTGGAGCTGCTTCTGGTGGTGTTTTGCTGACATGCTTCTCACGTTGTGCATTCTGCGTAGAGAGGCTGCAACGCACTTCTGTAATGCCACACTCGAGGGCAGTGCAAAAAGCCTGCTGTAATAGCCTCCTCTGGCTGCATCCCACTGACTCGCTGATCTCCCTCCAAGAATTCTATGTCTTTCATGTGACTTTGTCGCCTGGATGCAGTGAATTGTGTAAATGAAGATGAAGGCTCGCACTTTCACACGCTCTGTCCTTAAAGGCATTCATGGTGTTGCACTTGCTTGTATACACAAAAAGAAAAGGACAAAGATGGGAAAAAAGAAAAGCTAAAAGAGAAGTTCAAACTTTTACGTCGTCACACCTGGACAATCAGACAACAAAGTGAGCATGTTTAGGGGATTTTCTGTTTTTAAAGTAAAACCACACAAATTTCTAAAATCCGTCACTGGGATTTTGTGTAGGGAGACATTTTAAGCACTGCTCAATGATCCAAAAAGTACATTGTTTAACGCATTCTCCATAATGACGCACACCAGCTGTAACTGAGTTTGTATTTCAGCTCTGCTATAATACCAACTTACGCCACAAGACAGTGCCTCGCTCTCTTTAATGTGATTGCCGTGCTGAGCAGACTGACATCTGACAAAGACAATGTGTTGGTGTAGGTTATGCTATGATCCTGCTTTAGTGAGGAGTGTAGAAGAGATCTGGCCTCGTGTTGCTGATGTTTAGTACTGTAGAATAAACCTGCAGTATGGAAATCCCTTTCCAGCTGTTGTCTTTTGGCTCTCTAAGCTAGCTACTTCTCCTAGCCTTCTACCCACGCATTGCCAGCATCCTCCACTAACTCCAGCCCACATTAGAGACCAGATGAGGCTGTGTGTGGATTGCACTTAATAGTTGATACTGATGTATACCGCTAAGAGAAAATGTGGATTGTTACCCACTTAATGCATTCTGAAAGCAAGACTCTGACAGCTGCTCAATAAGACTACACAGTTAAGAGCAATGTGGTGCCACACTACTAGATTATAGCTGTGATTTTCTTGTCCAAGACAAACTTTGGAGCTCTGAGACAAAAACTCCCATGTGTGTCCAAATCTCCCCTGGTTTCTGTCACTGATTTGTAGGTTTCAGTAGCCACAGATGTGCCCTCCCCTGCTCTTGGAGTCACCCCGGTATCCCCAATGTTGTCTGGCATGCCTGAAATTATTTCCACAAAATCTGAGGTGCCAGGACAAGCACAGAGATCATCACTGACACAGCATACAAGAAGAAGAGAAAGCAGGATTGCAGTTTTGCACATCTTTGGGAGTTTTGAGTAGCAATTTCAGAAGTCTGAGAGGTAACGTAGTACTTAGGATTGGTCTTGAGATCATTGTTTGAAGATCTGAGATTATACTTTCAGTCCATCTTGTCTCAGTATCAGATAAAAAGGACTCTGGATTTATTTCAATATCAGTAAATTATAAATTATTAACATCATTATTGTGGTTGGAGGTAAACATTTGTTTCTCAAATGCAACCAGTAGCCGGTTACTGTTAACGTCTGTCAGCCCTCCCTGCCCACCTCACCACTTACTCTAAGAAAGTGGATGCAGGAGACTCAATTAGAAGTTGTGGCTGTCTGAGAAGAGATGCCAGCAAAACCTTTGCAACCTAAAGCACAAGGACTTCAAGAGTTTGCAAAGTTAATGTTAACAATCCACCTTTGTGCAAAACTCTTCAGAAATATCTTCACGCCTCATATATTAGCTACTTATGTGTAAACTGTACATTTGGACTCCTGTTACACATTTTACTATGTGTTGTGCAGTGTGAGAATCGCTTCCATCTGGTTGTGATCTTGGTTCAAATAGTACTAACAACAAATGGGAAATGGCCTGCACTTATATAGCGCTTTTCTACAAAGAGCATTTTACAAAGTGTTTCTCAATCACCCATTCACAAACACATGTACACACCAATGGTGACAGAGCTGCCATGCGAGGTGCCCGTCTGCCTTCAGGAGCAACTCCAGGTTCAGTGCCCTTCCCAAAGACAGATGTGGACGGGAAGGGGACTGAACTTTTTGCTCCCAGCCTCAGTTCACTCACCATTTAATACATCTGGTACAGAGAAGTCCCTTATGCTGTCATCCTTCGGCCTGCTCCAGGCTCAGCCCCGATTATGTTCCCATAATGTCAGAGTCTTTGTATGTCTTCACACAACTAATCTCTGTTTCACAGACAGGCCTCTTTTTGCCACCCTTAATTAAATCCTTCATAATCGTACAATTATACACACACCCAACCACAGAAGTAAAATCATCAGAGCAGATAAAGTTTATTCATTTATTATGCAACAGTTCTCACTCTAATAACAAACTGTACTCATGTGGCTAAAACATGAAACCCAATCATAATCATGAAACAAAATGTTCAAAATATAACCAGATTTACTGAATGCAGACATCAGAATGGTTTGTTTGCTAATTTAGCTCTTCCACAGAGTCTCATTTAGGGTAGCTTTCAGTGAACTTTAGCTTGGTCACTGCTGCCTTGGTGTTGCCTCGATCTTTTGGTTTTCTTGCTCGGTCAGCTGTTCTCAGTCTAATCAGTGAATGAACGATCAGGTGAATGATTGGCTGTGGCTGTCCTCGCTGTGACTCAGTCAGTCAATACGTGAAGGGATTTCACGACGCTGCAGACATGCTGCTCTTTTCAGTGAAACGCTGCTAATACGTAGCAGCAGTGAGCGAGTACAAACTGAGGGGAGGAAAACCGTTCAACTTATGAGCAATCTGACAGAAAACAAGGTAGCTTCACTGAGGATGATAAAAGGACATAATTGTTCACCTACTAGTATAGGCCTGAGATCCTTTTGCCATTTTAGAAATAAATTCTTGTGTAAGCAACGTCACTAACAGTTCAGTAATTCGAAGAGTTCTGAGTCTGAGTTGGCATTACTTACCTTTTATAGTCAGACGCTTGACTGAGTTGATGGATTTTATTTATTTATTACTTTGTTATTCAGGTTTTATGACTCTATCTATCTATCTATCTATCTATCTATCTATCTATCTATCTATCTATCTATCTATCTATCTATCTATCTATCTATCTATCTATCTATCTATCTATCTATCTATCTATCTATCTATCTATCTATCTACTTCATTTTATCTCATCTGGTGCTTCCTCATTGCATAAGTTATTTCGGAAGGCGTTTCCTCAGTTCCTCAATCCCACTGTTTAGGAGTTCTTTATTTAGAGTATAATGTTGGTGGTTGTTGTATTATTTTATTGCATTTCATCTGGAAAACATTTTGTGTTACATTTCATTCGTATGTAAAGTGCTAAATAAATAGTTGATGGATGGATGGATACTGACGTGAAGTCCAGTAGAATGGAAAGACTGTGTTGTCCAGCATTTACAAGTTTCGGTTCGATGCCTGGATCCTCCTGTTTGCATGTCAAAGTGTTCTTGGGCATGAAACTAAACCCTGAATCAATCAGATCAGGCCAACACCTTGCATGGTAGCTTGCTGCCAGTGGTGCAGGTGTAACCCACATCTTGTATAAATGCAGTCTATTTACTGCTTTTAGGTGATGTTTTGATAGAGATACAAGTTAGTGATGATCAAGACACAGCAGCATGAGAAGCATGTGTAAAAGTGTAAAATCACTGCACACAACAAGGCTATCTAGATGATGTGGCCTTTGGTTGTTACACCTTGGGGGACTGTTTGCTATCTTGATTCCAGGATTCACTGATGCTATCATGAAACCTACTGTGAACCCTTACTGATAGGTCGACGCCCTCCTTATCTAGAAAATAACATGACTGTTGTTATCTGCATCATTCATGTGTGTTCCAGATATACCCACATAAACCTTGCACGTGCTAATCCACGTGAGAAGATCCTCCTCGAGTCGAAACACTTGATTTTCCAGCAGGCCTCAGTAGCACCTTTTTCCTTCTGAGCTCGGCTGCTCAGCGTGCGTCCAAACAGATAAAACCGCTGCTTTTATTTTGCTTACTGATCAGACCATAACAGACATCTCAATTCTTTCATCAGCGTGATGAGTGGGCTTGATAACCACTATCTTGTCAAGAGGCGGACAGAGCTGTTGCCATAACGATAACCCTGTAATAAAAAGAATAATGATGCCCAAACTCCAGCCAACGCTATCACACAAACCTGGCACGACTCTGAGCCGGACAGTACATTGTGCTTATCAGAGGGGAGACTGTCAGTGAATATCTCTCACCCACTTGACCTCTTTTTTTTTTTTTCCCTCTGAATCCCCAACACTTTTGATTTCTTACTCGCCACCAGTCGGTGTACTATCGTTTCATTCTCTCACAAACAGCCTCTCCTGTTTGGTCTCTTCCCTCCTGCTCCCTCTTGCTTTGCCTCTAATTCAATTACTCCTTTGTCTTATCTGCCTCTTCACTGCTCTCCCCGGCTAATCTGATTATAAAGGAGAGCTGGCAATTAAAACACAGATATGAGAGAGATCTATCCTTCATGCTCGCTGCCTTAATGAGATCCAGCTTCATGCCTCTCATGCAGCTAAAGTTCAATTAGGTGACACACTCGAGTGAGGAGGACGGTCTCCTTGTGGAGTGTACTGTACAGCCTGTCAGCCTCTCCGGGATTAGTTTGGATTCTGCACGTGTGCTGCTGCCTTCTCACATCTTGCAGATATCCCTTCTTTGTAAAAAAAAAAAAAAAAAAGCATGATAATATGCAAAAAAGATCTTTCATTTGCTTGTTTAACAGAAAAAGTCTAAATGTGCCTTTGTTTACCAGACAGCCATATGTTGCTGATTATCTGATGTATGTTCAGGACTCATGTAATCCATTCTGCAGTATTTGCATGCTGCTTTGCATCCTCACAGCTACATAACTGAAATGTAGTCTATCTCAACAACATCTGTAAGGGAGTCGATAACATGGCTGCCTCCATCAATCTGTCCTGTTTCTGTCTGTGTTTCCGTCTGGCTGACTCTCTGTCTGATTGCGGCTCTCAAACACAGCCTGCTAATTTCACTTGGCAATAATAAATAATTGTAGTTATTTTAAAATAGATGACTTTGTCTGCTGGTGATTTTCTTTTACCCTTCCTTCTTAGTTATTAATTTAGAGCAATAAAAACTGAACCATGCTGCTTACCGCTTGGGTGAATCAGCCATGGGGTGAACATTGGATTGAAGGACTTTGTCCACAGCGTGGTGACACTAATAACGGCTCAGTGCAGCTGTTGGAACATGTGTGACTGCTTTTTTTTTTTTTTTTTTTAAATATATTCAACCAAAAACGATTTGCTCATTAAAATAAGGGGTTTGCCACATGCAGAATAAGTGTGTGAATCAGTCACATCATACATATGGCAGTAGATGTATGTTTTGGTGAATACCTCACAAACATGTGAGCTTGTTCAGATTGTCCATGAATTGCAGAATACATTCCCCTTTAACCTGCTTTTGTATCAGTTCAATTCAATTTTATTTATATAGCGCCAGTTACAGTCAAATTGTCTTAAGACGCTTTACAGAACCCATATGCCTGAAGCCCCAGAGCAAGCCCTAAGGCGGCAATGGAATCATACATATTTAAAGATAAACTCCATCACGGTATAAAAGTTTTGTCAGCCATCAGCAGATTGTGTTCTGCTAGAAAGTTGCAAAGCAGAATTTCAGCCCTTACCACATTTGTCAGGGAGTTGGATTTTGCACCTGAAAACATCATCATCTGTGACTGATGCTCCTTTTAAAATTTAAAATGTTCTGTTGCGTCATACACACCAGATGCTGTCACCTTGATGTCTCACACACAGACTGTGCAGTGTGTGTATTCTTTGTTCTTTGCTAAAACAAGCTCACAAAGACGTTCAGCCTCTTCATTGTACTGGCAAAGTGTAAATATCGAATAGATTTTGCTGCAGTGTATAAGTGCTTTGGCTATTTGATGGATTTTCCTGACTTTTTTTTAGGGTGATACAGGTGAAGAGCTTGACATTTATGATCCCAGCTGGAGATGATAGGTTTGGATTTCTTAAGGCTTGTGTCCTTTCAAACCATATGGATTTTGAGAGGGTTTATTGTACGAAAGGGGGACATTCTGTGCAAACACATCCTGAGGTTCAACTTCAGCAACATAAGGGATTAGAAATCGACCAAAATCAACTTGGTTCTTCCAAAGATCATCTGTTTAGTATCTGTCTTAGTATTTATTTGCTAAGTTGTAGAGGAGGGATGTACCCAGATGGTTGACGACCAAACTGCTGATGCTCATATTAACCCGTTCCTGTCCTGGGAACCCACCCACACCATATTTTTAAAAGTTGGAGAGTGGCACATGAAATGAAGAGGCCACCTAGTACTTCTCAGACTAGAATGGATGTAGCATTGTTGTGCTTCATTTCTGTAGTATCAAATCCAGTAGAGTTACAGTTGAGACTGTAAGAAGATGGATGAAGTGTCTGTGGAATCACCCACAGGTGTCCCTAAGAGTGGTTTTGCAGCTCAGTGTGGTGGCTCCAGCTGTCACCATCTGGCAGCACATGACACCTCCTAACTCCAAACCAATGCATAAATGAGCAAAGATGTGGAGCGAGTGAGGAGCTGTAGTGGTCGTACAAACATCTCTGAGCCACACACTGCCCTTTTGATGGCACCCGCCTTTCACTCAGTTTTGACAAGTGAGTCATAAAATCCACACCTGTACAGTTGGAAACCAGCCATAAAGACCAAACCTGACTACTATATCAGGCTGTAAACGTGTTTATTTCCATGTTAGCTTAATTTTCATCACCTGACAGAGAATATTTAGAACAGGTTCAACAACATCACTGTCATGGATTCTTCACAACAAAGATATTTTTTCACGTCAAACTTACCATTTTGATTAATCAGAGGTAAAAATGCAGATTTTTGCTGGAGTTTTTAAATCTCACTCTGGTCTGGTCTGATCTGGTTTGGTCTGGTCTCAAGCAAGTCTTTTGCATTTTAAAATTCCCTCAAGTGCTTCTCATCTTAAGGTTATTCATTTTTATCTTATAGTAGTATAGCTGATGCCACCTGAATTTTTGGATTTGTCCATTAAGAAAAACACTGGCCTCAGGTTTAAGGGGTTAAAGGCAGCCTCTACACTTTTCTTGACCACTAGCTGTGCTATGCAGCAACGATTTCACTATTAGCTTAGTGCTCTGTTTCTCTACATCCTGCACTGGTTTCACATATTCCAACAAAAGTACCAAAGAGGAAAATTACTATCAAGTGAACAGGAGAAAAATAAAACATCTTTGTATTGGCTGTGCAAATGTTTTTCTGAGGAATGAAAAGCACTCAATGTTTTTAAGATCTCAGTGTGTTATGATGAAAAACAGATTTTTTGTTTGTTTACAAGGTAAATCCACAGCGAGGGAACCTTTAACTGAAGCTTAACTTTTAAATCCATTGTTATCAAAGAATGAACAGTAGAAATGATTACAGCAGCCAATATCCCTTTCAGTGCACGTAGTGTTTAGAAACATTGTCATGCTTAAATATGTCACGAGGACCTGATTTCTGTCAAAGCAGATGAATTCTTCTGATAGTGCTCAAGGTTTGAGTGAGAGTGTCTGATTCCAGTATAAAAAATGACTTTTTACATTGAAAAAAATCAACAACAGATTGTAATGCATTTAGTTGATATTTGAATATCTTTAGAACAGCTTGCAGCCTCATCTAAAGGTGCTCTCAGAAAGGCCTTTTCATGGAATACATTTTGACATGTCGGTTAAAAAAAAAAAATCAATCTGGTGTGAAAAGGGAGCTGTGATTAGTGTGTTACATTATCCAGAGATCTGTAATGGATATCTTTTCCCTGTCTATTCAAAACTTGATTCAAGCCTACAAATGGGCTTTTCCTCCAGAGGTCTATTTAGTCAGAGCTGATATTTGCTCATGTGGCCCAGCTGGCTGTATGTGTGAAAGCAGAGGTGTGTATGTCTGAGTGCATGTTTGTGATATTTACTCATCTGGCCGGCTGTGCCCTTCATATTTATATGTGAGTGCCGTTGCGTGTGTGCGCCCTCATGCGTGATATTTGCTCAACTGGTCATGCAGGTCCTTTGTGTGTGACTTTCTCTTCCCGAGGCTCTGTGATCTCAACACATGCATACCCTGGATGTAATACCTCCAAGTGCTGTAGTACTTTCACACATCAACAGTTTCATGGCCCTGCAGCTGCAGAACTGTATTGACCACCGGGGGCACTATGAGAATTCCCAGTAGCCTGTCCAGCTGATTGGCCCAGTGTGTCGTACCAGTGCTGAAATAACATCAACCCTATAAACATCACAGGGTAGCTACAGTTTGCAGGAAAGCAGGAGATCCATGTGTATGGACTACAAGCCCAGGCAGAGCTTTGAGGAAACACACACATATATATATATATATATATATATATATATATATATATATATATATATATATATATATATATATATATACACAATTTTTAAATGTACTATATACAGTACGTTTAAAAACTCAAGACTTAAGGACATATCTGTGCAATACAGATAAAATATGTGCAATGTTACATTTCTCTTTGAGTATTTCTGATCATGAAAGAATCTTGATATCCGCAATACTGTTATTTCCACATGCAGAAGAATTTGTACAATCTTATTCTGTATATTTTGCATGTATTCTGCATATTTTTTTGCTCATTTTCGTTTTTCTTAACTTATTTCTGAAAAGGGTTATTTTATTGAATCATATTTGAACATTTTTCTCCAGTAGAAATATAAGAGAACTAGCAGCAAAATGGAGTCTTTATGCAGAATGACTAGTTTCACAATATAATAATAATAATACAGTATGATGCAAAGGTTCAAGACCAGATGGAAAATGTGTCATATTCTCATGTAAACCTGGAGATATTCAGAGAGTTTGAGGATTTAGAAACATTAAAAACAACTTCTTACATGTGACATGAAGATGAAATTCATGTCCAGATTCCCTCAGGTTGTATCCTTTTGTTAAAGCAGAGTTCAGATGCCCCTCTGGTGGCTTTTGTCAACTCCTCAATGCTTGTTCAACTAAACCAGCCTGTAGCCGTCGCTCACCTGATTATGATTGCACCGCAGGTTTCCAATAGAACATCGTTCACCAAGTAGCACTATAATAGTGGGAAACATGTCATCAGAACTACGTGAAAGTATCAGAACCCAGACTGTTTGTTACGGGGGGCGAGGAGTCAGAGAACCCGGGCGCAGACACAGATAGTGGCCGACAGGAGGTTCAAGGGAAAAAGGTTTTTATTTTAACAAAACAGGAACTAAATCAGTCACAGTACTTAACAACACAGAGATTACAAAAACGGAAGTCTGCAAAACGAACTAAGCCAAGAGGGATACTCACAAAATGGGGGAACTGAACAGAAGGGGTAGGGAAGCAGGCTCAGGAAATCTGGGGAGAACGGAGATGAGACCAGAGCTACTGGCTGGAGACATAAGCAGGGCTAGCGAGAATCTGAAAGAAGACTGGGTTCTAGTGAGGGAAATCCAGAGGAGGGGAAAACAGAGTCCAAAAAGCAGAGTCCAGGTGGGAACAGAGTCCATGAAGGCATGTGGGTAACTGTATCTGGGAGGGGAACAGAATCGAAGCAAGGATGTGAATCCTTGAGGGTATGTGGGGCGGTGATCCGGCAGGGAGTGAATGAATGAGCAGGGTTTAAATAGTGGAGGTGAGGTGGAGAACAGGTGAATGGTGTGACCTGATCGCTGCAGCTGAAACTCATTGTAGCAATCAGCAAACCAGAGTGCAGGCAGGTGAAGCAGGTGAAGCAGGAGGGCGAGAGACAGGGAGAGAGAAAGAGACATGAAGGAGAGGTGACAGACAGAAGGAGTCAAAGAGACAGGTCAAAACAGAAACAAATCAGGACTCAAGGGAGAAAGGAGGAAAAAGAGGAAGAAGGGAAAGAAGGGCAGGGGCTAGAGCAGGATCCTAACACTGTTGTTCTGAGGAAGGAGGATATTTCTCCTTGTAAAATCATGTCTGCACCTAAGGATACAGTTGAATCTCGATCCATTCTGTCCAAAGCAGGATCAGGTCGACCAAATGAGCACATCATCAGTGGTATAATGCAACTTGTTTTTGCACTTAGAGATAAAAAAGCAACTTCATCAAAGATACAGAATTTACTAAATAAAAAACACAAGACTTCAATCAAGAAAAGTGCTGTGAAGAGCATTGTGTCCAGCAGCGTTCTCAGAGGACGAGTGGCGTCTCTAAACCACTTCTCAGGAGGGGAAACAAGGACAAACAGTCAGGGTGGCTGAAGACATAGCAGCATTTTATGGTGAATGATCCATCCATCCATCCATTATCTATACACCGCAAAAGCAAGAAAATGAAATACAATGCACAATCCAATCCTTGAACCTTTTGAAAAAGGCATCAGACATGCTCGTCCTGTGTTCCTGACTTCACACATCGTCCCTTATGTTGGTGTTGCTCATTCGTCCTCTGTAAAAGCTGCTGTTTGGTCTCTAAGTGCCTCAAGTGATGATCCTAGACATACAAATCTGACTCATGTGAGGTCATACACACCATCTGATTTGAACTCTTGAAGATCATGAAGAAATCGCAAATGCTCACCTTGAAGTTGTCTCTAGAACTTGTGTAACACGGGCCCTGCTGTTGAAAACACTACATCACATGATCTGCAGACTCCTGACAGTTACTATTTGAATATTTGACACGTGCATGAATGTCATGTGTGCACGAATGTTGTAGCTGGTGAAGGAAAGGTGGGGCAAAGTTTAAATAATGAACCCTTTGCTTCATGCTGGTAAATTAATGCAGAACCCTTAAGATAGGATTAATATCATCATTTTGTACATTTCAAGTTGTTTACATTGCATAATGTGACATCGTGCACATTCTCAGGCAGCATATTTGCACATTCCTCCACATTGTAAATACTTGGCATTACTTTTAATACCTTGAATTAGCTACATGTCCTTGTATTTGGCTTACAATTTGTGTTTATTCAGCTTGCAACATTTGCTTTTTTATTCCGTAATTCTACTTTTAAAAAAAACTTGAACTTGTCAGTGTTTGCTGTTCTGCACCAAAACACCAAGTCAAATTAAAAACGATTCAGATTTAGTTATTTATTTTGTGGACCAATGACGGTACATTAGAATGTGTTGATAATTTTTAATATGAATCATCTGAATTTGTAGCTAAGTGAATGTGCTTAGTCATGTTAAACTTTGGTCTTACAGCTTTTATTTATTTATTTTTTGCTGAAAACAGGTCCCCCTGATGCAGTCAGGACGAACACAAAGAGAAATGAAAATACTAAAGTTGAAGCCAGACAGCAAAACAAACTTAATTTAAATCTCCATATAGCTGAAGCGAACACAAGGATTTCCATAGAAATGCTCACCTGTGCGTTCATAATTGTTCAAAATCGTGATTGTTGTCACTTGAGGAAAGGAAAAGGACCAGTGAACAGCAATGCAGAGTCATACAAGTAAGAAAGAAAGGGAGAAAAAAAAACAAACAACAGAAATACAGAAATTCATCACATGTGCTAAGCATCTGTTTGGTGGTTATTTTCATGCCTGAAACAGGTTAATGTTGTCTTTTGAAGTTTAGCCTCATTTGCAGCCATTAGTTTAACATGAATTAAACATCTGCGTGTGTCTACCACTTATTCTTGTAAATGAGAAGATTGCATTAGCATAGCAGATGGCTTGATACTTAGGGTGTGAATACACTTAAGGAGCAATGATCTCAAGCTCCTTGTCTCTTTATCGTTTATTGCTCTGCTCTCTGTCTCTCCTTTCCGCCTTCCTCACATCCTTCTTACTGAAATGTTCCCTAGCACACCTTACGCTCTCTTTCCACACTTTAATTTCACACCTTTTTTCCCACAACCTGGTATAAAGGTACGCTCAAGTTCTGCTCCAGCTTCCGCAAAAGGGTAATGAAGTTTTTCTTTCTGTTTGATTGGCAGGGGAAGAAAAAAAAAGGTGTCATAAAATTCTTCCCACCAAATGTCTATGCCTGCCTGATGGTTTCGATGAATTACTCATTTGTATCATCTGGGTAGCGCTCCGTCTAATCAACCAGAACTGGTCCCAAATGTTGTATAGTGTGTTCCAAATCATTTTTTATCAGCTCTGGGATGCAGGGATGCTGTTCAGTTTGATCGCTGATGTTGCTTCATCTCCATCTTTAAAATTGAAAAGTAAACCTCTCGCCTTGTTTGTTCCCCAGTCAGGAGTATCTTGCGCATCCATTTTTAATAAACATGTTCTGATCACAAATGCTCACTAGGGTTTTTTGTTTAATTTTTTAAATTTGTATCGCTGCTATTTGTGATGGTGCTCCAGCTCGGCACGTGCTGCTATTGGGAGCAGCTACATACATTCTGCAGGTTCATAAATTTCAGCCTCACAGATGCTCGTGAACATAAGCTGCTGATAAAATTTGCATTCTGTGAATCCCTGCTGCTACATGGAAGCCAGAAGTATAAATCTGATGGTAGAAAGCCAAGACACCTTAGAGATGTGTTTTAGTTTGGAATATTTGAGCTGGTTGGGCAACTAATGGGGATGTTGCTGCCATGTGTTCATAAAAATGAAGCCCTCATTGTCCACTTCATCAATCAGACTGGATCCTTAATGTTTCGGAAGCTGACACCTCAGGCTACAAACACAACCACAGCTAGACATATGAAAATGATCAGAGCTCTTCCTTGTGATGAGCAGTTTGTATTTCTGTCACAACGTCGGTCATAAATACAGAACATGGTAGCAGGAGCGACAATTTGATCTAAATTCGAAGATACCACTTTGTGCAGAGCAGTAGAACAGGCAGCAAATTAGAGGCCCGTTTGAGTCTGAGCCATTATTTGGGTTTGATTTGATTGGCTCATGATCAGCAATGTGCTGCTGCTCCTCAGACCCTCAGCCAGCAGCTGTCTGTAGCCGCTGTTAGCAGCTGGCATTGAAGCAAGACAGGACTGCTACAGTAAATCATCCAGTCCTGGCCCCGGCATACTACACAGTCAATGGCACATTCTGCATCTGAGGCCAAACCTCAAAGCTGGAATCCAGAGCTACTCAAGCAAATCTGATGGCCCTGTGACACAATGGCATTTTCTAAATGTTCTCATAAGAAATAAGTCCAAGTTATGGTTTGTCCAGTACTTTGATTTATGACCAGGGACCTGCAAAAGTGATGCCACATCATTTTGTGTGCAGGGCGAATCAGCAAACACGAGCATGCTGGCATTGTAAACCGAAATAGTGACTATAGTCAACGTTATAGCTGCTAAAAAATAGCATCTTAGCATTGTAAACTTGCTAGCTTGCTAACATTACCATTATTCTCAAATATACATATGATTGCACCTACATTTCTGCACTTGCAGCCACACAACTACGTACAGAGTTGTTAGCGCTTTGTTTTCGTACATTTTAATGTATTTTTGAAATCCATGTTACACATACACAAAAAAAAAACAGAAATTACAAAAAAAAAATTAAATAAATCTTTCATTTCAGACAGGTTTGTTTTGCATGTGTTGGAAGTGAAATAGTTCTATTCATAGCACAAGAATTTAGTTATTTTAACATGTTGTTGACTATGTAAAAGTTATCTAAAGCTGTATTTTTTGTTTCTTGTTGTTTTATTGGTGTTGGAGGTTTCCATGCTTCTGCTGCAAGCATCATCTGGCCAGATGTTGGTAAAAGATGGAGCCCTGAAAGCAGCATTCCTACATTCCAGAAATGCCCATTAGACTGTACCAAGTGTCTGTCACATCAAGGGTGGACTACATATTGTGAATATATTGTGCATTCCTTTTGACTTGAGTTATATGTTTCAATGATAAATGCTATATTCTTTTGATTAGAATGCTAACCGTGTTATTCTTTGCTTCCGTTGCTGTTAGTTCAGGTGTTTTATGTTACCTGCATTGTCTGTAGATGGACTCATCAGCCAGTGTAAATCTTACTTCAGGTTTTGTTCTTTATTTGTCAAGTCAAAGTTTTTGATGGTTCAGCTCACATGATTTTTAGGTGTCATTTTTTGTATAAAACGAAAGCTTTTTTTCCCCCCAGAATTTCTCATGCTTTCCAGATCAGTTTTCATGTGTGTCATTCCATGTGCACTGCTAATTATTCTGTTCACGCAGATTCTCATCTACAAGATAGCCCATGATGGGATTTCTCCAATAAGACGTCAAAATAAATCTCTTTAAATAGCTGTTGTTCTTTTTTTAATTCTCGCAGCTGTTTTAACAGATGCAGAAGATTAAAGTAATTCTGCTTTCATATTATACTCCAACACGTGCAGAAAATGAATACGCTGAAGAAAGTTAAAAGGGCAAATACATCATATTAGACCACCATCAAACAGATACAGAATTAGCTCACTGGATTTGACCGCTTTTTAGCAATGTGCATAAATCATGCAGTTCTTTCTCCACCACATGCAATCTAATCTTAATCTCTAGCCAAGTCATTTGCAGCTCAAATCTAAAACAGATGAAAATGATGCTTTTAATTGCTTTACTCTAATATCCACTTTAAAAATACCTGTTTGCAGCCTCCCTTCCTCTGCAGTATGTGGAGGCCGACGTTGTGATACATCTAGCACATCTCAGGTTGTTTTTAAAGTTCTTCCACCTGGGAGACCAGGTCCTGTCTGACCGTGACTTCACATCGCTAGCCTTAATGTGCCATGGGAAGGTCAAACTCCCACTTCCAGCCTTCACTAAATGAGAAAGCTTCCACTTTCTGAGGAAGACTCCACCAGCACAAACTGAGCTCCAGTGTGAAAGTTCATGTACAGCACACTGGAGCTCATTAAAAGCACCTCGGAAAAAAAAATCCACAATTGTTTCAGGTGGCACCAATTAAAAGTTTGGCCCCCATAACCGATAAGGTTTGCCATGTGTTGGAGTGGAGACTGAACTAAACTTAGTCTCACAGTCAGGATGTGTTTCCAAACAGTGAAAAGGGAAGACTGTATGAAACTGAGCAGGGAAAAGGAAGGAAAATAGTAAAAGATGGGGCAAAAGACAGACCTATGGCAGAAACAACTTAATAAACGAGTGGGCAGAACTCAATGACTACATCAGCCTGTGATGTAATTGCTACATGTTCAAAATGTCTCTAGTTATTACTAAATCGCAGCTAACAGAAGATTTCCACAGCATTGGCTACCACTAACTGCAACTTCTAATAATGATTTATGGGAAACAGTTTAATCTAATGTTCAAAGAATGTCTTAAGGATATTTATCATTTCCAATAATGTTCATATAAGGTTTAAAGCAAAATAAGACATGATGTTTTAACTGCAATATTTAGAAAATGTCTTCAGGATGTTTACAGGGCCACATATAATAATAGTAAGAACATTCTCAAATCCATCCATCCATCCATCCATCCATCCATCCATCCATCCATCCATCCATCCATCCATTATCTATACACTGCTTAATCTTCATTAGGGTCGTGGGGAGCTGGAGCCTATCCCAGCCTTTCCCGGCCTTCCTGGGATCTTCTAGGTGCAAGGCGAAAGTGCTGACCACCAAGCAACTGTGCAGCCCCATTCTCAAATCAAAATTCAAAAAATGTTTTCAAAAATGTTATCACAACCTCACACCACAGAATGATTTTTTATGAAACTTTCTGGTAATGTGACATAGTAACAAAGGTAGAACATTTTTCCTCCAATATACTGAGGATGCTTGGAGGATGTGATGCGGTAACACATTATCATCTTCTTCTATCTAACATCATTCACACAATGTTAGAAAATGTCACTTGATAACAAGGAAGGGAATTCTCAAAGCAACATTCGGAAAATGTTTCAGGAATGTAATTGTATTAATGTCTAACAATATTATCACCAAACACTGTCAGAATGTCCTGATCACATTATCCTACCTTTAAGAGGATCAATCCTGCAACTAAAAAAAAGAAAGAAAGATGGAATTTCCTGCAGAAAATATTCTGAGAACTTTGCAGAACTTTCGCTAGATGTTCACTGCAAGTTAAACATTTCACTCAGCATTACGGATTGACCTCTGTTTTTTTCCCCCCTTTGGCAATACCAATTAATAATTATTAAGGAGATCAATTACCGATAGTTGGAAGTGAAGTACATATGCAGTTAAAATATTGGCATCAAAACTTATAAGAACAAACTCTAACATTTGTGATGTTTAACCAATCAGATAGTAATGAGGAATGTGCATCATTCAAGACCACAGTGAATGCAGAGAGAGGGAGGAGTTTGCATAGAACAAAATAGTACATGTTTGAATTAATTTGTTTTGCTCCTAATCAGGTTTTAAAAAAACATTACAATAACTCTAAAATGCCATATAACGAACCTGACATTGAGCTGGGCTCATATTGCCTACTTCTTATGGCCAAATATTGACATTTCTTTTAGTTTTTGCTATCTAATCTGGCCTGGGAACTCCCAAAAGAGGGAACTAGGAAAGGGTGCTGGGGAGAGGGATTCAATTCAATTCAATTTTGTTTATACAGCACCAATTACAGGTCATGTTGTCTTCAGACGTTTTACAGAACCCATATGTCTGAACCCCCAGAGCAAGCCCTAAGGCAACAGTGGCATGAAAAAACTCCCTTTTAATGGGAAGAAACCTTGAGCAGAACCCGGCTCTTTATGTGGGGGGACCCATCTGTCTGCTGGCCGACGGGTTGAGAGGGATGTCTGGAATACTCTGCCTGCTGCCACCACATCCTGAATCTGGATAAGTAACAGAACATGAATGGACAGGTGGATGTTAACATAACTGACATGGCTGCTACATTTTATCATTACTGCTTAGATACTGATGCATGTTTAAACCTTTTTCTTGCAACACATATATTTAAATTTTAGTACTTGTGCTTGCAGTGATAGCATCAGAGGTATGTTTCCCACCAAAAGTTTTCCAAATGTTTGTGAATACTGTTCTGAACTGCAGCTTATAACAATTCAGAAGTTCAGAAGAGACAAAACACCAAATTGTGGGACAACTCAAATGAATCATTCTCAGTTTGAATTTAGCTTCCTGTAATAGCACAACCTCTCTCCTCTATCGCCTCAGGTAAAGATGCCAAATATTATTGCCGCAAGGACAGTATTTAACAGATTCTAGCCATCAGAATAGTATATTTTCTGAAAATGTGAAAAGGGCAACGTAAAGCTTTAAGGTTTATTCTCAGAGCACAGCACAATTTCACCTCCTGTAGCTCTCCCCTCAGGCATGATAGCATCACCAGACCAAACCTCGATGGCCCTCACACCAGGCTGACGGCTATCTTTACTCAGCATCCCAGGTTGGTGCTGCCCGAAGCACAATGGAAAAAGGCTTTCGTCTCTCTGGAGAACCTTTCCAGCGGTGCGCAAACAATCCTTTATAAGTCTTCCATTGGACAGCAGCTTCCATCTGGCCAAAGCTGCTCAAGAAGTCAGTTTGCGTTTCAGTATTTGTAGCTGTTACATATAAACAAGATGCTTAACAGATGCCAACCATCATCCTGCCTTCCTGTACGGACCATATTTAACAGATTCTAGCTATTGGGATGGTATTTATTCAGAAAAAAATGTAAAAATAACAACTGAAAGTTTTAAGGCTTGTTCTCAGAAGACAACACAATTTCGCCTCCTGTAGCTCTCCCCTCAGGCGTGATAGCATCACCAGACCAAACTTCCATGGCCCTCACACCAGGCTGACGGCTATCTTTACTCAACATCCCAGGCTGAGGTGGCCCGATGCTGCTGTTTACCTCAGCACAATCAAAAGGACTTTGGTCTCTCTGCAGAAACTTTCCAGCTGTGCACAAACAATCCTTTGTACATCTGCATCTGGATACCAGCAGCTTCTACCTGCCTCTATCTGGGCAGATATGCTTAGGAGGAAGAGGATGGCTCAGTATTTCCAGCTATTACATACAAGCATGTTGTTTGCAAAACTAAAAAATATCTTTAAAATGTGTCTCAAAGCAGCTTTGTGCACTTCACATCACATGTATTATACTGAACCTTTATTATTTTACCTTTCTATCTGAGCTTGGAAATCACATGTAAGCAAAAAACAATGACACGTGTAGGTGGAATGCATTGCTGATATTTAACTGCAAAGAAATTTCTGTGGGGAAATACAACATATAGAATCTGACAATAAATATTTAATGAACGAGTCCTCTGCCCTTGGAGGAATTCATCCTTTAGAGTGTAGTAATTGCTTCCGTCCTCTTAAGTTGATATGTGCTTCAATAACCTACTTCATTTGAAACCACTTACTAAAAGTCTAAGAAATGTATATTTATACCCAGATGTAATGTAATTGCCTTTCATTGGCAGTGAGCTGGAACAGAAATGGAAAAAAGATAACAATCAGCTGGAATAAAGATGACTCAGAGAGACTGGAATATAACTCCACAGGAAATTTAATTAATTTCCATTCTTTCTGTTCCTGCTCTCTCAGTCTCATGCCTGTTTCTGTCACTTTGCCAACATCTTTCTTTCTTCTGAGCCGTTTGGCTGACCCACAGGGACAAAGTTAGGCTTCTGGGTCCCACTGGGACTCGTAGCAAAGCCAAACCACCCAATTCTCTTTAGCTGTCCAATCCATTTGTGTGGCCTGCTGGTATCACTATATCCAGTGGAAAGTTTGGAGACCAGTTCATACACAAATTAAAATGCACTGACAGACAAATATTTATTAGAAACAAGGTTCTTATTGTATCTTCTACCAAATATGGCTGTAACAGATGTCAACCCGAGAACAGCAATTTTCCCTGCCAAAGATAAAGTAGATAGCTTTGGCAGGGAAGTTTGCTGACATCAGTACCAATAGTGAATATTTTTTTCTGTTTTAAAATTTCCTCCCCAAAACTACATACTACCCCTTTAAGTATTGATTAAAACATTATTTGTATTTTTAACCTCAAAGCATACAGTTTGAAATGAAATCACAGTAGCATTGCTTAGTCTTTCTTTATTGTAATTGTAGGAAGTGCCACTGATGATTTGTTAAAATTTTGCTCAGACTCCGCACATCATTTAGTTCTGAGGGTTTGTGGACAGAAAAGATATGCCACCATGTGCTGATGCCTGGTGGCAAGAGTTTTTCAAGAAAGAAGAAAATTCTTGAAGTTGTACGTGTCCTGTATGACTCTCTTAAAAAAGCAGTGTTTTCTCTCAAACCTCATTGTCCAAAGGTGAACAGGAGGATTGAAGTGCCTTGTCATTTCTGGGTAGTGTTCAAAACATAATGATGCTTCAGTCTCAACTTGAAATCTGGGAACACTGCTTGAAGTTCGTGTCTGTGTTCACTGGTTTTCGTCTCCATGTACTGAAAAGACTCCTGTGAAATTTGGAGACAACACAAGCTGCACGATTTTTTGAAGGTCCTTTAATATGGTCCATGGTTCATCTCCTTCAGCAGACATTTTACTTCCAACCATTAGTGTTAATAACCTCAGCAAAGTTGAGTTTCCGTGCCCATTCCGACCATTGCCTATTTTGACAGCAAAGTTGTTGGGAATCTGTTGTGGTTTGTCAAGCCTATCATTGTGCTGATATGGAAATGTGCAAAATTTTGTATTTAAATATTCAAGAGTGAAATACTTAAAGGTGAATCATCTCATGGATACACAAGGCCAATTCCATTCAAATGTTCAATGTCCCACATTTCCCTGAAGACATTGAGGAAACAGGTTGAATGGGAGGGTCCTTGGAAACAACTCAACTTGAGCCGCCAACGTTTCTCCACAAATGTCAAGATCTAAGAAGAGAGCAATGTTTCTCTGAGAACATTCCAGCAACGTTTATCTTTAAGTTTTATGGCAGCATTTCTCTGAGAATGTTGCCACAACGTTCCTTTTTATGATGTGGCACATCGTCCTGTTTGGAAGTGCCATTGCAAAGGGGGGTTGTGCTTGACCTACAACAGAGGTTAGATACAGGACGATCAAAGTTATTCACTTCACCTGTCAGTTTATTTTAATGTGGCTGATGTGTGTCAATCTTCTGTTCTTTTCATTAGTGGAAGCACTGAACTCTTTCTATGAGTAGAAAACAAATTGCAGCATCTTTTTTTTTACGTTTTGCATTGACTTTGATAAAAATGCAATTCTTGGTCAAATCAGGTAGTATTTGCTTCTTAGCACCTGTGTATTGTTTTTTGTTTTAGATGACTGAAGGTGCTAGTTCACCGGATCACTGCCGAGGCCGTTTGAGACACGCTGGAGCTGTGATTATGATGGCGGCCTGGGGATGATGCAGCTGCCACTGTGATTCTGGTTGTTACCATGGCTGTGCTTTACTTGTCATGATTCCGACTGTGACACATTTGTTTCCATTCACTGGTTTCGCTGGCTTTGTGTTGTATTGAAGTGACCGTGCTCCTGAGCTTCTGCGGCGTTTCGGTAACACACCCGTCAAAGAAGCTCTGCAGGTTCAAATAGCACTACAGTGAGACACTTTCATAGCACTGTGGATTCAACCACGGATGCAGCTGAAGTCAGAGCAAAAACCACACACAAGCTCCATAGCTGTGTACTGTCAATGACTGGCTTTTTAAATTGACTTATGAGCATTAAATGCAGTGAATCAGTGTTACATCATCCCTCCATTCCACAATATCTGCACTGGATGAACTGTTCATATCAAAAGGAATGCAGAAAAAACAAAAACAAAACAGAATGATGTCTATTACAACCACCACTCAATATAATATTCTCAGGACACTTAGCCTACATAAAAATATCATCCGTTAACAGTGTAAATACAGCCAACGCAATTAAGACTATAACTATAGATATATGTAGAAACAGCATCAAAGCAGCCTGCATAACGAACTTAGAGCAATTAACAGTGAGGTCATATTAAAGTCTTGAGTGGAAAATCTCAAACTCCAATCACACTTGTTTTTGAGCTTGAATATTGCTGTATTTTTTCAATTTTGGAGTCAGATATTGCAGGAAAAACACATAAAATACCACAAACTCTCTCTTGCTCCTCACTTTGCTCACCTGCTATGCATCTATGCACACACATACAGTAGATGAATCAATGACGCCCCTGAATATATTTGAGCTAATTATCTTTTTTATTTGTCTTTTATCACTTTCCCTTCAATCCATGCCATTCTATTCATCGTGTGTCTGTGCATACTATCACATCTGCATGAATAAACGATTGCACCATGGGGAGATACTGTTCATCATCTCTTAGTCACTCTGTTTTGTTTCCATAATATCTGTCAAGTGAACCTATGTGGATCCACGATATGAAAATTCCTTTCATTTTCTCCATTTCTTCCTAATCCTTCCTGATTTCCTCATCTTGTCTCTCCTCTGTGGTCCTTCACTCATCTTCACTCTTTATATAACGTGCTTATATGTGCATCCACGATCAGATAATTGACTTTCTTCACGCTTCCACGGCATGTGTAACTGTGCATGAAATAATGGTTAGAGCCAGATCTCCAGTAACTGACTGAATGACTTCATTCTGGTGCTTTGGATGTGCTGCGGCCTCTGCAGGAAGCACAATTTAGAAGAGAAAATCCATATATTTTCATCAAGCGGCAACCTGCGGGGCTGAAAAATGAAGCCAATAAGAAAAACTGCATTTCCTCAAATGGCCACTTGAGACTAGCTCTAAAAGCGAGTCAATCATCATAGACCCCCTGTTAAAATGCTCAACTTTACAGGAGGAATTGACATGTTTACAGCGTGAAACAGTTTTTGTCTCTGTAGCATGAGTTTTGGATGTTATCAGCCCATTAAATCATCCCTGGTCATTCATTCCCTGACACAATCCAGTAGGAACTTCCTCCACTGGTGAGCAGGCTCAGCTGACCAGCCTGCTGATTAAATCTCCACCAGCGCCTCCAAATGACAAAATCCGGCATTTGTTCCTCTTGGTGTACTGTAATATTCTTTGGGTATGATGTGCTAAAAGTAAAAGATGATGTAATCCTTGCAAATGCTATTGAATTGTTAAATAATGTTAAATATGTATGTGTAATACAAAATGTTGAGTATTCCAGTAATCACCAATGCTTTGATTGTATTGTGTATGTGTGTGAGAAGGAAAAAAACGGAAGGCCTGGAAGCTGTGTGTGTAGAAGAAAGGATATCTGGAAGGTTAGCGGGAGATTACAAAGTATAACCTGTAACTTTAGTGTAAAGATAAATCATACGTTTTTTAGAAAATGAAATGTGGAGTGTTCATAACATAATGGTGCATGCTTAAGGTATTATAACTGTTAAATTATGTTGGAAACACAACAACATATAATGGTGTAACATACATGAAATTTGTCACAAAGTAAAAGGGCAAATTCTGAACGTCTGGGCGTGTTCTCTGTACAACATGATCTAATGAAAACCTCATGCAAATGTTCTTTGTATGGTGTCACCTAAGGGTAAAATATGATAACCTGATGTCAAGATATAACCAATAGATTTCAAAAATTATAATGGTGTCAAAACTGTCTCTCTAGAAATGCCCCACAGGTGTGAAGGAATGACAAGATCTCACAGCATTAAAGGTTCTGCACAGCTCAGTATCTCTGGGTTTTCTTGGGGGTTTTATCACTTCTAAGAACTACTCCTGGATTATCAGTCTACAATAATTCCTGCTGCCCTCGAATGCTGACTTCTCCGGGTGATTTTGAAAATCTTTGAAGAAACTTTCTTGGACATTTAAACACGGTCAAGTCTTAGAATGTGGTCCATGATTTGGGACTCAGTTTCCGCCTCATTGGTACATGTAAAATCTGGGCCTCTATTAAAGTCCTGACTTGGGCAATACTCGCAAGAATTTATTGGAATTACTTTGTAACTTACTTTGATGTCGATGTGGCTACGAATTCTCTGCAGTCTACTTTAGATAGATAGATAGATAGATAGATAGATAGATAGATAGATAGATAGATAGATAGATAGATAGATAGATAGATAGATAGATAGATAGATAGATAGATAGATAGATAGATAGATTCATTATTTTATAATATTTTTTGTAAAAATTAATAAATATTAGTAAAAATGGGGATTACTTGCAGGATTACATTGTCAAAATGCATTTTTAATACAGAGTTATATATTCCCAGCATGCACCAATGTACACATTACACGGTTCACTTGAGTCAAAATATATTTTTTTGTCTTTCATCATTTTTTTTTTTTTGTTGTTGTTGCATATTCGGTACTGAGGTAATTCAAAAGTAATGGCAGTAATCAAGTTATGTTCCTTTAATAATGTCACACTGGTATTACATCTTTAAAGTAACCCTCCCAGCCACTCTAAAGTGTTGGAAGGTGGGATTAAACACTGAAACTGTATGCAAAACATAGATTTCCAATGCATCTGCTCCCTGAAAGGTTCTTTAAAAGTATAAAGAAAACACACAGAACATGTGCATGGTTCTGCAAGGCAATAAACGCACAAAGACTCGTCCTATTTCACGTTATTTGCTGCCCAAACGCATGTTTGAAACATGAAGGATCACATATTAGCAAAAGGGCAATTGCCTCGCTGAAAGTGTGCCTTCAGAGAAAAATCTCCCAGAAAAGTTTGGGAAAGACGTTCTGTCCTCAAACTTGTTCTGAAAGTTATTAAGACATGCGGATACCGTGCCCCCCCACCTGCACACATCAGATTCTTCTCAGCTCATCTTATCATTTCAATTCTGGTTCACTCCAGTGTAATTTCCCTCAAAGGCCGGGGTATCATTGATACTTGCAACGCAGCCAATGAGATGAAGGATTTATATTCAGTGTAAACTTTAAGGAGGTGTGGGTGGAGGAATCACAGTTACAACAGCCTTAAAATGATGCCTTCGGTGCCATTGTAAAAAACAACAACAAAAAAAACAAGGGAATCAAGGCAGGAAACAATTTATTTGATGCCCAAATCCAACAAATGTGTGTTACAGACTCAGTGATCATTGACCATCCTTCATACATGCACAAATACACACTAGTAAGGAAAAACTGAGAGTTACAAAGTCATGTGCTGCATGTAATTACTGAAAATAACTCTAAATTTAGATCCAAAACTCTGTGTGCAAACATTCTCTTAAAATTCTAAATGTTCTTGAGAAAACAAACTGCGTTCCAACATGTTCATTTCTTATTAGCCCTCCTTAAGGCATCTACAAACATGGAGAAATACACAATGTAGCTCCAGTTTATAATGCCATTTAACCAGAGTCTGAAAAACTTATCTGAAAAACTTTAACAGAATGGAATAATTATCTGAGGATTGATTTCCGTTGGTTGGGAACTGCAAAACACAGAAGGTGCAGTGGACACACAAATGGCCTTAAACATCGAGTGTCTGTTCAGGTCACATATTCTCCAGTCAGTATCCAAAATACTAAACTTTTGATCTGATGGTGGCATTCAATGAAAAATTAACGGATCACTGAAGTTCCTACAATCCATCCTGTGGGGGAACATGAACGTCTGTGCATCCGTGACAATCTATCCAATAGCTGTCGAGACATTTCCCTCAAAAGACGCAAAGGTCATGGTGTGGTGGTGCAAGAGGAAAAGTCAGGGGATCATGGGACTCATTAGGATTCATGCTCTTGGCATCATGATTGTCTGTGTACAAATCGTGGTGCCAGGAAATGGCGGCCTGACCATCATGTCATACCAAGTAAATCAACAAAACATCTGATAAATGCTGAAACAACCGTTAATCATAATGTACACTAAAATGACACAACACAGTCTGTGTAGCAGAGTCCTCTCATGTTGCAGACCGCCATCAGCATGCAGCCTCTCCCCTTCCTCCCCTCTGCTGCAACAGTTCATTGTCCTTCCATGTTATCTCACTCCGTTGTCATCATAATCAACAACATCATCCTATGGCTCATCGTTCACTGCTGCATCTGCACGCCTATCACTGCCACCTCCCTGTGTGATAACGCCTCCCTCAGACTCCCTCTCTCGTTTCCGATGGATCATTTTTTAAATCCGAAATGGAAATAAAAATCCATTTAAGTTTGGGGACTATCTTGACCTTTCAGCTCAGTCAGAAACCCCATCTACCTTATGTGAGGGGAGGGAACAGTCCGGAGGGTCAATTTCGAGAGAGGGAGGCTGTAAGTAGACGCAACACACTCAGTCAGCCCTCGTCTACACACACACACACACACACATTTGCAGACTATGAGTAATCCCTGCCTTCCTCTCTACCTCAGAAACACACACTAGTTGCTGCACACACATCATTCACTGCTACACACACCTGCACACACACACAGAGGCATTCACAAAGGCTATTAGGGCTCCCTACCTGCTCTCAACCTCAGGAATGATTGATAGAGCCTTCACTGCAACACACAGGCTGTTTAGTCATACTGATTGCCCTGCATGTGTTTGTGTACGTGCACACATGTTTGTGTGGTTTTCTGAATGTCCACTGCAGAAAGGGAAGTTGTGCATTTCATTAGTGTGTGTTAAAGAAATATGTGTGCGTGTGCATGTGAGTGTGGTGGTGAGGTGCGGTTTGTGAAATGTGCATTAGAGAAGGTGTGTGTGTGTGTGAGAGTGTGTCTGTCTGTGTGCATGAGAACACTGTTGTGCTTCTTTAGACCCAAACAGTACTTTGAGGTTAAAAGTTGCAATGTCACATTTGAATGATGGCTGGTGCCACTCAGAGAACAGAGGAGATGGCAGAGAGACAGAGAGAGAGGCAGGAGAAGAAAAACAGAAGCTGAGAGCAAAGGGGAAAATAAGCACCTTTCTTTGTATTTCCAGCCATTCTTCAAGCAAGTTTTGCAAAAATTTAACAAGAATGAGCGTTGAAAGCTTCTTTAACGTCAATCTCAACACTTTCCATCATTTGAATGTCTTGAAAGCGGATGTTGTTGGGTAGATCATTACATTTTCCCAATGTCTGCTACCATATTTCATATTTTCACTCTAGAATTGCACCAGAAGGATAATCTAAATGTGTATTTATTCAACCTTTGCGTGATAGGTTGGCTGATTATACATATACCACACAGATAAGACTGCTTTTACTATTTCAGTTTTGCTTTAAGGCACCTGAAACAATCCATGTGAGATGCACAGGGGAGAGTTTCAGTGCATCAAAGGTGAGCAATGAGGCAGCAGAGTGTCTTGTTTTTGGTAACTCACCAACGTCAACCTTTAGATTAGGAGACAGAAAAACAATAAGGGAGTCTGGCCTGGCAACAAATGAACAGTCTGATTATTAAACTGGTTGTAAACCAACAGGTTATTCCCCTTGGAGGTAAGCAGAGGCAAAAGCTAAGGCACCTCAAATACACTAACGACTGAACAGCAAGCTTTAACAAAGATTCCTGTGTAATTACACTGGGCCAAAATCAAAGTCGCTAGAGTTAGAGGTTATTAAAAGAGTCTGTATTATGCACATTTACAGGTTCATCATTTAATTTTACTAGAATATGTCTGTGTGGCCGTTCTGGTCTTTCTCTGTATCTCTCTCGGCGTTGTTTGTAGTGAAGAAGAATGACAGCAGACCACCTTGTTGTGCGCTAACTGACTTATTTTCTGGAACAAAATAAAATATGTTCA
The DNA here is from genome assembly GCA_027123335.1 of Amphiprion clarkii. Classification (NCBI taxonomy): domain Eukaryota; kingdom Metazoa; phylum Chordata; class Actinopteri; family Pomacentridae; genus Amphiprion; species Amphiprion clarkii. The sequence goes on from CM049578.1 coordinate 8,466,717, forward strand.
GTACAGCAACCATGCGGTGTCACATTTGCAATTCTATCCTCACTAGGACCAAGGACCGACTGAATGAGTGCAAGAAATAAAAGAAACGTCTACAGGACGATCATACAGTTGCAACTCACTCTGTCCAAAATGTACCACACAAAAACCCATCTCCAATCAGTCAGTGGTGTTTTTCACATTATATGCAGCTCATGAACAATTAACAATAACTCAAATGGAGAACACATTACAGGGCATCCTCCACTTATGTTGGAGTTCCGTTCCTACTGATCTACGTAAGTCGATTTTCGCCATAAGTCAGAACTCCGCCGAAAATGTAAACAAAGCCGTTAGGTGCATCACGATATCGATCAGTGCTTCGGAAAAGTCATGAATACCAAAGACTTTCATGCATGTAGCAGTCACTTTACAAGAAGAAAACAGAATATTGTAAACAACTGATATTGTTATTGATGTTGAGATTAACTCCCTTTGGCTTAGATTTTAGCCTTTGTAAGTTTGCAGACCTTCTTCATGCACAAAAGACATATATATTAAATCCCAGAAAGCACAAACTGGACTTAAGAGTTTTGCTCAAAGGCAAAAGACAGAAACACATTTGACTTCAACAAAAAGGATCATATTTAGCAGCAAATTGTCTCTCTTGCGTTTGAAGTGCTTATTTTCAACTACCAAACCTTATCAAAATTTTCAATAATTTGGATTCAACACAAAGCGAGTAAAAAGACTGCTACACAATACCTTTCTCAATATGATTCTGTCTGCACTTTCTACTGTTTCAGCAATAACAAAATTACCATACAGCATCACATGAACAAACTGGATCAGTGAAAGTAACTATTTAGTCCCTTCATAGGCACAGGGGATGCATTGAAAGACGGATAGGGACGATAAAGTATTCATCCAAATCAAGTAAAAAAAAAAAAAAAGGTGGATTGAGATTCAGATACATTGGGCTAGACTTATTTAACACCTTGAAGCAATCCTTACCATTCAGATTTCATTTTAGTAGCATAAAAATTATCTGAAGTAATACGCCAATCAGCCAAGACATCGAAACCACCGACAGGTGAAGTGCCTAACATTGATCTTCTCTACAGTGCAAAGTTCTACAGGGAAACGTTGGGTCCTGACATTCACATAGGTGTGACTTTAACACTTTCATAAACATTCCACAACAATCACAGCAATGGGATTTCCCAACACCAGTAGCTTCCCCAAAGCAAGAAACAATCAGGAATGGCTTGAGGAACATGATCAGGAGCCCAGCACATTGACTTGGCCTCCAGGTTTGTCAGATTCCAATAATCCCAATCCATGAAGGCCCACCCAGCAATACACAGGACCCAAAGGATGCAAAATACAGGACATACACAAAGGAAGGTCCTCTGTCCACAGTAGCTGGGCAGTACTAGGCAAGTGTTCTTCCTGTTAAGGCTCATCACTGCATTGTATGTTCAGAGGAATGCAATTTAATGATTACATCAAAACTGTTATTGTTTATTCATCTAAATACAATAAAGCATTTATTATGGATTCAACAGCTGTTATCACACCTCATACCTCCCAAACCTACTGGTCATGGTCCAGTCTTCATGTCTCCATCTGTTCCACAGAAATCACAGTTACCTATCCACATGCTGACAAGACTTTATGTGTATTGTGTTCCTTGCTCTACCCATGTGTCCCTTAGCAATCTGTTCGGCACTAAGCTATCCTCTCTGTCACTCTTTTTTCTGGTTTTTGGGTGAACTAAATACCAATTTCAGTCAGTTCCTCCTTTCTATCGCTATTCATCGTCTCTCTCTCCTTACCTGGGTGGTGTCTGCAGGTGTCTACGGGGGTCTGACTGACTCGCGGGTTGAATAATTCACTCAGTCCAAATGAGATCTCCCTGGCCTTAATGAAACCATTAATGAGACTCCATGGATTCAGACCACTGTCTCACACCCATACTGACACACACACACACACACACACACACAGTCCCGCACACAAACACTGCACAAAGCACACATGCAGAAACACACACATAATCAAATGCATGCACACTGCAAAAGCTGGCATTGGAAACCAACAAAGGCTGGCATCAGCTCAAACACACACACACACACATGCATACACGCACGCACACACACACACAACACAATACATTATGCTAATCGCCCATAGGAATGCAGTTTTGAACTAAATAGGTCAACATGAAATCACCAAAATGACTGAGCGGCACCATGTTGATGTACCAAGCATTGTGTGTGTGTGTGTGTGTGTGTGTGTGTAGGTGTGTGTGCATGTGTGTGTGTGTGTATGTGTGTGTGTGTGTGTGTGAGATCCTCCAAATGTCGTTTGTGCACTTGTGTGGGACTTGACTGCACTCTCGGATTGCTGTTAACTGGCCGTACGGACGTTTTACTGCACATTCTGGATTAGAGAGAGTGTTGACATGTTAGCTTTTAGAGAGGCTGTTCACTGCTGCCTACCAATCAGCAATAAGCAGCATAGTCAATGGTTCTGTTGTGCACAAGGCTTTAGGGCTTTTTCTTTCAGCCTATTTATTATTTTCACACTCCAACACCTTTAGGTCAGCAGAGGGAAATCAGAATACATTCAGTATTTTACTCACAGACAGAGTTTAGTTATTTAAAATGAATAAATTAAGAAGGAAATGCTTTCGATTTCTACAGATCTTGGGTTGTTTAACCATGTAGGCCTTTGGATATTTTCAGGGTAAGTTCACGTCCTCTACCGTGAGTCTCTTACCTTAGTCCTTATAAGGGCTAGCCATACATGCTGTATCTTGTTTTTTTCAGAACAGTCTGTTCTATCCAGATCTTAACACATGAAAATATTACCATATCAATGTCATGAAGAGTTTATGAATAAATCAACAAGTGTAATCAGTGTAAAGATTGATGTGGATTTTTTGCAGGCAGTTAACTGTAAATAAATTCAATTTAAATTTAAAAAAAAATATATATTTTTTTTTCTGACTGACACTTTGTTGCACAGACAAGCAACTACTATTGGAAAGGTCAACTGCTGCAATAAATACTTTGAGAGGAAGGGACGTGGATGCAAATGAAATATTTTTATCTAGTTTTTACAGAAATTTAATTTATCCTTGTAATTTTGCATTTATGACGTATATAACCAAGTATGTAGAGGATGAAGTAGTTCATTAGAATCAAAAACTAATAGATAATGGCAAAAAGATGAACCTTGAAACTGTGACAGTATCAAATATTTGTGAATATCCTGCTTTTGTTTCACCAGTATCCACTTGGTTAATTTTCATGTTGTATGGTTTGATATAAAAGTGTTGTTATGAGCTCATTAAGCCTTGACTTTCGTTAACAGAAACATTTGCTTGAAAGGTTGAGAAAACTGATACTGTAATCAGTTGAATTTCACAACTTTCATGTCAGTTGTTATAATCAATTTAAGCTATACATATATTCAGAGACATGGAGTTCTTTAAGTGAAGAATACAGATGAAATAATTTTGTGCTTCAGCTATTCAAAGTTATAAAATATAGATCAGTGTAGGGTCCTAATCCTTGATGCAAACAACAGCATAAACAAAATTTAGCGGTCGGGTTTAGGTCAGCATAGGGACTCATTCATTTAGAGAATAGAAGCACATCTGATTCTTGTAATCAAGTACAGTTTTGGTTGTGTCTTAAATTTAAATTATTTAATGGGGTACCTTTTTACTGATCTTTAACCAGCACCAGAATCCAAAATCAGTGTTGTGTTGAGGCCAATTTAAAATACATGAAATCTAGAACTGCATCTCCTGCAACAAGATGTTTACACTTTGTTAACAGCTATTCTAATGCACTTTTAATGGTCCCAATTTGCCATTTTCTGTGTGCAAAGTAGTCGTGGGTGTACACAAAACTATCACTAAAAGGAAAGCTTTAAAATATAAAAACTCTCATTTGTGGCCAGGAAAGACAATAATATCCTCAAAAGGCCGCTTTGAATCTAAAAATGAGTGTGTGTGTGTGTGTGTGTGTGTCTTTTAGGTGTTGCACATGCAAATTTCGTTGTACCATTTGGGACAATGACAATAAAGCTTCTTGATTTTTGATTTCTTCCTCCCACAGTCCAAAAACATCCATCCATTATTTATAGACCATCTAATCTTCATTAGGGATCGGCTGGAGTCTATCAGAGCTGACTTAGGGTGAATTCAGGGGACCTGTCCAGGGTGTCCCCTGCCTTCACCCTAAGTCAGCTGGAATAGACTCCAGCCCCTCCCTAATGAGGATTAGATGGTCTATAAATAATGGATGGATGTGTGTGTGTTCAGAGCTCACTGAGTTATGACGAGCTTTCACTGATTTTAAAGAGTTTTAATAGCGTACATGAGCTCTCACTCTGTTTCCATTCTACTTTTTCTTGCTGTCCATTGATGAAAGTGATTATATAAATCAAAAACAGCATCCTCATGTCTTACAGCTGGGTATTGACAATCCTTATTTCTCTCTTCCCCACGTATCCTCACTCTAAATACCACCTAGAACAGTAATAACTTTAACATTCTCAATGTCCTCCATGAAAATAAGCATCTTAGAATAAATAAGACCCATGCCCCTTCATTTCCTTCAGAACTAAATATATAACTAAGTGATTAAATGAGAATGGCCTCCCACAGTCTTGTTTAGGGGACTGAATCAATTTTCTGACTACATGGTTCAAGGTACGAGCTGGAGCCACTAAGCTTATTAGCCTGGCTGACTGGAGTTTGGCCACCTCTCTTAGTGTTTATGTGTGTGTGTGTGTGTGTTGGTTGGTTTACACCTGGGTGGCTGCCAGGGACTGAGAGCATGGAGTGTAAGTACACAAACCAGGCTCTGGGTGGGTATGGGGAATGGAGATTGAGGGAAATCTGGTGGAGAGATTGCAAAGGAGCTAAGTGTCAGACCTGGAGGCTTGAGAGCAATGGAGGCAGTGGTGTCACATAAAAATAAAAATAAAAAACTGCCTCCTGAACTTCAAGTTCTTTGTAATTCTTGAGCAAAAGAACTACGACTAGTCACTGACAAAGGTAGGGTGGGTGGGAAAACCAAAACATTTGTGAACAAAGCAGGTACATACATATCTTAAACATCTTTATCAAACAACTGATGCACCATGTTGTGCATCATAAGGTTAGTCATGACGTATCTTCCCACCTTCCTCTGTTTTTATAGCAACTGACTGCACAATGGACACATTCAAGACCATTTAAAGGCATTTAAACACTAATAAAGACTTATTTATATGTAATAAAAGCATGCTCCTCATTTATCTGCATGTTTTTGAAGCTTCAGTCTAACTTCTGTCCTTTACTACCTTATACATTGCACTTTATCATTTGCCTCTGAATGTACACTACCGTTCAAAAGTTTGGGGCCACTTACAAATGTGATCATTTTTGAAAGAAAAGCATTTTCTTTTCAATGAAGATAACATTGAATTAATCAGAAATATAGTCTAGACATTGTTAATGTGGTAAATGACTATTCTAGCTGGAAGCAGCTGATTTTTAATGGAATATCTCCATAGGGGTACAGAGGAACATTTCCAGCAACCATCACTCCTGTGTTCTAATGCTACATTGTGTTAGCTAATGGTCTTGAAAGGCTAATTGATGATTAGAAAACCCTTGTGCAATTATATTAACACATGAATAAAAGTGTGACTTTTCATGGAAGACATGAACTTGTCTGGGTGACCCCAAACTTTTGAACAGTAGTGTATCTTTTGGGATCTAAATGTTGAAAAGAATAGAATAAAAATTTCAGGAAATAAGCTCATGCGGCTTTCAGGCAGAGAAGATCAATACCACAGTCATGTCTGTACATCAAATGTGAAGCTGCAGCCAGCAGATGACTGGCTTAGCTCGGCATGCAGTTAAAACCAGCCATCAAAACATACTTTTTGAAGTAGCAGTATAACATCTATTTGTTTTGCTTTCATTTCTATCCTGTTCATCGACATTTCCCGTCTAATGTGCAGCTGCAAAAACACTCTCCCCACAGAGATCTATTTATTTATCAAATATAATCGAATTCCGTGTGTCATTACGTTGAATCTTGTCCTTGACTGTTTGTTTACAGCAACTTGCCATCAAAACCAATGTGAACTCTTCCTACTTCCAGCTCCAGTCTGTTTTTCCTCTGTTCTCATGCAGGACAAACCATTCATTACAGCAAGGTTACAGCTCTGATTTACATCTGATAAGAAAACATTAAATAACATGTTCTAAAACAAGCACCTGACACACTGTTAACATGCCTTAGAAGTCTTGATTTTCACATTCACTGGATACTCAATGCCATTCAGGAATGTGATATGTGTGAGTGTGATGCAAAGGTTTACATAAATAAACTCAGTTCTGTGTTGTACTTATTGCAGTAATGTTTCATGAGGTGGCTACATAAAGAAAATAAATTCCAGTGAATGAATAATTGCCTGGAGCAGCTCCACATTATTGACTATGCATGCCATGGTCATTCTCCAGAGTGCAAATGCTTTAAATGAGGCCAGATGTGATACCTGGGTGGGTGATGACATAATTGGAAATACTTTAGGGGATCATGCTCGACTGGTTTGACCAGTGTCCATCTGTCTGTTATGGATTCTTAGTTGATGAAATTCATACCTGTTGTTTGAAAGGGGAATTACTGTCAGATTATTAAATATATTAAAGTCTCACTTTTCTGACGGGGAAAGTGGAATCAATGTGTCTTACTTTCTATTACGATGTGACTAGATTATTAAACCAGCTTCACCATAACAGTCACACTACGTCAGCCCTACCAAGTCACTTTCAACACAGTAGAAGTCTGTAGTAATGTTGGTATGTACAGCAGGCAGGAAGTTAACCTGTAAAAACCATAACCTAATGGCGTCTATTGTTTTGGAGAATACCCTGAACAGCGATACCATGAGAAAGTAAGTTCTCCTGTAGCACTCTGACATTCACCTGTCATGTGGTTAAAAAAAAGAAACTTTCACCTCATGTATTAAACATCACTTGATCTGCTATCTAGCCTCACATGTGACAGATATCGCACATGCACCATGACTCTCTCCATTACTGTGGAGAGAATGTCAGACTACAGCTGTGAGGAGTATTAATGGAAAAGTGACCTATGTCTGAATGACAGAATGCCATCATGTCAACAGATAGACAAAGGCGATAATGTTACACATCTCATGTCTGAAAAGGGCGATAGAGGGGTAAAAGCATCAAGTTGGCCAGCTTATGATCCACTCTTCACTGAAGCATTGTGCTTTTTCATGTGCAAGAAATAGACTCAACATGTCATGTTATTACTGCTCTTTTCATGGCCATAATAAATGGTGAACTTGATAATTGCAAGAAACTGTGGCAACTCAACCCAGTAAACAGGATTTTCACAGGTATCTAACGTTTAAAGGTCTGACGTTTTTCTGACAGAGAATGACCGTAATTTTCACAAATTCTTATGAGGGAGTAGTGTGAAGTAACAATGGAGTTATAGGCAAACCACACAATCCTATTACCTCAGTGAACAAAACTCAATAAACCATGCAAGATGGTGTTAGGCAAAAGATATGATGATTGAAAAACCCAAGGATGTGCGCTTCTATGCCTGAGAAACTCAGTGCTCCACAAATAATTCACCAACTTGGAGGGACCTGGAAATAGTTTTCTTCTGTTCTTTAGAGTAACAAAGCAAAAAAATCCTTCTTATGCCCACATATATCAATCCAAGTATTTAAACTTTTAGTGGAAAATGTAAGTTACTCAGCCGTAACACTAAATCTCTGTGTTTCTAGAAGTTTCCCCTGAAGATTTATGTAAAGGAGATCTAATCTGTATGTATATGTTATGTGAAACAGTTTTCGCCAAATGCTCTCTTCAAAGAAACACCCACATACTGGAACACTTACAGGAACTGTCCAATTCATTATATATGCAAAAGATGACTTACATCTTTCGCCTACAGAAAGACAAGTGGAAAAAATTAGACTGTATAAAACATAGTCTACTGGATTGAAAAGTGAATGCAGCAGAGCTTTAAACCTGTGTTCTTTCTAACAGCCAGCAGGGGGCGACTACTCTGCAAAAAAAGTCAGATTGTGTGGAAGACAATTAGAAAATGAAACTACCTGTTTTGCTATCATAGCACACATTTTCAAAATGAGTTAATGATCTCAATCACTTTTTGAAAAACTTTTCGACACAGCATTATCTTCCTTTTGTAAATTATGGTCCCATTTATACTAAACTAGACAATATAGCAGACCATGTTTTAAGGTTGTGTTACTGGGTTATTGCAACCGTATGGATGTGTGTTGTCAACTCAAGATTTCTGTCAGATCCAGACGTCTGGCATTAGGCATGAATGCTCAAACCCCTGTGTCATAAACCACACCTATCTATCTGTCTCTCATGTTTGCTGATACCTAGAAAGACCACATGTTCAGACATTAATCTTAAAAATTGTGAAAAAAACAGGTTTCTGTCTGGTTCCATCTGTTTCTGCCTCTTTCAATCCCTATTTCTTCTGCAGAAGACACACTCACTCTAAAGTACTAGAACGTTCCCCCTATTTGTTTTTATCACATTTCATTTGATTTAAGCATAAATGCAAATCAAAGCTAAATAAACATAAAAATAAACAATGTGATTCTTTTGTTTGCTCTACTTGGACTGAGCTCTCCTCAGTTCGGTGTTTTGACTGTTTGGGATATTATGCAAATAGATTTTCATAGCTGAAGATGCAATAACAATGAAGCTTTTGTCAGACTCAATTTCACTGCTGTGTTTATCTTGTTAAAGTGTGCATCTTTGCTTAAATTTGCACTTATCCTCTTACTGTGTCACATAAAGCTTTGTAGACAAGCCAAAACACTTCCCTAGAAAGGTACAGCTGCTGTTGTGCTTTGATAGTCGGGTGCTGAGCCAGACATGTGTTGTGAATTGGCCTGAATGTGAACATTTGCTTTTCATTTTGCAGGAATTCTGTCTGGACAAACTGAAAATTTGTCCAGATGAGGATGATGCTACATGAAAAGTCAGGGGAACATTAAAGTAAACAACCAGAACTAAGTCAGCACTTTTTTTTAGCTTAGTGGATGTAGTGCCTCGACTCATTAATTTCATTGGTGGAAGAGCTGCCGTGCAAAGTGCTTGAATGTCATCTAGACAAATAGGAGTTGAGTGTCTTTCCCATCATGGCAATTGAACTGCCAATCCTGCCATTGATAGATAACTTGCTCTCCCACCCAAGCCACTGCCACCCAAATTTCAGGACAATCAATCCAACAGCTGTTTGAGATGTTTAACTTGAAACTATTTTTCCACCTCATAGCGGTGGTTGGGGAGAAGTCAGGGAATCACCAAAGTCATTAGGAAATATGGATTTATCTTGTGGAGACCATGAACGTCTGTTTAAATCTAATGACAATCCATTCAATAACTGTTGAGACATTTCAGTCTGGACCAAAGTAGTAGGCTGACAACACCACGCCCAGAGCCATGCAGACATCATGCCAACATGCAGTACATAATATATATTTATTCACACTGTACAAGTGGACACATGTTTTGAATAAATGTTATTTCACTGCAATGTGTTAGGTCAGTTCACTAAAACTTTCCACACAATATATGTTAAACTCCCATCTATCAATCTGTGCTATGGTAGAATGATACTTAGTTATATTACAGCATGAAATATAGCCAGCAGGTAGCTCAATACAACAAAATTATGAATGGAGGTCGTAGGTGTTTACACCACTTTATCCATAATGTTCTTTTTAAATTATGTATATTTTGGGACTTGTAGACTTTTACTGGAGAGTGCAGACTAACAGAGAAAGAACGTGAGTGAGGAGATTAATGGGGAATTATATACAAGAAAGAAAGGCCCAGCCAGATTTTATCCTTGGACGTTATTGCTGCACAGTAAGAGCCTCAAATGGGATCTCCACCAAGTTTTCATATCAAAGTCTGTTTACATGTGTCTGGGAGTGTCCGTGCACATGTGAAACAAGATGTATGAAATTTTTTGTGCCTCTAGAGGGAGTTGTGTCAAGAAATGAAGACTTCAAGGTTGATTTAAAAAAAAAAAAATCTAATTTTGTGGTTTTACCAGACTTAAATGGTCCACTCCTGTCAGTACAAAAAAAAAAGTGTAGAATTAGACACAACAGTGCCTAATTAACGACTAAGTAACGACTAACTGCTGGTGTACTTTTTAAAAAACATTTCTGTAACAAGTGTAGTTGGTTTAAAGCATTTGAAAGCAATTATTCTTGGTATTTACCTTCAACAGTCTTCTTGATCCTACTGATATGAGTAAGTCTTGTCTTACATCTATATACTTATAGACTGGTTTGTCAAACCAATTATGCTAAATGGAAACATTTTTTGGACCAAAAGAACCACCACTTTGGTAAAGTACTCAAAACGAGATTGAGGTTAAGACCAGGTGTACAAAACACAGGGTTTAAGCACTTAAAGTCCTTCTCCAGTCACTGATTAATCCTCCCCAAAAATCATCTGTGTATCTAAATTACATATTTGAAAAGATTTGACCACAGAGGATAGAAGAGAACTATAGCCATCCATTTGAGTTTCATTTTACAAATCAGATTAAATACCACTCCAGTCAAAATGAAACGTGGAATTATCTCATTGACAAAGGTCCATTTAATCAACAGAATCTCAACTAAAATCAGAAATGGATAAAATAATCACATTTTAGTATCCTGATAAAGAGAATCAAAAGCCCTTAATTAAATGAAAAAAAAAACCCAAAAACCTCCAAATAATAGTTCAAGAAAGAAGCATTGTATTTCATTCCATTCCATATCAGTTCATTTCAGTCAGCTTGTCAAAGGGATAATGTAGCCTAAGCTGAGGTAAGAGAAAAGGGGAAAAGCCTGGAGATTTGGTAAGAAATAAAGCAGACTTACCCCAACCATGATCCATGTAAAGACACAGATCCATCCATCCATCCATCCATCCATCTAAGCAAGTCACAGTAGAGGTAGAATGAGATGGATCCAGTCCTGCTCCTGGGATCAGCTCACATTTCCTTGGGGACTACATATCCAGTATCCCTGGTTCTGGGTTCCACAGGCACTTCATTTATTTAACACATCCAATTGGATTGGTCCTTATGAAGTCTCCTTTTCCCAACTCTCACATCAGTCCATTGTTCTTTGTCCCTCCTATGTTTGCTGTACTCAGATCACAGGTGTGCCTGCTTAAACACCTCACTTCCTCTCTACACTTTCTGCCCAAGAGGAAAAAAAAGGTTGTTCTGTGTGTTTTTCTTTTCTTTTCTGCTACATAACCCTTTTATGTCTTAATATTGTTTAGCTGTAACTGTACACCAACGAACACTATTCACCTATGATCTTTCTTCCAGCATTTAAAAACCACCCGGTGGGCTTGTTAACAGGGTTAAAAAATATCAGTTTTCACTCTAGGGGGTCTTTAAGATGCTACATGCTGTAGGAAGACATTTAGAGAGCTGCTGTTGTTGAAAAAGCTAATAATATACATACATTTTGTGCTTCCTCGTTGGATTAGTAACAAGAAACTGAAGTCTTTATCATTATTCGCTGTCAAAAAGGATTAAAGTTGACCTAACATTTTTTATTTTTTTATTTATTTTTTTATTTTTAGCAGAGCTCAGCCCAATAAAAAAGGCTCCCATGCAAGACTGGATTTAAATATTTCATGTTTTAGAAAGACATAGTTCATTTCTATATTTATGATGTTTGGAACACCGTTAGCTGAGTATACAGCGTTATATTTATGATATGTGTAATGTGCATGATCAGCATTTCATTAGTAATATGATTATGTTCACATGATTGATTTGGCTTTAATATCTTAAGCTGCTCTTTCAGTTCCCTCAGTGTGGCAATCGAGAGTATTCTGGTACAGTGTGTCTTTCTCTCGCAGATTTTTGCATTTCGGGTGCCAGCCGTCCCCATTGTTGAAGCGAGTTTCTATAACTGAAGCAGCCAAGTCGAGGGGATAAGCTTCTCAAGCCCCTCTCCCTTCTGACACGCACAGCACAGCGGAAAAAAAAACTGAACTGATGAATCCAGACACACAGGCAGCTCGAGCATGTGTTTAAGCAAACTGCTCCGTGTCCTACTGTGTTCTTGTCAACATTCGCAAACAGCACGCTGAGGAATGCTGAGGAATGCTTCCACAAAGAGAATATGAATGTGAAAAATGTGCATCAGGGCGAACACTTGTCTATGTGTGTTTCATTCTGCTGTATCTGGCTAGTCTGCTGCTTCCTTCTGCTCCGTGTGATTAAAGAACATCTCAAAGTCTGGAACAGTGCTGACGAGATAACCAGTAAGATGACATTAATCTAACACCGTTCCTTTAATCACTATTTAGGGGAAAGCACTACAACCCGACACAAGCTCACTGCTGTCACACTAAAACATCATATGTCCAAAATTTCCTTTTGTCAAATTCAATCATTCGTCTTATTTTAATTGCATGAATGCATCATAACTTTAGTTAGAAATTAAACTTAAAATACATTTTTAAAAAGATCTCTTTAGAGTAAGGGCTGTATTTGCTCCAAGCAGGTTGCATTTTAACATACATTTTACACAGAATGAAGTCTGAATCTATAGGAAATCAATGTTTGAGTCTTCTAGGGTATGTTTTGGGCATTTTTAGGTCTATATTTGACAATCCACAGTGAAGGGGAATGCTATGTAGCAAAAAGGCCTTGGCCTGACTTGAAATGGAAATGTAGGGGGTCATGGTAAGTGCCTTAAATCCTCAGGCAATGTATGAGGCTTTTTCCACATTGCACAAGGTTTTTCTTGCTTACCTTTCCTTTGAGGGTGTTGTGCAAATCACTGACACATTGGTTCAGCGATTAGCTCTGTTGCCTCACGGAAAAATTATCTGGATTTAAACCTTCCAGTTAGCTGGAATCTTCATGAATGGAGTTTACATGTTTTCCTTGTGCCTCAGTGATCTTTCTATAGGTGATCTGGCTTCCAGCCATCGTCCAACCACATGCATTATAGGTCGATGCTGATTTCAAGCCGGCTGCAGTTGTGAACCTGAATGCGCATGGTTGTCTGTTTCGTTGTGTTAGATTGATTACAGCCCCGTCTACATGTTAGGGGAAGTCTTGCTAACAGATCATTGGATGTATGTGTGGGCAAAAAAGATTTAAAGCTTCATTGATTATAACTGTAATAACTTTTAGGGTCGTGCTAGTGGTTAACCAAGAATGCTGGTTTTCAGCTTCATTTTGGTCTCCACCAGCTCCTTTAGGAAAATAGCTGGCATTTTGCCTGCAAAATGCTCAACACTGTTATGTCAACCGGGTAATTGATAACGTTCTGTCATTTGGAGAAGGACAGGCAGGACAAAGATGCAAAAAGGCAACATAGAGTTAAAGTTGAGCTGTAGAGTCAAGTAAAAAGTCTATGGATTCATCACTACTATTGGCAGCTTCCACTCTATTCATTCTAATGTGAAAGAACATTAGCAAATACATTTTCCTGATTGTTTTTAGTCCTAAGAATATGCTGGAGTATTGTTGCTTACAGAATGACGGAAATTTAAAGTTCTTAAGCAGTCGGTGCACTTTCAAATATGAGTACAAATTTTCGTGGTTGAGTCAAGGTTAAATGCTTCCTTGATATGTTTGAATCTTACGAGGACAACATTATGGTGAAATAATCCTTGAGTTTCCATAAGAAAACATTCTCCTTTAAGAAAAAAATCTTTGCTCATGTCCTTTAGGTTTGAGTGTACAATGGTAAATGGAAATCAGAAGAAAGAACAAAAATACAAGCTATCAGGAGGAGCTAATTATGAGCCACAGGGCCAAACAGCAGACAGACAGATGCAAGGACATTTGGGAAATAAAGAAGTAACCAGCCTTCATCAGTCGGAACACAAAACAATTAAAATCATCACATTACCATATCAGTCCTGTTCAAACACCAGCGTAATTATCCAGCCCTGCAGCAAGATGGTTTGATTCTGAACAGACCAAGAATAAACCTGATAACTCTAAAGTGAAGATGGCAACATTTGTCATGTTTATCACTGAGACAATGTCTTTTTCTGGTTTCTCAATTCAAGTCACTTGAATATTAAAGACTATTTCAGTATCACTGCACATCTTCAGGAAGACATTAGAGAAGGTTGTTTTTCTTTGAAAGGAACCTTAAAACTATATTCCAGTCTCTCCACTAGTGTGATATTAACAACAGTAGACCAGCTACTTTAGATGCAATGAGGTTTGTCCCCTAATTTCAATAATCCCTGCTACATATCTTTAAACTGCTGAAAATGTTCTTGTATGGTCATTGATTAAACCCCTAAAAACAAAATTCTGTGCATCAGAGTTACATACACTACCTTTCAAAGGTTTAGGGTCACCCAGACAATTTCATGTTTCCATGAAAACTCACACTTCTATCCATGTGCTAACATAACTGCACAAGGGTTTTTCTAATCATCAATTAGCTTTCAACACCATTATCTAACACAATGTAGCATTAGAACACAGGAGTGATGGTTGCTAGAAATGTTCCTCTGTACCCCTATGGAGATATTCCATTAAAAATCAGCCATTTCCAGCTAGAGTAGTCATTTACCACATTAACAATGTCTAGACTGGATTTCTGATTCATTTAATGTTATCTTCATTGAAAAAAAATGCCTTTATTTAAAAAATAAGGACATTTCTAAGTGACCCCAAACTTTTGAACAGTAGTGTACTTATAAGTTTTCCTTTTGTAAATGATCCCTTTCTGTCTCAAGATAACTTAAATGTAATACCACCATTGCTTCCTCTAGAATGCACAAATCTATGTAGTCCCTGACTCCATCTCCACCCACCATTTCCTAGCTCAGTTTTGAACTTCGAATGCTGCAATACTGATTTTGTAAGACCGGGTAGATTTACTAACTTGATTCAACACGTTTAAAGTTGTCTTATGTAATTAAGGGCTACATAGCTTTACAATACCCATTGGATTTTTCACAGCTGGAACAATATTTTTAAAGGTGCATCACTTTTTTGAGTGAATATTGTACACAGACCTGCTCATGAGATGTCGCATGTGGAACATGACATGCTTGTCAGGCATTCACAAAATGTATTTTGGTAAATAACACAGAATGTAAACATATCTGTTGTTTGCAATTAAACAACACAAGACTATGATAGTTGATATTGTGATTACTGACACAAATTTCTCAAAGAATATAATAAAAGCAAGGTTGTCCATCCAAAAATCATCCTGGCTCTTACATAAACTAAACATGTAAACTTACATCTTTGAATGATAAAATACAAGGTTTCATTAAAGAGCTCTGAAACTATATTTAGTTTACATGAATGCTACTGCCACATTTCTGACTTCGTTAACATTTTTTTGAGAGGTTGCAGGCAGATGACAGCTAGCAGAGGATGGTTTCGATCCATCGACCTCTGGGTTATGGGCCCAGCACGCTTCCGCTGCGCCACTCTGCTGCTGCTGAAGGGTTGACAAGTCGATGTTTTCACACACTTTAGGAGAGTCAGTGCTCATCACAAATGGCATTTGATAGGTTTACATAACTGGACTTCCAGGAGGTGTTACAAAATTGCTGGAGCAGTAGGAGCAGTGTATTGCTGCTCCAGGAGACTACTTTGATGGAGATTGTGGCAAAATCTAAATCAACTTTTTTTTATTCTTTTTTAAATTTATTTTCTTATTTGACATTTTGGTCACCCCTTGTATGAGCGCAGAGCAACTCACTCCTCAACTCTCAGAAGTCACACTGACGGAGCAGGATCAGAACATTTCCTTCAAATGACATCAAAAAATGGAAAAAGGAATGGAATCGTACAAACTGATGTTTACCATCTGAAACTGTTATCAAAATAAATCATGTAAACTGAGGGGTTAGAGAAGCAGGCTGTGATCAGAGCGACTGGAGAAATCAGAGCTGAATGCAACCCACTCTGGGATTTCAGAATCCCAGAAGGAGGGATTCTCCCAGATGGATGTCTGAAAGTTTCTTAGCTGAGGTCCTGAACTTCTTGCTTTGTTTGCTGAGGAAATAAATAAGATGTTTTGCATGAAAGCCAAAGTGGAAAAAGTAAGTAGAGCTGCAAAGTTTGTGTTGTAAAGTTCTTCCTAAGTTCTTATAATAGCTTAAAGAAAAGCAATTTCGCCAATCTGGTTGTACCATTAAGATGCATGGAATTCATAAGCTGCAAACTTTAGAATGTAAACTAGCTGCAAAAAAATATGTTGATCTGAATGAGTTTTCCTGAATAAATAAAGCTAAGCTAACTCTAAGGCCATTCTGTCTAAAGCAACCAATGGTGCAAACTGGGGGGTGATTTGATCAACAAAAATAAGAGGCTTTACTGTAATCCCCATCCCTTATATATGAGCAGTGTTTTACTTATGTAAACATGAATACATTTCAGAACTCGTCACATTCAAACAGTTATGAGAAAATGCACATTTAAACAAACCATAATGTTGTTTGTTTATCACTGTTGTGTGGAATTTATTGGTCCCTTTAAAATGGAATGGAAGCTCTCCACAGGTTAACCTGCATTAGTTGTACAATTATACTATTATGACTAATTACTCTCTTACTCTTGGCTCAAACTTCTTGGCGTAGTTAGCTTTAGAATTATTCCTGACAAATCTACATGTAGGAACTATATTACTTAAAAGTTGTGAGTAAATGTAGTTCTGGCTTGTATGATATGAAAGCATTTAATCAGTAGCATTCTGGTGTGTTTAATCAGATCTATCTGTTAGATAAGTTATTAATGTTTTACAAAGCATCTTCACTTATATTCAGAACCAATCCAGAACTTTCTGCTTAGCGGCCCTCCCAGCTCACTTGTGAACCTTATAGAGATAAAGCATTTGCTATTGCCACATTATCACACCTGACACCCCATACCTCCTTAAAGTGACTTCAAACTTCAGCTCCTGTTCTAATGTCTAAATCTGCAACATATTATTTGTTGGTAAATGTCCATAGTCTGACCTGGTTAGTCTTCACTGAAGTAAATTTATAGTTTTGTAATGAATGTAAAGTTCTTGTTAAGCAATGCAAAAGAGGCAAAACTCAACATACGAGAAAAGTGTTTCGTGATTTTGGACAGCAGGTCTATGTGTGTGTGTGTGTGTGTGTGTGTGTGTGTGCAGACCCAGTTTGGTGCTAAAATGTAGAAAAACCTGATGTCCAGACTGTTGTGAGTTTTGAGGTTTTGTCTTATTTGGTGTGAGCTTTGTTTGGGCACTTTAGATTTGTGTCTCATACCAAAAGCCAGAGAGTTGGCAACACTGTTGATGATAAATGATCAATGAGGCAGGCAGACTAGACTAATATATTCAACCAAGCAAAACCTCTGCCTCTGCACTCTCTCTACTAATAGGAGATGGAGGGAGAGCACGCCAGGCCAACAGAGGGCATGCATTTTGGTCATTTTGCCAGTAAGAGGAATAGCAGACCTGCTAATATCTCCTAATGGAACTGGGTTTCCGTTAGTATCTGCTTAAGCTGGCTGCACTGGGATCTGTCTTAGTACTGGCTGATCATGATCAAGTCTTTTTTTTTTTTTTTACCAGCAAACTTAGGCATTGCACATATACATTATAGAAAGCAATAGCATTATTAATTTTATCAGCTACATCAGGCCCATTGAAATTGGCTCCTCTGGATTCACTTATATATTTTATCTTCATGGATACATGATAGTCATTATTTACTGAGAGATGTGCATCCATGTTGTCCAGGATGTTCAGCTAATTAATTGTTTAAATTCAATATTTAATCAATTCTCACTAGCAATCATTGGTTTTCCATTGCATTATTCCAGAGTTGTAACTGAACCTTGACGTAAAGACTAGATAGTCATTGGTTTGTTTTCAAATGTAATATCAGCTGTGAGGATAGTCATCATGCCCATACACTGCATTAACTGGTTCCCATGGAGGTTGTTGCTGAAAAGAATTGTTGAAAAGCAAGTTTCTTTTGTGCACATTCCAACGAGCACATGTCCATGCACGATGCAGTTGTCTTTTCAAAGCTGCAAGTGATGAACAATGGATTATATTAATGTATTAAATAGCTACACTTCATTCTCACTTTTGTCAGACCCAAAGTCTCAGAAAACAGTAGACAGACTAACAGGGAAATGCACTGCAAGCTAGCAAATCAGCTGAACTTGCGATCCTGAGGTTCACTTTAATATAATAATATTTAATGATATATATTATGGGGCTTCTGTGTAATTTGTGGGCCACTGTTTACATCAGAACTAGGTTATGTGAAAACTTCCAAACAACTAGATTATCTGTTAAGGTGCTTGCTGCAGCAAAACTGCCTTATGACTTACGGCCTCTGAGGTGCAAATGATATTAGAGCAGAAAAAAAACACAAAGATAAATACTATGGAATTCACTGAAATCTCCCATTTGAAAAGGAACGCTGAATATATTAACCATGCAGTTTTCTCTAATTCTTTGGCATTTTTTATTTTGTTCTACTTATGTCTGTGTTCTGGCTTTCTGACTAGCTTACAATCGCTCTCAGTGTCTTATTTTATGGTGTCCTGGCAGGCCCTTTAAGTCATATTGAGACTGAGTAGATTGGCTTAGTGGCAATCTTATTAAAACCTCTTCATCCTAATTCGGTAATGTGCTTAAGGCTGGTGAGCCGTCCGTTGAGTTGCACTGTGCTGCCAATCAGCGCTGTCATGAGAAAGCATGACTGACACACCGACGCACGCGCATGTCGTCTTGTCCATTCATCAAAAACCATGACTGGGATACCACACACACACACACACACACATACAGACTGCGAGTGCAAAATACACATCAAACACACACGGCGATGCTGATTTGAATGAGGCCGGATGTTGTATCGACTGGGGAGAGTATAACTTAATACTTTAACATAATGAAAGGCACAAGGCATACTGGCAATACGTTCACCTCTAACAGCTCCAGGGTGCTGCTCTGTATCTGACCCCTGACCTCCAAAAACAGGAAGCATTATTCCAGGTAATAAAGCACACCTGTAACTATTTATTTCACCAAAGGCAAACCCACCAAAACAAAGAGCCGCTGTAGGGCTTTGATTAATGACTCAAAAATCTAATCTTTTACACTGTGCAAAAATTTTAATAGTTTTTTTTTTTTTTTCCACCATGTGTTTCTTTCTCTGCCTGTGTTTCACAGGCTTAAGAAATGTATAAAGATAATGATCATTCTGCTCTTGGCTGTGTGCAATTAAAATCAATGATGCCTGGTTATTAAAAATTCTTAACGGGTCAAAATGTTAACAATTCATGTAGAAAAATAAGTAGTATACAGTTTATGAAAGATGCTAACTTCCAACTAGTTTGCATTAACAATGACTTGAGTCCAAATAGTGCTGGTATTAATGATATCAGATTCGTAGCCAGCCAATCCAAATTTCTATGAATTTTTCTTCATTTATATTTCTAACATAGATACAGCAACATGTCACTGTTTCCTGCATGTGGAGGGTTGAGGCCAGATGCACTCTATTACTGTAGCGATTCTTCATGAACAAGCTGATGAATTCTAATCAGGATCAGAATATTCCCTGTTAACCCCTTAACCCTCATTCCAACACATCAAGGCCATTAATCAAATCTGACACACATCCACTGAAAATCTCACAGTTCAAATGAACCATCCAAAGATAAAACAGCAATTATAGGGTCTTACTTTGCTATAAACGTGTGCGCACAGTAAAATGGGATATTCTTACCTTTTCTGTCATCTATAGGGCCATATGTTTGCTAAACCACTATATGCATCCTTTTTTCACAATATGAGTCAAATAAACAACATGCTTCCAAGCAAATAGTCATTTTAAGCAAAAACTGGGTGTCCAGGGGTTAAGGAACTCAAAAGGAGCAAATTCACATCAGTTGTTTCTAGAAAACAGAGGTCAAAATGTCCTCATAAGAAAAAGAAAAGGTGTGTCAGGTTTTCAGTCCTGAAGGTGATCTCTTTGGTTCATTGTAATGAGTCTGTGGGTTGGATGTCACAAAAACTAAATAAAGTAAACAGGAATTCAAAATCCATCATTTACTAACAGAATTTTAAGATTCATGACAAGTTCACCGTGTATCTGTAATCATCTCTGTTCTTGTAGTGTCTACCTGCAATTATATTAGCACATGAATAAAAGTCTGTTTTCATGGCAAACATTAAATTGCCTAAGTGACCTCAAACTTTTGAAGTGCTGTTGGTGTGAGCAGAGTGGTGCAGTGGAAGAGTGCTGGGCCTATAACCCAGAAGTCAATGGATCAAAACCTTCCTCTGCTAAGAGTTAAAATTTGCAGCTACTGCAACTACATAGCATGTTACAAGGGAGAAAAGGAAGGATCTGCTTACATAACCTTTTAATTCCACAGTAACATCTATTTTTTGCCACTGACTAAAGACTTAAATTCTGTTCTATAATCTAGAAACTCCAAAACATACACAATAAGCCGTTATTTCCCTCAATATAGTCATTAAAGACAAATGTAATTTAGTTTACCGCTTTGGGAAATCTAAAATACCTGTCAAAAGCATTAACTTTCTCCTAAAGCTGCAGTGATACTGTGGTATATTTGTAAAGAGTCCATAGGATAGTTGTCATCGAAGAAGCTATACAGCGGTTTGAATCTGAAAACTGCCAACAGCATTTTAAGAATGTCAGCCTCCAAATTCTTACTACAAGCTAACTGTTCATATATAATCTTCCACTTCATTACAGTGGTGACTAAGTCAAATCCTTTCATAACTGCTTTCCTTTCATAACTCCACATTGTGGTCCTTGTGATAAGGATGTACATACATCAGCAGAGTGGCGCAGCGGAAGCGTGCTGGGCCCATAACCCAGAGGTCGATGGATCGAAACCATCCTCTGCTAAGCCTTAATATTGGCATCTATCAGGATGCCATAGTGACCAGAAGAAAACTGGAGTCAATACAGTAAACAGTACTCTGGGTGTGCAGATGTAAATTCAATCCCACACTGCCAAATAATTTGCTTTAATGAGTAAATTCTACATCATCAAGTTAGAAGACTCCACATGGGCATCATATCAGCTTCAGTACTTGTTGGTGCATTGGCTCCATAGTCTAATCATATCATAAATGGCTTTAATAACCATTCATACAAAAACATTGTCAGCAATCATTTTATATCTAATATGTCATCTACTGGGTTCTAAAAGCAGCGTTCAGAACTTTAGGGGAATAAACACACAACATGAATCTGTTCAAACTTTATGAATATACTATCGCAAAGCTTGAGAAACATATTTAAGCAAATGAGTAAATTAATTGTCTCACAATTTATCTTTCTGTTCAGTGTAGCATAATTTGGCAGTATCACATTTTGTTGGAGAGAAATGAAATTGAGATTGCGCTGTGGAACCCGACGTTCCCCCATTGAGAGTCATACTGGGTAATAATGCTGGGGGAAGAATGATGTTTATAAGTCTATCATATAAGCCCTTTTTCATTTGAGTCGAACATCTTTCTTTGCAGAATTTTTGTTTATCAGTAAACTCAACTAAATTGTTTTCTTTTAAAAGAATCTTAAACTTCTCACAAAAAGAGAGATCTGGCCAAAAATGTAAAAATTGTAAAATTCATTGATTCATGTCTGTTGACACTGAACTCTTCATGTAAAGCACTTGCATTCAATGAAGCCCAAAAACTGCAACAGCAAGTGACAACTGTCCTTGCGTGCCTGCAGTGGTTATTAAAGTTATACAGCAAGCAGCTGCAGTTTATCGTCAATGAAACTCAATCAGCTTTTCTGCCTATCCTCCTTTCTTAAAGGCTGTTTTCACTGTGGTTTTGTTCTTTTATTATTGGTGAATATTTTCATATCTGCCTGGTAGCATGGCACCAGAATTGCTACTATGAATCTGTATGTGTACAACCTCCAATTTCATGCATGGCTTCCCAGGTGTTTTAATCAAATCAGGACATATCTGTTGACTTAATTGTCCTCACAAATAACCAATTGCTCTTTCATCCATACACTGTAGGCACGAGAAACTAACTAGAAAAACACATGCTGGTTGTAACTATAGCTTTTTGTAGATTCTTCTAATTATTGCTCATAATACTATAAATACAGACACAGATCTCCTTTAATAAACTTTTATTTTCAAGGTGATTTATTTATTTGCCATTGACTAAAGACCAAAATTCAGTTCTATCCTCTAGAAATTGCAAAACATGCGCAATAAGCCATTATTTCCCCCAATATAGTTATTATTAAAGACAACTGTGAGTGAAGTTACCATTTTGGGAAATACAAAATACATGTCAAAAGCATTAACTTTCTCCTAAAGTGGCAGTGATACTGTGCCATAGTTGTAAAGAGTCCATAGGATAGTTGTCATTAATGAAGCTATACAGTTGTTTGAATCTGAGAACTGCCAACAGCATTTTAAGAACATGAGCCCCCAAATTCTTACTACAAGGTGACTATCATCTGTAATCTTCTACTTCATAACAATGGCGACAAAATAAATCAAATCCTTTCAAAATGACTTTCCTTTCATAACTCCACACTCTGTGATGTGTAATAGCATTAGCCATGTATAAGCAGAGTGGCGCAGCGGAAGCGTGCTGGGCCCATAACCCAGAGGTCGATGGATCGAAACCATCCTCTGCTAAGCTGTTGCTAACAAAGCCAAAGTCCTAATTTATAAAGTTTCAGAGATATACTGTTGGTGCCAATGGTGCATCAATGCTTGATGCTATTTTGAAATACTGCTCAGTAAAGCAGAGACAACTGTGAAACATGCTGATGTCCCTTGGCACTCGATAAACCTGAATACCACTACTGCTCCTTACTGATCTTGCAATGGATACTGACTATTAAGAAACTGAAGCAAGTCAGCTTACAGTAGGTGAGGTAGTGTGGCTGAGTGGTCTACGGTGCTGGATTTAGGCTTTAGTCTCTGTGGAAAAGTGGATTCAAATCCAACCATTGCCATTTTCTTTTAAGGCACTGACAAAATCTCTCATCCTTAAAACTGAGCAGATACAACTGATATTGGATTTGGGAACTTCACAGTGTTCCTAATAACAAAGGTCATCATTAAAATGTGAAAGTTCTTTGACAAAGTAGGCTTTCAGATCTTCTTCTTCTTCTTTCCAGTTGTTTTGCTAATCTGCTTTTCTGTTAAGTATTCCAGAGAAATTCAGAAGGTGCCAATGTGGTCTCAAAGGTAGCTCAAGAATGCTTGATGCTTTCTAGAAATACTGCTCAGGAAAGCAGAGACAACTATGAAACGTGCTGATGTCCCTTGGCACTCGATAAACCTGAATGCCACCAATGTTCCTTGCTGAACTTGCTATGGATACTGACCATGAAGAAACTGTTCTTTGCTTGCTTATACCACTAACTGAAGCAAGTCAGCCCTCTTGTAGATGAGGTAGTGTGGCCGAGTGGTCTAAGGCGCTGGATTTAGGCTCCAGTCTCTCTGGAGGCGTGGGTTCAAATCCCACCACTGCCATTTTCTTTTAAGGCACTGACAATATCGCATCCTTAAAACTGAGCTGACAAAACTGATATTGGATTTGGGAACTTGACAGTGTTCCAAATATCAGAGGTCATCATTAAAGTTTGAAAGTTCTTTGAAAAAGTAGGTTGTCAAACTTGCTTCTTCTTCCATGCATTGTTTCCAGCTGTTTTGCTAATCTGCTCTTCTGTTTTGTATTCCAAATAGTTTGCATTTGCATTGACCTTAGAATGAAACTATAATTGGTTTTGATAGTATCAGTCACATAAACGCCGACATAGTTGTTAAAAGCAGAGTGGCGCAGCGGAAGCGTGCTGGGCCCATAACCCAGAGGTCGATGGATCGAAACCATCCTCTGCTATGACAAACTATCCTCAAGTATGCATTTGACTTTTATCAGTCAAGTCTTAAGCTCAAAATGTTTACAAACTGCTTCATAAAGATTGTGGAATCACTGACAAGTTAAGGTTTCCAGAAGCAGGCTGACCCAGGCTCCATGTTTTCAAGCGACTCGGTACCTGTTCAAGTTCCTTAACTGCTCTGTCCTCTTCCAGTGTTGCTGTAGTGGCCAGCTAATTATATGGTGGAGCAGACTTGCTTTACTGGAAATGCTTCAGTTTTTCTAACTTTTCTTGTTCTAGCTTTGTTCGGGGTTACAAACTGTGAGTGTATCTTTAGCTGTACTTGTTTGGTGGTCTAAGGTGCATGGAGTTTGCACGTTCTCCCTGTGCATGTGTGGGTTTTCTTTAGGTTCTCCGGCATCCTCCCACAGTCCAGAAACATGCTGAGGTCGACTGGTGACTCTAAATTGTCCAATGGTGTGAATGCGAGTGTGATTGTTGTAGCCCTGCGGTAGACTGGCAGCCTGTTCAGGATGTTGCGTGTCTTCGCCCTAAGTCTAATGGGATAGGCTCCAGCCCCCCTGTGACCCTAATCAGGATTAAGCAGTATATAGATAATGGATGGATGGATTTCTAAATCATGGAACCAGCGAGAGTGTGCTGGTCCCACAACCCAGAGGACAGTGGATTGAAACCATCCTCTGCTAATAGTAAAAGGTGTTAAATGCCATGTTCCATGTAGGTACTATGTAGTCCTCCAAGTTTTATGTAGGTTACATTTCAATAGAAAGTTATCATTAATGTGATAACCTGTAAAATTAAGGTTGTCTATCACCAATGTGGCTGGTAACTCATAGTTAATAGATTTGCATTTGATTTTCCAGACAGTTTTTGTAAAGTGTTAGCTTTGATAGACCATTAATCAAACCAGAGGGAGTTGAAATGATGGAGTGTAGCAGAGAGATATGAGAGTTTAAACCACTACCTCAGATCAGAGTGCCATTGCCATTTCACTGATACCTTTTGGTGTTGACTGACTTTGTTGTTAGGGCTGGCTATAGTTGAAAAGAACTGGCTGTACTGCATGTTGTCTGACCACGTTGCAGACTGGAAGTGTTGATTGATGTTCTCAGTGTATAGAAGTGAATATCAGATGACTGATATTGAAAAACTACAGAAATGGTCAGAGGTTGCTCCCTAATCTGATGTTGCAAAGGTGTGGGTTGAGGACCTTAAGACAAGCTACGATGATGCAGTAAGTTCAGTCTCAGGATCAGAATGGAGGAAACTGGTTATTTGAAAGACGAGTAGCAGTGGTAATTGAATTCCAAGTCAATTGTATTCTTTAATGGTGATGTTTCGTTCAGTTAATATGTAAAAAAAACCCTACAGTTTGGAACACCCTGGTAATAGATGGTCAGAAGTTGATGCCAGAGAGTTAAGACAACCACATGTGCCAAATCGGTTACAATTGTCCAATCACATTTACGCAATTTACAGGTTTTAGAAATATAAAGTGAAACATAAAAGTTCTCAAACAAAGGTTTAGTTTGAAAGCTCTGTTCTCTGCTCATCTGTTAGCCTTTCTTCCAGAATGGAATTTGAAGTACAGCAGAAACACAGTCTCAGTGGCAGCTCCTGATGAATATTTGATTAGATTTAGAAATATAGCTCATCAAAAGAGAGACAGCAATAAAACTGGTGCTCACGTCACCTGGCACTCAATAGAAGTGGATGCCAGAAGTGTTTCTATTGATGTTGCTATGGATACAAGAGGGCAACTGCCAAGGTAGTGTGGCAGAGTGGGCTAAGGCGCTGAATTTAGGCTCCAGTCTCTGTAGAGGTGTGGGTTCAAATCCCACCACTGCTATGTTTACAGCAGGCCCTTGAAAAACCTCCCCATTGAGGGTTGATATCTTAGCCTTAAATTGTGGACTTCATTGTATTCCTATGTTCTATAAGTGTGCTTTCACTTCAACTTCTTCTTCCATGCGTTGATTCTTGCAGTTTTGCTGGTAAATCATTGCAGCTTTTGAAAGAGGATCAGTCATACAAACCATGAAACAGTGACCTAGAAGTTGATGGATTAAAAATGCTCCTTTGCAAATGGTACGTTTCATTCTGACTGAATTTTGAATGTATCTGTGAAGGCAGAAACTGTGAAACCAATAGGAGGGGAGGACGCTTTTTTAAATGCACTGCAGGGTAATAGAAGTCACAGAAGTAGGCTAATGGGAGTGTTTTACTAAATACTGAGCACAACATAATTATTATTCATCGAGTTTAGTTCAGTTGAATTGTGTACTAACTGATTTGTGAACCAGTGACACAATGAACATTCCAACAGCAGAGTGGTGCAGTGGAAGTGCGCTGGACCCATAACCCAGAGGTCAATGGATCAAAACCATCCTCTGCTAAAAGTAAATGTTGTCAACAGGTTTTACAAAACTCAGGTTTTCATCTAGGTTATGTCTGAACAGAAAATTCTCATTTCATTGGTCAGTGCCCATTGTCAGGCTTCAGTTGAAGTCCTTCAGTTATTCAGTTTCTTGTGCCTTACCAGCATGACTGTTCAACAATCATTTTTATTAAGATTGCACTGTTTTGAATAAATTGAGATTTATTAGAATTTTAACTGTGGAGTGACAACTTGGAATGTCTGTTCAGTGACAGTAAAAAAAAACTTGTAAACTCCACAGGCTAATCGAATCAAACTGTAGATCTACAAGGATTTTCTTAATATATAAAATAAAAACTATACATTCTTTAAAATCCTCTGCTCTGTTTATCTGGGAGTCTTGCGTCTTACTATGATTTGAAAATAGCCTGCCACATTTGCATCTCTCTCGCTGCGTCTCCCTCTTGTTCTCTCTCAATCTTGTTAACAAGAAAAAGGTTGAACAGCACTCACTGTTAGCCAGTCATAGCTGCATTCTGATTAGCGCTTTAGTCAAGTGACCAGAGGGTAATGATGTTGATATCAAGACCGATTCATTGCGCAATGGAGCGCCTGTGTTAGGCATCTACATAAATAGATTGGGTTCACAGTAACGGACATCAAGGGGCTAAAAGTGCAGCACACAACAGTGGAGAGAAGAGAAAATACATTTCTCATAGTTGATGGGATAAATGATTGCAGAGCCATTCTGTTCAGCAGAGATGAGAGAGGATGGACTCTTTCTTTGTTTCTTTAAATAGGCGAGAAAATGTGAGGAGTTAAATTACAGAGAAAAAAACAGTAGGTGTCCATCCTTAGTGTACAGCCAGATTCATTATCATGCTTTGGAAAGGTGATTTTAACAAAGGCCAGTTCCTCCGGGTGGGAATTATCCTGATTTCATAAAACCACATTTTCATCAAGGCTGGCTTATTAAGATGGGTATTACAATGAGAATCTTCACTGCTGGTACCAAAAGATTACAGAGCCCCTCCAGTCTCCTGCTGTGAGGATATAAAATGTGTTTTTATTTCTTTCTAGTATTTTTATGAAACGGATAGAACAAAAAAAAAGTGAGAAAAACCATTAAGGAGTGGTACTTCTGTTAAACTCTAATTTGTGAGAGCTTTTCACAGAAACTGCTAGAGATCACGGAATGAGTGAAAACAGTTAAGGCAACGGTAGAGAGGCACTTGTCACTAACGGCCTTACTGACTCATCCTACAGGTCCACAAAATACATTTGATCCTGTCCTAATGGCACGATCAAATGTGGCATGTTGACTGAAAACTGTGAGCAAAATTTTAAGAAAAGGAAGACAGAAAGCTTTTTAGAGAGAGAGGAGTCTGTTGTTGCAGTCACAATCAAACTGCATTCTATAAATAAACATGACAATTTGTTGAGTTTATCAGTGAGGGCTTTTTTCCAGTGCACAAAATCTGATTTAACAGCTCCACAATGATTGCAATACTGTGATAAACTTTCAATATGTCCTCGCAGTAAGTATTTTGGAGTGAAAGTTTGGAACATGCTATGTGCAAAAGTGAGCTTTGAGTTTTTACTAACTAAACCATGAGGTTTTCTCAAAGGTATATATATGTTGGATTGTGACTGAATTCTCTTGTCAAACACCCATTAATCAGAATCAGACTAAATTTCGTTCATGAAAGATCTCCTGTATTTAGGGGCTCTTCTGTCAGGTCCCAGCATTGTTTCCCATCAGTCCTCTCTGCCTTAGTTCCAGGTGTTTCCTAGTGAGGCTTGGAGAGGCTCTTGTCATGTACTTGAATGGACACACTGCTTGCATGGTGGCTATCCAGTGAAGAGATGGTTAATGGAAAAAGGCACTCAGAAAAGCCTAACTGGGAAGCTGAACACTTGACTGGCAAATAGCTGCAGGGAAATTAACGTTGGATTCCTGGGTGTCGCTACATAACACCTGGTGAAGGATTTTACTGTTTATTTGGGGACATATTGTTATTTTATAAGTAATATTAGTGAAAAATTTGATAACAATAAAAGGCTAAAACCTCAGCGTGGAGCACTGTTAGCCACTTGTCTCAGTGCTTTAGTTTACCAGTGTAATGACACCAGCATCATGTTAGCTGCATCAAATCAACTCAGAAGGATTACAAGCATTTGTGTGTATATAAGCGACAGAGAAAGAGGAGCACATTCATTTTAGGAAGAAACATATTTAACAGCAACAAAAGCAGGTATTTTGTGCATTATACAGAACGACCCAGAATTTCAGAATAATATAATATAATGTATACTGTATTTTAGTATACTATACCAGGATATTTCTCGATTGTAATTGTTGATGTATTATTGTGTATACAGTTCTGCAGCCTCCAAATTCTCTGTAGGAGAAAAAAAAGACAAATCTTCTTATCTTAACCTAACCGAGGAACAGAAAAAAAGAAAACAGAAAAACTCAGCTGAATCACACATAGCCTAAAATTGTATTCAGCCGTCTGCACCTGAACGGTACCAGGCTGGGCCACATCTGCCATTAAAACATGACCTGCTGCCGCTGCTTTTAAGGGTCACGAGCTCGTTCTGACATTTTGAAAAGGTCTGAAGTGGGTATTTTAGATTATGTAAACAAAACAAGTGCAGTGCAAAGTATGCCTGAGTAGAAACCGTTTGAATTTGTGTGTCCTGTACAGTTTATAATCATATGAAACTAAATTTTCTTACCTTTTAAAAAAAATGGCCAAGCAACAAGCACCACAACTGCAACAATTCAGCCACAATTCTACTATTTCAGTGATGGTTTTTTTCATACAGTCAAAAGTTTCCCATCTTCCTCTGTTATATTCCAACCTGCTGACAAATGTTTAACTCCATGCAATTATTATAAATGTTTCATTTTAAGGTTTTTGTTTGGTGAAGTTTCATTGTGACAATTCAGATTGAATCATTATGCAAGCAAATTACTTTTTACCATACCGCTATGCAATAAAAAAAAAGAAAAAAAATCTGAAGATGAAAGTGACATGTTGTCTGATTAATGTATTGTGTTCAGAGAGCCTTAATTGTCATTGAGATTTGTCTCTCCAAATGGCTGAATTAGAGTGGATGCATAGTGCTAGTATGACTGTAACTGGTTCAATAGCATCACTGTCACTGACTCATCATTATAAAGGCTGTTATTCATTTTCTAATTTAGAATTTTAAATAAGCAGGAGCAAAAGTGGACATTTTTGATTCACAATTTTTTTTAATTTTCCCAAATATCTCTCATCTACAGAGAGCCAGACACTGTGGGGTCACATTTCTGAAGCTGTAACTGACTGAATTTGGAAATGTTTTTTCAACCAGAAATTCAACAGAACAGCCGAAGGCTAAAGAGGAATAAATGCAGATAATTATTTTCAACCAGTGACTGCACATCTGCATCTGTTACCATAATTAAATTCAATTGGAAAAAAGACTCATACATTAACAATGAACCTGTTTGCAAGCAAATAGCTTCCCATGCTAAAAAAACAAAAAACAAAAACATGGCCAAAAGCAAATAAGGCAACTTTAATTCTCTTGTAACTGAAATGCAGATTTTGATAAATTACACTGATCAGCTGATAATGAGCTTAATGGACTGAATCTATTTTATAGAAACATGCATTTACTTTTGTTTCTACCAATTGTCCTGCCATACAGTCAGCCTAAACTGCATTGTTTAAGTAATTCTAATAATTAGATTTATATAAAATTCTCAGTGTGCTATGTGATAGGGAAGTTTCCCACCATGTTCCACCTTCTGTTTTATTGTCAAATAGCCTGTACTGCACAGCAAAAAAAAATAAAGTACAGTCAATTGAGACTTTAAGTTACATTTTGCGCTGAACAGTTTTTCTGCAGCAGGGAATTTAAAATAACTGATGCTTTGTGGTCCAGATCATTGGGTCGATGTTCGAACAGAAGTACAAAAACTCTGAGGACAGATGGAAAACTGGTTATGAAGTAAAAATGGTACAATGAGAGGGGAAAAAAACAGAAAGGACTTCAAAACAGAAGTGTTGCGCTGCTGAAGTTCATACTGCACCATGGCTCCAAATCAAATTGTTTAAAGAAAGAAAGCCAAGCACATGAGGGACACACACATACACACACACACACACACAAAGACAGATAGCCCCAACATTCCCTTGTGTATTTTAGAAACAGCAGAGCAGAGTGAGCATCCATAGGGCCAGATGGCAATAAAAACAACATCATTATTCAGACCATTACCTCAGCTAATTGAGGCACTGCACACGCCACACTTACACACATCGCACACATTCACATATGCATTCACACGTGCACATAACTTCATCAGCTTAACACAACTCCATCACACACCTGCACGTTATCTGCATTAAAGCTGCAGATGTGCTGTCTATGGATTTGTGATACACTGAACATAAACATGCATATTCATGTAGGTTTAACGTCGCTCTGCAGTCATGGATTTAACCCCTTATGGTTCATCTATGTGTATCAAAGTAATAGATTCAAGTTTTTTAAATTTCTTTTTAACATGAAAATAATATGGGCTGCACAGTGTCTTGGTGGTTTGCGCTGTCGCCTTGCAGCTAGAAGATCTGCCTTCCTGGGGTCTTTCTGCATAGAGTTTGCATGTTCTTCCTGTGCATGTGGGGGTTTTCTCCAGGTACTCTAGCTTCCTCCCACAGTCCAAAAACATGCTGAGGTTAGTTAGTAACTCTAAATTGTCTGTAGGTGTGAATGTGAGTGTGATTGTTTGTCTCTATGTGTAGTCCTGTGATAGACTGGTGACCTGTCAGGTGTCTCCTGCCTTCACCCTCAGTCAGCTGGGACAGACTCCAGCCCCCCACGACCCTAATGAGGAGTAAGTAGTGTATAGATACTGAATGGATGGATGAAAATAATTCCCTACTTCTTAAAAAAATGACTTAGACTAACTACACCATTGCTTCCACTATGTTATAGAAATTCTGCAATGTCGAGAAGAAGCCAAGCAACAAAGCAACATGTTCATGGGAACATTGCCAGCATCAATCCTGAGGATTCTCTTCGACATTGGGTATATAAGGAGCTGGGAGAAATGCCATATTTAGATTACAGTCCAATATGGAGACAACTTGCCTGCTCAAGAACATCAACTAGACAACATCTAATCATAACCAAGTCATGTTTTTAGTACAGCATTTGCCTTTGCAGCATCTGCTTTACTCAGGGCCATATTCAGGACAGAGGGAGCTTAAACATGCTGACAGCCTCAGTTTGAGAGAAGCAAATAGGAACAAAGGTCAAAGACGATAACCTGTAGAATAATCTGAGGCGACCTATACGATCTACAACTTGATTTAAGATGATTGAAGTTAATGGATGCAACCTGCATGATATTCTGGAATGTCTTCAACTAACAGCTAAAAAGGAAATGCCTCAATGAGAGGAAAGAGTAAATTTCCTTCACAAACTAGAATGAGCAGACGTATGACCCCCTTCCACTCACTGCAGCTGGATCACATCAGCTCACCTCCAACTTTACTCAAACACTGTACAACTAGTCTACACCTGTCACAGCCGCAGACGCTAGTTGCGGTTAGTGGCAGTGCTCTCCCCCTCCCTCCTCTGAGAAGGAGTATTAGGTGCAGCTGTGCTGGAGACGGCAGGTGATGCACATCTGCAATCAGCTGATGGGCAGGGAGCAGGTGGGATTGGCTCATCAGCTACACCTTGGACAATAAGACCCCACTCGCCGTTTGATGCGGGACTGTAAATGAGCTACACCTGAACCATCCTCCACTGACCACAATACTCTCCAGCTGTCTGAGCCCTGGTCCACTCCAGTCTGCATTCCATAACGCTACTCTGGATCCTAGCCGCCACGTTTCGAACCCAGTCATCTCTGGAATTCCTCCCCACGCCACGCCACCTGTACCGGCTTCTCACCACTACATCCCCATTCGTCTTGCTTGTCAGCTAAGTTTCCCCAATCCTCAGCCAGCCTGGTAGCATTAGGATATTTTGTTGTTTATTCTTCTTTGTGTTAGTTCAGTATTGAGTTCTGTTGCTGTATATTCGGTTCTTGTAGTTTTCTGCCGCATTCAGGTATAGTAGTCGCTGAAGTATTGACTCTGTAAATTTAGAGTTCTCTTGTACAGGTGTTGTAGTTTGCATTGCCAGCTGCTGTCCGCTAATAGTTCAGTTAGTGGCCTTGTGTTTGATTAGGTCAAATTGGTTTCATTGGCAACTCCATGTATTGGAGTTTGTTTCACCTTTGTATTTTCATCCTGCAGTATTTTGGTCCATGTTAATATTTCCTTGTCTGCGTTTGGTTAGTATTCCTGCTCAGTATTGACCTGCTACTGTATTTTGGTCTTTTACAGCATATATTGACTCCTAATTCTGTCCACAACATGGCAGAATGTGACAATAATGTACGGATTTCATATACTTTCATTTGTTATTTACTACACACATGAAGTATAAAAGAGCTCAAAACACTATTGTGCCAACAAAGCATGACATACATTTTGAGCGAGACATGATATACACGCATCTGTCAGTTCTGCATTGAAATGGCTTGTATATTTGCGCTGTGTGTTGTCATGGGTGCAGACAAGACTTCATCGAGGGCACACTTGCTCATAATCCTCCAGCAGCCTCCTCGATTTTCTTCGAGATGCCTTTTAGGAATTGAGATGTCGTTTGTAATGACACACCAAGACTGACTTCCATCTTCTGGCGATGGGTAATATTTTGTGTCTTAAGGGCATCTCTACCATTAAAATAAACTTTGACAGCAGTTTAATATCCTGTGTACATGAGTTTTAGATGTATTTACAACTGAAATCTTCAGTTCCTCTTGGAGTGCCATGGGGACAGAGGATAGATCCACTCATAAAACATATTTTGAAATAGGCTTTTAGAAGATTTAGATCAGTCAGTTTGGAGTAAGTCCTGACTTGTTGAGTGAAGTTAGTTAGTGCTGCAACATAACAGATGATCAATACAATGAGTTGTATGGGAACATGACTTGGCAGGCCGTTTGCATGGCCAAGACTGTTTTGTTCTTCTGTAATCACATGCAATATAATATAGTTTGTGATTGTGCCTGCTAAAGTCATGCTGCTGATGGCAATCTGTAAGCAAATTTGGATATGTTTAGTTTTCTTCTGAGCCAAAACGTGACTATGTTTCATTCTCAAGCAGCCTGCTAGACGAGCTCACTGTGCACAAGAACAAGAGCCACTTTACCGGTATAAATGGCACAGAAGCCATTTGTTTAAATGGCAGACGTGAAGCACCATGACATATTGGACATCCTCGCAATTAGAAGTAGTACTTGCCACGTTGAATCTTGGGCCATATTCCCTGGATGAAGTCACAGAGGAATCCCACTGATACCTCAATGTCTTCACTCATCATATTCTGTTAATATATGAGCTGGAGAACAAGTTAAAACTGAGTGAGGAAATCCAGGCATAAAACTGGAAATGTGGCTTCCTGCTTAATATTACAAGGTTTTTTTGTTTTATAGCTACTATATACAGGCTTGCGAAGACATATAAATTCTAATCCAAATAAAAAGCAATGAATGATTTTATGTTAATTGTTGCACTGAAACATCTTGTATAGCTAGACATGGGGATAGGGCCATTTTGGACATTCTTCATTGCTCTGGTTGTTGCCTCACAGTCAGGCTTAAGCTAAATTTATATGCCTGAAGCCATTCCATCAACTTAACTGACAGCAGTGAATGAAAACCACTGCACAAAATAACCCTTCTGAATTGCATATAATTTGATCCGACTCGAAAGCAAACACTGACCTTGAGACAATAAAGTTCAAAAATCTAAATTTCACTATGTCCTACAGCCTGATAGCATTTCTGCTGTCTTATTTTAAAAATTCTGGCGCTTAAGAATTTTTATACAAGTTGAACAAAGTCTCAAAAGACAATAGACAAGTGAAGGATAAGAATTTGGGATGCTGAGTTTCTCCCCGGTGATGTGCACAAGTCTATGTACTTCAAACTGCCATGTTTTATGCATGAGTGTCTGCATAACAAACAAAAGCTGAAGTGGAAAAAAAAATCACACACAAAAAGGAAAGAATAAGAGAATGAGAGGAGATGGAAAGTCCTACAAGTTGGCAGAAATCAACTCTGCAAGCTTCCGAGACAGAGAGAGAGCGAGAGAACTTCTTTTAACATTATCCCAGTAGAGTCATGTTCAGAGAGGATCCTTAGAAAGACAGCAGACTTGATCCACTCCTCTTTATCTCTTTTCTCCTCCCACTCTTCTCTCAATCCTCCCTTCGATCTCATTCTCTCTCCTCCCTTCATATCTCTCACACTCTCTTGCTCCCTGTTAGGAATAAATGTGTTGATGTGCCAATAATACCTGATTGTAATTTGTTAACAATTCCTAAGTGTTCCTGTCGGAGGAGAAAACTTAAGTAACAACCATCTAAGCCAAGCAGGAAGGGAACATGCATGTTATCTTTTTTTTTTGTTTGTTTTTTTTAAGTGATGTTAAGGGAAAGGAACTGAATAGGCAGTGAATAGGAAGACAGCATACAAGAAGCTTTTGAACTAAAGGAACACATTAGAATGGCCTCAAACTTGTACCTTGAACTCCAGATGAAGACAGGTGTCCTCTTGTAAACATTTCTGTTTAAAGCTCGGAGCTTTTATGCCACAGGGAAGGTGAACTGAGGGTATATGGATGATACAGTTTCTGCAGAAAACCACAAACTTTAAGTATACAGTCACATGCACCTAAATCTCTAATGTTTATCTCTAATCCCAGTTCACTCCACAGGAGCCCTGGACAAACAGTTGAGTAGATGATGCATCTCCACTGTAAGAACTTTTCCAGGGGCCCAAGAAATTTGCAGAATCAGTGACGTCTTTTAAATTGCCCCTTAAAAACATTCTTGTTTTCAAATGGTGTTATCTTTCTATTGCTTTTCATTTTGCTTGTTTTTTTGTTTTATTATTGCATTTTTTTTAAAAATATTGACATTTGGAATTTTTGCATCATTAGTCATCTTGCTTAACCTTTATCTAATTCCATTGTTATTGTAATGGTAATGCAGTTGCTAATGGTAGCTATTTAGAGAATCTAACCTCAAAGGGTTTTTGCTTTCGTCTTCACCCTGCAACCAGTTTGGCCACTGTATGGATGCTGTTTGGTGAAATAACTGGTTTGTTCTGAGCTGTTCTAACAGTTGTTGGTTTGTAAGGTTTCTGTGTAGAACATCCCCAAATGTTCATCCAGAGGAACAAAACATTGTTTTAAAGTCATAGTTCTGAGCTGAAGAAAGTCTCTGAATATGGGTGACATCTTCTCACAAACTGTCAGGACATCCATCCTTCTATTATCTACACACAGCTTAATCCTGAACATGGTCATGGAGGGCTGGAGTCTACCCAGCTGACTTAGGGTGATGGCTGGAGACACTTGGACAGGTCACCAGTCTGTCAGACAGCAATTTATGGACAATTTAGAGTTTCTAATTAACCTCAGCATGTTTTTGGACTGCAAGAGGAAGCCGGAGTACCCACAGAAAACCCATGCATGCACAGAAAGACATGCAAACTCCATGCAGAAAGATCCCAGGAAGGACGGGACAGGAACCAGTGATATTCTAGCTTCAAGGCAAGAGTGCTAACCACCAAGCCACTATCAGGACAGACTCGGTGTTAAACATCTATATCACATCTGCATACCTTTTTCCGTTTAAGATGCAACATTCAAGACTAAAAAAATAGGCCAACATGCAACTGAAAACTGCAGTTCTTTCAATGACCACTTGAGGCTGACTCCAAAAGTGAGTCCATTCCCATTGATCCCCATGTTAATATGTCCACATTTATTACAGAAATACACATATTTACAGCTTAGTACAAAAATGATTTAGGTCTCTATTTATATATCTATTTAATTTCTGTCTTGGGGCAGATTTTTTGTGTGTTGTTGTTCGTCCATCGGAACGATGAGGACGATGATTTCCCACTATGATGTTGATTGGATTCGGTGTGTCCGGAGATGGCTGGTGAATCCAATCCAGGCACGGAAGTAGCGACCACAATGATGGCACTTGAAGTCGCTCTCTGTTGTGGTTAAAGTACTGGCTAACCTGGCTTTCCTGACGACTCGCTTCTCCTGAGCAGCAAGTGTTCTTGCTTGTTCTGAGTTTTTGGCACCAAGGTTGATCATGTAGCGCCAATTTGATCGATCGGGGCAGATTTTTTATGTAACTCCTCTATCTGAATCGAGCTAGGTAGTTCTTCTGTCCACTGCTAGAGTGGATGTCAGCTCAGGTGCATGGCAATGTTCTGTTAAAACATCTTCAGCATATTGTATCCCAAGGTTAAGAAAAAGACCACCAGAAAAACGACTCTTCACATATAACAAGTTGTTCAGGCTCCAAACAACATTCTTGTGAGAACACAACTGTCCAACAAAAAAAGCATTAAAAAAACATGTTCAATGCAATACACCCACAGAGCTATAGCTTCGAAAGCATGTTGCGTAAAGGGCAAAGGAAGGAGTTCAGGTATCTTGGGGTTTTGTTATGATTGAGTATACAATGCAGTGCGAGACTGACAGGTGGATTTGTGTAAGTTCAGCAGGAAAGTGGGCGTTTTAGCACTTCATTGCTGTAAAGAGAGAGCAGAGCCAGAAGGCAAAGCTTTCAATCTATTTTCCAAACTCCAGCTGAGCTTTAGGTAGTGAGTGAAAGAATGAGATTGCAACCACAAGCAGCCAAATTGCATGTTTTCTTTGTAGGGTGTCTGGGCTCACCTTTAGAGACAGAGTAAGGCACTCGGACATCTAGAAGGAATCCAGAGTGGAACTGTTGCTGCTTTGCATCAGAAGGAGCCAGTTGAGGTGGTTGAGGCTGATCAGGATGGTTGCTGGTTGCTTTCTGTATGACTGGTAGGAAACCTCAGGGTGGACCCATGCTGCAAACACTCAGACACATTTTTAGAGAATATTTTGCTTTAAGTCAAACTGGAAAAAAACTCCACATATCTTGTGTACTATTTTCACGAATGGCTTGATTAATCCGTTCAGTGTAAATCAACTTCTGCTCAGAAATTAACATGTACTTATAAGGCTTGGGATTGGCAGAATAAAAGAGCATAGAATGTACCTTCTGTTGTTCATCACCACTTCTTAACCTACATATATGGAGTATGTGAAGCCCTCCTGCAGTTGCAACACACTGCACTGAGGCGGATTACAGCAGGAATCCTGAATTCATTCAGTTTGAACTCTACTGATATTACACAAGCTTCAGATTTTATGTCTAAACTTCTGTGGTAGACAATTATTAGGCAGAAACACTTGACCTTTTCCCATTTTCTCATTTCAAGCTGTACAGAGACGCTGCAATTATCCTGGAAGTTCTACTCTGACTTCAATACTTCTATTGTAGTGAGAACGGAACACTTTGTCATGAGAGAAGATTTTTATTCCCAACTAAAAATGATTTAAAATATTTAATGTTTTGGAAAATCTGCCAACATTTATGTGGTTTATGGTCCTTTGTAACGTCTGTCAGTCACACCAAGAGAATCAGCTTTTTGCAAAGCAACAAGTTTCTTGAATTCATTCACCATTCCCCAAGAGTTGTTGCTTATTCTCCCCTCGGTTATGAAGGGAATTAATGTTTCATGTACTGTCAGAATGTAATAAGTCTTATTAAAAGTACACTTAAGACCTTCTCCACTACTGCTATAATTAGTGCTCAACACACAGGTTTTCATTTCATATGATATTAGAGTGATTTCATGCTTTGAGTGTGGCAAATTGTAAAAATGTTCCCATTTGCCCAAATGTGCCCACACACACACACACACACACACTCACAACAGATTCATTCATTTGGTTTATTTCCAAAAGGTACAAGACAGAATGAATGCATGTTTATGAATAATTTAAGAATTTTACATAAGAGCCTTAGTCTCTAAGTGGATTGGATTGGTGTGTGTGTGTGTATTCTATGTGTGTGTGTGTGTGTTGTGGGTGGTACTTGGTTGGAATACATCTCTATCAGTGTTTAGCCCCATAACAAATGGGATTTGGCAAATCTGAAGGTCAAATCGAATAGCAAACAGTCCCTCTCAGCCCCGGTTCCCTCTTCTATGAATCCTTAACAAGCCACTCAGGGTACAACAACCAGGCTCAGTTTTTGGAAGGCAGCCTGTTTCTCAGCTTGTGGCATCTCTCTAATAACGCAATCTATTCACTATCATAAATAATGTAGGCGGAAGACTTATGATTCCACTGCAGTTTTTCAGCACCAACCTGCATTCAAGGCCGTTTCCCAGCTGAGGAAAGACGAGATAATATTGAATATTTTCAAAGAGATAACATTTAATATTTCTCTCACTGCTCTGCAAGAGTGCTTTTTGTCTGTGTGCCACCTTTTCAGATATTTGCTGATGTATTTTCAAAACTTTACAACATTCTATCAAAGGACTGGGGTCATTCCAGGAGTATTTTCTGGATGGATGCAACAGTGTTTTCATGGAAGAAAATAAACTGGTAGCAAGACCACAAACAGGACTAAAATAGTTCTTCAGAAGATAGCTTTAAATGTGACACATAGTGATACCGGTAAGGTACTTATAGGAAATTCTGCTACTTTGTCTCTAAGTCAAACACACTGGTTCAGTGTGATATTATGGGATTGCATATAAATAACACGCCACTTCAAGTACATTTTGCATGTCGTGTTTAAACATCCTACGTTTTTTTGTATGCCATTTCACAGCATTAAACTGTGAAACGGTTAAGCTTTAGTTCTTCACTAAGGTTACAGTGCATTAAATGACATGCAAAAACTATAAAAAATTGCAACAATGACAACATGGAAACTGCTACGGCACATTATTCATATGTGATTTCTTGATACAAGGCTAGACTATCAGATTAAGTAGATGTTATTTGTCCATATGCTGTAGACGTGTCTACTAAGACTTCTGATGTTCAGTACTCAGACTCAGAACCACTGTAGGAAGTAATGTGCCCTTTGTATGTTGTGGGCATAAGGGTGGTAGTTGGATATGTGGTGTGATAGACTTACATGCAGGAAATTTAAATTTGTGTCATGTCATGAATCTGTGATCAGTTTTCACTTTTGTGGTTTTCATCTTCCTCCAATCTTATATGCTTTGCATAACCTTAACCATTCCGTAACTGCTGTTAATCTGTTTTATGTATCTTCCTGTGACTCACAAATATTGAAATGTTTTAGTGTTTTAAGAGTTTTAATGATTTGAAGCCTATTAGATAAACATGTTGTTGGTCCATAACTGCTTGAAGTGTTAATAAGCATCTGTCTGATATCCAGTTAGATGTTTCTTATTCCTCCAATGGCCAAATAAATCAGTTCTTGCAAGGTTAATTAAGTGTTTATTTTAACCCAGACCATGGTCTTCCCCTAAAACTTACCAAACCTTGAGTGTAGTGTAACATCCTAAATCAGATTTACTTCAACAGTTATATTGAATAGTTATGGGAGGCACAGAGAAATGCTGAAGGTGCTCATTCACATGACTCCAAATGAGTCTTCCAGTTTATAGCGATACTGTATCAGGAAATATGTCACGGGCAGACATCATAGGCTATCTTGTAGTTAAATATAGACGATTTATTGACCAGTGCAGTGCAAACTATGTCCCAACACTTGTATCCATGGTGACTCCAATGTCATTGAACACAGTAGATCCTGGGTCCTTAAAAACCTGTTGAACAAACCTCACATTGACATTTACTACATTATGCATCACATATAGTCAGACCAAGGACGAGTGGCTATTTACATCTGTTATCCAAACACACTGGCTGAAAACTTTATTTTTGTGTGTTTTTTGTCCTTGCACTCCATTCAAGTAGCTCTAACTAAAAGTGAAAGTTAAATGGCTAAATATAGGAATTTTAACTCTAAGACTTCAAGGTCTCTTCATTTGAAAACAATTGTAAATAGCAACCATCACAGGGTTGCTGGTATTGTCATTTTTCAAAATCAGAATTTGATCAGAATCTTAGTTGTGTGTGGATTCATGCTGCTGGTCTCCTGCTGCACATTATTTTCTGTGCAAACCATAGGTGCAAATACTTGCTGGGAATTAATTTATCAGAAATATTCAACAACCACCAAAGAGAGAGAGAAAAAAATCTGTTATTTGTCCCATACAGAGCATAATTAGAGAGGAAGCACGCTCTGAAAGCAGGTGAGGTAATTATATTGTGGAGAACTGGACACTAATCCTGCTAAATGATGTCAACACCACATATTACTGAATTTTTAGAGATTTTTTAATTAATTGTATTACAGTGACCTTGGATCACTGCTCAGAGCCTTGAAGAATGAATCAAAGAATTTCAGTACTGATAGAAATAACACACACATATGCAAGTATTTATGACGCTTAGATGAATATGTACATTAGACCTATTTCTGCTGGTGTTCCTTAAACAGATAATGATGCTCAATTGCTCAACTTGTGAAAACTGCCAGTTAAAAAAAATCTACATTCATTTACCTGTTCTTTTTCTATCGTCTCTCATTGCAAATGCAATTATCTTTAAACTTACCTCTGCTGATACTTCTGTTATGCCTTTTTATACACTTGCTGCTGCAGTACTGTGTTTCTTGCCAAGGCAGGGTAGGATAAACCTTATTTTAGGCTAAAGTTTAAGAATGTGAGAAAAGGCCACAGAAAAGAGCAGCCAGAGGAACAAATATGGTGGGATTGTGGGGAAAAAAGTGGAATAAAAAAGGAGGAGAGAGAGCTATTGGTTTTGACGGTGTCCCAGCTGGAGGGAAACAGCTGTAACCAGACTGAATGGCTGCTGTTATTCTTGGATATGGTCAGCAGAGCATGAAGGATTGTCCACTTGCATGTATTTGTACACTGGCTATGAAAAATACATGTTTCTCTCTGATAAAAC
Organism: Amphiprion clarkii; assembly: GCA_027123335.1. Classification (NCBI taxonomy): domain Eukaryota; kingdom Metazoa; phylum Chordata; class Actinopteri; family Pomacentridae; genus Amphiprion; species Amphiprion clarkii. The sequence continues at coordinate 8,508,043 of CM049578.1, forward strand.
TGTATCTCAGAACACCTGAAGAACAGTGAGCAGTGACAGCCTTATTTAAAACAAATGTTCATCCAGTTTAGGCTCAACTATGCATGTCAACAATACTGATGCTTTATGTTGAACTGGGTAATAGTTGAAATACGAACACGTGGCAAAGCTCCAAATATAGAAACGTAGATCTCTTGGTAGGTCAGCCCGGGTGTCAGCCTCTTAGATTTGGTTCAGGCATTCATGTCCCACACAGAATGAATTATTGGTGATGCTCCTGAACTCCCCTATAGCGCCACCCTCAGGACAAAATGTGGATGTATGAAATCCACATTTACAACTGAATACTTAAAGTCTAATTGATGATTAGAAAATCCTGCAATTATGCTAACACATGAATAAAAATGTGAGTTTTCATGGAAAACATGAAATTGTCTGGGCGATCCTAAACTTTTGAACGGTAGTGTGTATTCACAAGGTGTCCAGTAGCATGACTCCAAATGAGTCTTTCAACCAGTTTGGAAGTACTGGATCTGGTTTAGACATCAATGTTTCACATAGAATTAACTGTAATAACTTTTGGTGATTGTCTTCCACCCTCCTAAACAGCCACCTTCAGGTCAAAGCTTCAGTTTATCAAAAACCTTTTTATCGGTGCCAGCTGTGCTTTGTGTTTTCAGCTACATATAAATGCAGGACTGAGGCTTGTTGGCTCTCGGAAGAACCTAAGACTCAATGTGATGAATCAGAACCATATTAATATTCATGCCACAGGGAGAGAAGGACACCAATGTTGGTCTGGCCTTATATAACACCATGTAAACAGGGAAACATCAGTTGCTGACCTCATGAAAAGGACAGATTCACTCAGCCATGCAGCTGCCTTTCAGACCTGCTTTTACCCTTCCGTGGGCTGTCCTTGACGTAGTGGCACGTCTCACCTCAGCTGCTTTTTGTTTGACGCAAAAATAACATGAGCATAGCACAGGTCAAAGCAGTGTTTTGTGTTCCCAGAAGTGTGTGTGTGTGAAGTTTAAATGGCAGGGACATGATATTCATTGAAATTTTGCTGAACTAACTGATGTCTAATATGTAGTTCATACTGTGTAGAATTAGTTTGTAGTATGCAATTGGGACATAGCTCCATTATAGCCTTTATTCAAGTTATTAAAGTTATTTGTAGACAGTGGACAGTAAAGAGATACCAGGAAGTGTGAGGAGAGAGAAATGGGAGTTAACATGCATAATTCGTGCTCATTTGACTGCTTGCTAGTTGGTACCTTAGCCTGTACTCCATTGGCTTACCCTGTTTTAACAATATCACTGTGATAGAAGTCTATATTTTCCGATAAAACCTTGAGCAGACTCATCTTGGAATTGACACCTCGTACCATATTTTGATGAAATGGACTCTGAGAATTTCTACAGAAGCAGTTGCTAAAGAACACGTCTGAAGTGATGATAAAGGAGAGCTGAGCGTTAGTCTTTCACACTTTCTGTGCAGGTTTTTGGAGTCAAATCAGCAACTTTCAGTTTGAGGTCAATTCATATTGCACTTTGAGATATCTCAAGGCATAAAATGAGAATAATCAAATGTTATTGTGTTTTATTGGGGCATTTACTCATGTACTGATGTCATGATCAATAACTGCACTATTGGACACACTGTTGGGAAATCACGTTCTCATTTCATCACTAATAAGCTAAGAATAATACTTTCCTTCTTTGAGATCTCATCACTCCTCTCTGCTTGGTGAAACTTTCAGTAGTGTAAATGGTGTGAGGCTGGTAACAGGACTGGCTGAAAGGTTAATGATCCGCCACAGCACCTTTCCATTTTGATTCAGATCTTCTCAGGCCTTTTGAATAATACATGCTCTGACGACATCAACAAAAACAGGGGCTGCTTCAGCGTTCCCAGATTGACTAGGTTCTTTATGCTGGTGGTTGCCAGTTTGCTATAAAGATAAAGTTCTTTGTGTTATCTGAAACGATCCAGAAAAAAAAAAGGATCAAAGGAGAAAGTAGGGATGAAAGACGAAAGAGCCAGACACAGACCCAGCTTCCTTTTATGAGAATGAGGCCATGGCAGCAAATATCTTGCATCATTTGTGTGTCCGTAGTAAGTGTGTGTACACGCGAGGATGAGCGTGTGAGCAGGTGTTGAAACCTTGACACATCTGCACACACACACTCCAAGTAAAACGTGTGTGTGTGGTTGTGTTTGTTCATGCATATCTTCCCTTAGGTGAGTGTGTGTGATTGTGTGTGTTCACACCTGCTCCTGGGTTGGACTTCAGAAATCTCCCAACGTTTCTTTGTAAAAGGACCAATTTCTCCCACCTGTCACTCCTGGCATCAGCTTTGTGTGTGTGCGTGTGCGTGTGTGTATGTGTGTGTGTGATGACATGTCTGTTAGGTTTGCTGCAGTGAGTCAGTGTGTGTGCTCATGGTTTGAGAGTGTAAGTTGCCAAATGGGCTCCGCACTGCTAAAAACACTACCTCCAATTGAATTGTTTTGCTAAAAGCACAAACATTAAGGTCCTGCATATACCATCATTTGATTGAAAGCATATAAAGTGTCAAGTGGTTTGATAACTTTATTTACAGCATGATGCAGATCGGTGTTTATGTGCATCTACAGTGTTGAGATATTGCAAAGCAAAGAAGGCACTGCGGTTTGATTCGTATCACTGTTGACACACAATGCTGCAGCTTTGGTGTCAACAACATAGTTTGTTGAATACAGAACGTGTTGTCTAGTCTAACTTTAATCCCAAGTGGATTCCAAACACACATAGATGCACCTGTGGGCGACTTGTGTTATTGAAAGAACAATGCAGTGTTGTGTTAATGCTCTTGGCCTTCTTATTACTGAACTGAGAAGTGGAAAAAGTGAAGGTTGTCTGTCACCCCCAGTGTCACGTCTGCCCTACTCCTTATATAATACTATGTAACTAATGTAGCATAAGTACACAGACAGTGTTTACTCATTAGTGAGCAGCATAATTAAGATTTAAGACACTTAATTTGAGTTGCATTGTGGTATTGTTTGCAGCAGGTAGTTTCTGGGACCACTTCCTGTTCTCCACAGTGAATTTTGAGGGCGTTATATAGTTCATGCATATACACACAGAAACGGCAGGCTGTACGGCGTGCAATAAACCAGTTCACAGAATGTGTCTATAAAAATCAAAAACTATGCCTCATTTAAATTTGGATGTCATTTGTTTCAAAGTGGTCTCCGTCTGCAAAGACACACTGCTCCTAGTGCTCCTGCAACATTTACAACGCTCCCTGGATGGAAGCTTGCCATCTGCAAAGGGCTGAATCTCCTGAACTGTGTTAAAATGGTGACCTTTCAATGTAAAACTCAATTCAGGGAAGATAAAGAAGTCCCAGAGAGCCAGATCTTGCGAGTAATTGTGTGAATGTATGATCACAATGCTATGACTAGGTGCACTGCCGCACTGGAGCACCTAAATGTAGTGTGTATCTCGCCACAGGACTTCACAGTAAAACTCTACAGTCCAGCTGTGGGCGACCGTTTCGTGGTACACAACCACGTGACGGTAAAGAGAATGATGAGCATGCTCTTGGTGCACTGCTGACCTCTGCTCTTGAATTCTCTTTTATTGTGAAAACTGCTGTTTGACCTCTGGATTGGAGCTGCAGACTCACCTCTTGTCACCTCCGATGACCCTTGACTGGAGGTGTTGCTCAGTCTTGCTCTCTGCTAGAGTTTGAGGTTCATGCTGGAATAGTTGTCACAATAAAGCATGTAGCACAGGTCTCAGTGTTGACTGTGCAGTGTCATACAGTACAACTCACACTCAGATATTGGAGTGGCTCTGAGACCTAAATGCTCTGCAACTTTAGAGAATAAATACCGACACAAGCTGCACAAAATACAACCCAAAACAAAACAAGCACTGATCACAACAGAAATGCTTCCAGTTGATGCTAAAAACATTTTTTTTTGCCATGGTGACCCCTGAATTTATATGGTGCTGTTAGAAAATGAGCTTAAACGTCAGCTCTGGTTGTTGTTTGTCTGATTCAGACATTATTCCAGATGTCTGCTGTTAACCCTGCAGCGTTTTCTGTACTTGGTTGTGTCTTCTGATTATACAGCTTGCTTCTGTTTTTGTTTTTTTGTTTCCCAAGTTTTGTAGGATGCTTCAGCATTTCTCTAGGTATCAAAATCTAAAGCAACAGGAGTAATTCATGACAGATTTGAAATTCTCAGGTTTTTTTTTTTTTTTTTAAGAAACAACCTCCAGCATGCAGGTAGGTGGTGAGGCCTGGCAGGAATAGGAAGAAAGAAACCACAGCCAGCAGGAACTTACTTCGCTCTACTTAGCAGTAGCAGTGGTGACAAAAAAGAGGGAGAAGAAACTGAAGCCTTTTTAATATTTACACCGATATTTTGGGTATTTTTAGGATGTTTTATAAAGATTAGGCAAGCATCTCCACAGGAATTATATGTACCTGTGAAAGCACTTTTAGTGGAAAGCAAGCATTATTCATCACAGTATTATTCCAGGTTGCGGTAAAGAGGGTTTAAGTGGGAGTTAAAGTGTTGGCAGCAAGCATGAAACATTACCAGCCTTTAGTTATAGTCACATACAGCTGCACATGCCCTGAGAGCACAGTTTTAGATGAATGATCACTATCTTGAGACGCATCCGCGGCTGCTGCACTGTATAAGCAGCAGCTTATAGCGGAGATACTGAGCAGCATCTGTATGTGTGATGAGATGTGTTCGGGGTGGTATGGCCTGAAGATAAGATCCTCCTGCACACACAGACATAAACACACACCATTAGAGCTAAACAGAATCATACGCCCAGTTGACCTGTATGTGCTCCTGCGGCGTGTGGATTTTTCAGCTATGAAGATACATATCTTTTGCGTGCCTGAGTGTCCCTAGCATATTAAACGGTAGCTCTCTAAGCTCCCTCCATTATAGATGGCTGTGGTGAAATATGGATGACTTTGGCTTCCCTTAGTGCCGAACGCTGCGCTGCCGTGGCCTGCCGAGTGTCACGGGTCAAAAGGCTGAAAGGCAACATGGATTTGAAGAGTAAATTGCATTGACCTGGGAGAAAGTCCAGGGAAGGAACACACACAATAATGCGGTCAGTCTCACATAAACTGCATACATCCTTTGAAATACGGCACAACACAAATAAAGGTTGGAGAGTTTAATAGCGTTGAAACAGCAACATAATACCAATGTTCAGAGGTTAAACTCAAAGGAAAAATTGCTTGGTTCTTGTCTGCGGGGCTGATGTATGTGTGTGCAGTGACACAAGCACAGAAAGTAATTATGTCTGAGAACCAGAGGTTTTTATTGTGAGCCAAAAATACGGTTTGAATCAATGCCATACGCACAGAGCAAGATTTGCTTTTATTATTGGGCCTAACTGTAATAAATTCCACTTCAGTTGAGTAAATGATCTCTTTTTTTCTCTCTAATTATTCCTAGTGTTTCCCATATTTTTAAAGGAATATGGGAAATAGATGCTGTGCTAAGCGGTATTGCTCATAGATTAAAGTTTGATGAACATCCCTCTTTCTCCTCCTTTATTCCCACCTTTCATTCTGTTCACTTTTCCTAATACACCATCTGTAATAAGTGTGACAGATTGCTATTGCAGCATCTCCTCTGTGACTTATGGAACACTAAGACATACGATATGCATTGGTAATTGAGGGAAATGGAAGCTGAGACTACGGGACGGCAAATGTGCTTCTTAACCTTTTCATTCATGGCGTCCACTACAGTGGATTCAAAGTAAAATCGTATTTTTCTTAATAATTACTCCAAACCACCAGGGAACTATCTTCTAATCCTTCTCTGTATTTCTCTATGATCATTACTTTATTCATATTTGTCACGCTGAAAAATGGCATCATAAATCCTAAATGATAGTGGAGGAGGTGCCTGTCGCATGTATAATAGCTGCTAACTTATTTTATTCTAAAGAAACATACAGATCCAACAAACGTTCTCTAATTAATTCTCTAAAAGTAGTAGTGTAGGAAACACTTTGATCAAAATTTGATCAATATAGCTTTTGACATTTTTTAAACACTTTAAAAAAAGTGACAATTTAGCTGTTTCACTTGACACAGAGTTCAAACCTGCACTTCTGTGGACTAATTAACTAAGATTATTAACAGAACAGACTAACAAAGCTGCTGTCCTTGTTCTTTTAGAGCTTTGTGGAGTATTTGACATAACAGAACATCACACTTAAACTAAACTTCATGGTTTACTAAATGGTGACTTTGTGAATAATTCGGTTAATTGGCTTCATTCTTCTTCTGAAATTATTTTTTGGCGAATTTTTGCATTTATTAAATAGTGATCATGGACAAAGACAGGAAGTATGGGAAAGAGACATGCAGTGAAGTTTGGAGGCAGCCTGGAATCGATCCAGGAACTGTGGTATTCACCCTAAACACTCGTTTGTTACATCACGCCAATTAGTTTTATCCTTACTTGAACTTCTTTTTTCTTATCAGCTTTGATAACTGTGCTTACCAGACTTATGATAATGACTGTGGCATCGTCAAGGTAACATTGTGGATTAGCAGTGCAACCACTTTGTACAAAACTCCGCTGTTGACATATTTCAGTCTAGACCAGACATTCAGAATTAAGAAGCCAATTAACTTCAGGGATGGTGCTATGAAGTTAACATTTTAGTTTTTTACTGAAATGTCTCATCAGCTGTTGAATTCTGTTATAGATGTCACCAGTCCCAGTCCTGTTAAATCAGATTTCAAATCAACCATCTTTGGTTTGTCTTTCATATTGCTTTTTCTGTACGATGGACGAATTCAGAAAAGAGGAGGCAGGTGAGTGAGTGGGTGGGAATCTTTGTGACATTTGGTGGCTCTGAGTGTAACATGTAGCAGTTTGGGGAATGGCTGACTGACCGTTTGGACAATCAGGAGGTTGGTGTGTGACGTCTTTGCAGGCTTTACCTGACTGTGGAAGCAGGCCAACAAGGAGACGACTGGGAGGACTGGAACCAGAAGACCAGGTGGAACAATGAGGTGAAGCCTGGAACAAGGAGCTGTGGTTTAAGTGCTGCAGCTGGTGATTCGTGGATGATCTCAGGCAGTTGACCACACACAGGCACAGGCACAACGAAGGTAAAAAGGAAACAAAACAGAGAGGTAGAACACAGCAGAAAGACGAGGAATGGGGAAAAGAACAATTGCAAATAACACTGTTATTTCTTTAAATGTGCTGTCATTATCAAATGTAAAAAAAAAAAGTCTGTATAAAATGTGACGCAGATAATACACAATTGTACATTCCGGTTAATCCAGCTTACACAATAAATCCTCATGTCTTTGTGACTTCAGTCTATCAATGGGTTAAACATTTTTCAAGTTAAATCAAAATATTAATAATAAAAATAGGGGAAATTAGTATTTACCCTTCTGGTTATTAAGTCAACAACAACAACAAAAGAAAAGGCTCATTATTCGAGTGAACTTTTAAAAAAATAAAAATAAAAATCACACAAAAGATGCCACCCTGATCAGAGCAGCTTTCATCAAGACTTCTATTACAAAGTGAAGCAGGGCTTTAAATGTCCTACTAGGAAGCCTCTCATGCACACAGAGTCACTGCATGTTTGTGCCTCAGCTCCACCTCATTAGGAATCTGAGTTGTCTCTCTAAGTGTGTGTAATACGTCTGTACGTGTGTGTGTGTCTATGCCCAGTCGACTCTCTGTTAGCAGAACTCGGTTTGACTGTGTGGCCCGAAGGCCTATTTGTTCAATCGACTCAAAGCCTTGTTGGATTACTGAATTATTAGATCAAACTGCTTTTGTGCGGCTAAATTACCAACCTGGTGTGTGTCTGTGAGTGTGTGTTTGCATGGGATATCGAGCGTCGCCGACACCTAATGAACGCCTCAGAGTCCACTTGTGCAGGATACTGAAGTTTTCACACAAATGCACCTTCAGTCTGCTATTTAAAAGCATAGAGAGGCTTAAACGTGTAATTCTCTAATTCAACATTGTTCTGTGTCAATACAACAAATTCACACTGACTTCTGGCGAGTTAACTCGGACACGCACACTCTTCTGCAACTATTCACACTGTCTGTGTGTTTTCTACCTTTGACTTGCCACAGAGCTGCAGTAATGCTGGCTGACAATCGAGGCTAGCAGGAGACAACATCTGAAACAGTTGTCCCACTGCGAGCAAATGAGCCGTGTGTCATCATTAAAGTGATAATAAATGATTTAGGCTGATTTGTGTCTTGTTCAGCTGTTTGAATGATAATTAAATGAATGAATGGACAAATGGGCTGATCCAATTTCACAATAACTTCATTTTCATTTTCACTCAATTGCTAATTATCAGTGTGTTGTTTTTTTTTAATGGAATAATACAGAGAGAAAACACTGATATGAGGGCTGCTGTTTGTTTTATCTTATCAAGGGGTATTCAGAGGAAAATTTGTGGCATGAAGAGAGAAGGATTAAAAAAAACTTACTGCACTAAAGAAAGATAAAGAAGAAGAAGGGAGGTTGTGAATAAAGAATAAAAGAAGAGGAAGGAAGGATGGATGAAGAATAAGAGATGGAGGAGGTGAAGTAAGGCTACGAGTACGAAAGAAAGAGGTGTCAACAAAAGAAGGAAAGGTAGGCAGAAGGAAAGAAGAGACGAGACTTGGGAATGAAAGGATACAATTAAGCTTTGCTCCCTGCTGGCTACAATGCTGCTATTAACTCTGGAACCAGTTTCTCTCTCACACACACACACATTCAGAATGTCTGACTTGAGCGACCTGCTGCGACAAAGCTGCTATTAAATGGCGGAGCTGCGTCTCCTCGCTGCCATTTTCTTTGCTTCTCCCTTCATCTTTTACTCCCCGACTGTCTCTCAGCGCTTCAGTCAGCCTCACTCTTTAATCGTGCCTCCGCCTCTGTCACTTCTTTCATATTCTTTTGTTTCTTTCCTCGTGTCCCTGACCAATCTGTTGTTTTTGCTGTGCCCTCTGCCACCTTCATTTTGCTGTCCGGCCCTCTTGCTCATTCATGTCTCGAGTTAGTTCAGTGTTTATTCTGATTTAAAAGTCATTTTCAACCAATAAGTGATTCTGTGCTATATGAAGTAGCATTACATCTTTATGCAGTGCAAAATGAAGCAGGTTGTAGGTTGATGGAGGGGCTACATGTTGGACCTGTTTCAACAAATGAGAGAAAATGTGCAGCTTCTTTAAATCTTAGCTAAGAATCTGAGCTGGATGCAAGAGGTACTACTGTGCAAATTAACCTGCACCAGAACATTGCAACATATGTCCCAGTGCCAGCTTAATTTATGCTTTGTTCTTATAACGTGTGGTTTTTAAGTGTGTCGTGTGTTTTTACAGTGTTTGTATATTTTAATCCGCATGAACTTCCAACTTAATCAAGGCAATGATGGACAGCTGGCGCTGATTGAACTCAATTCCCCCAAGGTGCGCAGCTGGCAGGGCAGCGCTGATTATTTAATTGAAGCAGGTGCAACAGGAAGAGGGAGGGGCCAAGAGAAGCACACGGAAGGGGAAGTAACGGGCAGCACGGATGTCGGGACGAATACAGAGGCTTGATACAATACCTGCTAAACAGCTAAGTAAAGGAAAACTATCAAGCCTAAACCCACACTGGCGTGTGTATGGTTTTGCCCTGCCGTCATGGTTGGATACTGAGGCTAGTAACTAGACCGAGCCGCTCAGCAGCAAAGCGGAGCAGCACGAGCAGAAATGAGAAACGCTGTATGGAGGTCCAACCGTGCCACAGAACGAGCATAACGTTGCCCACTTATCAATAAGTGACTTGCTTTTTATCATTGGGATTTTTTTTTTTTTTTTTGCGACTTTCAACCGGGGACTTCTGTTTTGTTTTATTTTACCTTGGTTTTAGAAATAAGACATTTTAAGTTAAATGCTGCACTCTGTTCTTTTTAACAGTGGAAACCCAATATATTGCTGGTATCCTTTTAACCTCACCTAGGGTGACACATACAAGCCTACTTCAAAGTGTTCTCACCAGATAACATCACAGGAGAAAGATTGTTCGAGTTATTTTTCAACATAGTCTCATTTAACTTCAATACATGTGGTCCACCAACGTTCAAGCTCAGCTATACCTTGAGCCTCCAGATGTTCAACATGCACCATGTCACTCTGAAAATGGTGACTACAGAAGAGGGATTTCAATTTGGGAAAAACTCAGATGATTACTTGTGTACCTTGACACTAGGTTAAACTGATTCAATTCCAAGTACGGTGGTTAATTTAAATTGAACCTTTTATATGCCCAAGAATCATCTATATCAATGGAAGAGGAAGATTTATGGTGAAAACAGTTTCCGCTACATTGCCCAGTTCTGTTTAGTGCAGTAAAAGGAAATTTTCAGTGTGGGGGCACTGCTGATGCTCCAGGAGGAATGACGGCACTGAAGAAATATCACTGTAATAATATTCTCTGTTGTAACCCACACAGTCAACAGAATTTGAGTAAGTGAATCATTTTTTTTTCTGAATAAATATCTGCTCTTCTGTGGAGAAAATACTTTGATAAAATGCAAAGCGAAGACTACAAAGTTATTGCTGAAAAGTTACTCAAACAAGTGGACTAAAATGACAAGATTTGTAACTTAAGCTAACAACATCAGATGCAACACAATTAAAACCGTTGTTGATCTCTGTTAAGACGGTGATTTAGAACAACTATAGAAAGTCATCCCTACTAGGGTAACACATAAATCAGCCACTAAGCTCATACATAGAAACAGATTTGAGCCTGTTGAGTAGATGGATGAGCATATATTTGTCTATGGCTGTACCACAAAACTTTCCCTGAAATCGCATATTATTCTAAATTAACAAGAGATGTATGAAAAAGACAGATTAGCCTTTGGTATTGGAAACAGATTTTTTAAGCTTTGGACAAAGAAGGGCCAGCTGTTTCCAGTTTTTATGCTAAGCTAGGCTACCCATCCTGCAGCTCTCACCAGTGTGCAAGATTTACGAGGATCTTGTTACAAAAATGGAAAATAGTCTTCAATATTGTGCTTTCATTAGCGTATAATCTCCTGTAGCTATGAGTCACTGTGTTTATAACTTTAAGTCATGTCCAGCCCTGGGGCTGAAGACATCTGTACTGTACTCTGTGTATATTCTGATCTGCTGCCAAATGCATGTGTGTGTTTGTGTAGGAGGCTGGTGCTGAGCATAAACTGATTCTCAGCTGTCCTTTCATTGATATAGAAGTGGAAAACGGGAACAAAATTACATTTGCTATCTCAGCATGGCACTCGTCCCCTCCAGAGATCTTCCCTCTCCCTCCTCTCGTTGTCTTGCTGACTCCTTCTGTAGTAACCATGGAGGAGTCTGGATGTCTGCTTCTATCTGTCTTCCTCTCTTTCCCCAGGTTTCTCTCTTCTCCATTACCCCATTCTCTATTGGATAATGAGCCTGCAAGTGGGCTGTAAAATGACCTCTTTGTTGTCCCTTTGTGACTCCCGAGTACACAGGAGGGCATAATGGCTCCCACTTTGCATGGTACACTCCTTCAATTTTGCTGAGCATGAAACTCTTTAGAGCTGTCACACCAGACAACAGGGCCATTGTCTGAGCTCTCCAGCAGGATGGCTGTACACATGTTTCTGTGAAGAGGACACTAAAACATGCTGTAAGTGGAGTTTATGTCAGAGCTGCAGACAATTTAATTCCTCTGCATGCTGTCATCCCAACTTCTATGTTCGCAGAAAAGATCTGCAGTGTCTTTCTGCTCTTTATCTCACATTTCCATGGTGGAAAGTATATTTAGTAGCATATATTTAGTAAGAAATGTTTGGTAATTAACTTTTTTTTTTTTAACTTGAGTATTTCCATTCAATGCTGTTTTATACTTCCACTCCCCTACATTTCAGGGGAAAATGTTGTACTTTCTTCTCTACTACATCTATCTGACAGCTTTAGTGGCTTTTAGGAAGTTTTTTTTCCTTTTACACAATAGAAAGCTTCTAAAAGTTGAAGATTAAACCAGTGCTTTCCAATCTTTTGTGCTTCTGACATTTTCCAAAAAGCAGTGCGTTGTCAGGTTCACATTTCAGATGTCTAAGAGGTGTTAACAGCTCCAGCAAATACTTATTTTTCTCTCTTAACTCCTGCCATAGTTTTATTTCAACAATTGTTCAAATAATCCCAAATCTCACCAATAAAGATTAGAGAAAATGTCTAAAAACTGAAAACAGATTGGTAAATCAGAACTGTGTTCCTTCCTTTTCCATTAATCATGAGATCCAAAAGCGTTTGAATGTTTCTCTCATTTTTCAGCACATATTTTGGCTTCTGAATACAGACAACAGCAGTACAGCAATAAGAGTCTTTACTTTTTGAAAATTTTCTTTAGACAAGAGAGTTCCTCGAATGAGCACTTTTGGGGACAAAAAGAGAACTCGTCAAAGTCACCTCAGCGGCATTGTGTACTTTACTGCTGTGTAGCTCAGTCTGGCAAGACGACGCATCTTTCACTTGCAAAGCTGAGAAGAAGGAGCTGGAATTCATGTAGGACTAAAGCAGCTACTGATTATGTGCAAGAGTCTGGCAAACATTTAAGAAGTTTTGTGTCCTCTGCACACATAATTTGGAGCAGGAGTGCTTGTTCTTAAACCTCAATGTCCACAAGAGAATGAATAGGCCAAGCGTCATAATGGATGATGGGTAGTGGAAGAGGTAGTGATGCTTTTATCAGAGGGACATACTGTAGATGCTTCCTTGATTCAAGATTTTGTTGAATGCAACCTGAAGTGAACTCATTTAGGCAGTGAGTATCTTCAGACACAGACTAACTCAAATACTGTCTTTACATTATCACTGTTTTGTCTCTGGTAATAATAGAAAGGAGTCTCAGCAAAAATTGGTTCTGTGCCCAACTCTTATTTATTCCTCATTCACTGACTTCTGAAGGAAATCAACTAGCAACTGTCTGATTTGCCGATGGAGTTGTTGGTGAGTCATCCATTTCTTTTCTTTCATAAAGTCCTGTATATAAATGGAAACATCTCAGGCAACTTCATATTGTGCTTACTTGAAGGTGGAATGACTAGCTGACTAATAAGTGAGTCATACTTCACTCCTTTTACATTTGTTCAGACAGAGTCTTATTATAATTATGTCCTAACTGGACACTTGAGCCTCACATTGCCGATTTCCCCTCTAGGTACCAAGCAGTACCTATAGCGGTGAGAAGAAGTACTGACATTTCAGAACAACAATCAACACAGTGGGATCCTAAAATGTCACAAATGATGCATAAGACCGATGTCCCTCCAGTTGGCCTAAATGAGTGACCCAACCATTGCTTTCTGGCTTTCTGATGTCTGACTCTATCCTTGGAAACTGTTCCTCATTCACAAAGTATTTTAAATCGTGTTCTATGCACAAAAGCAACAGCTGTAGGTGATCAACGCTTGACTAATAGAGCAGCTTACAGTTGGCAGGTGTAAAGTACACTCCTGCTATTTTGTGTTTCTTCTTCGAACAAAGATGGTTGACAACCTCAAAAACACCTTGGTGCGAAATAATCTTTAAACCCGTACCTGGCTGCATATATAAAGCACTGGCATTGAACACTAATCCACCACAGACGTCAGATGACAAGCCAGTAGGTGGGACATTTTGAGTCTTTCCACATTCCTGCCATCCCACGGGATCTTTTCATATAGCTGTCAAAGTTTTGTTGAGAGAGATGTACTGTGCTTGCCTGTCTGTTCTGTTCTCATCTGTCCCCAGGTGAAGAGGTTGTGGGTGCACACATGAGAAGTTCTTGTGGATAAAAAAACATAGGTTTCTGGTGTATTCTGTTGAGAGAGTAATGCTGCACGAAGAATGAAAATCTGCCAAAGCACTCAAATCGGCTGTTTTTTTAGGGTCATATTAATGTCATCTGGCATAGCCTCAGATTCAGCTGGATTTTCACCAGTATCAGTTTTGATCACATCAGAAACTGGCTCAGTCACTCCAACTCTGCAGAACACAGGGAACTTGCTCATCTATTGCTGTATAGATTGTGGATATGTGGGACATAAATGATGACTGTTCCTTAAATGTTGTGCCAAAGTCAGCAAATGGGTACTTTACCTGCTGACTCTAAGACAAATGTGGCCTGACAAGTCCAAGAAACGGAGATCTATGCACCGTTTCTGACAATTTATGTTGTAATAAGGCATATTTTCTTTCATTCTTTGGAATTCCATATTCAGCCACATCAGCAGAGGAATACACTGCATCAATGGTTGCAGAGAATTTGAAGTTTCAGAAGCATCAGTGATCTATCTCCATATAATATGTGGCAATTTAAATAGTCAAATGTATTCTGGTGTGTCTCAAGACAGATGTATGTTTGTAGTTTTGATATTTTATCAACCAAGTACTTAAAGGAATGCAGGATTTTGTGGGTAACTACAGTTTTTAATGCTGGAATAGACATTTTAGCATGAATCCACCAACAACAATGTTGATATTCAGTGTTGATAGTCTTTGGAGTGAAATTATTACTAAGATAACTTCTACTAGGATTGTCTTGCTTCAGTAATATTGCCGTCATTACAGAAAATGAAAAAAAAAAAAATGCCAGGAAAAATTAAATGCAATTTTGCATGGTAGCAAAATGTTTTTATCAGCTCGTTGACCCTCGAGGACTATTTTATCATTCTGTTGTTCCATCAGTGCTCTGAAGGGCGGTTTATCATTATTTCGCATTTTGTGCAACTTCAGACACATGTAAGATCAGCTGAAGAACATTGTACAGTTACAACATAGCCATGAGGTTTGTCACTGTGAATGTCCTGAATGTTTTCCGGTTTTACTCCTAATTAGTGGGGTATTATCAGATGCTATTAAATGATTTTACTGCCAGATAAATATACACTTGAGCAGCTGCTTTTCTGTCTGTTTGGCTTCCTCATGAGACAGAAAGCAGTGACGCATAAACTATTAGCGTCTTAAAAATAGCCCAACACTCAGAATCACAGATCTAGTGGGATGCTTTTTTTTAAAAAAAAAATTATATATTGACTCAATGCAAAATGCAGCTTAGAAAGCCTTTTTACTGATTAAAATGTGCAATATTTTTCAGTATACAGCTAACTATCAGTTTTATTTTCCATATCAAATGTTTGATATTTTGTGACAACATATTGTAAATTAGTATATTTGCATGCAGGTCCAATTAAAGGTGATTGCAGACATTTGGCTAAACAGTCTGTACATGTTCTTCCTGTTCCTTATATGCCCATCTGACATTGAAATGTTTCGCTACATTCTGTATATACAATTAATTATTTTCTTTCCTTTACAGGCTTCTTTAAATAGACATTTTACAATTTGAAGGTGAAATCAGATGCAGAGCTTCCCATTTCTTATTAGTGTTGACAGAATAGATGTGTGTTATAAAAGCAAATGCTAATGTACAAAATGCTAATCAGAAAACAACAACTACATTGGATGGACACAGGATTCTTACAGATACTTTCAATCAGATCTGCATGCAGAGTTTTGAAGTTGTTTTGTCGGTGAAATATTTGCAGCCAGCAGCAGGGATATGTCTGCTGCATCTGCAGCCTCCACAATTTTCTACACGCCTCACACGGCGGTATCTTCATTTATTATTTAAATTCGAATGGGATTTAATGGTAATTGACCTAACTGATCATTTATCCAAAGGATGATCTTTAAATCTCCATGTTTCCTCTGGATGATCAAAATAAATTCTCCTATGCCAGTAGGATTTTTATAGAGGGATCCCAATCCTAACAAGCCAAATGCTTTTTCTCAAATGTTACATGGTACTTATAGAAGTGCCACTGTACCTTATAAAAATATCCTCAAATGCCAATGTGAATTCAACCTTTTACAGTCAAAAGCAGTAAGGAAACAAATTTAAAGCTGCAATGTGCAAGATATTATGAACATACATATAGTAGCAAACAACTATTTTCTATGTAAAGATATAGTGTGTGTGTTGTATTCCCACCTTGTATGATCTGGCCACATTAATGCAATGTTTTTGTATGTGTCAGGGACCTGGTCTGCGAATTAGCTGTTAGCTATTGACCTATGAACATGGCATTGGTTATTGTAACAATGCTTCTTGTTCTGTCCCTATTACATAAACGTATAGAATGCATGTGAGTCCCTCCCTTTGAAACTACTGGCCAGATTGCAATGGAAACGCAAAAGCACAGTTCAGATGCTCCACTCTCATTTATGTTTTGAAGGGAGTGTATTTAAAAATCAAATAAAAAAAATAAAGGCTGACAAAATCTGATTTAGAATGGGTGGTTGGATGCATAAACCAGTGAATGAACTTACAGCCAAAAAACAAAAAACAACAAACAAATCAGAATTTTGTCCCATGACTGACAAGAGATCATTGGAATCAGAATTAAGTTTAGTTTTCTGTTGCTGTTTCTTTTGGGTTTACACTTGCTCTCTAAATAGGGTTACACACAAACTGAAGTAAGGAGCTTGATTGAAGTTAGGCACCAAGATTACATGTTTAGGCTGTAGAAAAATGTCATGGTTTGAATTAAAATATGACCTTTTCACTACATGTTTAAAGCATCTCCTCCATTTCCTGGAGTAACTAGGGGGAGTCCAGCCTCATCTAGTATAAGATTAGCTGAAAAACAGTGAAGCAAAAATCAGTGGTAAAATACGTTGATTAGAAACATATTTGTGATATGTTACAGACAATTGTAATTTGTCAATAAAATGGTTTTCTTTATAACATAATAGAAAATGCAGTTTAGTTTAACTATTTTGCTGTGTGATGCTCTAGCATCACCCAGAGGCTCTGCATGTTGCACAGAGAAGCTTTAACACAGTTGATATCTGCATCCTTTGTGCTTTTAATTTTTCCTCTTGTTTGTCCACAAAGTTAACTTTATAACCTCTAACTCTGAATGAAATAAACATGTTTTGGCCCGGTGGAAGGTCAGGAGCAGTGTGAAGGCTATCACTTCGATGTGTTTTGCTATTTTTAACTGTAAACACTCTCCTTACTGAACAAAAGCAAATGCACTATGACAATATTTCACAAACCTTGAAAATAGTTTTTTTGGCATGTTGCTGTTGAGTGATCACATGATTATTGCAATAATTGCATTTTATGAGAGTGGTTCCCAGCATAAGATGATGAGACATGGGATGATTTTATCATAACTGGGTCAAGGTCTGCATATATTAAACATCCCTTAAAAAAGGCCAGCATGTCCATGTTATGGTTTTATGAATTTGCATTTAAAGTGACATATAGTTAGCAAACGTATGTTGACATCCGACTCCATTACCCTGCTAATGGCCTTGCAGTTTTTTCTAAACCTTCAGGGAACCTATAGATAGATGTGCATTTGCCAACATCTTCAGGCTGAACAGATTCATTTTATCTACCTGCTTAGTCCTCTTCTCAGTCATATGGGACTAAAACCTATTCTAGTGCACTTCATGACTCAAGACAATGAGATCAGAGAAAAAAAAAGTGCTTTTAGCCCTAGTTTATTTTTCCACTCTGTATCATTTTTAAAAAAAAAAGCTGAGATGACGACATAAATTCACCCTCAAAGTTATTCACCTCTTTAGCCCTTAAATATTTATTTATTTTTTAAATTACTACCCA
Source organism: Amphiprion clarkii (assembly GCA_027123335.1). NCBI lineage: Eukaryota > Metazoa > Chordata > Actinopteri > Pomacentridae > Amphiprion > Amphiprion clarkii. The sequence continues at coordinate 8,525,729 of CM049578.1, forward strand.
AAAAACATCACTTTTGGCCAAAACCGGTAAGGTCAAAGTGAACTATCTTGGTATCTATGAATAAGATACACTTGAAAGAGTTTTAAAATACAGTAAATCTCCTGGTCCCATTATCAGAGTTACATTTGAACTCAAGCAGGAAGGGAAATTTTCATTTCCACCTAATGGAAACTGTAAACTGATAATGATTTATAACATAGAGTCAGTGACACTGATGTTACTGAATCTGTTCTTAAAGTTCCCAAGAGCAACTCTACCATATTTGATGCAACAGAAGTAAAACACATTGCATCTATTTAGGACTGAAGGTATATGTCCACAGGGACGTTTTTTTTCTCACATGGAAATGCACTGCATTGGAATACTGCCTGCTTGGTGGGTGTGCACTAGTGAGCCACAAGGTGGTCACATGACAGCTCTTCAGGCCTTCAGTCCGGTAGAATCGTTGGACCAACATGGCTGATTGGTTGCAAACTTTCTCTTTTATTACAAAAACAGATCAGTGAAAAGTATTTCTGAAGAGTAAAAGTATTTCTGATGCAAGAAATAAGCTGTGCAGTTGCTGAATCTGTCCTCATTGTAGTTCAATAATGGCTAGTTTAGACGTTTAACAAAAGTTTCGCGAGGCGTCAGACCTTCGCTCCCTGTGCCTCAATTGCATAAAGTAGAAGTCACTACTTTATGCAAATGAGCTCCAGGACGATGCACCACAATGCAGCTCAAAACACACCTCAACGCAACCACCATGCAATGCGATGCACTTCACATAGACAATGAATGGGATGCAATAAATTGATGGATCCTGTGGACATGTACCATAGTAGTACTAAACTGGCCCACTTGTCAATGTGCCACAATCTATGACCTTTGAAAGATGGTTGCAGCAGATCCACCCTGGTGTGGTAACGGGACCTCAAGGTTGGATAGTTCTTCGTGTGCAGATTTAGGTATCAGGTGTCTGCAGCTTTACAAGCAACCTCAGACAGAAACATGTCGATAAAAAAGTGTGTCAAGAGCAAGAGAGTTACTGCCTGAGAAGACAGCATCAGCCCATCCATCCATTCATTGGCTATATATACGTTATTGGGTGTACAAACATGAATTATCACGGGTATGACTTTTCCTCATCAGAGAGCTCTGACAGAAGAGATGGGACTGACTTATGTTGCCTCACTGTCCTTGAACATTTGTACAATATTTGGTGTTGTCTATGTAGTTCTTAAAACAGTGTTTGTGTAGCTATTCTTACTGCGAGAAGGGGGACACAAACCCTCCACACTGCAGGTTTAAGCATCTGGTTCACTATGAAACGTTCCATGCGTTTACCAGCTAGTTGCTAATTTAATCTGCTGGCTGTTTGGTACTTGGTAGTGTACAGTAGGTATTTTTGAGTGAAAACAATTCAGTTTGACATAATCAATCTCAGGGCACTTCACATAGTAAGGCTGACATGCTACAATATTATACTAAAGAGAGAAATCCAACAAATCCAATGCTTTCCTGTGATCCAGCTCATGGCAGCTAGAAGGTGAAACTCCTCACCTTAAGCAGAACCAGGCTCAGAGAGGGCAACCATCTGCTTTGACCAGTCAGGATGAGGGGAGAGAGAAGAAGATAGCAGTGAGAAAAAGACCTACAACTGGGCTGGAAACCAGGTGAAAGAGAAACCCAAAAAATCCACTGCTTTCCTTTAGAAAGTCCATGGTGAGAGTTGGGAAGAAAAAGTCTTTATTTACAGCGGAACCAACAACCATCTGCCTTAACCAGTTAGGGATAGGGACATAGAGGAAAGACAAAAGGATAGCAGTGGCAAAAACACATTCTACTGGGCTGGAAATCAAGTTAAAGAGAGTGAAGTTAGTTGAAGTGCATTCTTCTTTCTTTCATGGGTTCACCATTCCATGTTACATTACAGAACTCTTAATTGATCCAAAGGTAATACAACAGAATTGATTACCACAGCTTATTTATGTTGTTGTTAAATTGATGTTCTATGTAAATTTCTAATTTTTGTTGACTTGAACAAGATTCTATGAATCAAGAGAAATTTGACCTTCAGGATAAAGGGAAATTAACTAAATGGTGGCCAACGTCAATGTGAGATAGAGTTTCTTTGTGGGATGCGATATTATGCCGCCACCTTCTAACACCCCACATGTATATAGAAATGTCCGTCCTGAGAAAACCTCAGAAGAACCACTAATTAGCCTGACATGTTAAAGCCATCAACATAGCATTACATCCACACAAACACACCTGCGCCATCTGCGTGAGGTTCCCCAGACAATACAAGGAGCAGCGATGTGTTTCAGTGTGGGTGTGTTTTGATGCAGTGTTTTCCTAGTGTCCCTACCCCTTTCCCTCCCTGAGGTATTCCAGTGTTGTTCTCGTGTGCTAATTGGCTTAATTACAGGGAGTCTAATGTGGAGTGAGGGGACGCATTCAAGTCCCACAGCTTCCCTCCTGCTTGTTTTGTCCATAATATTATTAGAAGGTATATATTAGAATGAAAACAAGCACAGACATATTCAGATTTTCTCCATCTTTTGAAAACACATATTTACAATCAGGAGCTCATACTCAAGGGTAGGTTCAATTTGCATTGAAGGGTTCTTTCTACTGTAAATTGCTCAGCTCAATGTCAGTTTTTCATGCTGTCAGTTGTGTCGGATAAAGGCATGGAATATACTGGAGGTCAGTATAGGAGTTTTAGTGAGATTTTTTTTGATCCATCTGCAGTCTGACCACTTCAGATCAGTGTTATTGATTGAACACATTACATCCTTCGCTTCCTGCTGTACTTAGAGTAACCTCTGAAAAAGTAGGTTTAGGTTGACCTCCCATGGTTTAACTTTACCCATCAATATGGAACAGCATGTTGCTATAAATTGTGCAGTTGTGACTGGTTTCCTCCTACAGTCCAAAAATATACTAAGGTTAATTGATGATTCTAAATTGAAGGTGTGAATGTGAGTGTGATTGTTTGTCTCTATGTGTAGCCCTGTGATAGACTGGTGACCTGTCCAGGGTGTCCCCTGCCTTCACCCTAAGTCATCTGCGATAGACTTCAGCCCACCAGCGACCCTAATGAGAATTAAGATAATGATAGATAATGGTTGGATGGTGCATTTGTAGTTGCAGTTGTTCCTTTTGTATTATTATTTAAATGTGAGTGTGTTTAACTGATGTCAAAGATGTAAAGCAGAGAGGCTACTCAGTTAGATGATGAGTATCCTGCCTCGAATTTAACCCAGAGGCCCGATTCACCAGTTGTACATCAAATATTAATTGTGACACATTTTAGTGATCAAAACAAACACTTGTACGACCCGGGCCTGCACATGTCCTGTAGGATTTGCCAGTTTATTTGCAGAAAGATCAAGGAGGACGTTCACAACCCAGAGACCATGTCTGAGCAAAACCGGGGTCAGGGTCTCCTTCCCACTGATAATAAACGATGGTGCCTGAGTCAGCTCCATTTGCTGAAGAAGACTGCGAGATGTAGCTGGACCTGAAGCTGATTTTGTTCTACTTACTTTTCCCTGAATGCTGCATGTCTCTACTTTTTGTCTTCATCTTTACCCTCCACCTTGGAGGTCCATGGACCAGGACGAGGCCTTATCTAGTAATACAAAGCAAACGGTCACCATTTATTGCACATTCAATGAAGATGTTGCCGAGAACTTTTATGACTTGAATGGAAGCTGCAGTTGTTTCATGTTGTTTCATTTGGCAATTTCAGAATAGCTTCCGTAACTCATTTACTGTCTGAATTTATGAAAGTAAAAATGTCCATTTTACCTGGAGTTTCTCAAATCTCATTTCTGGTGTCTGCTTACCTCATCTGTGTCTGACAATCACAGAACTTCTTAGTTCTTTTGCATCCTTGTTACCAGGTCAGATCATCCACACAGCCTGAGTGAGAATCATGTCTGAGATGCAGCTCAAGCTTCCCTGCAGCGGTGAGTCATGAAGAATTTTTGCTTAGAGACTGTTTTTCGTGGTTAAAGCATGCGGTTCTCAGCAAAAATACACAGTGAAAGATCAGCTGATAGTCATATTACCATTATACTGACAGCATTACATAACTGATATCTGTCTCCATAGTTTTCATGTCAGTGTATCTGCATCTGTCACAGACACACAAAACAATATATTTTTGTAACCCTTTCAGCATTTCCAAGTGGAGGCCACATGCAGATTATATAGTCATAGCAGAAACACAAAGTAGCCTGTTGTCAGCCAGTAATAACAGAATACTGGATAAAGCCTATAATTTTCTGGAACACTTTCTTTATGTCTTTGCTCTAAAAGAAAGTAAACTAAATTCATTTTCTAATGAAATAAAATCAAAAGCAAACTCAGCGTAGAAAGATACAGTTGGCAGTACCAAAGCAGAAACTCTAAGAATGTGGGCACAGAATAAGGTGTGCAAGTTGCAGCAGTTCAACAGTGTGTCACAAGGCTTATCCATAGAGCCCAAGGTTGCTTATTTTGGTCCAACAGCTGGGAAGCATTGACTGAATTTTGAGAAGCTTTTTACGTGGAAATCTCAAAAGTAGGTATCTCATTCAAAAACGTGGACAATGTGAGCAGCTGTGGCTCAGGTGGTAGAACAGTGTTGTTCACAAATCACAAGAGTGGCTCATGGAGGGACCAGGCCTAAAACATAAACATGCTCTTGATCAAGAGACTGAACCCCAAGTTATTCCTGATGGCAGGCGAGTGTGTAAAGCACTTTGTGGAACATGGGTAAGATTAAAGGTGTTATATAATTGCAGACCATTTCATAAAAGTGTTTCCTGCAGGGTCATTTTATATTTTGGCCAATACATTACACAGGATACACCTTAAAGACATCTAGGGCTACTTTATGAGCTCCTTTGACAGCACTTAAAATAGTTAAAGTTGTGCTGCAGTGATTAGGAGTTCAGTGTAGCAGTTCCAAGGACACTCACAAGAGACACATAAAAAAAAGAAGGGACAAAATTGAGGCAGTAGAGCCTGCAGTTTGTAGAAGTTTTGTCCAAAGTGTTAGTCAAGTTTCAGAAACAGCCAATCCTACACTTCCGATGATGCAGTGGAATGGTATTTTTTTAGACGCTCTGTGCCGAGTAAAGGCGTAGCTCTGTCAAACTCCATTCCATCACTTTCTAAGGTTGATTTTCTGTCTCAAGCCCTATCCCAGATAACCCCGAAGAAGGAAATCACAGTTGTATTGGCAGCCACAAATAAACACAGGTAGCATACCACCTCATTAGCACTCATGTACAATATCCATTACTGCACAAGAGCAGATGAAACTGTTACCCAATTAACCACTTCCTATTCATTCACATCAGTGCCTGATTAACCTTCTTCAGCTCACCCTGCTCTTTTATTTTGTTTTGTGTTCCTGCCTCAGTTCAGTGCAGATGGCGTAGTGTAATGGGGAGCACTAATTGGAAATAATTGGTGCTCTGACAAAGTTCGCCAAGGTCCGAAATCAATAGTGGCACTTTAGCGGTGCTGCTATGCACAGACATGGCAGCTCTGGTTTGAGTATAAGTCCCCCTGCTTTGCATGTAGTAACATAATACAAAACACAATGAAATGTTTAATATAACTACTTAATATATCAAGGAAGCATAGATACACTTTTAATGTTATCGACAAGTAAAAACACACAAATAAATGCATATACACACCTAAATAAACAAGGATAAAGGAATGGTCTCACTGTGATACACAGTAACTAAAGAAAACAAGTGCAGTCAGCTTTGCAGTAAAACAAAAAAACAAAAAAAACCTTTAAAGACACAGAAAAGTGTGCAATGTAAAAGTGAGTTGAAAAGGCTGCAACCCAGAGCTGCAGGGATGGTGACCTGGATGAAGCAGCAGTTTAAAGTGACTGACAGTAATCACACACCACCCTCTGCATCCCCTACATCAAGCCCATCATTACTTAAAGCAAACCACCGGGTGTGTGTCGCTTACACCGAGTTGTAAGAGGACACACCGTGGTGGGTGGTTTTTGATCACAAAGCCGTGTCTCAGCAGCCACATCCAACACCAGTGGAGGTCTGCAGCTGTGGACAGTGGAGATAAGAGGCCTCAGCATCCATGAACTAGTAGACCTGTGGAAACCAGCGTGGAAGCTAACATACAACCAAACGCTGTATTTTGGTTATGTACTCTGATGGCTTGTATTTGATGTAATGAACTGAAACTTTCTATTCAACAATTTTCTTATTTCTGTTGATAAAGTATCACTTGCCAGTACATTTCACTTTTCACATTTCATCGTTTTACCACCGAGGTTTGATACTCAGATTCATGGACTGTGCTGTAGTTGTTGACATGGGCATAGGCGTTTCCTTTTGACAGAAAAGGCAAAATTATAGTTGCAAACATTTTGTTTTCACAATGCTCAGTCTTTAAGGATTTGGAAAGGGGGTATGGGGTAGGTGATGAGGGCATTGTTTCTAATTTAAATAATTTTTGTACTTTGTGTAACATTATATCTATATAATTATTTAAATTGTGTAATCATTTATCATGCTTGATTAATTAGGAAAAGCAGATTTTGATAAAGTGCATTTGATATATATATATATATATATATATATATATTAAAAAAAATTAAAATAAATATCAGCCCCCCTAACACCAACAACCATGCCACATTCAAAGTCCCTTAAATCCCCTTTCTTTCCCATTCTCATACTCTGTTTCGGCAAGTTGTCTTGACTACATCCACATGCCTAAATGCATTTAGTTTTTCCCGATTTCAATAGAAATTGTAAATTAATCTATTAATAACACACTATAAATCCATACTTAATTAAAAGACTTGCTTCAAAATATTATAGTATACATGGTAAAATAAATACAGTATAAATGCATAAGCAAACATGCACGGTGTACTTAAATCACGCTGATTTTAATGATCTAGTTAGAAAGGTAATTAGGCGACCAGTAAACAAGCAGTCATGTAAATACAGTAGAACAGAAGGGGCAGTCTTCCCTACAGCGTGGGGAGAATAGAGAATATGGAGAGTATAATGTTAAATAAAACAGCTGCAGTCGAGTACAGGACCTTAAAACTGTGCTGTTAAGGATGTTTCTGCTCGCCTTGGACATGAGCTGCTCATTAGCTCGCAGCTAATGATTACATTTATTGGTTAATTATGTTTAAAGTCATCAGAGCAACAGGTGCTGAATATAAATGTTGTTTATGTGCATTTGTGAATAATTTTATGCACGAGGTTAATCGTCTGCTCATGTCGAGTTTTATTCATGCTCCGCGGTGTGTGTGCGTGCGTGTCGGCTTTGGATGCATGCGAACACACTCGAGCAGGAAAACATGTGTGCGGGCGCGTATTTGTATCTGTGTGTTAGTGTGCATCGACGTCTAGAATATGTATGTATGAATAAATGCCTAAGTTGCAGCGGTGAGACTCCACGCTCCGCTGCACGGCGGCGATAAGGTCATTAACTCCCCCTCCCCGGCAGTCAACAAGCACCTGTTACCCTCACAGCCTTAAGACACACAAACACACTTTGCATTCAGACACCTCCGTCCCTGGCAGAAGCTCTTTTGTTCTCACCGTAGTCGCTGACCCAGAGAGAACTCAACTCAGCCCGCCCACCCCCATACTGTCAAAAAAGAAAACACCTTAATAGGTCAACGCTTGAAACTCTCAGCTCGGTTTAACAATTAACTGCGCATGCAGTTACTCCCTCTGACACTGATTTAATGATACATTTCTTGCAGAAAAATTACAAAGAAGAAAACAGGAGTTGTGCTAATCTGTCATTACAAAGGTAACCATTAGTGAAAACACATTTTAAATAGCTGTCTTTGATTTGATGGCTTCTCAGGGGTGTCGAGAATAAATGAACACAACTGCATCAGAGAGGCCATGAATGAAATGTTCTTCTTCTTCACATGTGGAAGAAAATGTATCAGTTTTAAACATCGCTTCACTGACTTTTGATAGCCGTAGATTTAGTGTAGAACGCTGCTAAAAATCCAAAAACATGGAATCCAAGGAGGTAAAACTCAAAATGAATGCCAGGGAAATATCAGTTATAGTTTGCTACTGAGGAGGAAAACTTGCGTGCAGCAAATGTAGCTTCAAACTTTGACCAGGAAGTCAGTTTATAAAATGTGATGGACGTTTACAACTGTACCAGATGCCTGTGAACATGAAGTGTAACACAAAGAACCTCGGTCTCATCTTTGACTGTGACCCCTCCTTTGAATCCCAGGTGAGAAGCATCACTAGAAACGCATTTTATACCCTCAGAAACATTCGTGTTTTTATTTCTAGCAGACTCGGCTGTCTTAATGCCCCGTTCTTAGACCTCCAAAAGAAACCTTTAAACAAACTTCAGATGATCCAAAAATGTTCCCCAGAGTAGGAGAAAGAATAAAGAGATGCTGCATTCTGTGGCATCGACCCTCATCTCTGGAAAAGTCTTCCAAAGGAAGAAAGAGCATCTGATTCAGAAGAAGTCGAAACCTGAAACTTAGCATTGAAGGCTTCTCTTTTTTTTTTTTTTAAACTTAGGTTTATAGAATTTACTATTAGCAGACCTATCTGCTACTTCATGTATGGATTTTTTGTTTTTTGTTATGTTTCATCATTATTGTTTTTGTATGTTTATTGCATTTTGTTCTGATACTGTTAAAGAAGTAAAATACTTGGGTGAGACCTGTAAAACTATAAATAAATGTATTCTCATTATGAACAGTGTACTTGTGTTAATTTACATTTATTTTTAGCATTGGTCATAGACTGTATGTAAAGATGGATGACATGTCTCCACTTCCTTCCACCGTATTAAAGCAGAATCAGAATATTCTAGAAATAGCTACAGAAACATACCAATTTATTAAAATGTTATCAGACACATGTATTGGTTTTTATGCAATCTTAATACAGATGTTATTTAAACTATCTTTTTTTAATCTTTTCATTTTGACTTGATACTAGTAATTTAAATTGTACCTCAAAGAGGACTTTTTACATCCAGCTCCAGTTTTATTTCATAAATTTAGCTTAAGAGGTTCATATTTTAAATTTTGGTCTTGTAATTTAGACTGTTTTACCCCTTAAGAGTTTGACATAAATAAATAATTCAACATTTTGAAGTTTTAGGGTTAGGGATGAATTTTGATTCATCATCTGATATCTCTGACTTCTTAAATATATTCATATGTATATGACTTTATATAGCAGAATTTTGAATAGACTTCTTAATGTCAAATTAAAAGGTCATATAAAGTATTTTTTTGTCTTTCATTTCATAATTTTAACTTTGTATGTCACAGGCTTCTTATAACTTGGACTATTAATCATAGGTTTTACATATACTATGTCAAAATATCAGGAATAAATTAAAAACCTGTTTATTTTGAGGTATAAAATCAACTTTTGATTTCTATTTGTATTGATTCTATAATTTTAATTTAGTAAGTCAAAAGCTATATTTTTCATCTCATATTCATTAAACAAATATTTAATTTACTCTCTCAAAAAACCTATTTGTCTCACAATTTACTGTTTTATGTCATGTGTCTTACTGTCTTGCTCATCTTTTGTTTTTAAAAGGTTTTTAGTCCTAATTTTCCTTTTCTGTTTAACAATTTTGGCTTGGTAAGTAATTACATGAATTATTTTTGTCAGAATGGACTTTCCGACTCTAACTAATACCATCAGTGGAGTGAGAGCGTTCTTTCTATCAGATTTTACCGCATCGTCTGTCTATCACATATCAATCTGCTGCTGTCAGATCTGAGAACTGCTCCTTTCTCTGCTGTGATTTCAGTGTCAGATCGATGCTGCCCTCCTCCACCCCGTTCACCTCCAATTTTCATCAGAGCCAGCTTCCACTGAGCTCATCAGTGGTGCTGCTTCACATCACATCCATCCTCATATTCGGCATTGTTCTCCTCCTCTGCTCCACCACCAGCGTCGAGACTTCATATTCCTGTGCTGCGCCTTCCATCGCTACCTCTTAATGACCCCCAGCACATATTTATTCATCTTTTCCTTACCGCGCACACCCAAAATCGTTTAATTAATCTCTAAGCCTGTCTTTCATTTGAATCTCTTGATTGAAATTACATCATGTCACTAAGCCATCAGCTTCTGTGATTGTTTCATATCATCCCACTGGGAAATTGGTGTCGTCTTCTGTTTATCTAGATACTCTCAGGTCCTAATATTTGCCTGAGGACTGTGGATGGAAGCACACATTCATTAGTATTTTCACATATTTTTGTGGTAATTTGATCAAAATTGGCGCTACATGTAAACACTGTTGAAAAGGTCTTACAGGACAGTTTAAATAAGCATCACATTGTACTCAAAACCTCAACATGTGTTCATATCATTGACTAATTGACATATCATCCTCATTTGAGAGGTGAGCGCTGTGCTTGAGAGACTTGTAACATCCTGGGCATTTGGATGTGCAATCAAAGCATTGAAATGAGCAGAGAAACTCGTTTCAAAATGTTTATAAAGTGCAGGACATTAGTAAGCTCTCCGGAGAAAATGCCGCAGGATGTTTGACATTAATGCATCTAATCAGCCTCACTAACCTGACTCCACCCATTCAGCTGCCTTTACCTTACAGATCCGTGGGGAAATCAAGAGGTTAAGCACAAAGCACTGACAGGTGGATGTTTTAAATCTTGTAGCCCTTGTGAGTAAATTCCAGTCTTTCTTTCCTCAGTTGTTTCCCTACGCTTTGCTCCAAACCAGGTGAGTTGTGTTGAGCTAAGTGTGGTGGACATTAAATCAATAAAGGGTTGGATAATGTTGCAGTGGTTCACATTTAGCAGAAAGATAACTCCTGATAACTCACATATGTGCACACACAGATAGTTGGGATAGAGATGGAACCTGACAGTAATTTAAAAAGATAACGAGGCAGGCATTGTAACACACACACACACATGCAAGAGAACACTACAGCACACACAAACCAGGTGGAGGTCAAGAGGTGACACGGTGGTCGCTACAGACTTTTTGGAGCTTTATTTCACACATAAATAAAACATTTATAGGATATAGTTACAGTGTTTTTGGTGGGGACGTAGGGAATGTGTTGGTGTCAGTGGGAGCTGTGAGGTCGGGTCAATGTAATTGGTTTTCTAAATTACATAGTTGTCAGTGTGCTGCAAGAGTAAACACTACTGCTGTGTCCCAGTTCGGGGTCTGCTTTCTCCAAAGTCCATATTTCCTCTGTCAAATACACCGTTACAACCAAACAAGGCATGTCCACATTTAAAGGCGATTGACCAACGCAGGTTTATCCTTGTTGCTTGCCTCCACATAAAAAAACTACAGCAGAATGTAAGAATAATCTCCTGATATGGCTGTATGTCTGTTAATGCAAAGACTCTCTGCTGGGTCACAGATCTTGGAACAGGTGTAATTTGGAAACCGTTTTTATTGTATCTGTCTCCATGTTTCTCTCCAGCTAAATGTCAAACTATGCTTGAGGTACAGTAACTTAGAAACAGTGTCACCATTATAAAATGTGCAAAAATAACACTCACACTGCATTGCATAGTGAAAAGATGACAAATTATTGACTTCGCCTGTCAGGGGTTTTAATGTTATGACTGATTGGTACATATTGGTCAATTTATCAATCTGAATAATAATAAAAAAAAACAAAAAAAAAACAAAACATGACTATAGGCTGAACCACTGGTACTACTGATTGTTGAGTGAATGATTTATTTGGATTATTATGTACATTGTAGATTAATACTGAAGATTAACACTTTTGTGTTTACAACATAATTCCATATGTATTATTTTACAGTTTTGATGTCTTCAGTATTAATCTACAATGTACAAAATAAATTATAAAAAAAACACGGAATGAGAAGGTGTGTCCAAACTTTTGACTGATAGTGTACGTCATAAACTGACAACCAGTTTTAGTTTTCTCCTAAGCCTCTCTGTGTATTTGAATAATTTTTTTAAAGCGTATGGGCCAGATATCTACATTACCGTTCAAAAGTTTCACCCAGACAGTTTCACGCGTTCCATGAAAGCGCACACTTTTGAACATGTGCAAACATAATTACACAAGGATTTTCTAATCATCAATTAGCCTTTCAACACCATTACATAACACAATGTAGCACACAGGAGGCTGGAAATGTTCCTCTGTACCCCTTTGTAGATATTTCATTAAAAATCAGACGTTTCCAGCTAGAATAGTCATTTACCACATTAACAATGTCTAGACTAGATTTCTGATCAATTTAATTTAATGTTATCTTCATTGAAAAAAATGCCTTTCTTTCAAAAATAAGGGCATTTCTAAGTGACCCTAAGCTTATGAAAAACCTTCTTTACTTAAAGTGTGCTCACATACATGAAGACATTCCGCCTCACATCAGACCAAATGGAAATGATTAAAAAGTGATGATTTGCTGCTGAAAGACAACAGCTCCTCTTCCTTCCTGTTTAATTCATGAGAAGTGGAAATCAGAGATGAATTGAAAGCTCTCCAGATTCGTTAGGTTCAGCTAGATCTAGAAACAAAGAAGGCTGTGGTGTGATTGGAGCTCCACAGAGACAGGAGCCTCAGTCCAGTTCCTGATGTGAGTTGGCCACGTTACCGGTTCCAACAGCTGTCTCATTGCTGTGGTTTCCGTTAATAAGATCAACGCATCACTCATTCCTTCATGCAATATACACAAGAGGCCTTATAAAGGCCTGAAAGTTTGATTGCTTGGTTTTTGTTTGATATCACTCTTCTGTCCATGTATCTTGGAATCAGAGCCTTCTGATCAATTGATGGATGCTTCATTTTCTGGCCAGTTTCTCTCTTTTTTTGCTCTGAAACCTTAAGGGCTTACTTTAAAACTACCAACCCTTTCACTCACTCTGTCTCAGTTTCTCATTTCATATAGCCTTCCTTTTCATCTCTCTTCACATTCAAATTCAAGACCTTCATTTACCGACAAGTGAGCGTTTCCAACCAATATCCAAGCATTTACACGCGCTCACCTTTGAGAGTTGCTCAATAAAACCAGTCTTCTGTTGTTGACCTCTGAGCAGCTGCAGTGGAGTTCCAGATGGAAGGTCGGCTTCCTTGCTCAAGGGAATGTCGATAGTTGTTACAGAAGTGGTGTTACTCATCCACTTTTAACACCCACATTTTCCCCATCTCACGGAGCAGAGAAGCCTGAACGCACCGGTAAAAGTATGACTGACTCACTCCCAGACTAAATCGCTTGTCTAAATGTGTACCTTTTTTTTGGCCTTTCTTTTTTTTTGGCAGAGAGAGCAGAGTGAAGAGGAGATGGGACGAGATGAGAATAAAAGATGACACAGGCGAGACAGCCACAGAGCAGCTGAATAGGAGGGGACAAAGGAATGAGAGCAAAGAGGCAGCAGAATGTGCGGATAGGTCAAGAGAGGGGACGATATGAGAAGATGGAGGAGGTGAGGTGAGACAAAAAGAGAAAGGAGTTCAAATGGGGGCAGAAGATTTGCTCGATGATGGCAAGAAAAAGTCAGCTCAAGTAGAAAAAGAAACTTTGATGAGTCTTAGTTTAAAATAGCAGCTTATATCGAGGAAAAAAATATGAATAGCTAGAATGTCATTTCTTTAGAAATAATTCAAAATTACACATCTTGTACTCAGGAACAGATATCCAAGTTTATGTATGTTTCCCTACCAAGAAACTGGAGTTGGTAATTTAATATTCAATCTTGTTCCTAGAAGGATACTGGGGTGTGAAAAACGTAGGGAATTTAACCCTCCTGTTGTCTTCATTTATGAGCACCAAAAAATATTGTTTACTTGTCTGAAAAAAATCCAAAAATTCAGCAAAAAAATCCCCAAATTTTCATAACCTTCATGAAGAAAATTCCAATAATTCCTTAAAAGTTTCCTTTGAAAGTTTTATTTTAAAAAAGATCCCCCAAATTTGGTAAGAAAATTCTTCTAAATTTTTTCAAAAAGAGTGAAAATCTTCCAAAAAAATCCTAAAAATATCTAAAGTGATTACGTATTCATCAGTAAAACCTCTAATATTTTCTTTAAGAACATACACAAAAAATTCTACCAAAATCCAGCAAAATTCACTGGATTTTGGTTGAGTTTTTGTGAATGTTCTTAAGAAACATTTTTACCTTTCTTTTTTCCACAAAAAAATGTTCAAAGATTTCCCAAAAAAGTTGAAAATGTGGATATCAGAAGTTTCACTGTGAAAATCTATTTTTTTCCCACATTTTGAAACTTTAAAACGGGTCAATTTTGACCCGCAGGATGACACGAGGGTTAAAGGAAAATCAGATTAGAAGAGGACTGTGTGTGGGGATCATAAAGTTCATACACTGTGCCTAGAAAACTCAAAAGCCACACCTGATTTATATTTGGCAGCTATCCTTGCTGAAGTACTCGCTGTATGCAGCCATTATGTCCTCCCAACACTCCTACAGTGCTATTAATGCTCCCTAAAAGTCCTGTTATGTAAAGATGTCAAGTACCATCTGAGCATTGAATCTCTGAAACAAAACAAGGACCTTTCAACCTGCATTTCATTTTGGGTAATAGGAAGAAGTCACGGAGCCAAATCTAGTGAATAGCGCTGGTGGGGAGTGATGAATATGCTATTATTACCAAAAGGCGTGTGTACAATCATTGCCACATGTGCAGCAGTTCAGGCCATTTGTGCCGAATGTTGTTCCTCAGATACCTGAGCATGTTACAAAAGAAACCTGGCCTTGACTCGAGAGAGCTAATTCCTGGTGCACAACCATGTGGATGTCGAAGAAAACAAGGAGCATGCTCTAGGTATGTTCCTGGTTGTCCAGTTTTGGAAACTGTGGGCCTTTTCACTGTGAAACCTGTTGTTTTTTCAGTCGACGGTAACTTCAAACCCACTTGTCATCATCAGTGATATTCATCCATCACTCCACAGTGACCCCTAGACGCTCTCCTCTCAGCGTTACAATACTCAAATGTGATAACAAGCGAGCTTGCATGCATCAGCAGGAAGTCACTGATAGTAGCATTGGGCCAAAGTTATCTCTCAACATGCAGTTAGACTACCGACTGATGCAGAATGTGATAATCAACAATTTAACAATTTCTCCTTGGGGATCAATAAAGCATTTCCTCTCTATTTGTGGACCATGGAGAAACTTTGAATGGGCACCTACCAATGGTAAAAAAAAGAAAAAAAAAGCCCTCTTTCACACAAGTTTCACTGTTGATAGTGTAGAGTCTCATGATCTCCTGACTTGTGACATTTCCTGCCAGCATGTGTTGCACAGGCGTGACCATGATGTTCTCTATGCAAGTATAAAGTCCCACAACTTTTTGATCACCCGTTGTATTGAATTGTGAGTGAAAGTCTAAATAATCTCCATGGCTATATTTTTCATCAAACAGTGGCTTTGCAGCCACTTACTTGTGCCTTTATTATCTGGCAGAAGTAAGTTGTCTACCTATAAAGTTAACTGAGTTGCACACAGATATAGACAGTCCAGATGGAAGTCCATGAAATAAAAATGGGTTCATAACACTAGATATGCAACCAAAACTGTATAAATTACTTATGCGTGGCTCCAGTATGGGTGTGAAGCATCCTTTTAGTGCTTCACTAGTTATTACAAATAAACCCACTCACACACAACTGTTTATGCTGCTTACAGTGTTGATACTGTTCTGTATATTGCATATATCTCATAATGTTGTCTATACAATCCACACTTTATACATATTCCAGCATCTCATACTGTTCATATTGTTTAAACTGCAGTTTACCCCTACCTATACATGTGAATTTGTCTACTTTATATCTATAGCTATTATGTTCATATATTTAATGTGTTCATACTACACTGTTTATATTACTTATTCTTTTCAGAGGGCACATTTTCACTTCTGATTACATACTAAACTGCATGTTATTTTCTTAGTAATAGTACTATGTGCAATGGCAATAAAGTTGAGTCTAATCTGATCTAATCTAATATAACAGCCAATAAGGATTTTCCGTCAGTAACAATAATCTTAGCAGCACTCAGGATTGAGGTTCAAGACATGGTGGCAGTTGTACATACACAGACTCAGCATCAAGTAATAAATCAAGGATGCAAATCTTTCCTTGTGGGATCCAGAGATCCCGAGGGTCGGTGTTCTGCGGGTTGGTGACCCTCCATGACAGTCATGGCTCGTTAACCACCAGCCCGCAGAGCTCCAGACTAGAGTACAGTTGGCCCTAATGACTGTCTGTTCTGGGTTCCTTGACATTAAGCATGTTTATTTACCTCTGCTGTAAGACTCCTAATGGCAGAACTCCCAGATCTTAAAACTAGTTTTGTTTCAGAACTGCATTATAGGGTGTTTGGAGAAGTAAATCCTAGTTGAGTGATACTGCAAACAAACAACACAAAAAAAACAGCTACTAAGGATTTAGTTTTGCAATTGGAGTTTGTATCTTTCCATCTGTTTGAAGAAACAAACCATGGATCATTAAAGTGCACCAGAAAACACATTTCTCAAAGCATAGTGTCATATAGATCTTTACTGTACAGGTTTATAACATCAGGAAGGTTTGTGCCAGTAGCATCTGTAAAATCTTTAATACTTTATAGAGGTCTTTCATAAGAGCTGAAGTGTGGAGGGGGTCAGAGTAGAAGAAGCAGGACTTGAGCAGAGACTCAGTGAGAGTGCAGAGAACCGACAGACAGCAAAGAGAGATGAAGAAAAACGGTGAAAATGAGCAAGTATCAGAAGTGAGATGATGCACGAAGGTAAGATTGTGAAGAGCGTTGAGAGAAGTAGAGGCACTTAAAGGAGCAAGATTGCCTTTTAGAGTTCCTCATATGACTCCGTCAGAAGTTCAGACGAAGCTAACACGAGTCTTTAGCACTTTCAGCAAGTTTTATCTCATCACAGAAACACAGTCCAGGAAATCAAAGAAAGCATTTTGTATTAAAAGTACTATCAATTTGGAAGAGATAGATTGTGCGCATACCAACCTTCTAAAGTTTCATATTGACTTTGGCTGAACTTTGAAAAATTTATTTCACACAATGAAGACTAGATTTGGGTGCAAAACAGAGCCTGAATCTATTTTTCCTCTTAACTCATGCAGTGCAATCATGAAAAATGGATCACTTCACAGCAAATATAGAGCAGGAATGATAAGGTGATAATGCTATATAGAAGAGACTCAATCAATGCCTGAAACAGCCACATCAAAATGACCACAAACGGACTCAAAATCACCATAATCACACTCAAGAAAACAATCAAGAAACTCGAAATTACACCAAAAAGAATTTTACAAAAGCAAGAAACTGACTTAAAAAGCATAAATGCACTCTAAGTAAACACTAAAAGACTCAAAACAAACACAAGAGACTTCAAATAATCAGACTCAACATATCCCCAATGAGACTCAAAAACAAGAAAAAAAATGCAAAATGACCATACAGACGAAAAACAAACACAATTACATTTAAAATACAAGCAAAGTGACTCAAACAAGTCTCAAAACAAAGAAAGACTCTAAACCAATTCAAAGAGACTGAAAAGTACAACAAAAACATTCAAAATAACCACAAAGAGACACAAAATAGTTTAAAAAGATGCAAACTGACTACAAGGACTAAAACCAAGAACAAATATACTTTAAATAATAAAAAAGAGACTAAAAGAAACTTAAAGAAACTCAAATCAACCACAAAGAGACTCAACATGACCACAGAAAGGATGAAAAATGATCTTAGGGACTGAAAACAAACACAAACACGCTCAAAATGAACACAAAGAGACTGTAAATAAACTCAAAAATGGTGAAAATTGACCTTAAGGCCAGAAAACAAGCACAATGACCCTCAAAATAATCACAGCGAGACTCAAAGTGACCACCTACATGGACTCACTCATGTTTTATTGAAGTGTTTCAAGTTTCAGCACCGTGGACAGCATGCTGATGGGTTCTGGGCAAAACTTTTTTGTAACTCAAGCATTCTGGCAGAGTCGAACCCACTGTAAGAAAGACTGGGAGTAGGATCTTCGGCATCACTTGTACCAGAGAACAAAGATGTTATTAGTAAAAGCAACACGTTTGGGCAAAGCTTTGTTCTTTGTACTGCCAGCGTTAGTACTACTACTCCCACAGAGCTGAAACTGAGTCAGAGGAGGGAGAACTAAGGAGAGCAGCACAGAGGAGCTGAGAGGAAACACCTGATGCTCAGATGCTGCTCTGTGATTCTGCAGGAGAACAAAGAGTACAAAGGACTGGCCAGCTGTAGGAGCAGGTCAGGTGGTCTGGTTCAGACTGGAAGTCTGGGAGAAGCTGAGGTAGAAAGAAGATGGGATAGTGATAGTTTCTATCATTGGGTGTGTTGCACCCGACTCATTTGCCACATATATCTCTACAGAGTGGGCCATAAGTTTCCATACATAGGAAAATAAACATTTTATGTTGGACAACCGTTTTTATTTATATAATGTGCGCTATATGATTACCTTTGTTTCAAAAACACATATTAATACGTGTTTTCCACTGTTGATGAACTTGCATTAGCACAGTTGAAGTTCTGCTTGTAATGGTGTTGGTGATACGTTCCTTGAGATGATTTATGTCTCATATCTTCACCTGATACACCATGGTCTTCAAGTGCCCCCAAAGATAGCGTCCAACGCATCTTCTAGGGAATCTGAAACATAAAAAAAATATACATTATGCATTTTTCTATGGATGGAAACTTATGGCCCACCCTGTATTTTTGGTTTTGCCGTATGAGGCTAATTTCTGCAGCAATTTTGCTACATATATTCTTTTATGGTTCCCGTATGAGACAATTTCTACACCTATCTACAAGCATAATAGAAAAACAGTTCTCTTCAATTTTCCCCTGACCTGTTAAAGCAACTTGGAGCAGCATAGCTGAGCTAAGACAGAGAAGAGTTCAGTAAGGTTTCCCCAGTATTGCTTTATGAATGAAAATATACCAGTCCTGTAGTCTGCAAGTGGTCAGTGATGTTCAGTCGACCCCCAAAAAAGAATGCAATATTGAACTGGAGACTTTGTATTTGTAAAGAAACATGGACTTGCACGATACAGTGAATCAGACCTACATCAAATGGAAGAGGCAACATGCATATCCAGGACAACATCATCATACTGTCATTCATGCTGTTTCTTTTATTCATGTTTCCTCATGCTGACTCATTTGGTGCTTCTGTGCACATTATGCAAAGTAGGAATTATAACTAGCATTAGTCTCCCTCATAGCTTAAGGAATCCAGGTATTGGGCCTTGATGATGCCATAGTGGCACATTTAAATGTATGATCAGACCTTTTTGGTAGAGAGAGTGTGATGACCCTTCCCCCATCTTGCCTCTAGTTGTGTGTGTGTGTGTGTGTGTGGTTGTCTCCCTGTAGGTGGTGGAGTAATTGTGCCTGATAATCAGCCATTGGCCACACCTGGGCCTGGTGTGTGCCAGGGCCTTTATAAAGCCTTCCTGGTGATCATTCTCCCTCTCTCCCTCTCCTGAGATGGCCACTTGTTTTGTGTTGGTATGAGTTGCTTTCTTGCACTGTTCAACACTGCATACACCATCCTTTCACACATGCACTCACCTACACTACTGACTCTACTGATGACCCACCACATTGTTTGTTATGTTAATCCTTTGTTACTTAATAAAAGTTTGGCTACAATGGTTTTGTGTGCATCTCCCCTTTGTTTGTCATGGCCGTGCAGCCGGTTTATGACAAGTGGGGGCTCGTCCATCTTAATTTGATTGTTTTGTTGCTGTTGGAGACTTTTGTGAGCTTTGGATTGAATTTGGGCTGCAGTTCGTATTGGGTGTGTCCTGGGTGGGAGATGCATTTTTGTTAAAATGTTGCTTTGATGGTTTTGTTTGATGGTTGTTTCAATTAGGTGAGGCTGGTCCTGCATTCAGCTGTGAGGTAATTTTTGTGCAGGCCTGAGGTATCAGCAGTGATTGCATGGTCCTCTACTGTGGTACGTTTCAACATTGTGGAGTTTTCCTGCAGGTATAGCAACGTGTTCCATCTGGGCTTGTTGGTTTGGTTTTTTTTTGTTTGTTATTTTTGTGTGGGATGCAGCTAGAGCAGTTGTCTCGGGTACACCTCCAGAGTTGTCAGGTGGGTAACCAGCTCACTGGGGGCCTAACTGCACTACTGGGCTTGGTGTTTAAATATCCCACTGCTGACCCACATGAAGACTAGGGATCAGGTAGATAGATTAGTTTCATTTAAGCAGGTTTGATGGAGGGAGACTTCCGCATTTGTTTAAGGGACGAATTTATTGTCCTCTTTTGTGCCCTGAAGGACTTAAAGTGTCACTGTCTGTTGGTTCTGGCTTGTTGTGTTCTGGTTACTGGGCCTAAGGAGTAACCACAATGGCAGGGATAGAAGAGTTTGTTGCTGCTCCGTCTGAAGCCTTTTTGGGTTGCTGCACTAAGGATCAACTTCTTCAAATTGCAGATGAATATAAGATTGATTTAAGTGATCTTGGTGATAAACGGCATAAGGACATTATAAAGGCTGTGGTTAAAGTACAGTTGGTAGAAGGTGGGGTGCTGGTGGTAAAGCAACAGAAACAAGGTCAATCACTGATAGCACAGCCACTTGTTTCTGCAACGGGAAATTTAATATTTGAGCAGCAGAAAGAATTGCTTTTATTGCAACTAACCCATGATAAGGAGAAGTGACGGTTTGAAATGGAAAAAACACAAAATGGAACTTGATAAAGAAGTGGAAATCGAACGACTGCGCTGTGAGACAGAGCAGGAACAGATAGCCTTGCAGACTACAAAGTTGGGGTTAATAAGAGATGGTAAGCTGTTTGGTGATGGGCTGCAAGAGGAAGGGAATTTCTCTTCTCTCGCTTGTGGGTCCTCAGATGTAATGAGTAATTTGCAACTTTTGCCTAAATTTAATGAGAGGGATCCAGATGTTTCTTGTGCGGTTTGAGCGCATTGCAGAGGCAAGGAAGTGGTCAGATTCAGACCAAGTATTGCTGTTGCAATGTGTGCTGTCAGGAAAAGCACAGGAGGCTTATGCATCGTTAGCCAGTGATAATTTAAATTATAAATCTGTAAAGACGGCAGACGGTAAAGTTAGTTCCTGAAGCGTATCGCCAGCGGTTTAGGACATGGGACAAAAGGGCTAACCAGTCTCATTTGGAGTTTGCAAGGGAGCGTTCAAATCATTTTAATCGTTGGTGTTTAGCCTCTGATGTAGATGATTTTGAGACTCTGAGCAATCTTACAATCTTAGAGCAGTTTAAAAATGCTTTGCCTGGTCGAGTGACCACCTATTTAACAGAGCGCAAGGTTGAAACTGTCATGGAGGCTGCAGAACTGGCAGATGAGTATGTGCTCATCCATAAGACTCATCAGGGTTTGTAACACTGCCAGATTGTGATAAGAAGGTGTCTGTTAAGGTTTTGAGAGACACAGGTGCATTCAACTCCTATGAGTTGGAGTCAGTTCTGCCATTTTCATATGAGACTAATACTGGGGATAAGATCCTTATGCGGGGAATGGGAATGGAAGTTATACCAGTCCCAATAAATAAATTAAATCTGGAATGCGAGTTGATGCAGGGTGAAGTGTCAATGGGGGTGAGACCAGCATTGCCAGTGGAAGGGATTGACATCATTTTGGGCAATGATTTAGCTGGCTGTCATGTTTGGGGGAATGAGTCACCGGCCCCTGTAGTTATATTGGACTCTCCTGGGTCAGAACCATTGGATGAAGTTACCATGTGTTATCGAGAAGTTTTTCCTGCGTGTGCAGTTACACGAGCAATGAGTCGGGCTGAATCTAAGGAGACAGACGAGAAAGTGGAAACCATGTTGCCATGTTGGTCTGAGTTTCCTTTGTCTGTGTCCCACAGTGAGCTGAAGAGGGAGCAAAGAGCTGATCCATCTTTGAAAAATAAGTTTGAGTCTGTGATGTCACCTGGTGAGGCGAGGGATAGTACCAGCGGCTACTTTCTTCAGGATGAGATTTTGATGAGGAAGTGGTTAGCCCATCGGGACGAGTTTGTGGGAGAACCTGTTTTCCAAGTTGTAGTTCCGACTAAATTTCGCAATCATGTGTTAAGGCTTGCTCATGATGGGTCAGGGCACTTGGGCGTGTGAAAAACATATGATAGAATCTTGCGCCATTTCTTCTGGCCACGACTGAAGAAAGATGTTTCTCAGTACATTAAAAACTGTAGTACCTGTATGCTGACTGGTAAGCCAAATCAGGTTATTAAACCAGCTCCATTGCAGTCAATTCCAGCTATAAGTCAGCCGTTCGAGTATCTAATTATTGACTGTTGGGCCGTTGCCTCGGGCAAAATCAGGTAGCCAGTATTTGTTAACAGTTATGTGTCAAAGTACCAGGTACCCAGCAGCTTATCCTTTGCGCACGATAACAGCAAAATCTGTGGTTAAGGCTCTAACACAATTCATATCTGTGTTTGGTATCCCCAGGATCATCCAGAGTAACCAAGGATCCAATTTTTCCTCCAAGCTTTTGGCACAAGTGATGAAACTGTTGGGAATAAGGCATAATCAGTCATCAGCTTATCATGCACATAGTCAAGGTGCTTTGGAGCGCTTTCATCAAACGCTCAAGTCTCTGTTGCATGCATATTGTACAGAACTAACTTGTGATTGGGAAGAGGGACTGCCTTGGTTACTTTTAGCTGCATGGGAGGTGGTCCAAGAAAGTACAGGGTTCAGTCCAAATGACTTAGTGTTTGACACACAATCTGGGGACCATTGTTGGTGTTTAAGGATGGGTGGAAGGAGTCAGATCCCCCCACCAACCTTATTGATTACATTAATGGTTTTAGACATCGGCTGTATGTTGCAGGAGAGTTGGCAAAGGAATCGTTGGCTGCCTCACAAGCTAAAATGAAGAAGCGATATGACCGGAGAGTGGAGCTGCGTGAGTTTAGTCCTGGCGACAAGGTTTTGCTCTGATTTCCGTAAGGTAAACAAGGTCACAAAACCAGACTCTTTCCGCTGTTGAGAATGGAAGATTGTGTCGATCAGGTTGAGGCAGCAAAGTATGTTAGCAAATTTGATCTGTTAAAGGGATATTGGCAGGTGCCTTTTTCCAAAAGAGCACAGGAGGTGACAGCTTTTATTACTCCTTCAGGGCTGTCTTCATATTAAGTTATGCCTTTTGGACTAAGGAATGTGCTAGCCACCTTTCAACGGCTTATGACCCCTCATCTTGCCTCTAGTTGTGTGTCTGTTTGTGGTTGTCTCCCTGTAGGTGGTGGAGTAATTGTGCCTGATAATCAGCCATTGGCCACACCTGGGCTCGGTGTGTGCCTGGGCCTTTATAAAGCCTTCCTGGTGATCATTCTCCCTCTCTCCCTCTCCTGAGATGGCCACTTGTTTTGCGTTGGTATGAGTTGCTTTCTTGCACCGTTCAACACTGCATACACCGTCCTTTCACACATGCACTCACCTACACTACTGACTTTACTGATGACCCACCACATTGTTAGTTTAAGTTAATCCTTTGTTACTTAATAAAAGTTTGGCTACAATGGTTTTGTGTGCATCTCCCCTTTGTTTGTCATGGCCGTGCAGCCGGTTTATGACAAGAGCTTTTCTCTTATTTTAAGCTTGAGCCTTTATTCATTCAACAGTGATGTATGCCGGCCTTTAGAGCTCAGAACTCGGAGAAAACACACACAAAGAGGCTGAAGACAGAGAAAATTTGAGAGAAAGCATTTATTAATGTGACAACACAGGTGTCGCATTTAAGGAACAAAAACTAAACAAAGAACAAACAAAAAAAACTACATTTACAGAAAACGCAACCAAATAAAGAAATCCATGTCCAGACAGACAGGCAGAATAGTCAGATTATTTGACTTGACTTGATTTGACTATTATGATGTGCTGAAAACAAACCAGCATGGGCATGATAAACAGGTTTTGTGTGGTATATAAAGGCAAAATGAAAAGTATTCAGAAACGGTCAAAACAGGCCAAGACCAATGAGGGTTAAATGAAACAAAGATATCATTCTATTGAACAATTGCCTCATTTCTATTACAGTTTTTCTCAGTCGCTTTGGTACATTTCTCGAGTCATCCTTGACATTTGCAAAACAGTAAGTGCATTTCTCAAAACATTTTGTACAAATAGCAAAACACTGGATTACCTGCAAAAGCCAGTCTCTTGCTCAAAATCCTTAGTTCATCTCTCAAAAGTAAATATCTGTCAATGAACATGTCAGTGGCATCAGAATGACAAGTCCTTGTGTCATTGTGTGGACAAGACAGTCAA
This sequence comes from Amphiprion clarkii, assembly GCA_027123335.1. Classification (NCBI taxonomy): domain Eukaryota; kingdom Metazoa; phylum Chordata; class Actinopteri; family Pomacentridae; genus Amphiprion; species Amphiprion clarkii. Next base: position 8,550,059 of record CM049578.1, read on the forward strand.
ATTGTTTAGTTATGTTGTCATTATAACAGTGTTCTCTGGAGGGATGTTCTGATGTAAACTATGGCTTAAGTTTTGATGACAGTTATTGTAAGTTGTAAGTTACAACTTAGTGTATGTGGGAGATTGATTGCAAGAGACTGGACAAGATTCACATTTACACTTTTACTGTTGAAATCTGTTGACAGACCACGTCATTGAAATACAGAAAGGAAAACAGCGCTACATAGCACAAAGAAAAAAACAAAAAAACAACAGTAGAAATGTGAACATTGGACAATCTCCTTAGGGAAAACTGTACATGCAGTGCTGTAGGAATTCCAGTGCAGTCTTTCTATACCTCCTGACATTCCTGTCTGTTGGGCCACAAATTCTCATCCACATTACAAATATCTCCTCTTGTGTCTTTAAGCGATTTCAGAAAACTCTAACCCTTCAGACATTTCCCTTCATTAGAGAAAGTCAAGATTCACCTGGGATCAATTTACCAATTCATGATAGATTTTTTTTTTTTAAAGTCTAATGGAAATGTATAGAAATATCCTTGATATGACAACTTGTTCAAGCATTTTTCATGTAAAGACTTATGCGATGAACTAAATGTTGTGGAGGGTGAGACTATTCAACACAGACCCATTATAATAGATTTTGATCAACAGGACATCAGCAATTGATAATGTAGGAAACAGCAGAGAATCGTACATAATCATTTGCATGGATGCACCAAAGCATTTGCCATTTGTTCAAAGAAATGAGAAACTGCTTTTTGATGTGCCCAAGTGACACAATGATGTGAAGATTGAACAAGTAGTTTTGAGAATTTCAATTCTGATGTGAGGAATGTACCAAAGCGACTGAGAAAAACTGTAATGGGGTGTCTATAAGTTACATTCTGCTCTTGATTTATCACCCAGGCCTTTGTTTTGTCTCTTTGCTATTTGCATCTTGTCAAAGTTCCGGTGCACTGAGCTCTCAGGGCCACTGTAGCAGCTGCTCATCCACAAGTGAGAGCTAAACCAGTGCAACCAGTTTTCTTCAGGCCACTGGGAGCTGCACAGTGACAGTGTTACACTCTGTAGCACACGCAGGAGGTTCAGATTCACCACAGACTAACTATGCCATGATGAGTGGGAACATGCGGCATGTATGTATGCATGTCACAAAGGAGGATCATTTGTTCTGGCTGTGTCGGCTGCATTCGTTTGGAAGAAAGTCTGAGATAAAAGTGTGTGAAGATGTGTGTATTTGTGGCAGCGAGTGACTTTCAGTGTGTGTGTGTACTGAGAGCTGAACAAAAGGTGTGCGGGTCCATGACAAGTTGTTGACGGTTTCATATCCACTCTGGGGCCACAGTCTGACTCTACTGAGGGGGAAAAAAAGAAAGGAGATAAAAAGATGAGCGGAAGGCGAGTGGAAAAGCACATTATGGCATCTCCCCAAAGAGTCACAAAAGCCACTGACTTGTTATTGTCTTGTCTGCATCTCTGTGCGTGTGTGTGTGTGTGTATGTGTGTGTTTTGCCTTTTATCTTGTACCCTTTGAGTCTATCATTCCCTCACATCCTCTTATTCAGCTGCTTGTCATTGATGCACACACTGACAGGACACCAAAGCTTCCTCACACACAAGTTACAGGCATGTAGTTGTGACTCCACCCTTGTGTGTATAAGCATGTGGTGTATATGTTGTGTTTCATTCCTCTGTGACTACTGCCTCCGGTCCCCCTCTGCTTCATTTTTCTAACTTCCAACTAGGTTGCGTCCCCTTTGTCTTTTAACTGGGCTTCAGCACATTCTGCTTGTGGCTGTTGTCTTCATTGATGTGTCGATGTTTCCACCTTTTTGACTAATGAAGGGATTTTATGAAGAAGAGGAATGAGAGGAAAGGTTCAATGCAGAATCAGAAAGAAGAAAAGATAATCAGGTGCAGAGGATAAGGTTAAAATAATGAAGGATGTAGCGAGAGTAAAGTGTAAAACAAAGAAAACAGGAAAATAAATTACATGCGAAACAATAAGCACAAGGCTGCATAGTGGATTGGCGGTTAGCACTTTCGCTTTGCAGCTAGAAGATCCTCGGTTTGCGTCCTGGCCTTTCCGGGATCTTTCTGTATGGAGTTTGCATATTCTCCTGGTGTATATGTGGCTTTTCTCCGGGTACTCTGACTTCCTCCCTAGTGGAGTCCATGCCTCGACAGGTCAGGGCTGTTTTGTCAGCAAAAGGGGGACCAACACAATATTAGGCAGGTGGTCAAAATGTTATGCCTGACAGGTGTATATCACATCAAACACTGCTTGAAGATGATGTGAGTTCATCTGTCCAATAAAGCTGAACTGAACCAGAAGCACACCAACAAATCCACCAAAGAACTGTTCAAAGAGAAGAAATAGAGGATTATGGAATGGCCAAGAGAAAGCTCAGATTTGCATTCCATTGGCATCTGTTGGGGGGATTTGAAACAGGAAGTACATGCAAGAAAACACACAGTCATCTGAGAGAGTGGTCAAAGATTTCAACAAGCGGATGCCAAAGACTTATGGAATATTATGTCCAACGGTTACAAGAAGGTATTTCTGCTGCAGCAGTGAACACTGGGATATAAGTAGTTGCTCCACTAATTTCTCGATTGGTGAATGGTGTGATAGGAATCCCACTACTCAGAGGTTAAATGCACAATGATTGCATCCATTACACAACCCTCAAACAAATACTATAGCAAAGTCTGCTGAAGACACTACTTTAGTTTAGAACTTACCTGGATGAAGACGCAGTGCCATCAAGTCCTGCTCAAACACAGTTAAGAACAGCGTCTTATATATCATATATATTACAAAATAGGGTCCCACTTTTTAGAAAGATTACTTGTTTGCTCTACTAATGTGGATACCTTTAATGTGAAGATTACAGTGACATATGAAAACTATTCTGCTCAAATTTGCATTAACATTAGGATCTGTAAAACTCTACAGAGAAAAGTTGCAGCATTTACATGGCTAAGTTTACCAGGCCTATATATCAGTTCAAAGGATAATTCAGATGTGGCATTTGCAGATAATCTCTGTCTGGACCTGGGGTATTCAAAAGGTGTGTGATTCAGGGAGATGGACAGAAGCTGAGAGTTGAATCATCTGCTTCTAAACAAAGGTTTCAGTTATCGACAGGGAAACTACTGAGAAGAAACATAAGTTGTGTTATGCACAAAGAGCATAGAAGTGCTATTTTTTTAGAAGAAACTATTGACTGAAAGATATGAAAAATGCAGATTAATATACAGTATATTCGAGGGAATGATGTTGAAGAGAGTCGCAACAAGGGCAGAATAGCAGAGAAGCATACAAGAACCGTGAGAGGAAGCTGCAGAGAAGTGACTATCAGAGACAGGAGGAGGGATGAGGAGGTGAGCAGGTCCACTGACTCAAAGAGATGAGAAGATCTTTGTATCAGTGAGCCTGAATCCTTCTTCTCCTGCCCCTGTGGCACTCGGATAAACAGGCCCAAGCAGACATCAAACCTCCTGAGGAAGTTTTGGGTTGTTGTCAGAGCTGTTGTTATTGTCGCTGAACGTCCTTGCAGTGTCTTTTCCTTTTCTGTCTGTACACGCTGTATTCCTGCCCGTCTTTATCAAGAAAGGTGGAAGTTTGTCGATAAAGTTTGTATTTTTGGGGTGATAATGCCCTTGCACTTTCTTTGTCCAAGTTGTCTTCATTGAGAAAGTTTTGGCGTGAAAACACTGAAGTGAGCGTTTGATAGATAGAAGGAGGTGGTTATTTACTCTTTTTTTTTCCATCAGAGTCTCTCTGTGTTGTTCTGTCTCCCTATTTGTATCTCATTTTGCTCTCACTTCCTATTTAAGTCTTTTGAATCGGTGATGACTTTGTGCGTCTATCTTTGTGTCTGACTTTATCACTCCACTTGACTATCTGTCCTTTTTTTCTCCTGAATTTATGCATGGAGCTGCAGCTGCTCTCACCTGATAGCGCATCTTTTAAAGAAGTACCTCTCATCCCCTCTGAATCATACAATCTTCTCTACTATTTGTACTCGCTGTCTAAAAAAAAATATCGTTCAGTCAGACTTTTATTACAATTTCTGGCCTTCTTTCTTATGGAACATTTGAAGGTCCTACAAACTCAGTGATCTTGCATACTTTACTACTTTATATTTTAAACAAACTTCACCAAACCTTAAAGCTGCATTTAGCGTTGTATTTCAACCTTCACTTACGCTCCCAAACTGCATTTTCAATCACCTTTTGAGAGAAGTGTAATTTAATTTTGAAATATGCAATGCATTTTTTTTCTCATTTTTGACATTGTAGGTAAGGTTTCCCTTTAAACAGACAGGAAGGAATGATGAAGATGTAATTCAATGGCTGGACCTTTCTCCAGGAGACCAGGGTTCACATGGTAGCATTATCTATCCACTCATTATTTATACACAGTTTAATCCTCATTAGGGTCACGGGGGAGCTGGAATCTTTTCCAGCTGACTTAGGGTGAAGGCAAGGGACACCCTGGACAGGTCCCCAGTATATCACAGGACTACATATAGAGACAGACAAGCACTCCTACATTCAGACCTATGGAAACTTCTGAACTATCAATTAACCTGAGCATGTTTTTGGACAGTGGGAGGAAGCCGGAGTACCTGGAGAAAACCCATGCATGCTCAGGCAGAACATGCAGACTCCATGCAGAAAGATCCCAGGCGCTGTGTGTTCATGTGTATTTGTAAATGTAACCATATGAGGAATTAGCACAAGATAATCAATAGCCTAATAAATGGCCTCACTCTCAGCTTCATTAGCCATTAGGTTGGAGAAAATATTCATGTCAGTGTATTGTTGCAAATGAATGACTTGAATTACTCATTCAGTGAGCGAGTGTACAAAGTAAATGTACACAGCAAACACCATGTGGTACCTTTATTTTTCTTGTCTTTAAGCTGGATTAATCCATTAGCCAGAGCATTAAAGAGCAACTACACTCTCAAATTCTACCAGAAAGCTCAAATGTATGTAAGTAAATGGAGTTCCTCTGTAATGTTATCAATATGGTTTGCAGCCACAGCATGGCAGCTTTATTTTTCTTGTTTTTAAGCTGTATTAATCCATTAGCCATGACCATTAAAGGGCAACTACACTCTCAAATTAAATTCTACGAGAAAGCTCAAAAGTATGGAAGTAAGTAGAGTTCCCCTGTAATATTACCAATATGGTTTGCAGCCACAGCTCTTGTACACCAGCTGAAAAACAAAGTGGTGCAATGACCTTCAGTTTGATAGGAGAGTCAAGAATTTTGATGAATTTGGGAAGGATCAGTGATGTGGCCCTCAGACAATTGATTTATTTTTGCCTTCTGTCTTGCAGATTGAGCAGGTCCCTGCTGCAATTTTCCCACCATTCAGCATGAACTCACCTCATTGTGTTCGTGCACATACAGGAGAAAACGATAACAAACATGTTGTGCTGTGTGGACAGAATGTCCGACTCTGTGTCAAGGATGAAGCCATCCTGCATGTATGGAACTTTACTGGAACTGTTAATAAACAAATCTTAATATATCCATTGGAAAAGAATGTTCTGTCCTCCTGTGAGAGGCAGCAAACTGCTACAAGGAATTTACTGGACTGTTTCTGTGTACACATTCACTGTGTGCTCTAACATCATGACCAGTTAATGAAACATGCAGCTGAAATGCAGCCGTCACAGGACGATTATAACTTCTGGTGCGAGTCAACACAATGTATATGAAAAACAATCCATCAAGTCAGCAGAATCACAATTCCAAATTAATTTTAATCCTCTGATGCCCAACATATTCAGAACATATATTAATACGGTCCTGGATTAATATTCAGCATTATTCCATACATGAATGAATGTTTCATTTCATTGTCTTTGATGCGGAGTTATGTCATGATGATATTTCTGTGTCTCGCTACATTTATCAGCACAACATTTTGCATTTCGGTGCTCGACCTTCATTATTTACCTATTTGCCTGATGAGACGTTGAACCAGTAAATGTGTCTTTGCAAGTTAGACTGTTTGCAGGAGGCTGATTGAAAATTTTGGATACGCTGGTCCCTGTCCTATGCATTTTTCTCATGAAATGGATGTGCGAAAAGTTCCATTTGAATGTCACTATTTTGAAGTTATTTTTTTCATATTAAAAAAAAAGTTTCAAGTTGAACTTTTTTTTTTTTTCAGAGTGGAGTTTTCACCTTCATTTGTCAGCTCTTTGACTTGAGCATCCCCAGCATCAAACCATCTTACAACCCAGTTGACTTGAGAAGCAGAGCTTGAGCCAAAATGCCATTTTAGATTCTTTTGGCTCATATTCTGGATTGTGTGAGTCCTGTGTGTGCCACAAGATCATCGTATCAAAGCCTTCCATGATCTGAGCTATTTCTGTTTTCCCCATCCGCTTTACTGGCACGGTCATCACGGACAACTCAGCCAAGACACTCAATATTGGACACGCACAAGCTACCACATCCATATTGTGTTGTTCCCACATGGACAAGATGGCTGCTTCTTGTTTCTTGATTCAATGAACAAACAGAGACTGAGATCACATGGCCACTCACTGTCCCTTTCCAACTCAGCTAAACTGTTGGACGCCGCCACTGCTGTCTTCAAGTGTCTGTTTTCATGAACAGTCAGTCCGCCAGCGGGTTTTCTGACTCCAAATAACTATCATTAAGCAGAATTGTGGGTTGGAGACATAGTTAGGTTATCAAGGACACATTGAATTCTCATGGATGTGACCTTGTTGGAAAGCATGGCAGTAAATAGGTTTCTCACTTCATAGTAAAAAAAACAAACAAAACAAAGGACAATAACTTGTTCTAGTTCAGTGGTTGTTGTTTCACGTAGTAATGAGTATTTTGAAACCAGTAACATGCAGATAGTGGAAATGAGGTACTAACCTGCAATAAATGCATGGAGGAAATGGCAGGCTTAAACCTGAAGTTTACATCCAGAGAGGCAGACTAAGGCTTGACAGACATTTTGAAAGAGTTCCTTGTCACACATTAGTGAACCAGATTTTTAGAAGAATTGTAGACAATAGCTGTAGACAAGTGAAGTTGTCAATAATAGCATTGAGGTAGCAAAAGAACTGGTAAACATTATGCAATCAAAAGGTAAAAAGAATGTGAATCTGGTCTTAAATTCATTAGATGGCCAGAAATTTGACCCCTAATGAATGATAATGCTGATCTGTATCTGCTGATGGTTATGTAGATAAGCAATTGTTGGCTAACACACATCAAAGGGAAAGGAAGTCTCCAAGCAAAGATGAATGTAAAGTATGGTGGGTTTACAGGGCATCCAAAAAATTTGTTTTGCCAATATGTACAATTGAATGTATTTGTGAACCTTCAAGTATCAAAAAAATGCATTTCAGGAAGAAATACTGAATAGATCATGAATGCATCCTTCATAGTATGAATAAGTTTATTGATTAGCCTCTAATTAAGACAGTCTCTTGCTCAGGTAGTGTATTAGTAGTAGTAGTTGATAAAGTCAGCAAGTCCATCCCTTCATCAGCTTGTCCACTTCCCTAATAGCCATGTCAGTCACACTCTGAAAGAGAATTTGCCACCCAGTTGATCTTTCTCCATCTAGTCAGTCAACTGCTATTCTCGGTACACTCTGCACTCTGACTGACAAATGAACCTTCCCAACTGCTCACAATCCATCCAGCCACTCACAGCGTCAGCACCACCGGACCAAATGCATCGAAAATCAGACCGACTCAAGTGCTGCAGATTAACACGAACCCCAGAAATCCTTGATCCCTTTCTGTGTGTTTGTGTGATCCCCGGGTTTGGTATCATTTGACAGACAGCCAATGATCCCAGAAAGAGGGAGAGACAGAGAAACATGTGGATGCAGAGATAACAGTGGCTGAGATACTGCAAAGAGGCAAAAAAAAATCCTATTGGAATTACAAGGGCGAGCATGTGGGTTTGTGGATACGGGCCTGTTTGTGTATGTGTGTTTGTAGTACACAACAGAGTGTGAGGAGAGCAATTATGGCTGAAACTAAGAGTGAAGTACCAACTTTTTTTTGTTGTTGTTATTGTTGTTGTTTGTATTTTGTGTCTTTTCCACGGACACAGCTTCACACGGGAAATGACAGTAAAGCACAGCTGGCCGGCACGATGAATGGCTTTTAAGCTGCTTTGTTCGCTCCATCGAGTTAAAGAAGCATAATATGTGTCCGTTCCATTGACTTCATGTCAACAAATTAGTGTCACTGTTGGCAATGAGATATTTGTGATACATGTTTGCGGCACTGTAACTGTCTGCTGCTACTCAGGGAGGCTGTAATTGCCGTCGAACACAGCTGGAAATTCACACAGTATCTCACCTCTCCACATGGATGAGACAATGAGCCACAGATGGATAAAAGGTTCTTCATACTCCCTATATAGAAGCAATAAACCCAGACTGAAAGTACAAAAATGACCACATGCATTTTGTGTGTCTTTGTGGTCATTTTGCATCACTTAGCGCTTCTTTCATGTCTCTGCAATAATTTTTTCTTAGTTTTTCTATTGCTTGTGTTTGTTCCTTTATGTATCTCTCTTCTATGTTGATGGGTTCCATCTTTTTATCTTTTTGCCTCCCTGTCCGGTAATTTTGTGTCTTTTTGTGGCATTGTTTTCCATCTCACGGTGGTCCATTGCAGTCTCTTTGTGCTCCTCAACAGTAAGTTTGTGTCTTTGCATCTGTTTTGTTTCTCTTTGTGGCTTGTTTGAGTCTCTTAGTGGTCCTTCGGCGTCACTTTACCGTGGCGCTGACTCCATGCCCGGAGGAAGATTTTGCTGCCTACAACAGTGTTTTCTTTTTCTCATCAGAAATAAATCATCTTATTTGGAGACTACTGATTTTGACCCGTTTCTCCAAAACAACCCACCATCCGCATCAGAAATAAGGAGCTAAAGAATGAATCACTCTATAACAAATTATCCTGTCCAATTTCAACATAACCAGAATAAACACAAGAAAAGCAGGAGCTCTTTTCCTGTGCTCACAGGATTGTCAGAGTTTACTTTTAACATCCTCATGGACCAATAAATTGACAAACAGAATAAAAATCAAAACTGACATTAGGCGGGAGGCGGGGTAAACTGTGAACAGGTTGCCAGTCTATCACAGGGGTAACACAGAGAGACAGACGACTATTCCCGCTTAGACTCACAGCCAATTGAGAATCACAAATTGCTCTGCCACACATGTCTCTGGACAATAAGATGAAGCTAGAGCACATGGAGAAAACCTATATGTAGAACATGCAAACTCCACACAGAAAGGCTCTAGCTGACCAGCAGGTTCAAACCTTGAATCCTGTTCCTTTGAGGTGACAGTGCTGCACCATTGTGCTGCTCCATTAAGCTATAACCATAATTTACAACATCTTTGTGAATGTGATATGCTCTAAAAAGCTACATCAGAGGTATGTGTTGGATATACCAGCACTGTTTCCCATTAAGAACATCACCACTACAACTACATAGAAACCACCAGGTTACATTGAAAATTGCAAGAGACCAGAAGCTTTTTGCTCCTTTGTAGTTGTTTTGTGACTATCACTGTGATTCTTTTAGTCATTTTTTGCCTCTTTGTAGTTGTTTGTCTTTGTGGTTGATTTGTATCTCTTTGTATTAATTTTGCAACTCTTAATCATTTTGTCATTGTCATTGTTTGTTATTCTGCTTCACTTTGACTTTATTTTGCATCTGTTTGTCATTGTGTTGCATCTTTTTGATGTTGGTTGATTAACTCATCAATGGTTGTGGCTCAGGAACCCTCTGAGCACTCGGGCCTCTGAACCAGTGCCAGGTGGATTTGTTCAGATGTCCGTCCATGCTCTTCCACACATATCTGTCAGGAAAGTGAACCCATGTGCAACTAAAATTCCAAGAGTCCTGCAGTAGTGTGTCGTGACAGTCATGCTTTCAGTTACCTTCTGTCACAGATGGGTGATTATCCATCTGTACAGTGAGGTGTTGTCAGTTTTCCACTATTTGTCTGAATCTGAGCAGATTATACAGCTCTAATAACTTCAGAATTCATCACGTTACTTCTATCAGAAGTCAATTTATCAATGCACACCAGTGAGCAAGCTCCATTGGCAGACTTACACGTCCATGTCGTAATACTGCTGCCACTATGTTTGACAGATGTTGTGGTGCGATGGATCATGGACCCTCACTTTCCTTATCCATGCTCTTCCATTTCCATCACTCTGGTACAAGTTCAGGTTAGTGTCATCTGTCCAAAGACTCTTGTTCCGGAACCGGTCTGCTTTCTTTTGTGTTGTTCTACCAAAGCCTAACCTGGCCTTTCTGTTCTTGAGGGTTGCCACTGGTTTCCATCTTGAAATAAAGCCTCTATATTTATATTGATAAATGCATATCTTGATTGTAGACTTCAATTATCTAATGCAGACCTCTTTGAGAGTTTTCTTGACTTGGCTAAATGTTGTGAAGTGTGTTCTTCACTGGTCATTTTGGTATTGTTGTGCTTGCAAGTGCATTCTGTCTTTTTCAGAATGTACCAAATTAATGATCTACACCTGGACATGAAACTGCTTTTAAACCTGTTACAATGATAGGACAATGAAGTTCATGTAATTCCTAAACAGTTAAATGTAACACTTTTGTTAAACTCTTTGAATTAAAGTAGAAGGTCACATTTCAACCTCATCTTCATCGCTTCATTTCAGATCCACTGTTGTGGTGTACTGCAGCAAAAATACAATAAATAAATAAACAAAGAAAAATGTGTCACTATCCAAATACTTATAGACCTGACTTTACATCACATGTTCTGTTAGTACTTCATCATTGCTGGGAGCCGCGATGGACAGCTGGAGAAAACTTTGTACAACTTATTTTCAAATATTCAGCAGTCCTTTGTAAACCCGCGAACAAACCTCGGTGGTAAATTGATGGAATCCCTCTTTAGATATCTTAGAGTAAGAACATTGTGAGATTCTGGATCAGTATTGAAGATCCATTTAAAAGTGTATCTCGATTAACAGCAGTTTACTCCTTTTTTAAAGGGCCCTGGAGGAGATTTTCTCTTTTGACCTTCTTTCCACACATACACTGACTAGGTACACTGATGGTGGTTGGACTATTCCCTCTATGGGTGGATATGTGAGGAAATGACTTCCGTCGAAATGATTCTTTTCAACTGATGAAACAAATTGAAGAAACAGTTTTGAAAAACAAAACCTAAGATCTATATCAGTGCAACTGGCCGTCTTTTATGTCACTTTGAACAAAGTCTTCCAGAGACTCTGTTTGATGCAGTTAGCTGCTCATTCACTGACTCAGGCCTGGACAGTGTGATGGGCAGATTGACAGAGAGCCTTTGTGAGTGTGTTTCCCTCTAGTGCACAAGAATTAGATCTTACTGTTCAGACAGTTCAGTTACTTAGCAGAAGCCATGCTGTCCTGCCTTAATTAAACCAACTAGACTTGTGGGGTAAAGCTGGGCAATTTACTCCCTTTATTCTAATGCTACTTCTTAGCAGGGTGTGACAGTGTGTTTCCAGAGGGCAGTAATTACAGGTAAGTTGATCTGGAAATAGTTACAGTACTACTCTTAATACTTTCTTTATCCTCTCTTGTTGATCTGTTAAACCAGGTTCTCAAGATGGGAAACATCAAAGCAGCCCTTCAGCTGGTGCTAAAAGTGTTCTAATTCATTATAAATGTGTGTGGGCTGGAACACTCAGAAGAGCTCACAGCTGTTGCTTTCTGTACATATGTGAACCTGGTTGTATATATTTATTTGTGTACATGTGTGCTCAGGGGTGTAGCCCAGTTTGAAAGCTGTCAAAATATGAGTGTGTGTGAGATAAACACTTGAACACGAATTGGGTTATCATCTTTGATTTGTGCTGGTTTATTTACAGCACATGTGTGCATGTAGGACAGGTGGGTAAATAATGATGTGTTTATGTGAGATGTTAGAATATGTAATTATTCTGCATGGATGGGAATAACATCTGCAGTTGTGCTTCAGGACACCAGGAAAGACAGTTTGATGACATTTGTGTGGTGGGATGTTGAGTGTGCATGTGTCTCTGGCTTTGCGTGGTTGTGTGTGTAGCTTTTCAAATTAATGTATGTTAATAAAGGAAAATATTAATTATCACAACTCTGCTTTAGGTGAATCATCACCGGAATCTGGAATTTCAAAGAATATAAACAGTGCACAAGTTTCCAAACCTGTTTTCACTAAAAACCTCACTTTAAACAAACCAACTGAGATCTGTTTAAAGTCTTTGTTTATGCAGTACTTACTAATATAACATGTTGGCCACCTGTGTTATTTGACTCAAGTGGGGGCCTTTCAAGGTTACGGTTATTGTAGTACATGATTCCTTTTGTATGTTTGGAATGTGTTTCCTTGATGAAACGCAGGTAACAAGAAAAGCACTCAGAGAGTGCAGTACTCCACCAAGGCCACTCAGTCATTGTATGATTTGTGATGGATGAAATCTTTGAACAATTTCTGGTCCGCAGCAGTCGATTTGTAGTAGGATCGCAGCAGGCAGCTGATGTAACGTAGTTACAGTGACGCCATGCCGCTATCTTACAATGATACGGAAATCTTTAACAAATCCATGGATCCAAACCATAATCTGCATCACTGCCAAAATCTAATCACTTAATCCTTGTGTCATTTCTGACCTTCCCTGAAAATTCCATCCAAATCCATTAGTCTGTTTCTGAGTAATGTTGCAAACAAACAGACAGACAGACAGACGGACAAACCAACACTGATCATCACATAACTCTGCCGCGTTCCTTGGCAGAGTAGTAAACTTTCCCATAAAAAAGAGGGTTGTAATCCATTGCACATTTTGTCAAATTCAGTGAATGTCTCCTTGCAATCCATTGTTCTCTGTAAATGGGAAACAAAGTGGTTTAGACTGGTCTAATCTGTACTATTCCAGCCCCAAAGTGTATATAAGAGGTAGATGTAGCCTCCAGGTCTGAAAGAAAAACCAGACTGGAAAAGCATTAAGCTCTCCTTCTTCCAAATTGCCAGCAGAGGGAGACTCCTCTATCTGCACAAAGGAGTCAGATTGAATAGAGAAAGTGACCCGACTTCTCAACTGATGCGTTACCTCAGCGAACACTTTACAAATGAGTTCATGATCTCAAACATGAGTTTCAAAACTTTTTGACTACAGCATGATGTTCATTTTGAAAATTATTATTCAATTTGTGCATAATACCTTCAACTTCAGCTAAATTGCTATGTAGCAGTTACACAAGCGTTTACAACAAACAATAAAAACAATTTTAAAAAGTAAAAAAAAACCAATAATAATAATAAAAAACATGATAAAAACCATAAAACACCACAAAAACATAAGTTAGACAGGGGCATTAGCAGCAAATTAGGTCATTTAGTCAGGTGTACTTCAGTGTAAACAGCCGCTGAGTTAGCAGCGGTACATAACTTCAATAGATTGTCACAATAAGGTAGAAACCACCTCGACTTATGCAGCCCCAAGACAAGATAAAGGCAGCAGCAGCAAGACAGGATAAAGTACAGCACAGAACATGTATGTTGAAAGGCTGGGCTACCTCGTGATTGACAAGTCACAACCATAAGAGTCATAGACAGAGTCCTCAGGTTGTCAGTCAAACACTGGTTTGTTCCATCTGGTTTAAAAAGATTATGATGGGCAATTTTCTGACCTGAAGCTTCAGAACAGTAGTCCACAAGCCAGTATGTGACATCACGGTTGCTATATGCATGCGATCTACGGTTGACAGTAAGAGAACAGGAAACATTTGCTTGTTGCATTAATTGTATGTTTTCTTGATAAAAATGCAACTAATTGCCCCCAACAATAAAAGTACCCTCTCATGTTTGTGGCAATTATGATAGAATCAAAGGATGGAATCCAGTGATATTATAGAGCCAAAAATCTGCATAGGGAGGAGGTTGGGGTAGAAGGATGGGCCATTTAACAATGAGCTCAGTCACATGTTTAATATTGTTACAATGGCAAATCTGTCCTCAATTCTCTTTATTTTTTGGCCTTTTTGTGCTTTATTATATAGGTCAGTGGAGAGAGAGACAGGAAATGTGGGGAGAAGAGTGGGGAAATGACATGGAGCAAACGGCCATGGGTTGGACTCAAACCCACGACCACTGCGTCTGGGACTATAGCGCCTGTTTGTGGATCACCCGCTCAACCAGTTGAGCTACGAGGGAGCTCAAATCTTAATTAGGGATTTATCATCGTTTGAACTACGCTATTCCAAACATTGTGTTGTTGGTTTTTTTATGCACCCATTAAGTGCTGAGACTTAAGACTTTTACCGCAATATTTTCACTCTAACCACAGTCTAAAGCAACCCAGTACCTGTGCTTACCTTGTTCCAGGGCACGTTGCCAACTCACACGTGGCAGCTGGAGCTCCTGTCCTCTTAAGGCCACTCCACCACATCATACAGCAGGCTGAGAGAGTTTGAATATGGCTGCAGTGTCCACACTAGTGCTGCATAAACAGAGGATGGGGCAGTGCTTCTGCTGTTGGCAGAGCTGCTCAAATGCAGATAAGATCAAGAGTGTAGGACTTCTGTAGAGGAGCCAAGGCATCAGAGAGTGATGTTAAGAGTAAGAGAGGTTTAAACTCATTGTCTAGCTCCCGTTGGAAATACAGAGGTTAAGATAGAGAGGACCATGTCCAATCCATGCTTTGATGGATTGCAGCAGCAGAATTTCAATTGTGTCCAATTTCCATTTCTCTCCCTCCAGCTCTCTCTCTCCAGCAGTATTTCCACTTGTTTCTGTCTCTCACCCTCCTTTTTTCCCCCATTTTTTTTACCTCTGTGCTTTTCTGTCCATCTTCCCCTCCCTCCCTCCTCCGGCGCTTTGTGTAAATTTCAGAATATTCCAGAGAGTAGGATTGAGCTGGCATGAAATGGGATTAGCAAAAGAGACAATTTCACTACAAAATCTCTCCCTCTTCGCTGCTCTGTTCTCTCAAAGCCAACATTTCCCCCAGAAAAAGGTTTGTTCATCTTCTGTTCCACTCTTTTTTTCCTTAATTTCATCATTTCTCAGACAGCCATTCTGTATTTTACTGTAAAGGTTGGCTGCCTTTCCTTTAATGCCCAACATGAAAAATACAAGTTTCACAACCAGAATTACATACGTGACATATTCTGCATTTATGTTTCTTTCATTATGCAATTAAATGGATTACACTTACATAGTTAACAAATTCCTTTTTTGTTTAATGCAGACAAATATGCAATGATGGGAGCAAATACATTTTCTGTTTGACTTTGCTGTAGTTATTCAGTGACTGTAATCTCTTAAGTAGGTGGGAAAAAAGAACGCACTATAAGAAATACACAGCCAAGGGTTGCTGTCTTTATGTCTATCATTAAATACTGTAAAACTTTCATGACAGGGATTGGCTGCAGTGTGAGAAATACCTGTGCAACAATGTCAACTTGAATAGCAATTTAACTTCCTCTAACCTTCTGCTGTATTTGCTTGCTTTTCATTTTGCCTCTTCAGTTTTCTATGTTTCTCAAGGTTTATGAGCAGGACTAGTACGAAGTTGGAGGAGATGGTTTATTGTATGGGAAATTTAATCCAAAATTGCATTAGAATCACATCAAATGATTAAAAAAAAAGAGTCGTAATTTACCACCCTAAGATGTGTCGTCAAAAATATCCAATGTCCTAGAGGGTAGCTAGTTTATTTTTAGTGCAATAATTGATGAAATGTGTTTGGGAAAGTCTCCAAGGTAACACTTATTTTTTATCCAGGTGTGTGGTTGTAGCTATCCATAGCTTTGAGACTGTCCTCTCATAACAAATAAACCCATATTTAGTTAGTGCAGGCTGCTCATTTGACCCGAATTTTATTATATTTTTAAACACCACCACTAGAATCTTCATGAAACGTCAGCAAAGCCTCTACTAATCTTAACAGTAAGAATTTTGACTCAAACTAGGGCCATTTCCTAAATCTAACCACTTTGCTTTTGTGCCGAAAGAACTTCACTGTTACATGGTCACTTCATAAAAAGGGTTAGTTACATTTCTGTTATTTTTTAACAGTTTCAAGACAGTCAGAAATATTCATGATGGCTAATCAAATTATTGGGATCATCAGCATAACATAATATAAACC
The DNA here is from genome assembly GCA_027123335.1 of Amphiprion clarkii. Classification (NCBI taxonomy): domain Eukaryota; kingdom Metazoa; phylum Chordata; class Actinopteri; family Pomacentridae; genus Amphiprion; species Amphiprion clarkii. The sequence goes on from CM049578.1 coordinate 8,566,258, forward strand.
AAAATCTAGAAAAAATGAGCCACAAAAATAAAACTAAAAACTATAAAAAAAATATTTTTATATATATATATATATATATATATATATATATATATATATATATATATATATATATACATATATATATATATATATATATATATATATATATATATATATATATATATATATATATATATATATGTATATATACACATGTATATATATATATATATATATATATATATATATATATATATATATATATATAAAATAATATTAAAACCAATAAAACTGATGTTCTATTTTTGCAACAGTGGGTTTTACAGGGTTAAATGGTTTTGATGAACCAAATAAGCACTGCCATCGTTTGGAAAGCGACTTACAAAATGACGTATGTTAAAGTATGAGGTCTTACTAAAACTCTAACGGGTGCCACACCAATGTTGTAATGTCACCGTATCATTAAAGTAGCTTCCTATTAGCTGCAACACATAAATTAAGACAAAGGACACTACACTCACTATGAGTACTTCATATCTTCATACTAAAATGCTGATGCTATGATAAAACTTGGCGCACAGTTTAGCTGGGGCACAATTGTAAGACGTAAATTACTGGAAATCACACAGCACTGCTGGAACAAGAAATATGGCTAATAAATCTAATCATGAAATGTAGACTGCAGCGCTGCTGATTCTTCAAGTCCTGATTGTAAAACCTTGTTGTTATTGTGAAATATACCACACAAAGGTGTTCTCAGCACATTCAATTAGATTTTAGATTACACTTAAAATTCACCAAAAAATTCCTTTACCAAGATGCACTGGTTTTACTGCGCCACTTCGTCACTGGGCCTCTGCTCAGTGCGTTGATATATGAGACTGCAGGGAGTTCTGCTGGAGTTCATTACTATGACTTATACTGTGAAAAGATCCGTTCTCTGCTCTAATGGACATTCCACTTGAATTACACCGGCATGCTGCTCCACAGTAAATACTCCCTAATACCTGAGATGGGAGTGTGTGGTTGTTTGCGTCCGTGTTTGTGTTTGTTGGAGCTAAAAAGAAGTTCTACGGTGTCTGTGCTAAATTCCGTCTGACAGGCGCATGTATGGCTGCATGAAATATAAGCTGCCATAATGACAAATAGGTTTTTCCATGCTGGTGTGTGCGTCAGTGTATTTGTGCATAAAAGTGTGTGGGTGAGTCTTTGTTGGTGCGTTTGTTTGACGACAGTAAATTCTGCTCCCCATACAATCTAGCCATGTTCGTACGGTGTGTGGGCATGTGTGAACGTGTTGCACGATTTGCACGTGTCACTCCTGCCACACATGAGGTGTGAAGGTTTCCGTTTAATTACCAGAAGTGCAAAAGCATTTGCATTTGTTGCCACAAAAATGAAGTGTTCAAGACATATGGGAGATAAACTGTTACTTTAATAATGCAAGAAAAATCGACAATAAAACACAATACCACTAGTCAATTGTGTCTACTTAGAACGTGAATATTAGAAAATGTGGAGATTTTTTCTATTCATTGCCTTCAAAAGCCTACTCTGTCCTTGAATAAATCATTATCTCTCTCAATCACCTCTGCTGCCAATGTAACAGCAGAGGTGATGTTGTAGTACTTATGTACTGCAACATGTTTGATTGCTAATTAACATCTAATGTCGCCGTGCAATAAAATATTATGACTTGTGGATATTAACATTAGTGATAATGAGCTCAAGTGTGATAATCAGCCCCGGTGGTGAGTAAGGATTGCATTGTGGATATTTGTCAGATGCGGAGGATCACATTGTACCTCACTTGTGATATAAACAGTATGTGTTCGATACTGATGTGACATTAGCAGGGCATCGTCAGTCCAATAACTTTTATTACTGAACTTGTAAATCTCCAGTTGCTTGCTCAATTGCAAGTTGATTGAAAGTGGCTTGTGCGCAAAACTTTATTTTAGTCCAGGTGCAATCAAAAAGTTCAGATTCTGTTTCTGTTTCTTGTGCATGTAGCACAACATGGTCACATACATACAATAGGTGTGAGCAGTAAATGACATAAGTCAGGATCATCCACTGCATTGGTTTTGTGACCAATGGCAGGTACACATCTGCAGTTTCACATTGGATTTCTAACTGGGGCAGAAAAGAAAAGCTTTTTACAGACCTTATCAGGGAAAGTTGTCAACTATTGAAACAAATTTCTGGTCCTGTAACTCCAATCTCCATATTATAAATTTCCAATTGATGCACAAATGAACATAAACTGTAAATGAAGTGATGCACATCCATTTACCCTCGCAGAATTTCGCCAACTCAGTTCATCGACATGTACTGTATTGTAAATAACTTCACAGTGTTCCTGAGATTCTGCAATGGCATAAGTGTTTGATTAATGTAGAAGCTTACCATGTTTTATTTTGTGTTAATAAAAGTTAATGATGTGATATTTGCTTGCTATAATTATGTGTCACATTGTGTTGATCCTCACTCTCCAGGTGCTGAGACGTTTTCTTTTTTATTATGGGCATCAGGGAGACAGTAAAGAACTTAATTATCCTTTTGGCATATACACAGTCTATTAGCAGCAGGCTCAACTGTTTGGGTGCTCTATCATTAAAAGCACATTGTAGAGTCATCAGCAAGAAGTTAAACTAGACCACAGTGGGTCTGATGCCTGTATTTTCACTGATACCTTTCTCTCATTAAATTCAGGAGCTGAAAAGGACACCAATTACCGGGATGTATCAAAGAAGAATCTTGTTGGGAAATAAAGCAGAAAAATAGATATTGAAACATTTTAATGCCAACTATACAGCATGATCAAAAGGTGTGGGCACAATGATGCACACAGTGACACTGTTTGCACTCATCAACTGTTAACAAATGACATTCAAAGTGAAGAGTAAAGACTGGAGGACATACTTAGTGCCCTCACTATTTTCTTGTTCCTAATTTGTTTGGATCGTACCATCTTACCCTTCCAATGCACTGCTGGGATGAACTTTCGAAAACTGTTTCATGCATTGTTTGGAGAAAATTTTCATTTCTCTCAGGCTAGTTCACACAAAAACAGCACGCTACAATGGTATAAAATGTTGGTCAAAGTTGTGAAAACTAATGTATCCAACTATTATGACCACCACTATCTAATATGATGTCGGTTCTCCACATTCTGCAAACCCAACAACCTGCAGTGCTGAAAATTAAAGATAATGCAGTGGTACAAAAAAGTGGAGTTCTCCCAGTGGCCACCAGATGCTGGTTGCTAAAGTGAGTCAATCCTCATACATCCCCATGTTAAAATATTCAACTTTCCAGTAGAAATAAAGCAACTTGCAGTTCGGTACAAAACTGTTTTGGTTTCTGGAGCTAACTTTCCTATTCATGAAGGAACCTTATTTATGTAACTCACCTGTTTAAATTGTATTGAGGCCTAAAGCAATTAAGGATGTGGACACTTTAAGTGGCAGGTGGATACAGTCATAGGACAACCCATTACCCAGTGATGTTTGTATCTCCTGCCTCACCTCCCCTCATGTCTCCATCTCTGAGTTAAGAGGAGTCAAAAGGAGTGCCAAGATAGAGATGGCTGAACTTTACAACTGCTGTTGAGGAAACCTATAAGTGATGTCATATAGGGTTCACCTATCATTATATACAATCAGTGAGGAAAACATCTCCATTTCTGCTGTGGTAACGATCAACAAGATGTTAGCAGCACATCCTTTACAGACCCACTTCAGTACATTTTCTAACACTCACCCTGTCACCAGTTCATGGTTTGTCTTTCCTCAGACTGCTGTTTAGAAAGATCCTGTGCCTCCTAAAATTGACCAACTCCCTAGTTTTTTTGTTTGTTTTTTTTAAATACTGAGCTAAAGATGATTGACATATATACCTGACCTTACGGCTATATGTTTTGTTTGTCAGTGGTCTTAATGTTTTGGCTAGCTGGTGTACATGATACCATACTGTTCTCCACACCGCAAGGAACAAGGAGCAGTCAGTGAAGAGTTGAATCTTGAATTAAATAATGCACACTGAGGCCCAGTGAGGACTGCTGCCCAGTGTAAGAAACAGTTGGATGATGATGTAAAGCACATTTCCATCCTTCTTTCAAAGCAGGAGCCAGAAGAGTAGACTAGACATCCTTCAGTATCCCAGTCTCCAACAGAAACTGAACACACTGTGGCCTTAACTCTCCTTCCAGAAGGAGCAGAAGTTTCTGAGTCAAAACAACATAATCTGGAAAGTAAAACGAAAAGGGAAAAAAATGCATGTACAGCGACTGAATAGTGCTTAGAAAACAACCCACCACTGATCCAATGGAAGCTATTGAATTGCAATTTAATTGCAGCACACCACAAAATAATTCAATACTTAAAAATAAATCTTCCACAAACCCTTTAACCAAGTAATTTTGTAAACCCAACAGCTGTCAATACACCTGTATGAAAAGAATGGCTGCATCAGATGATGAACAGATGGAAGTATTACATCATCAGCAGTTCAGAGTGAAAACATAAGGCCAGAGTATCAGCCAAGTGCACCTTTTTATTAAATTTTGTCATCTTTCCCATCCTGGGACTACAGATGGACAGCTGCTACTAGATAACAGCATCTTATTTGAGCCTAGGAGTGTTTATCACAGTGAAACAAGAGCCTACATACAGCATGTTCATTTGGTAACAAAGTCTTTAAGATCAATCCATCATCTATACACCGCATTAGGGTGGGCTGGAGTCTATCCCAGCTGACCAGTAGACTCTCTGCTTTACATCTTTGACATCATTTAAACACACTCACATTATATAATAATACAAAAAGGAACAACTCCTGACTTTGTTACAACCATTATCTATCATTATCTTAATCCTCATTAGGGTCGCTGGTGGGCTGGAGTCAATCCCAGCTGACTTAGGGTGAAGGCAGGGGACACCTGGACAGGTCACCAGTCTATCACAGGACTACATATAGAGACAAACAGTCACACTCACATTCACACCTACGGACAATTTAGAGCTACCAATCAACCTCAGCATTTCATTTTCATTAGTGCTACACATCTAATGTGATCTATTTCTACACATTTAATTCATAGTTATACATACTTGGAAAAGCAAATGATCCAGTAAGAAGCCCGTTGTGTGCCTAATGTTTAAGGTACTGACAGACCAGATATCAGTAAGGTGAGGATCACACTTTGTGGGGATGTCAATGTAGGAAAACACCAGCAAAGACTCATGTCAAGGAGGCCGGGCCTCCTGGATACACCAATAAAATGATTTCTTTAAGGATATACAGACTGATCTTTAGTGAAAAGTCTTATATAGTAAACATTTATAGGAAAATACATATAAAAACGTTGAAACACAAGGTATAAAAATAGCCCGAAAAGTGCAACTATTTGCCAAGTAGCACCTCGCCTCCTTGCCTCATTCTTTGTCTTTTATCAGTAGTACATACACACACACACGCACACTCACACACACACACACACACACACACACACACACACACCACACACACACACACACACACACTCATGTGCCCTTTGAGAGCCAGCAGTAATTTAAAGTTGTTAAGATACTGATCTGTCTCTCAGGATGGCAAGACAGCAGGATGCAAAACTCCACAGTTTGACCCTTAAATCTGTAAGTGTGTGTGTGTGTGTGTGTGTGTGTGTGTGTGTGTGTGTGTGTGTGTGTCTGTGTCTGTGTCTGTGTGTGTTTGTCTTCTGTATATCTGTGTGAATAGGAGAATAGTGTATGAAATCCAAAAAGTAAAGCCGATAATGCTTTTTTTGTTGTTTTTTTTGGTGTGTGTTTGCATCTATGTGTGTGTGCCAGTGTGTGTTGAGGCTATTAACATGGCAGTCAGTGGGTGACAGAGATGGATGCGGTGGACTTTCTGCGATCAAATCACAGTGAGGGAGAGCAGGAGAGGGAGAGAGAGGCTGAGAGCTATGTATTATTGCAGAGTTAGTGGGAGTATGGAATAAATGCATTAGCTTGTGCGTCCTTGGTCGCTCTATTGATTTTTACCTTTTTCACAAGGGCATCTTCTGCTGGTTGTTATGACAGGGGGAAGGAGTACTGCAACAAAAATGTCCACATATCTTAACATTTCAAACTGCTCATGAGTAAACTACAGATCTGTGTCCAGTTATTTGTACTTAAGAAATCCCAGACACCAAAATTGTATAATTTCTTCAGAAATAAAGACTTTAGTTGCTTGTACTGTGTTAATGAGCAGTTGTTGATACCTAACAAAATCCTTATTTTAAATTGTTCTTCATTTTAATGCATTTATTCACTCAGTTACCTTATAGTTAGTACCACATTACCTGCAGACCTGCAGAACTTAATGGAGTGCATTTTGGGGAGACTTAAAGGGGTCCCATGGTGGTTTTTGTAAACACTGTAATTGCTCACATAAATCTCTTCCTTCCTCATGAATTATTTGCAAAGCAAATGTTTATGTGTTTTGAATTCAGCATTGTTTATATGATGGTTGCATTATGGATACTGAATTCTAAGATGCTCACTTGTTGCATGAGCCAAAAACAGTTTCTAGCATTTTGGCTTCTCTCCCCGCTTTGTACAGCTCACTGCACATGAAACTAGGCTTCCTTGATGGGCAACTTGGCCCACAGACTGAACATTGTGACAGCATCATGGAAATAAATCAAGGTTTTCCAGGCACTCTGAGGATCTTACAAATCCAAATAAATAACGAAAAGTGAAAATCAAGTTTGCTTGAAGTTGTAGCAATTGGGACAGCTGTAACCGTTTTACACGTGTCTCTCAAATAACGGTGGAAAAAGTCTTTTCTGACTTTAGGGTATTTATTTTTTATTCTACTAGGGTGAGTGCTGGTGGTGCATCACATTTCCTTAATTTATCCATGGTTTATGCTGCAGTTTGTGCAGGTATTGCTTCACGTCAGTTGAATAGTGTCAAATCACTTCCAGCACTGTGTCCGATCTCACATGTATGATATAAGAATTAAGAAAACCAGCTCCAAAGTACAATTTTAGCATTACATGCATGCATTTTAACTCACATTTTTCTTTGATTTCCAAAGTGGCTTGCATTGCTTTGTTTTATGATCAGTCTGTTCATTGACTGCTTACACTGCAGTGAGTCAGAGATTTCAGCAATTACTGTGGTATACCAATCAGAAACATTGTTAAAACCACCTGCCAGCCTGCCACCTTGCTATGGCTCTCCTCATGCCACTAAAACAGCTTTCACACATTGAAGCATTAACTCTGCAAAACTTCTTAAAGTGTCCTGTGGTGTCAGGCACTGGAATCCTTTAAGCCCTGTAAAAGTGGGACCTCCAAGGATCTGACATCCCACAGACCCTTGATCAAGCTGAGATCTGGGGATTGTGGAGGTCAATTCAACTCCTTAAAAGTCTTTGCCGTGCTCCTCAAACCATTCCTGAACAGTGTTTGCAGGGTGGCAGGGAGCATCACCTTCTTTCAGACTGCTTACCCCATGTGTGTTGTTCACTTTGTTAAATTGCTGTGGCTCGCATGCACTTATACCTGGACCTGGAGGGTCACGCACTGCACTGTCAGCCATGCTGCTGCAGTGCTCTGTTGCTTCCAACCTGTCTTTCTGCACTGGGTTTGCCTTTGATGATGGTCATCAATAATAGAATGCTTGATTTTGTTTCATTCATGAATTAAATTTCGAGTGAGCTTAGTTTACCACCATTGAAAGCAAGAGAGAGAAAGTGCACTGGAAAAATACCATCATTCACCTAATGTTCTGCTAACTTACTGACATTAATTCCAGTTAAAACTGGGTGTTATGACTAAAAACACACATGTAGCATCCATATTCTCCTTTAGTGAGATGCTGCCTCTAAAGTGATATGTGCTCGGTCTATGACATACTGAGTTTTACTAAATATATATAGCAGATGCTGTAACTGTAGTGACAGTGGTCAGTTATGTATTGCTGCTGTTTTGAAAATCAACATGATCGTTTCATCATCTATTTGTGATGAGAAAAGTACATCTCATGCATGAAAATCTTGCAGTATCTAGATGTTATAGAAGTTCAACATTCACACAGGCTGCCTGGCTGCTCTAGCTTGTTAAAATAAACAGCAAGAGGTTCTTTGACTGTGTATTTGTAACAAGATAACCAGCGTTATTCACATTAGCCGTCTGTGGTTTTAATGTTGAGGCTGATCAGTGTACAGTAGTTGAGCATGTTTCATCCTTCAGGCTTTGTCCCTTCCCTCTGAAAGTGGCCACTCGTGTGACAAATCACGCTGCATATTATCAAGTGCTACGAGAAGGTGAAGAGGGGAATGTCAAACCGAAACTGAGATGCAAAGTCAGCTCTTTCACACTCACTAGTGGTTGCTGAAGCAGTGTCTGAACACAATCCCTATTTTTCGCGTTCCTCGCTTGATATTTTGAGTGTTCAAACGCTGCATGTGGAATTTTCAAACTCTGTCACCCCAGAACTTCTTACAATGGAGTAGAAAAAGTGACATTTATTACATGAACATGTGATCATGTGGCACTACCCTACAGCCACCAGTTTTTATTAGGAGCCCTGAATGAGGTTGTGATTACAAACGTCATATAGCCCTTATACTTCCTTTGCCCCCTGCAGCTTTCAGCCCTCACAATAGGCGATGGAGGCCCTCTGCACACAGCATGACGCCTGAAAGGAAAATGTGTCTCTGAGGGAGTCTTGAAGAGAAATTTTTCATGGCTTTGTAACTTTTGATGTCTTTCTTCAGTTGAACAGCGTCCTTTTATGATTTGCGCAACATATTTTAATTAAAAAAATGAGACTGAACTGATGCTGGACAGCATACACAAACCCAGGGCAAGCAGCGCAATACCAAGTGGACCAGTAAGAACACATAGATGATTTGTTCTTTCTATTATAAGACTGATTAGGGCAGTTGTGTGGGATGTGACTGGGACAACCAGCATGATGAGCGGTGAACGACATGGATATTAATCATCTTGACTGAAGGAGGGAGACTTACATTTGTGTCTGTTAAAGCTCTTTGGTAGAAACAGGCAACAAACAATTACGTTAAATTCAAACAGCTGTTTCCTATGTTTATCAAAGTGTCTTTCTTGTCATCTTGCTAACTTTTTTGTTCATAGCACTAAACACAAAGCACAGCTAAGCGTGACAGGAATGTCATTCATATTGAAGGTATTTAGACGCACGAAATCGAAATGTGACCTAATGAGTGTGTGAAATGAAAAGTTGCCACAAAGATTACAACTTATTGTGAAAGCCAAATTGCTATAAATGTGCCAGATTTTACAGCTGTCAGTCACAGCCATGTCAGCCTCATGATTAAGCTGCCACATCGAAGATAGAGGGGCACGATGTATTGGAACCATGAATGAAATTATTTAAACATCTAATAAAAAACTGAGCCCTTTCACAGTGTTGGAGTCCTGTCTGTGCAACAGGACAACCTATGAAAATCAGTAACATCTAGTAGGGACTGTGACTATCTGAACTGAATTATATGGAAATCCATTGAATATTAGAGACACAAGAGAAGTAGAGGTATATGATAGAGAACTACCCTGACCCATGTGAAAGCAAGAGTTTTATCAGTCTCTTAAATTAGATGGAAATTCACCCAGTTTCTATCCAGTACCGCCAAAGAAAGAAAGACAAAAAAGTATCAACATCATTCTAGTCTTAGTCAAGACATCACCAAGCTCAGCAGGATACATAATGAATGTAGGACCAACGTCACTGGGATTAAGACCATGAATATCTGCACCGAATTATATGGAAATCAATTCAATATCCATCCAGCACCAAAGAAATACAATGTCAAACTCATGGTCATACTGGAGGAAAAGTCAGAATGAGTAGAATACATGATGAATATCTATCCAGTGTCACTAGGATCCAGCCCTTTAGAGATAATGGATGTTTCTACCAAATTCTACTGAAATCCATCCCATAGATGCTGAGCTATTTCAGCCTGGACCAGAGTACTGAACCTGCCGGTGTCTTCAGTCATGCTTCTAACATGGCAGTACATAAAATATCAAAGTAGACCCTAAGATGTGGTGACTTTTAGTCCTTTGGATCAAGGATAAAATAACAAAAGACAAGGTTGATGCAACACAACACCTCTGACTGATAAATACCCAACAGGGACTTTCAAAAAGCTCTTCAGTGCTCAACATGTGATGAGTAACTTAACCTGTATGTGAACTATAGGCAGACTGCCCCTTTAAATCACATAAAATCTATCAGTGACTAATATAATCCATTTTCATACACGTGTAGTGTTGTTTGTCTATATTTTGAAATAGTTGTGACAGAGGAAGCTTAATCAGATGTAAAAGGGCAGCAGTGTGCTTCACATGAAATCATTTCATTTGTTTATCATAACTCAATACATATTTGTTTGGCTTAAAAGCCAAAGTGCCTTGTATTTTTGTTTTCCATGCTTCTAATGTGCAATATATATAAAATATAATTCAATATAAACACTTACATTTGACTAGTCTGAACACATCACGGCCTCCAGAAACATGATTTGGGATCCAAGGATAATGTGCTGCACAGTTTGTTCTTTGACTTTTATGAATAAAGCTTAAAAATGAATGCAGCATTATCCTGTAGGCCAGAGCATCTGCCTTTGCACCAGTGAAGCATTTGTAACCTAATTGGACCAACGTTAACAAGGCAGCCTTATAGTCTTCTTGTATTTGTGTCTCTGCTTAAGGTCCTCTGTTTGCTGGTTTTCACCCCTGATCTAAGAGGGACGGGTGACTGTGATGCACAGAGAAAAGGATTAAAAGAGAAAATGAGAGAGACCACGGGAGAGGAGCCAATATTGCAGAAATAGTCTCTTCATTGTGGCAAGACAAAAGTGTTTCTATCGATCCATTACTCCAAAATGTCACTAATCTCTCTTTAGTCAGCATGCGGTGAAGGGAACACTTGGAAGGAATCTGTCTGCATAAAATGTAGAAAAAAAATCCATCCCCCAGTGTCTCCTGTTACCTTGTGTTATTTTTTTTGCTGAAATGGTCACCACTGACAGATAAATACAAGTAGTAAGTGATAATGTGAAGTAGCCATGGAACTAAATTTCATTACTGTCACAAAGTTCTAAATATACTTTAACAACTGCATTTGGCAGATTATAGTGAAACACGTAGCACAGGGTTGTAGCAAAACTAGACTGTGAACTTCAGCATTGTTGTGTCTTCAGTTTGTGAAGTTTTACATCAAGTTTGTACATGTCAGCTTATCAGTATTACACAGACTGCATTACACTCTGTAGGAGTAAAGTTACTAAGCAACCATCCGCTGGTATTGGCAGATAAATGGCAATGGGATGGCCATGAATGTAGTCATTAACTACATAGTGTTAGTTTAAAGCAATATAGACACTTTATGACCCATTTCTGTGCAAAATGGTTGCATCCAACTCATGAGAAAGACAATACAAATAGAAGACTTCTTTTACATTTGCAGTGTGGGTCTCTACAGCATTTAGACAGCACTTACTTGCTGCTCTGAGGCCTGATGCAGCCACTTCCTCTAATTATTAGGAAGGTTTAGTGTTGCAGCATCTACTCCATAAAGGGATCACATATGGTGTGTGTGTTCAGTGTAGCCATGTGGTTATGTTGTTTTAAACAGCACTTTTGTCCTTTTACAATAGAAAAGACTTTAAGGATGAGAAGTATCTAACTGTCTTTGCGAATGCATTTCTGGTAGAGAGATTTGGATGCGAACCATTGAAGAGTCCCAAATGGGGCTACTTGTCTTCAAATTACCTGAGTGTAAGTCATTTTATATTCAATTGTTTGTCTACTGAGATCTTGTGTTGGCTCTTAGCTACAGATGTCTATGTTAACACTTGCATAGATTTATCATCTGTGCTATAAAAACATGCTGTCACTGGTTATTCCAATGCATCATTGAGCTTCATGTGAAAAAATAGTAGTTTTCTGCTTGTGGTTATTATTGATGTTCAGTCTGGACCTTAGCAAGATGACAGATGATTGATGTAATGTGTCTCTTTCCATTCATCCTCTACAGTATTGTCTCCAGTACAGTACTGGGATCAAACCACAACAAGGGAGTACATTTTTCAACTGTGACTCAATTACAATGAAGAACACTAGATCTGTCATTCTAAATCCATACATGTGTGACAAATTAAAACCTGAAAAAAGATGAGTGAAGAAGAAAAATGAAGACAGATTTGTCTATGGTGTATGAGAATGATTGAATGAATTTAGAAAATGTTAGTAATCCCAATGCTATGGACATGAAAAATGTATGACAAGAAGCAGTGCGAAATGTCATTGTTGAGGGATTTAAGTTGGGTTTTGCGTTCAAGGTTTTCAGATGTCTTTCCTAAAACAAGCCCAACATACAAAACCTACACAAAATACCACTCACATGGAAACTAAGTGTTTGACTGATGGGATAAGATTCCACCTCAGTCTTCCTGAAATGGATCCATATGGCTCTTTGTCTAAAGCCATCAAGTGTGACTGGGAGTCTTGTGGCTTGTGGGTTATTGTTTCCAACCACCCGGAGGCGTCCTACCGGGCTGCTTCACGCTACGAGAGTCGGTAACATGCCTTCCTCTTTAAATTATCATGCAGAGAATACAAATCCACAGTGGTTTCCACATGAGTGTGTGATCTCTGTACCTTCTGTGCATGTGTGTGTGTGTGTGTGTGTGTGTCGCTGCTGCCATCAGGTCTAACAGATGTTTAGCTGCTGGTGAAGATGACTGTCACCCAGCATGATAATAAGGTCACGTCAAGGAGTGTTTGGATGCAGATGTCTACAAGCTGTGTGTGTGTGTGTGTGTGTGTGTGTGTGTGTGTGTGTGTGTGTGTGTGTGTGTGTGTGTGTGTGTGTGTGTGTGTTAGTGTGCTGGTGTCAATCTGAACTTTGCCAAGTGGAAAAAAACTGACAATCCTGCAGTCCACAGACAGAACACATGTCTTGTAAAAACACTCATATATGACGTTAACCTTCTTTCTACTTGTGCTGACTTTGTAAAAAAATAAAATCAATCAATGCTGACAAGTAAAAAAAAAACACTGAATGTAGTGACCTGTGAGGACCAAATAAGTTAACGAGCATTTAGAGCTTTGAGTTTGAATGACACAATTTTCATTGTAAACACTTTCAAGGAGAGATTTTACTTACTGGGAATGTAACTGAACAATATGTTCCTCATGTTGCTTTTGTGGGTGCCACACTGCCAGCAGTTTCACAGAACACTATTCCCTCTGTACCAAGAAACTTTGCTCCTTTGAACTACATGTCTTTTTTTCTCTGGTTCTGTACTTTATTGTGGGAGTGCACACATGCATAAAGACTGCATGTTAAACAGCACTGCTACTCGTTTAATGTCAGAACATTTCAGTCAGCAGGAATGTCTTTTTGTCAACTCTGAGAACTCAGACATTCAGGAGATATTTAGGGAGGAAATGCAAAAACTTGAGTGTTGAATGTTCTTCCTGACCTTGTGAATGTAAATCTGCAATGAAATATTCAAAACTCAATATTTACTTGTTAGATTTTGTGCAGTCTGTCTGTATTTAATTCTAAATTGGGATTTGGTTTTTCTCAAATGGTAATCTCAAACTTTGCAGTTCAGAATCTTCACTTAGAAAGTTAAGAGTGGCATTTCAGACACCAAATCTATGGCTTCTGACAGTCTTTGTTGAGGAAAAATGCTTCAAGTACCATTTTTTTTTCAGTTTTATTAGAAATGAAAAAGGACATTGTTTCCAAATTTCAAACATGGATAAACTTCCAAAATAGAAAAGAAAATGGGATAAACATTACATAAAATAACAAAGATTATCTGCCAGCTGAACAGAAAAAATTTAATTTGTGAGTAAAAAAATATCTCAAACACCCCATAGATACCTTAGAAACAATGTTTAAACAATGTGACATCGACTTGTTCCATGCAAATCAACACATCTGCATAACCGATTATGTCAACATGTCATTCCAGTCAAGAGTTCAAATGACTCACAGTTTGTTCTCCTGATATGAAAAATCCAGACAAGCTTTCAACTTTGATTTGACCTGACCGGGGTTCTGACTTGGAATATTTCAGTAGCAGTTTGGAGTCCAGACATGTTTGTGTCATGCATTAGTAATTGCACTGTTCCTCTCCATGAAAAAGTGTGTTTTAATGTGTTTTCAGTGTGTTAATGTGTTTTTAGTGTACTTCCGTTTGATGAACAATGAGAAAATTCTGTTATGAGTTTGTGTGGTGTCTTGCCCAATTTTGGTGGCCATATGTTTGTGAGGGGACTTTTTAATTCATGAGTGACCACAGTGAAGGAAATAATGCTTAAAACACATTGATCAGTTCACTTGAGTTTTGTGTCTGGTATTTTTGGCCATTTCAAACTTGTTTTGTGGCTTTGTGACTGCAAATTTGTGTTGTTTTGCTGTTTTTCCACATGTGTCTATGTGATCAGTGTTGGGACACTGGTTGATTAGGCTGAGTGGCTACAGCTGCTGCATCCGACGCACCTGCTGGACTGATTGGTGACACTCCTTTAAAAGACAGACTCTGGAGCTGTTCAGATGGGCTCCGACTTCAGAGAACTGCACATCATATTTCTCTGTTCGTTTGAGAGCGTGTGTCAAATAGCTCTCTTGTGAGAAATAAAGCCCCTTTGAATTGTGTTTACACCCTAAGCACATTTATTTCACCCTCCCCTCCTTTTGTTTGGTTTTGCTTATTATAATTCTTCCAGCCATTTTGGCTGGTTTAGTGGGTGATAGAGGCAATCTACCTCTATCACCTTTCCGAACCCATTTTGTGACCTTTTGTTTGGTTTATTTGTGTTGGGGTTCTTTGTTTTGTTACGGTTTTCCTTTTGATACTTTAATAAAGTTTGGGGTTCTGGGTATTTTCCTGGGGTCCCGCTTGGGAAACGTAACAATTCTGTAGTGAAATTCGTGTTGGATTGAAATGGAAAGTGAATTCATGTGAGTTTAGTGAAATCTGACAGCAGAAGGAAATGCAACAAATTGAAAATATATTCAGTTATTAATATTTTATTATAATTTTATTATCAAATTTTGGTTTACTTGATCTACATTTTTAAATTTTCTAAAATTTTGTTATTTTAATAAAAAAAAGGTCTGGAAGAAAGACGTTTTCTACGTTTCCTTCAAGATCAATGAACACTAAAAGTAGATTTAAAAAAAAAAAAAAAAAAAGGTGAAGATGCTGATCTAGGTGCATGGCTTGAAGAGTTTGGTGAAGGCTCTTCCCATTGCTCGGAAGAACCTGGCAACTCCAGACTTCAAATTGTCTGGTCGAGGGATGACTTTTAAATTAACCTTCAAAGCC
The DNA here is from genome assembly GCA_027123335.1 of Amphiprion clarkii. Lineage (NCBI taxonomy): Eukaryota > Metazoa > Chordata > Actinopteri > Pomacentridae > Amphiprion > Amphiprion clarkii. The sequence continues at coordinate 8,581,633 of CM049578.1, forward strand.
ATCACCACAGCTTCATCAAAAGATGGATCTTGTGCAGTCATCCTCCAGCAGCTTTTCTGCAGAGCCAAACATCTTGTGAAGTTCCTTCACCATGGCCTTTGATATTTTGTCCATCTTCTGGGTTATTTGTATAATGAGGTCAGGTGAGATGTAGATTTCGTCCAAGAGGTCCAACAGTCGGTTCAGGATGGCCTGGAAGCCCTCTATGGTGACCAACGCCCTGGATTTACGGAGGGATGTTGACATCACCTTCAGCAGCAGAGCGCTGATGGCATCCATGTTTTCATGGGACCTCTGGACTTGAAAATGTGATGTTCTGACCTGAGGTTCAGCAGAAGCAACGAGTTCAGGAGCATCAACAAGTTCTGGAGCAGCGACCAGTTCAGTCGTTGGTTCTTGATAAGAGAATCTCTCATCGGGCTCAGACTCTTCATGGACCGACACCAAACTGTCGAGAGACTTTGAGTATCTGAGGGCTGCAACTAGTGTAGAGAATTTATCAGTTGCACCCTCATCATAACCCTCATCGTCCCTGCTGGTAGGTTTGGAAACTGTACGAACATCAGCAGGAGCTGGAGCAGGACTCTGTGCTGGAGAACGTTTGTCTCTGGCTGCATGTTTTAAGGTGTCTTTAGTGGGTTTTAATGTGTTTTTGTGTGTCTCATAGTTTCACATAGTGAGCTGAAGACAGAAAAAACAACAAATCCAAAGGTTTACAGTCAAGAGCTGATGTCGGTTAAAACATTTACGCAGAGAAAGCGGGGAATAAAGTTAATATTTAATATTTTTAACACGGTTTAGTTGACATTTTTTCCCTGAAGGTCTGTCTGGGAAAACAAGGTTTTAACTTTTTAAAAAAGAGCAATTAGTGTAAACATCTGCAGATAAAACAGACTATTGGCAACAAGGAACGATGCCAAAGCATAAACCTCATAAAAAAGAACATTGATTTAACTACATACATCATGCTTCATTGCTACTGCCACAAAATGGTTCAGTTCACCCATGCACTATCTAAAAGACTGAAACAAAGCATGACAGATTGCGAGAAACGTCCATCCAAGTCCAGTTTTGAAGTCAGTTGCCATTGCAGTAAAGATTTATGTCAAAAAAAAAAGGCAGACACACAAAAAGACTGTTATTTTTAATGATGGTTTGCATGGCAGTCATGCTCATTTTCTTCCTAATAACACACAGTTTCCTTTCGGGACGTGAAGGCTTCACCTGATAAGTCATGGCCTCTTGGCTCGGTCACCTGAGGGCAGAGAGTGCTACCATTATTGTCTCGCTAAGCCTCTACTAACCTTGATGCACTTTTGGACTACAGTAGCAAGGAAAATGTTTATCTCCTAAAATAAATTTGAATGTTTGCATATGAGTGAACCATTAAGCCATGTTAATATAAAATGACAGCCCGTTATTAATGCCATTAGATGCAACTGAAAGGACGTACTGTACACTGTCACCAATGATCTCATTAATATCCCTTCAAGTGCTACTGAAGCACTTCAGCTTTCTTACAGTTCCCACAGCAAGTCATCAATTAACCTCTCTCTCTCTCTCTCGCTCTCTCTCACACACACACACACACACACACACACACACGCGCGCACACACACCAGCTATACATATGCACAGCTGAATGCACTTCAGTGAATCCATACCAAGATATCAATTAGAATCAAACACCCTTCAGTGCACTGCATGAACCATGCCAATTATCAGCGAGCCTCCAGATGAACACATCAATTAACCTTAAACACAGTGTGGTTATGGCTGTCAATGACGGTTAGTGGGGAAAGTGATCCAAAGCGTACTGGATTGCAAGTTAGCCAACTGTCATATTCTGACATGAAATGGACCTTTGTTCAGATATTAAAGTATTTCATGAACAAAGCACAGACCCCTTGGTGCTTTGCTGAAGTCCACTGATAACACCTCAGTTTCACCACTCTGACAAGAATTAGAAGCTGTGTGTCACACAATTTGGTCAACTGCAGCAAGGGAAAGTGCTTAATTTAATGCTGCCGGATACTTTTGTTTGTACTGAAGTTGTTTGAGTCCATTATAATACATTTTACAACATTTTGTTACCTGCAGAAGGTGAGTGCTAGATATTCAAAGCATCCCTTTAAAATGGGATCCACCAACAAGACACTTTGCTTTCTGAGCACTTCTGCAATGACTCTGTACTGTTTAATGTGCTCTCTCTGCTGGGGTCCACACTTAGTCTGTCTCATTTGCAAAAAGCAGCAGCTTAAAGTGCTGAACATACAGTGGTAACGACTCATGCAACACGCTGTTCTATGCCATAATCTAACCCACTGTGTAAATGATTCCCCTACATGTAGGATTTCCATTAATGTGTCATTCTAATGACTATACTTGGATGTGCCCATGTGCGCTTTCTATAGTCAGTATGATTTGCCCCACATTTGCATATTCCATTATTTTCCCTGTCTGATGCTTTTAAAGTGTTACTTACTAGTCCACCATGTAAATTGCTTAAGCGCCCCAGATGAAAGCCTGAAGCAGATCTGTCCTACTGTTACACGCTGCTACACTGATAGCCATGTTTTTGACTGCATTAAAATGTTGCCAGACATTGCTGCCGATTGGAAGATGAGAAGCATGACAGGCATTTTCAGCACATTTCAAAGTAAAACTCGCTGCCTCTGTGGATGTCTGCAGATTTCTTTTAATATTACAAGAGCTCAACCTGCACCAGCCGAACAGAAACATCTGAACTTTTGAAATAATCCCCCAAGACTTTTTTGCATCTCTGCTAAATTTAGCTTCTCAAGTGTTACCATGTTGACATCACATCTCATACACATAGAGATGAGAATATTCTCACACGTTGGTCTTAAAAAATGGAGAATACGAGATCCTCTGAATGGAGCATCAGTCATTTCACTGCTGTTTCTTGGTGGACTAAAGCTGCTTTAACAGCAAACCTGTTAGTTCTGGTCCACAGTAAACAAGAGAACAAGCAGACTTACACTACTTGAGAAGCTGTATTTATCAAAAGCTGCTTTTCAATCAGAGTTCATGTGTTGTGTGACGCAAAGGAGAGCTTAGCTTGAATTTCAAAGCCAAACTGCAATTAAAGACATCCTGCAGAGTTTTTCTGCAACTAATTCCACTTTGGCAGTGTTTTCACCAGCAGGTCTCGGTTTTTCTTGTATGTCATGTATGCATATGAGAACAGGCAAGCACTAAAGCAACACAGGAGACCTCCCTGCTCACAGTCTCATGCTATTTCAGTAATTCCCTGCTTGTAGTGTTAATATCGAAAGAAATTCATCATAATGTCAGAAAAAAGGCAGGGGGAAAGACTCAGCTAGCATGAAAACAATGCAGGATTTTAATAAAATCAGCTTGGCAAATGCTACATGAAGAAGGAAATGTAGTGAACACATTTGTGAGGCCCCAAGGATTCTCACACTCACTGCGCTCTTTATTAGAAACACCCCTGAGGCAGGCAGATGGGCTGTAACAGTACAAGATCATGTCGTGTTCAACTCCTCTCGGATAAAATCCGAACTGTGACCCTCCAGTGGGCACTGGTTCACCAAAACTGGACAGTTGAAGTTGGTAAAAAAATGTAGCCTGCTCTGATGACTCCCCAGTTCTGCTGAGGCTGCAGATGGCAGGGTCATAATTTGGTGCCAGCAGCATGAATCCACGGATCCAACATTCTATGTATGAACAGTCCAGGCTGTTGCTGCTGCTGCTGGTGTAACAAAGTGTCGACTGTTTTCTTGGTTCCCTTTTCACTATTATACAATCACGCTTTGAATGCCACGGCCTCTCTGAGACCACGAGCATCCCTTTATGACCACAGTTTACCATCTTGTAAAGGTTGCTTCCAGCAGGATAATGCGCCATGTCACAAAGCAGAAGTCATCTCAAACTGGTTTCATCGACATAACAGTGAGTTCAGTCGATTCCTCCGTCACCAGACCTGAAAGCAGTAGAAATGATGTGATGGATTATGTCAGCATGAAGCAGAATCTCATGAAGGTTTTCAACATCTGTTAGATTCCACATCACCAAGAAATAAGGAGAGCAAGGGAAGTGTTGCTGTGGTGTTCCTGTAAGGGCTTGGTGACTATAAAACTACTTTTGTTTTTAAAAACTCCATAGGATTTTTATAAATCCCCTGAATTGTTTTCCATCTGTATAATATCAAATAATCATTACCCAACATGTGTAAAATGAAGTCAGAGCTAACATCCGTATGTCATATGTACTAAGAGTTAAAGCTGCAGCAGGCAGTATTTTTGGCATCACTTTCCTACTAAAATTCCAGACAAACTTTTCAGCATATTGTATTCACAGAGGAAATTGGACTTGTGCACCTCCTCCTGACTTCTTGTTCAGGATTTAGAAAATTTAACTCATGACAGGAGACTCTGACGATGAGATGAGATGAGATGGTAAAAACACCAACAGTGATGTGCTGGTGCAATGGGGTAGTTGGTGTATTTCCTCTAAAGAGTTGGTTTGAATCAGGGTGAAGCTATAAAAACAAACAAAGGAACATATATGACCCTTTGTCTCGCTGCGGATTCTTAACTCTCACAGATGCAACTTCTGACCAGTACTTTCATATTTTATTTATGTCATTCATATGCAGAAACAATAGGGGTGTTGTGCTTGTGTTCTCCCCCATGCCTTTTGTCAGTTTCTTATTTATAACTGCAGCTACAAAGCCATTATCTCCCCATAATCTGACTGTCATATTAAATATTAAATTACTGCTGTGAAAGCAGCCTCAGACAGTGCAGTGATGTTTACTATACATTTAAGGCCACACATGGGCACGTCTTGCTCTGGCCACATCAGAAAAACAAATGATTTGCTGTTTTTATTTTGAGAATGTAGTTTGTCTTCCCACTTCTGCAAACTCTGAGATAAAATCCTACATCTGTCATGAGGGTTTTGACAATTGCAAAGAAGCTTATTTTGCATTTTCCAGGCCTGCTGCAGATATATAGTGTACTTACATGATTTTATTGCCAAATAAATTCTGGAACAGCAGGATTACATCCAACACAGTCAGTGATTCAGCTCAGTGAGAGCATTGCTTTGAGCTCCTTCACAGCCATATTGACTTGGTCATAAACTGACCATAAATCCATAGGCTTTTAATAATGAGCCTATGTCATCCGCTGACAGAAGCATATGTCTTTTTCTATGGCTCAGGGGAACCAACAGGCTGGGTAATGGCAAATACAATCACAAGTATTAGGACAGTGGGCTTAAGTAATTCTGCTTTGATGCTGACAATGATGAATTTAACTTTAAATGTGAAGCAGAAGAACCGATTGTCAGCATTTAATCACAGGTCAAAGTATTGTAAAACAGTGGTACCACCAAGGCCCAGCGGTCACTGTCCCTGCACTGAACTTTACTTTGTGAGGAAGACTTAACAGACTTATTTTAAGTGCACAGTCAGAACAATACAGCCCAGTGAAACAATGCTTGCCTTGTTTCTCTTATTTAAGCTCACTGAGTTCCATTCCCTAAAAATGCATTTTTTATAAATGTATAAAAGTTCACAGAGCTAATGCACTTACTTTATGCCTCGTTCAAAACACAAGCATTTTAATGAAAGCGCTAAATTGTAAAAGGAAATTTAAACCCATCAACACTGACAGGCAATTTCATAATACTTGGCATTGAGCATAGGCAGGCAACGCAGCACAGCTTGTTGATTGAAAAGTTCCATCAGCGTTATGGAAAGTGTCATTGCATTTTCAGGGGAGCCAAAAAGAGGAAAAAATGTTTAAAAGTCTCCTTGGTAGTTTATCGTGCAGCTTTTTCAGCTCGGTCACAGGTTTTGCATTCGAGTAGGACAAAAATACACTTAGCCTAACATAGTTAAGACGCTCTGTGAGTGTGTGACGGAGACCAAACCCTGTTTATCCAATTCCAATAAAAACTGCATCTCTTTATATGTCTTTCAATGTCCAGCTGATAATCATCATGTTTGTATTTTGTATTCATTATATGCCATTTATAAGATGTTTTCCTATTAACTAGAAGTGAATCAAGAACATGTCGAACCTTCAGTGACATTACCATGCCTGGTAAAGATACAGTCCACTAGATCTGGCAATTTCTCACATTCCATTCATTGTCTATATGAAACGCACTGCGTTGCGTGCTGGTCCAGTTGCGGTGCGTTTTGAGCTGCAATCCAGTGCGTCTTCCCGGAGCAGGCCGCAGCTCATTTGAATAAAATAGACGTGACTTCTACTTTATGGTAATTCGATGTGGCGTGCGGAGGTCTGACGCATCGCGAAACTTTCGTCAAACGTCTAAACTAGCCGTCGAACTAAAACGAGAACAGATTCACCTGCTGCACAGCTTATTTCTCGCCCCAAACGCTTTCAGACATACTTTTCGCTAAAGTGTTTTCGAAATAAAAGAGAAAGTTTGTGGCCGAGCCCAACACACCTGCTGGACTGTCGAGCTGAAAGCGCTGTCACGTGACCACATAGTGGCCCGCTGAAGCTCAAGCACTGTCACGTGACAATGCAGTGGCCCACTAGTGACCGCCCACCATGCGGACGATTTTCAGATGCGATGCGTTTACATGCGGGAAAAATGCATTTAGTGGACATGTACTTTAACACAACGGTGTTCACTGTTATGACCTCAGGGCCATATTCATGCTGTGTATCAGTGCTGACAGAACATAAGGTTGGTCACCATGGCACAGTTCTTTAGTAGTGCAGGCTCTGTTTAGTCGGTCTACAGTTTATTGTAGAATTGCTGCAGATGAATAAGATTTAATAGATTTGCAATTTCGGAAATAGTCACGAAAAATAAATGAGTAGATTAAAACGACTCTTGCTGTATGTTCACACAGGACATGCAAAGCTGTAGGTAGCTGCTGGCGTTTTAAGGTAATAAAATACCACTCTAAATGATTATTTATTTATTTTTGCATGTTAATTTCACATATGCTGTATATGCAGAGCTACACTATTTCCACAAAATTATAGTAACTATGCCATGCTAAACTAACAGCTGCTGGCTCTAATAAGCAAACCCATCATTCCTGAGGGTATAACTACAAGCAGGAAGAGGCAGCTTTGGCTTGTAAAACCCTCAAGCTACAGAATTTGCATCTAGAGGCTATAGCACTTTTACATGCAATATGTGTGCTACATTCAAGACAAAAATGTTCACTCAGCGTTGATTAGGCCTATCAGCAGCAGGTGGATCTTTCTTGCAGTTTACCAGGGTTTTAAGTCTGATTTCTATGGCAACACTCTTGCAAAGGGTTTTATGTTGCCTAGCAATGCCTGTATTACCAGAGCTGAAAATGGGATAAAGTGTTGCAATGGAACAACATCAACTACAAATATGGCGGAGCTCATGGCTAGAAAAGTCCCGGATGCTCCAGATAAAAGAGGAACCAGTGTTTGTGGCATCAATATCGCTGTCAGAAGGGGAGACAAAAGTTCCACACTGCAGCTTTAAGTCTGTCACAGTGCTTTGACAATAGCAGTCATCATCTGTCACTTGTTACAGACATAAATAAAGAAGATGTTTGTCCTCCACTTTATTGTATATCAAACTGACAACACTTACACAGAACGAAGTTCAAGTTCATGTGTATTCTCTTTGGTTTGCTGAAAATGAAAAACTCTTGTCAGAAAACACACAAAGCAATGCCACAAGATGAGATATTCTTATGTTTGAGTGAAACGTCCTTGTAAGTGAATTTCTTTCCCCTGCAGGGGGAAGAGTGCCAGAAGCACTATTACACACCATGCACGCACAACGAAGGGCAGCAGGGCGACCCGCCGCATCAATCATCCTGCAAAACCATCACAAATGCTGGAAGTGAAATCATGTGTTGGCACAAAATGTGTGAGGATTTACGTTCTTTGTGTAAAAAGGGTAAGTCAACCCACTTTTTAAAGGTTTTTTTTTATTTGTTTGGGGTCATGATGGTCATATACCTTGCACTGAAAATGGCAGAAAGATTCATCTGACATCCTGGCAGATTTAAAAGTATAACAAATGTACACACTCGTCCACCATGACACCTGCACCTGCTCATTGTAGCTGCTTGACTGTGCTGCTGAGCCCAAATATCAGTCAGGTAAGAGCAGCTTCAAACAGAGAGCAGCGTGAACGTGTGAGAGTTTCTCTGAGGGATTTGTGAGAAAGCAAATTATGCATCTGACAGCTGATTTTAAAAGCTTTGGAAAAAAATGAAATCCTGCAAGGAACGCGCCTGAATAATGAAGAGTGTGTTGTGATATGACAACATAGAGACTGTGAAATTAAATGTTTCATGGTGGCCTTTTTCTCTCTGAGTCATGCCAAGATCCAAAAGCTGGTCTCAATTACAGTCCATAAAACCCACTATAAGACTCAAATGGATCAGATAGGCTTTTATTTCTTTTAACAATGAAGGTCATCTGATGCTCAACAAAAAGAGGCATTTATTCCACCAGGCATCCAGCCGTGTGTGTGCATGGTACATCTATGACCAGCGGATAAAATAACATTTGACTTGGTGTTTTTTGGAAGCTTAAATATTTTCTGTAGCTGCCAAAACATGACATTTATTTTGTGATTAGAAGCAAGATGCTGCTAACTGAGACTCTTCATTTAATGGAAGTCTAATGGTACAGCATTCCTTACTACTACTATCATATTGCAATAGAAATAAATAAGAGTGACACTGGCAGATGGTTTGCCAAAATAAGCCAGTGGACCGCTGGATAAAGTTAAGTGGCTGGAGGACAATTGGAGAACTTGTCCATTTTATCTGGAAAATTATTGACAAAGGTTGGATTTCATGCGCTTTCTGAAGATGAACTACAAGTGGACTTAAAACTAGGTCACTTTCTGTCAGTTTCACCATCAATCCACACTGATTCTGCAGATTTCATAAGCCGAAAATTGCTTGTAACTAAAACAAAAGCAGCAAAAATTACCAAAAGTGGTGCTTGAAGGTTTTTTCTAAAAGCTTCGTTTGCATTCAGAGTTGGACTTTAGGCACCTTTGACACCTCTTTTGTGCTGCCGTGCCACACAGGCGCTTCCTGTTTTGCGTATGAAAGGGAACATGATGATAATTTGGTGACTCTGTGAATGGGCCTGAAGACAAACCATTAGTTGTTCAATCATTCCAACATTATTTCTCACCTGCAACAAAAAGCGAAGCCCGAATGCTGCTACCAAAACTGTTCCAAAGGTAAAACTATTGAGCCACACATTTCCAGCCATCACTGCCAGCAGAAAAGAAACCACTGAAATTTAATTGCTGCAGATAATCAAAAATACCTCTTGGTTGGGAAAAAAAAACAAAACAAAAAACTATGAAAAGATTTTTGAAAGGGACAGACAGCAGGTAGAGGTTATGCAATTCACTGAATAAAGAATCACAGTATTCAGGTACCAGCATCAAAAGCAAGTAAAAAGAAGACTGCTGGGTTGGCAGCCAAGCCTTGAAAACCTATAAACAGTCTGGTGTGCAGATGAATAGATGAACAGGTGCATGCAAACTGCAACATTATTGATTCTGATTCTTTAGGGCTGCACACATTTTAACCCCTTGATGCCTATTGTCGCGAATTCGCATCATACCACTTTCATTCAGACTGCAGCCCACAAGAGCAGCATAACACAAACATACATAAATAACAGATGCACAGTCCTGCTGGGGTCTGCATGGACCCCAAATGATTATTTTATATATACACCACAAACCTGGTTGGAATCAAACAAGCTTTGGTGCATGTGATGGCAACTATGTGGGTGACAACAACCTAAAGGGACTGAAAAATCCAACTTACAAATAAAAATAAATATGACAACTTATATACACCTGGGGTCCACATGGCCCCAGGTGTATTGATGAGGGATAACTTGTGAAGTATCTTCTGGCTAAGTGGAAGTTGCAACCAAAAAAATCAGGTGTTATTGGTTGGATAAAGTAATTTATTGCTTAGTGACAAATTTAACAAACAAAGTGATGATAATATAAAGCAAACAGGTAGTAAATGTTGCTAAAATCAACAAAGCAAATGAAACCCAACGAAGGCTAACAGAGTTCTCAAACTAGCTAAAGAAAAACAAAACAACTTAATTCCTGAGCCAAATACAATAGCAACACCCACAACCAACCAAGTGCACAGACTTAACTCAATACTCAATAAGGCAGGTGCCTCAAAACACACATTACAGAATGACACAAATCGCCACCCCTCAGAGGCTACAGAACACACAGAACACAAGTCACTTCCCCACAGAGTTAACAGCTGCTAACAGAAACCACAAGTTACACACACGAGTAACCTCGCCACTAAATGAACAGCTGTCACCCCAAGCTACAATTCACTCAGACAACTTCTCCACTAAGGTGACAGCAGCTAACCCAAGTTACAACCTATACACCAAAACACAAAGACACAAGCAGCACCTGGGCAGTTCCCATCAAATCCTAGCCTCCCTGACTCAAAGTTTTTATAACAATGACCAAAAAAACCCTTGAATCTTTTGAACCTTTTGGTTGAGGATTTAAAGCTGGTGTGGTAATTGCTGGGGTCTTGTTGGAGAGGAAGTCCAGGGTCCAGGGCTGAGAGCAGGTCTGGAGCTCCAGGTCCATTCATCTCTGATGTCTGTCAGGTAGAATCTTGAGCACGGTCTTCAGCCAGCTGTAATCAGTTCAGCCTCCATAAGCCTTCTCCTCACACAGAAGGAGAAGGCTTAAAGAAAGAGTGCTCAAAAGTACCTTGCTCAAAAAAATGGACACTCTTGTCTCTCAGCCATCCTCTTTGCCACTAACTCACCCTTCCATTCTCACCACTGTGATGTCTTTAAATTGATGAGGTAGCCTTCCCTTCATACCAGGCGGCTTCACCACTGGTTTAATTTTGTTTAAAAGTTAATTCTGGGCAAGACACCTCCCTACCTATCTTCTCTTATATATTATCTTATATGTGATATTTTGTATTACAATAAGTCTAGTGAATACATCAAGTTCAGCATCCCCAGTACTTCTACTATTTTTGGCTGTAACTCCTTTGGCTTTGCAGCAGCTAACGACTGGAACACTTTACAAAACACCCTCAAACTTGCAACTTTGACTCCATTCACCACCTTCAAGCTTAAACTCCAACAGACTGTAGCTGACTGTTGCTCCTGCTGTTCATTTTTGACCTTCCTTACACGCCTACATGTATACAAACATTTTCCTACACTTCATGCATATTTTTTTATCATGTATTTGCTTCCATGCTTATTACTTGTCGACTTGTTTACTTTTGCTCTATGTTAAGTTTATATGTCTATTTGTGTGTGTGGTTTACATATGCGTTTGTCCCTGCTGGCAGCTCTTGGCCAAGTCATGTTGGCAAATGATGACTGGTTCTCAAACATTTTTACTTGGTACAATAACGGTTGAAATAAAATAAATACCTGTACAAAGTCCATCACCAACCACATGGCCACCAGAGGCTGTAACAAAATGTAACTCAGTCTCTCAGACCGTTCTGCAACGCTGACACAGCGCTGTGTTGAATGGTCTATCTGCACCTCGTCAGTAATCTGCTGTATCATTCCATTTTTCTACCAGTGTAATACAAACTAATGGTAAACTCGGCAACACAGTCTCCCCAAGTGGTGCTGTAATATGATACGTATGAAAATCCCTGATAATAATATTTAAATTAGCCTACACGATTCTCTAGTTGAAAAGTCAGGTGTGGTTTAGTGCTGCAATGATTAGGTCAAATTAGACCAATTTAACCTCAGTGGAAAGCAGCACTTGCACAAGCTAAAATACACTGAGGATATTTTTCTAGCCGTGGCTCACTAGCACACAGCTAACATCTTAAGTGTTTTTTCTCTCTTTGTGAAAAACAAATCAATAAAAAATAAACAAGATGGAAGAAAGGAGCTGAATGCACTCTATTTGGGAATGATGCAGGCCGCTCTTGGCAGGTGAGGGTGTCCATACACAAGCTGTGATGTCATAAGATATGTGGAGTATCCTTCATCTGCTCCTGCTGAAAATGTGAAGTTAAGATGAAGCTGGGTAAGTCCAAGAGATCCTGTATGACATCACAAGACGTATGCTTTTATTGGAAAAAAACCAGAAACCTCTTGATCCGATGTACCCATGTGTATACATGTACTTGACCAGTATGCATGTTGTATGTTGAAAAAAATCACTTAATTATGTTTATGAAAAAACAAAACAAAAAGGTCCACATATACTGCACATGTGTGCAGTGTGTTCAGGACAAGTGGCACCGCTGCACACACAAATGTTCTAAAAGCACATGAACTAACACACACACGGTCTGACAGTGTCCTTGGATGGAAATTAGGGCTGGTGGCCAATTGCCTCAGCCCACAGAGTCGGGAGATTAGTCTAGTTTTCTCTAACACAAAAGAACGAGGGACAGACAAGCAAAGACCGAAGCATGAAAGGGAAGGTGGCTGTCTGGAATTAGCAGAAGGATGGAAATTTGTGGGAGAATTTGGGATTCCTTGCTTCATTTACCTAATTTTCATATGAATGCTGATTTTGTTGGTTGACATTCAGACTTAGCCACCTGAAAGTGGATATGCTTAGTTTCCTCATTGAAATGGAGTAGAAAAGATGGAGGAGGAGCAAGAACAGGACATATTTGTAGGGAAAAGTGCACTTTTGGCTTTACTTGTCTTTTTTCTTTAATTTCTGATATTGTAGTGGTGTACAGACTGCACTCCCAATGTCATGTCCTCAGGGCAAGTCTTTTTACATCTAGAACACATGCATGAGTTGGTCATACAGACTAACCTGAAAAGAAAATATGACTCAAACTTTTGTGAAGGATTGAGTTAAAAGGCTTTTTAAGATCCACACTGACGGACTCTGCATGCAGACATTAGACAGCCACCAAAAGAAGCCTGTGTGCAGGTTATAATATAAAAACATTCCCATCCTGGGGCGGTTTCTGGGCCTTTGTCCATTACATGAGGACTGTGGATGAATGCAGTTGATTTGTCCTGGGAGTCAGCAGATTCTGAAAGTCTTAAATTGAATTTATGCAAAATTAAGAATTTAATTGTGCTCAGAGTTACTATTACATGTTGAAAGTGGCAATCTTGACGAATTTCATTTAAATAAATGTCTGTTGGGACTGTGGTTGTCCCAGTTCATAGCTATGAGAGAGAAGGCAGCTAAGCTAAGACACTTACCCATTGAGAGAGGATGGAGCAGTGGTGGGTCACAACATTTTGATCTAGCAGAAGATGGTTTTGATCTATCAACCTCTGGGTCATGGGCCCAGCACACTTCCACTGCGACGCTCTGCTGGCAGAAATTAATGTCAAGGTTTAGACAAGTATTTTTGGATTTTGAAATAATTGCGAGCACATTGAGAGTTTTCACAAAAAGGATGAGGGCAGTGGTGGGATTTGAACCCACGCCTCCTTAGAGACTGGAGCCTTAATCCAGTGCCTTGGACCGCTCGGCCACACTACCTCTTACTGGTCTGCTTCAGTGGCTTAAACGAGTGAAATTTCGTAGAGAACGTGACCATTAACAGAGACGATGACAGAACCAACTAATAATAATTTTTTAAAAATATTTTTGAAGTTGAATAATATGTGGTCCTGATTTGATCCTGCAGTACCTGGACATAAGAAAGGCAGCATTTGAGACTTTTGGAAATGAATCACACCAGTGCTTTTCCTCAAACCATCAGCCTGAATTCCTGATAATGGTGACAGATTAATGTTTGCAAGAAAAACATGCAATACTGCTGGTTAGCAATATATATGATTAGCAGAGCATGATTTTGACCCATTGACCTCTGAGCACGTTGGCATTGTAGTCATTACAGTTTTGTCCAGTGTCAGCCAGCTTGTGATTTTTAAGGAGTCTCTAAGTTAGCACTGTTGTAATCAGTAGCATTACAAACCTCCATTCATATAAATAAGCATTACTTAAGGCTCAGTAAATTGACTAAAGTGAAGAGTTACTTTGGTAACAGTTAGCACAGTTCCCTGCTGTGATCCAACAACATGTTATACCTACCTGAGGTAGAGGACCCCTCAGAAAAGACATTTATGGCACACATGAGTTACATTTAGCAGAGGATGGTTTCGATCCATCGACCTCTGGGTTATGGGCCCAGCACGCTTCCTCTGCGCCACTCTGCTTTCAGGAAGCTCCTGCTTTCTTTGGAACGGAGGATCGGGTCGATACAATCATTTCATGGGACGGTCTGTGGGGAAGCAATGTGACAAAGTGGAAATGTTCCTATTTGAAAGCTCAACTCACCATAAAAGGTTGATGTCAGTCATTTGGAAACTGCTAAAGAGCAGTGAAAATTAGCTTCCTGACAGGTATCACACTCTCAATGCACAGTGTAAAATGTGTCTTTTGCATGTTTCCAAAGTTAAATCACTGAAGGTGCAGTACCTAGACATACATCTGGCAGTGGTGGGATTTGAACCCACGCCTCCTTAGAGACTGGAGCCTAAATCCAGCGCCTTAGACCACTCGGCCACACTACCACATCAACAATGCAATCTTTGCCTCAACTAGCGGCAGTTGGGACAGAACTTCTGCCACCATCATGCCTGTTATACATACTATAGTCATTACTGACACTGGAGTAATAGAATCTTTGTATTACAGGGACTCTATTGTTCCAGTGTTATGTTGAAACTCCTGGGTTGTGTTTTACACTGGATGTACAGAAACTTTGGAAGCGATGATGCGGATGCTCATGTTCCTCTCTTACTGGGCCTTAACTGTCATTACACCTCATTCAGTGATTTATCTTATTCAATGATAGCAGCTGTTTTGCAGTTAAGATCATTTGTGGTCCTAATTTTTAGCATCATTGTTTTCCTTCTGTAGTATTTTCTACAATTAAGCACTCTAACTCAAATTTAAACTCACATCAGAATGCTCAGAGTGTGTGAATAGAAGACTTGTCTGGACACAGAGTTTTTTATTTGTATAGTATGGAGGGAAAAGACAAAAGAAGTGTTCAGTTGTTGTTCAGGAGTGCTCAGTAGTTAACACAGGTACCTTGCAGCCAGGAGATCCCTGGATCACATCCCGCTCTGGGATCTTTCTGCATGGAGTTTACATGTTCTCCCTGGCAATGTGTGTGTTTTCTCCAGGTTCTCCAGCTTCCTCCCACAGTTCAAAAACCTGCTGAGCTTAATTGGTGATTCTAAATTGTCTGTAGCTGTGAATGTGAGTGTGATTGTTTGTCTCTATATGTAGCCCTGTAATTGACTGGCGACCTGTCTGGGGTGTCCCCTGCCTTCACCCTGAGTCATCTGGGATAGACTCCAGCCTCCCGGTGACCCTAGTGAGGATTAAGCGGTGTATAGATAATGGATGGATGGATGGATCTTGATTTCTCATCTGGGCATGTAACTATCTTTTTTATATTTATTTGTAGTTACAAAATAAAAAAGTGTTGCTCTTATTGATGTCAGGTGCAGGGCGGCATGTGGAGTCCGTAACTCAGGCTGCTATGAGGGTTTATCCCCACATTCTGCTAATGAAATGAAGCTGAATGGCTTCCAATGAAGAATGATGGCGAAACACTGCTGTTTTTTCAGTGATCTTTTGACCACCTGATGATTTTCCTATTCCCAGCTATAATCCAGACGGTGTTGTACCACATATACCTACCTGAGTAGGTGCTTTAGTAGTAAGATATTTGTGGAAATATTTGACCTTTTGCCTTAAATATGGGAGGAGACCTACAAGCTTGAGCTATTGTGGCACAGAATGACATTCTGTATACAGCAGAGGACGGTATCAATCCATCGACCTCTGGGTTATGGGCCCATCACGCCTCCGCTGTGCCACTCTTTGGTTCTTGAGGTTTATTTGTTAAATTTGTTATATTTCTGGTATCCATGTAACTGATACTTCACCAGGGAGCTTTGAGGAAGTGTGACAAGGAATTGGATGAAGTTGTACAAATAAATAGCAAAACAAGATGCTAACTTTGGTTCTTTCTCTGTCAGTCCACTGTTTATACAGTGTATTAGCTGCACAGTCCTCCTTAGCCTGTGTGCCACCGGCCCACATCTACCCCGGGTCTGTTGCCGGTCACGAAGCTGCTGGCTGCCATCCATGTTTACTTGGTACAACAACACGGGGCAGTTGGTGTTCTTGAGGGATTATCTATCGCCAAAAATGACTGCTGACCAGTCATTCAGTGTCCTGTCTAGTGTATTTGGTCAATGTCAAAGACATTAAAATATGTGTTGGTGGAAACGGTCTTTGCTGTTGTTTGTTCAGTCTTTGCAGGTGGGTGCGTCACCTCCTCCCATCAACATTTTGTATTGGCTTTGTAAGTAGCAAAGCAAACACTAGTAAAGATGTCATTATGTTATGTGTAATCAATGTGATGTAAAGTAAAAAAAACACACCCTCAAGGCCATATAATTGGCCATAACAATCGTATTGGCTGCTGCAATAACAACCTTATTAACCTTTAATATGATCAATTTATACATCGGTTTAAAAATATCCTTCAAGAATAACACAGGCAATCAAAATCTGAATATATCACGGTAGCAAATTACTGAATGACTACACTCAAGCCAACTTATATTCAGTATATAGAAGTGACAGAGAGCTACATGGGGGACAGATATGGAGCCACGGGGCGTGAAGCAGCCATTGTCACTTCCTTATTAAGTTCATGTGGTTTTAGATAATTGCTTTTTATGTCAGGAGGTATGTGTTCTAATTCACCTGAGGAGGAGATCTCAGAGGGGTTTTTATGTTCAAAGAGATTAAAAGGTAAAAATAAAGCACGGTTACCTGCGGATTTCCGTGAAGAGCATTTATAGATTTGACATCCAGATGTACTTGGTTGAACTTTATTATATAGCTGCATTTTTGGAAACAGGACCAAGGCAGCAGTTGCTTTTTGCCTTGTGCGACTCCACACAATGCTGGCACATTAAGATTGAATCAACAATTACATCCGGTCATATACTAGTTTCAGCCCTGTGAATGAAGAAATATTTCTCCCCCTCTCTAACACAGTGACCTTGGTTATCCTAGAAGGTGCCTGCATCACATCTGCTTTGTTAGTTTAATCATTATAAATCTATAGCCGTTTTGAGGGCCGCGGTACAGTAAGCTGAGCTGACACCCTGTACATGCTCAGTACAGGGGGCCTGATTTCATATATTATCAACTATGTGCAGAAATGAACAAATCCTAGCTCTAACTTTAAATTTTTTTTTGTCTTGTCCTCAGTAAATGAAAAAAGTTTTTACACTATTCCATCATGTCATGTCATTAGTGCAAAACCATAAACTTTTCTGCTGGCACTAAATTGAACTATTTCATAAGCTTTTCCAGCTTTGAGGTTGTAAAATATCTGAACATCACACACATTTGATACTGCTGTCAAAAAATATCACTATATAGTGCAATATATATTAAAAAAAATGAATATGAGAAAGTTCTAAAAGTACTAAAAGTAGCAGCTGCAACACAGTCCTACATGTCTATAGTAAAAGCTGAGTCTTTTATGGATAACAGTGTAATTGCTGTTTTGTCATGTTTTCTTTCGGATTGCTTGGATTGGCATCATCTTCAGCGAAACAGTAAATGAACAGCTTCGATCATTTCTTGTGAAAACAATCTGTTCTTTTCTTTACAGCTTGTTGTTGCCAAATCGTTGGCAAAGTAGTGCTTTTGGTTATTTCTCTACAAGTGATTTCTGGTTCCTCCCATTTCATAATGAAATGGTTTGTTGCAGATCTGATCTTTTACAACTAAATGGCTTCTGCACTACCAGCCGTTCAATTTTTTGGAAAGAACTCCTCCACTGAAGCGCCAACAGGACCATTACTCTCATGTCAAGCCAAGTGTATTAATACAACACCATTTCTAATACACTAACTCAGGCTGATATACGATAGAAATGGAACACCATTTACTTGTTTTGTTGTTTTTTTTTATTACCAAAGCCATTGGAGCTGGAAATTGCTATGGCACTGAATACTCAATCGGTGGCTTGCTGTGACCAAATGTTTGATTATTAAAATGACACTAACAACAATTACCTTCAACCAACTCGATTGACAGTTGGACGTTTAAGTAACATGATACTTTGGAGGTCAAACAGTTTCTGTATTAGTCTCAAACCAATTAAGATGCAAAGTCAATGGTTCACTACACCTAAGTCTGAATAGTTTCTTCAATATGTCTACTTGCAGCTGTAAACAAAAGTCTACATACATTTGTAAAGTCCATGTATAACATGGTGATCTTGAGTTTCTAATGAGACCCATAACTGATTTTCTATGATGAAATTATTGAAAAGCATGCATTTTGTCACAGAAAAAAACAATCACGTATTAGTTCACATTAGTTCCATGAGCTACTGGCGTTATCGGAAATTTGAGACACATGGATTTTACAGGTGTATGTAAACTTTAGACTGTATTTTGATGTACTTGCACTCCTACAATGAAACTCCTAACGCATTCTGGCAACATTTTGGCAATGAACTTTGTCGATTAGCTTCAGCGGGAGAGTGGTGTTAGCTTCGAGAACTTGGCTGACACAGTGTGAACCTAACCAAACTCACACTACACATTTTCACCATCCTTCTTGCACATAACCTGCTACTTCAAAGTGGAGCTCACAATGAACCTACACTTAAGACCCAAGTTTTGTTTGTACACTTTCAAGTTCATTGCTAAATTAGGACAATCGAACACTTCAAAATCTTTTCATTTGAGAAAATAAATGAATAAAATATGAATTTGTACATTTTTTAGAGCAGCAAAATCATACCAGACTTCGATCCCAAGACCCATACATGCCAATGATAATATAAATTCATTATACCTGTATTATCATAAATCAAAATACCCCTTTCAAAGATATAAATCCTTGAACAGATGAATGCAGAAGACCTTTAGCACTCGGAATCCAAGAAACAAATCAGGCAGATGTGTCATCCAACCACATTTAAAGGCAACAGTGTTTATACTTGTTCTAAATACCTGCACTTACAATCAGGGTGGAATGTTGCTATTATAGCCTCCTGGCTGCATCATGCTGCATACCTGATCTCTCTACAAGACTGTCTTTTGCATTGGCAATGAGAGAAGCACTTTTTCAGACAGTTTGGAAAGCATTCATGGTGCTGCATTCAAAAACTGAGAGTCATTGTTTGAAGGTGAAATGGACTGATCGATCCCCAAAGTATCCATACTAACACTACAAAGTCTTTTTTAAAGTATCGATTCTCACCTCAGGAGGATGAATACAAACAAACAAACAAAAAAAATTGATTACATCCTGTGAACATAAATGCTCTTCTCAGTTCTGCAATTCTGAGTCTCTGCTTCTACTTCTTTGGTTTGGGGAGTTCTCATCATGGATATTCGACAGCCCTCTTGTGTTTTTTTACATGCATGCAATCTGAAAATTCAACAGGCACTTCAGTCGACTCTCTGAACATGTGCATACCTTGAGTTGCAAAAGATGGGAACATGGAGTGCCAATTTGGCAAATGTTGTTTGGTTTGCTTTGTGCTCAAACATGATGTTTGTTTTTTAGTCTGTTTTATATTAGATGACATGAGTTTGTTTCATCCTTTCTAGTCAATAATAGAGAAAGACAACTTAAAAAGAGGGAAACAAAGCAGGGAATATTCTTCCAATTATTGAGAGTACTAGGATTCAAACTGAATAGAACACACAAAACTAGCAGCATTTTTATTATTCAGAATGAAGAAGACATTGGTGCTTTGACATGAAGAAAACACTTTTTCTCCTGTTATTAATAAGATAAGATGCAGTCAGCGACTGTAGCTTATTCTGCTCAAACTACTTCCTAAAGGCATTCATAAATGCCTTTCCTCTTGCAAACAATAGGAAAAAAGGACATTTAATTTTAAGTTGTCACCATATTCAAAAAGTTTAGCAGGACGTTTTCTCTTTTTTGCCAGAAAACATTTAACAGTTCAATAGCTGATGACACAATGGCTTGAGCCAACATTGAAAACCCTTTTAGTCAACACCTTTAATTAAATAAAAATTGAAAGCTATGGTAGATATTGTTCCTCATAAAACTTCTTGAGTAACTTTTTTTTCCCCAATTCTGTTTGAGCAGGGATTGTTGTTAAATTCTAGTCTCTGAAAGCTTCATGCTGGTGCAGGGCTCTAGCTCGGGGTTTTTGTTCAGGGAAAGTAGATTTTTCAAGGACTTAGTGAAGTTTACATTCCTCATTTATCCACAAATGTATTATAGAGGGTTATTTGTCAGATCAATTTCACTATTTTTGAATGCAGTATATTTATTTTTTGTTGTTTGAGGCAAAGTTTCTGCATTTCTTATATCAAACCTTATAAACCATCACTCAAAATAGATGATTTTGCATCAAGAGAAGCATATTGAAGCAGCACAACTTTCCGTTAAACTGTGCTGAGATGCAGCCGCTCCCTGTAGCTCATTGTGTTTGTCTTAGTTGCTTTACGAGCACATTCGTTAGAGGGCTAAATTGATTTTTGCAGGGAGCGTTTTTTTTCTGTAGGTAATTATGGAAATGGTGGCGTTTCCTGCACATCTGCTCAACCAGTCTGTTCTCTTTGGGTCCTGACAAATTACAGGAAATACGGAAATATCTGCAGGGAAGCGTGCATGCGTACGGAAATGTGAATGCACCGTACGCACACACATTCAAACGCACGCATTTACCGAGGAAGTTGCGCAGAGTTTTGTCATTGTGTATCTAGTAAATGCTGTGCTAAATGACTGCATGGATCTACCACAACCCACACTCACCCACAGTCACTAATGCAAAGTGTCTGCTCACACACCCATATAACATCCTCTTCAGGTGAAAGACCTTCATCAGTGTGGACACATAATGGAGGACACACATGCTCACACAGTTTATCAGTGTAATGTCTATGGAGATCTGTTCCTTCCTCTTCCCTGTCACACACACACACACACAAACACAAACATGCACACACAGCACAAACATAGAAAATAATGAGCGAGACAGAAGCACCACTAATAATCTAAAACCCAGTGGCTTGAATTTTTTGAGGATACAATGAGTTCTAGACTGAAGAGCCCTTTTAATCGCAGACATACACCAGGGCACAGATAAGCTCCAGCCTTTGTTTGTTGGATGAGAAGCTTTAATATTATTGAACATTTCTAAGATTGACATCATTGCCGAAAATGTCCATGATTATATAGCATATATTGTAAACCTGCAAATAGTAATTATTATTAGTATTACTTAATATTTTATCAATCATTTGTTTATTCTATTCAAATAGTACAGGGTTAGGGTTAGGACTGAGACTTTGAGCCCATCAGAACTTCAATTTTATTTGCAAAGTGACACTTGAAGTTGCTACTTTAGATGAACCGTTTTAAATCCTAAGTGCTTCAAAAGTGCTTAAAAGATACCAGAGGCAGCAAATGATGTCTAAATTTTTGTCAAAGTTCCTTTGTTTTAAAATCTCATATTACATTTAGTTGTGCTTTTCTTGGTGTTTTTCTTTTTAGGAAAGATTAATGCACAAAAGTGAGACATTTATTATTTATATGGTTTACTTTTGTAATGGCACCCCCCGTCTGTATGTATTTTCTTTATAATCTGCAACAATTCTATAAATAGCTACTTGTAAAAACTGCTAACAAGCACACAGTAGGTTTTGAACTAAAATACATAAGCTTTTAAGCTAATTCATTACTGATTTCCACTGGCCACGTTTAAAGATGTTTACTTGAATTCATCTGATATCATTTTCTCCATTATTTGGTTTGAAATTCCTAAAGTGATGTCTATGCATTCTCCTTTGTTTTAAAATTAATGAATCTGCAAATAATCTTCATTTTTAGACAGACTGTTGGCTATATTACTGAAAGCTGATCTCTGTGTCAAAGGAGGCTTCAAATTTTCTCATCAAGCTAATGTCTACACTCTAAGCTGTGGACGGAGCTGGACCAGCTACAGTAAACCTGGAGATATTATTCACCATTCTTTGTCTTTTTTTTAATGTTAGTTTTTGTATTTGCTTGATTACTGGTCTTTTAATTCAATTTGGCAGCTTCTTCTGCCCACAAGGGTGGTAGTCAAACAACTACTGAAGCTCACTGCTCATTAACTTTATGTCCTCCTCCCTTTATTTCACATTTTGATTCGATTCCATCTATGTGCTCACTTCTTGTAGCTCAGGTTCTCCTCTTGAGGTTCTCAGTGCTGAGCTCCTCTTTCTCTTTAGTGTTCCAGATTTTACCTTCCTCTTCCTCTCTCTGGATGAGGGCTCTCTTTATCCCTCAGCTTGGCTGTGGTCTCCATGACCAGGATCACATGACTCATCTAATATCTTCCTCCTGCAGAATGTAAAACTCTGTGTCCACCTTGTTCTGCCTCATGAACCACCTGTTCTCCAACTCTGTCTCAAATTCAGTATTGAACACTACTCAAGTGAGGTTGCTTTTTCTAACTGAGAACCCAAAATTGGCTTACTTGACACATGAATCATCTCCACATTGCACTTCTTTTCCCAGCTGTGTCAAACTCTGAAAGTACATTCTGCATGAACTCAAACAACTGTCTTACTGTGGAACTTATTTACCTATTAAATATTATCCCCAGGGAGAAGAGAGCTGCAAATGTATCCCATTTGTTTTGAAATGGAGCTGCAAATGTTTTTTTTTTTTTATTATTTAGAAAAAAATAAATAATTACTCTCTATTCCCCAACATCATGGCAAAAATAAAACAAACAAAAAAAGAAAAGAAAGAAAACAAAACAAAAACACAGTCTGTCCTTGGCTTGTAAAGAACAGTTAAAAGTACAAGTCTGTTTAAATTGTGTCTCTGTGCTGCAGAAATTGGCTGTCCACGCACATCCACCCACACACTTGTTGTGGGCTTATTATCTAAAGAAGCCTTTCTTTCTTTCTTCCCGATCTCCACATACTTTATATTTGTCCTTTTATTAATGAAAAACCAAAATGACATGATTGACAGGATGTTTAACTGTTGAAGAGGATGACTAATTATTGCTTCTTATGAATTTCAAATTGAAAATCATTAAAATTGTTAATTGGACACTGATCAGCTAATAAATGCTTATATCTTTTGTGTTTTACAATTCTGTGAATACTGTGATTAAATGGGTGAAGGAATTTAAAAAATAAATAAACTGCAGCACTTACATACTCACCATAACTTAAGTTCAATCAAAGATCATGTTGTCAATTTAAAACGTGTTCAAAAACTAACAACTATCTGCATGCTGGTTTGCACAGCAGCATACTAAACTGATTCAAGATTCAAGACCTTTATTCATCACAAAGACAGTTATACATAGTATAACGCACAATAAAAAGCTCTATATATATATATATATATATATATATATATGGTCATCATCATCAGACCTCCAGGGACCTTAAAAATGAGTGGGCACTGTGGAGAAATGTGACTTGTTTGGCAAGGACAGTTTGAAACTGACTTCTTGAAGCTGGTCTGAAGTCACACAGGGCACGGAAGAAGCTCTTTATCAATGTAAGGCAGAGGAAAGCCCGGTTAGTCTTTGCTGGGGATCAATGAGGGCTGCTTCCCGATGGTTGGTCTGGTAGCTGGAGATAGCCTCATGTAGCTCAGCTAATGCAGCGTCCATGTCTGCCTTTGGGTGAATGTAGACGGCACTGAGAATAACAGAGGTGAATTCATTCAACCGTCATTATTCATTATTATATGACTCCATAATAGCAAATTATATATATTTTAGTCATGCTATCCTGCCTGTAAGTAAGAAGGTCATGTGGGTGACTGAAATTCAGTGGTCGCATTGAGCCTTAGACGTTTTCTGCTGAACCTGTTAGAAGGAAAACAGTGCCAGCAGTGCTTTATCAATCAGGTCTTTATTGCGTAGCAGCTTGATGTAAACCACTCTGAGTAAAGGACAGCTAGCTTAGAGTTTGTCAAACATCATTTCAAAGGTCTCTGGGATACGACAACACAGATTCTGTGTTCTGAGTAAACAAGACTTGAAATATCTGGACAATACATCTGTTGAAACACCTGGGTAATACCACCATTACAGTGAGGCACGGTGGTGGCAGTATCATACCAACTTTTCAGAATCATTTTGCAAATGAGAGATTTCTGTTTCTTGGATTTAATAAAATTGCAAGAAACTTGTTTTCATTTTGTCATTATGGGTTGCTAAGGGTAGCGCGATGGTAAAATGGCAATTTAGTTCATTTAAAATTAAATTACGAAACAATGAAGTGTGCAAAATGTGAAGAAAACTTTCTGAGGTATACATGTATGCATACAGCAAAGACTCAGATGCTAAGCATCTGATCTCCTTGTTCTTACCTTTCATTTGTAATGAGATACGCAAAGCATTAGTACATATAGACAACCTATGTACAAGGCATTTCCCCCCACGCAAGACGTCTCTGTTATTCTGACTACCTGACTTAAGCTGATGAGGACAATGATGTTTTCAGACAAACTGTCAAGTGCAATATTTACCCAGAGAATGCACAGCAGCGATGTGTGTTGATAAGACCTGAAATAGACCTAATCGATGGGTGACTGCCACAGAATCAGGTCAATCTATGGAGATGACAACAGGAGTAGCTTGCAGACTCACACTGATGGGAGTCAAAAGCTGTAAAATCACAACATAAATACTGACTAATGGAGATCTCAAGGACTCGTTAGCTCAGTCATTCACACCAAATGAATCCTTTCCACTCAGACGTTCAGTGACTAAGCTAGATGCCCTCCTTTATTCATGCACGCAGCAAAGTGTGTTGACTGGAATGAGTTTGTGCAGCGTGCTACTCAGAATCATAATCATAGTTTAAAATAACCCTTGACATTTTCATACAAATAAATGTCAGCTGTGTCAGTCAATTGCAGGCTGATAGCACAACAATGATTCAACCCATGGCTACTTCCTGACAGCTTTTAAAACACACATGGTAGTAAGTCTTTTTTTTTTTTTTTTTTTTCAGTTAGCACTCTTGTGGTCTTAACATCCTGTATATTCCCCTTGTCCTAAGGGTCAAAAATGACTTGCCTCCACCCAAGCCTCTAAAATAAAGCAGTTTAATTGAATTTTTAACCCAAAGTCTAATTCAAATGAAGAAACAACCTATTATGCATCACACATTTTGTGAATGTCTGGGTTTTTCCCTCTTCATAGGGCAGAAAGACAGTATTTAATCAGTGGACACCACTTGTTTTTATTACATCACACAAGTTATAACTGCTTTCTTTACTAAAGTAAAGGTTTATTATCATTATTATTGCTGTTAAAGGTACCGCATAGGTGTAAACATTATTTGTTTAGCAAGAGATACTACTTCTATATCCTAAGAAAGTACCCAAAACGTACAAAAAGTAGCTTTAAAGGCATTTTTTGAAGGGAAACAACAGTGTACTGTGTACTGTACAATGGAATTCATGGTCTTCTCACATCTTTTGAATCATTGCTCAAACCCAAGGTGAATAACCTTCAACAATATTAAGAATAAAATAAGATAATAAATGCAAAACAAAAATATGAAGAACATATTAAACTCTAATTAGCACATGTAGGGCAGAATGCAAATGTGTCAAATCATTTATATGACCTACTGGTCACTGAAAACTAAAAACTGCACTCACAACTTCAGCCAAGAGAGAAGTGGTGGTGCTGTCTGAAGACAATGTTTCACTTTTTCAAATGTTGGAGTCACTTTAGGAAAAGTCATTGAATTTCAAGCTGAAAAACAGTAATTTAGGGGGTTTTCTCTGCTATTAAACATAGTGGTACTCTTACAAATTACATTTTACATCAAGCTCTTTTATACATGGCCAGTTCTTTCAAATTTCCAAATATGTTTTATTTTTTTTAATTAGGTTCTCTAATATCAACCACATACATTTTTTAAAAGCAATCTCTCATCTCAGAATTTTTAATCAAATCCAACTTGTCCATGACCAAAAAATGCAGGGCAAAAACACGAGTGATTGGAAAAACACAAAAACAAAAAAAGATACTTGAAGGGAAATAAAAAACAGAAAAATTAAAATTAAAGAGGACTTGATATTTGAGTGCATTTAATTTAATGAGACAGAAACTCTCAGTCTAATCTCTGATCATTCAGAGATGCTAACAATTAAAAAGAGTGATTGGTTGCAGGCAGCGTGGGCTCACCTTGACGTGTGCGTTCTAAAGCAAGCAGATATCAGCAGCAATGTGTCGGTAAACAGAACTGTGGGTTCACCGCGACCTTCACTGCGTGACCATCGTAAGACAAACAGCTTAAACACCGGAACAAGGCAGATTTAACAATTTCTGCTGTTATGGCCTGTTATTTCAGTTTGATGCCACTTATTATTCTGTGTACTTATTTCATGCAGATTTATTCCAGCCTGCTGGGTAAAGCAAACTCTACCCCCTCTTCTGTAAATAAAAAAAAAATAAAAATAAAAGTAAACACACGCCTTATCCGAACCACCCACCTGTTTACTCCACTTGAATCTCCAAAGCGCTGTGGAATTCCACTTCATCTTGAGAATCAGACTTTGCATGTCGATAATAAATTCCCAGGAACAGCATGATAGATGCTGGTTGACCAATCCTGTGTTAACACCAAAGCTTAGAGACCTTAACTAAAGACAGCTCACTTTCTATTTGCGTGTTCACACACATACTAAAGCTAATTCAGTCCTTAACTTTCCAGTAAGCACTGCCTGTTTATTTTTCTCTCTGTCGTGCGTGTGTCACATCATATCACAGGACTCTTGAGAGTTATGCCAGATCCATGTTGTTCTTTCATTACCGTAGGCTTATGCAGATTTACATGGATATTGAGGTTGGTTTGGGCCTTAAACCACAAGGGCTTAGGCAATAAGGCCCGTTTGTGTGTGTGTGAGAGAGAGAGAGACAGATGATGGTTCCCTTGATGAAAAAAGTATATGACATGAGAGCCTGTCAGCTCAAATAATGTATCTCCCTCTCTTTATCTCCCCCAGTCTCTTGTGTGACACGCTACATTTGCATTGCCAACTTAAATTACGTTTATTTCACACGTGTGACACACAGATACTCAGCCAATCGTGTCTTTGGCACTTTATGTGAGCGGAGAGAAATCCCCATGGATCAATAGCAATTAAAAAGTGATGAAAGAAAAAAAAAAGCTTTAAATTTTAAATTATGGGTTGCACAAAGGCAAGGACGAAAAGAAGAAATCTGATTTGGGAACATGTGTAAGTCTGGCACAACTTCTCGTGTAAAGCCGTGTGAAGGTTGATCTTTCCTTTTCACATTCTTCAGTAGATTATTTCTCTGCCAAGGAACGCGACGGAGTTATGTGACGATCGGCGTTGGTTTGTCTGTCTGTTAGCAACATTACTCACAAACAGACAAACGGATTTGGATGAAATTTTCAGGGAAGATCAGAAATGACACAAGGATTAGATTTTGGCAATGATGCGGCTTATAGTCTGGATCCACAGGTTTGTTAAAGATTTCTGTATCACTGCCAGATAGCGGCACGGCGTCACTGTAACTATGACAACAAGTGAACACTACGTCAGCTGCCTGCTGACGATTACATGATTGCGGTCCTACTACAAATTGACCGCTGTGGACTTATCAGGACTTATCTGTCAGAAATGACACAAAGAGTCCGTATTTCCCTACGTATTTCGGTGATGCGATTCGGTATCCATACGTAACGTACACATGCATTACATACGCCTGTGCTCAGTGCAAGGACAGGCGTGTCATTTTCTTTGTGGATAGATCGATCTGAAATGGACACATTCTATATTGCCATGATTTCTGATCATCAGTAACTAATCAACAGATGCTGCATTTCTACAAAAAATGCTGCATTTCCGACAATGGTATATGGGGGCTGTACAGCCTTGGCGGAGTATTGCACTCTCTGAGTGCTTTTCTAGTTAATCTGTGTTTCAGCTGCAATAAACTAAATCAAGCAGAAAACATGCACTGAAGTGAAGTGGTTACTTTTTTCTCATAGGACAGCTTTTGTTCCAAAAAACCCGTGGCTTCATTTGCTTCAGTCTGCAGGTCACATCTGCTGATACACATCCAGGGTATGTTTGGCCCAGTGCAGCATGACAACTGGAATGAGAAGAAAACAGCAGGTCCGGCTCTGTCTAATGCTCAAAAACATGCCTACTGACCCCTCTACAACAATTTGTGGCTTTAGGAATTATGTGGTGGAAGTGTATTTTGGTGGCAACAGCTGGCTGCAGCAACTGTGCACAGCTTCCCAGTATCTTGTTGTCACAGCGAGTTTGCCAGATTCACAGGTTTTGCCAGAGACACACACAGACAAATCCAAAATGGTTGAAAAGAAGAAAAAAAAATGCAACTTCCTCTCGAATAAGATAAACAACACAAGTAATACCAACTCCACTATTCCTCCTCAATTCCAAATTTAATAGAACAGACAAGTGGCTTTTGAGTTTTAGTGCAATGTAACATCGTTGTTGGTAGCACACCTCACTTCAATCAAGTTTCTTTTGTAGCTCTTAAAGAGACTTTTAACCTCCTCAGTTGATAGTTTGTCTCACTCTTCATTAGCAAAGGGCTGCAATTCTCTCATTTCTGATTGATAGCCTTTTCAGACTACAACTTTTAGCTCTTTCCCTTCTCGTTCAGCTGGATACAGTTCAGATCATTGGATTAAATGCCTGTTTTGGGTCTTTGTCTTGTTGGTGGGAACACAGCTTGTGACTAACGCAGACTTCCTGACATTTGGGGATCAGTTTCACTTCAGCATGCTTCCAAAAACATCTGAAGTCACCGTGACCTGGACAGATCCCTAAACTTACTGAACCTCCTCCATGTTTCACACTGAGGAGGCTGTTCCATTCTTTTAAAGCTTATTATTAGTCCTTCCATTGAGCCCACTTTCATTCAGACAGTCAAACATTTCTTTGGTCCTTTTTCCACCAATCTGGGGTCAGTTTTTCTTTTCCATCCATGTTCTTAAAGATTTCCTGCAGTCACATCAATCTTAAACTTCCTTATAGTATTAGCAGATGTCTTTCTGTTTCTGTGTAGCATTTACCTGTTTTTTTCTTTAGTAAAGTCCAGTCAGCTCTTTTCTTTCTCTTGTCCATGTTTAGTGTGATTCGTGCATTAATACCAAACAACTCACTGACTGCTTTTCTGCACTTAAATAGGCTTAATGACCGATTACAAGATTAAGACTCATGTGACTGTAATTGAAGATATTTGGCTATAAATATCACATATTTATCAGCGCTTCTGTATCCATCGTCCACATCATTTTAGAAGCTCATTATAGATTAATTATAATAACATTAAGAGGAAATGTTAACGTTTCAGATTCTTAAGGCTGAAAGGTGTCTGCTGTTGAAGAACATGTACAGACATTGTGCAGAGATGTGTATGTAGTTGTGTTGTTTTTGTACTTCTAATATGTAGTATATTTATTTTTTTCTCCAAAACCCTGAAAACCCAGCTTCCAGAAAATGTCATCAATAATACTTTAGTCTTTAGATTTAGGTGGTGAATTTGAGCCTCACACTAGTTCACAGTTGACTATTAGAACCTTGTGTAGGTTCATAGATATGTTTAGATGGAGCATAATTCAGACTTTAACTATTAAGAATGTTGACATATTAATTTTACTTTCAGGAATTAGCTAGCTTTATCCTTCTCATAATCTGGGCTAGCCACATCTCGATGTCATTTATCTGTCAGACAGAAAGTAAAACTGTCCCACGTCACATTTTAAGATGTTTTGATTGCTGATTTTGAGAGATAAGGTAGGATGAGATAATATAAGCTTTTATTAATCCCACAGTGGGGACCTTTGCATTGTTACAACTGCAAAGTGCAGAAATTTAAGGACTATCAGTGGAAAAAAAAATCAAAAATCAAAATATACTCAAGTACTCTTTCTGATTGTCCAAATTCCACTGGATGGGAATAACACCAATGCACACATCAGTGGTATTACACACGTTCTTTCATAGATACAAATACTGATAGAGAAGTATAATATTGCATAATGTTTTGTCTATATTGCACAGAAATGTCCCTACATAGAAAAATAACTATATAGCACTGTACATGAAAATGCACAACTGTGCTGCAAGTTTCTTCGGTGCTCCAGTAATGTGACTCATTACTAATTATACCAACAAATGACTCTATAATGACCTTTTCACACTGTGCAGTTGGTACACATGTTAAAACAGAAATACTAATGTGGCTGTTGCTTCACGTTCTCTCATAATGAAATCTGCTGCTCACAATGACACCACAGCTGCTGTAAGTCTTTGCTTTGATGCCGCTCTTCCTTCACTCGTCTCTTCAGCCCGACTTATTGTTCTCTGGGCCATATATGTGGCAACACATGTGAGTGCAGCTGTGACACTCTTAACTGCACAGTCTAATAATTACCATTTGGCTTATGCTGGATAAATGAATTATGCGAATGGTATTATGGAGCTGTGCCATATGTTACTATGACGCTGATGCATAATGAAATTTTCTTTATTATCTTATGGAATTTCCGCCTGTGCATTGCTGGTGATTTACAACAGTTTGGACTCATACATTACTATCAGCAAGTGGGTTTTGAAGCTGCTGTAATTGCATCGGCGAGTGCTCCCCTGGGTGCTGTTTCATAGTTTAACTCACATAGTACAATTATCAAAGCATGTGTGCTGCATCCAAAGTTTTCTTTTACACTGTCGGTGGCTTCAGTTCAGTGTACAGCAGCTTAAAAAAGATGCGTTATTCATTTATTATTCATCTTTATGTTGTTTTATCCTATCAATGAGACGGTGGGCGTCCAATTCAGGCTGCTTTATGCATTTTTTAAATATGGTGTAGAATAATTCCTGGGTGACGTAACCATCAGGTCATGCGTCATCACTTGTTTTTCTTTATGCGTCAGCAATATGTCCTAAAAATCAGTGTAGCAAACAGCAGGAAGTTACTCATTTCAGTTTGTGACTAGTATGGCTTGTGCATGTGTGTGTGTGTGTGTGTGTGTGTGTGTGTGTGTGTGTGTGTGTGTGTGTGTGTGTGTGTGTGTGTGTGTGTGTGTGTGTGTGTGTGTGTGTGTGTGTGTGTGTGTGTGTGTGTGTGTGTGTGATATGGCTCTGAGGGGATTGTCAATGCAAAAATTAAAAAAACAAAAAACAAAAAGATGAATCCTGCGTGGTCTTTAAGGATATATTTGGCAAATCTTTGTGACATTTTTAATGAAAGACTACAATAAAACAACTAAGCCACAGTTGAAGCCTCCACTTCAACCCTCCAGCTTTTACAACCAGTCACCAAGTGTTAACTTTTGCACCTGATTCAGTTTTATTCCTTTGATAAAAATGTGTTGCAGGAATTTTCGTCATTATTTTTTTTTTGTTACAATTTTAAGTGTTGTCTTCATCAGTTATACTTTTTGTCTCAATTTTTTCTCATGAAAATTGAGTAGTTTTTCCCATCTTTTTAACATATCCACATACTTTATTTAAATATTCTAGACACATCATAAGCAAAGTAAGCAATCAATATGAAAGTCTCAAAAGCATGGACTGAGACTTCCAGGGTTTTATAATGTAATAAACCTATGGAACCAGTCCGGTCAGCTTGCAGGGTGGCGATTTCTTCTTCTTCAAAATTGGCTTCCAGTTCAAATATGTAATTTTACAGCGAGCAGAGTTCTAGGTGAGCTAGGATGCTTCAGTGCATTGAGTGTGTTACGATAAAAGCAGGAACTATACAGTTTTGCATTCTCTAAAGTAATAAAAATCTCTCTTCGGTCATTGATTAAGCCCCTGAAAGCTAATCTCAAAGCATTTTGAGTCTACTGATGTTTCGGTCTTTGTTGTCTCTTTGTTGGCCCTGCTTAACTCGCTTCAACATTATCATCATTACTGCAGTTCAGACAATGAGAGAAAACGATTAGCGTAGCTATTCACTAAAGTCCTGTTTACTGTATGGGCTCATGTGGAGAACATTAAACTACTAAAAATGATTTGGTGAACATGAGAGGAGGTTTCAGATGGAACTGACTCATTCATATCTTCCACAGCATTGTGAAGACCATTTGACTGAAAGGAAGGTCAGGCTAATGTCGACTAAATTTGCCAAGTGAAAACCGGTCGTCAATAAATATAGTAAATATTTGTCAGCATGGTTTTCAGAATGAACACTGCAATGATGCTTTATATCTTTGCACTTCATGTGTTTGGAATGCATGAGTGGCTGTTACATGTTTACATGATAAAAGTAGAAAACTATTATCATGCATGCAGTAGTTTGGTAGGTTTGGTGCCAAGCAAACTTCTGTTGGATTCATTAAAAAAGAGGTAAACGTCAAACACACAGCTGTCTGAACAATAACAGCACTACACATAATCCTCCATTTTTTCCAAAAATACATCTGTATGTAAATCTTGCAGTAATGTGTATGTGACATGATTTCTCACTGATTGACTCGCTATAGCCCCTTGATCCAGACAGTGACACTAATAGAATTCACACCTCTTCTGTAAGCCCTTCATTTCCATACTAATACGTTGCCAGGCCTCAGACTGATTCAAAGTATTCCTTTTGGTGATACTGACATTACAAAACTGCCCTGACAGTCCACATGACAGAGGGAAAGAAGTGCCTTCACAGTCTTGTTATTTAAATTAGCTCTTTTTTCATAGAGTCACATGAAAACGTTTGCTCACTGCTTGTTGACAATCCTTCTTCAGGTAGACGTGGAGTTTTTGTGGACGTGCATCCTTGCCGTGTTAGTGGTGCTGAGGCTGAGCAGTCATTACATTACTGGAAATAATTACCACAAAGAAGCTCTCATGGTCATCACACATCTACACAATCACAAAGAAGGAACATTTATATTTGTTAAGGACAGTGGCAGGAAGAAGCTTACTTCTTTTGTACTTGCTAACTTTTACAGAGAAACACCAGAAAGTATCCAAAATGGAAATATCACAACCCGGTACGAATTAAGCTCTGCAGCGAGTGATTAAAACCGCCCACAACCTCACCGCTACCCGTCTACAGTACATCAGTGGTATCGCTGAGATGAGGCGTCTGTGGAGAGCCCAAAGGACACTCAAAGACAATACCCACCCCACCTACAGCCTGTTCATCCTCCTGTCGTCTGGCAAATGATACAGAAATATCTTCTGCCGAACCACCAGACTTTGGAGCAGTTTCTTTCCTCGGGCTGTGAGATTAGTGAGTTCATCCACCATGCTTCACCAACAAAATAGTTCATTTTTAGTACTTGGATATTTAATAATTTCTAACTTTTTAAATTCTTAAAGAATATCTCGAACTTTTAATAGTTTTTATAGCAATGTTTCTAAGTGTTTGAGCCATTTTGGGGCATGACTTGGTGCCTTGTCACATTTAACTCAATGGGTTATACATTACCAGTGTCCTAGAAATAGCTGCCTCCACTAAGAGGCCTTGGTTGTTGCAGAATATCATGCCATATGCACTAAAATGCTGTGATTTGGTAGTTCATGCCCCCCTGTGAGCGATACATTTTTTTTTTTAAAGAGAGTGGCAGGTCAGTGCAGTTCCCATGAGGCAGTGAGAAAGTTATAAAAAGAGAGAATTGAGCAGGAACACACTGAGAGAGTCGGGAAGGAGAAGGCTAAAGGGATAAATGTGGCAGATCCTAATTCAGACCCTGGTTAGTGTGTGATACTCTTTGTGTCCATGATAGTTCTGCAATCAGACAAATCTCTTTCACCTCGGCACACTGAAATGGCATCATGGCATACAATATAATCAACAAGCTAAAAGCTGATAAAGAGAGGTCTTGTTGAAACATGTTACAATAAATAGTGTTGCAGTAGTAGGTTAAAGGAGCAATCAAGCAGGAAAGGCCTTTGTCAGCACCCCAGGAACCCAAAAGTCACTCTTAGAGAATTTCAGAAGCCTTTTTGCAGAGATGGGAGAATGTGCTACAAAAACAACCACCTTAGCAACAACTCATCAATCAGGGCTTTGTGACAATGTGGCCAGACAAAAGACATTCTTAGCATAGTTCACAAAACTGCTTCTGAAGGACTCAGACAGCACATGAAATACTTTTTTTTCTATCTATATCTGGCAAACACCAGGCACTGCTCATTGTCAGGGTCCTCCTTACAATAAAGCACGGCAGTGGAAGCGTTATGCTACTCAGCAGCAGGGACAAGGAGGCCGGTTAGTTCACAGAAATGTCTGTTTGAAAGGATCTTTCTAAAATAATGGAATAGACTTCTCAAATGAAGGGATGCAAAACGTGTAGTGATTTACCCAAGAGGACCCAAAGTTGCAAGTGTAGCTGAACTAGATTCCACAAAGATTGCTGCAAATTTGGTGACTAATATCAATCTGAAGCAAAGTCTCTTAAAGGAAGTCTAGAAACAACCTCTGAAACCGGACACTGTCAAATAATGTACTGTTTTCCTTTGTTTTCTCAACCCTTGTAATGACAAAAACAAATGACGGTCAAGACTTAAATAAATAGATTTTTTTTTTTTAATTAAAAAAAGGTGAACTGAATAAACTTTAAAATTTAAAAACTTTAGATCAGTCACAGCCTCACATTAAAAATATACCAACTAAATAAGTAAAATATGTTGATTAAGTTTGCATTTTCTGAAAACACAGAATAGTTTTCTTAGAAGTCTGTAAAGTTCTCAGTATTCTCCAATTCTCCCTAATTGCTTGTTATGTTGCTTCCTATTCAAGTTATTTTATATGACTTCTTCATTAAAACAAGTAGTAACAACACTAGTATTTGTCATCTTTGGGAAACCTGCTGTCTCGATTAGAATTTCCAATTAAATTAATGTATTTGAAGAACGCGGTGCAGAACAACATGAGTCTGCAAGCTAATGATGGACAAAAAGGGTTGAAGAGATTAACCGGATCTTATAAAGCTGTAACGAGGAAAAGTAGGCAGGTTAATGATGTGTTAGTTACAGCGGTTTTTTTTTTAAAAAAAGACAAGTAAGACAATGATTCAGAAAGCTGAGACGAGTCAGGGTGATGTTTCTTTAGCTGCTATGCAAATGAATCATGAGTGAGAATAATTGCTGAAAGTCTATCCCACCTGCAGAAAGCACACAGGTCAGCTGTAATCATGCACTTGTTTTTATAATGACTTATTTAGCGAGACTAAACTTCAATTAGCTCCCGTACAGAACTTGAACTGAACTCCCAGCTGCGCTCTTGATTTTATGAATGAATTTTTACGGCTGACATTTGTTAAAGTTTAATGCCGTCCTCGGTGCTCTACCCACAAACACAGACTGAAGATTTACATACATGGAGGACGGAGATGATAATATTACCCATTTGCTCTATTTATGGTAATCAGCTGGTGTTTTAGAAAGCGCTAATGCACACCCATAATTCGTCAGCGCAGTCTGTTCCAAAAATGTGAAAGCAAAATGATTAACCTTGATGGTAATACTCCGTAGTTCACAAACATCAAGAGTGCAACCTGTGCTGATGGAAGCCATTACTCTGTTTACTTTTAGCTATGTTGCACTTTGCATAATGTTTTCTAGTAATGGCATTACACAAGCAACATGGTGATGAGTCACTTTCGATGATTGAGCGATATACAGACAATCTCTAATGGTTTGTGGATGTTACCTGGATATGAGCTCTCAATGGCACCTTCTTGTTTTTCACAATTACCTTGTTATTTGCACTTTTTATTTGAATGTCACTATGTTAGAGTGGACTTTAGTTCTATTTTAATGCAGTGTATACAGTATCGCCCACATTATTGTGTAAAGATTGAGCACACACACTGAAACAACAGACAACATTGCACTTTTACTACTTTAGTAAAAGAAAGTGGGAATTAAAGTGTACGTGCAGCTGCAACTGTTATGTGAATATAAGAAGATGGTTTACCGAGATCAACATTTGGTGGCACTAAATACTCCGTCAAGGAACGCGGCGGGAGTTGTGTGACAATCAGTGTATGCTTGTCTGTGAATCTGTCTGTGCGGAACATTACTCAAAAACGGCCAAACGGATCTGGATGAAATTTTCAGAAAAGGTCAGAAATGACACAAGGACCACCTCATTAGATTTTGGCAGTGATGTGACTTATAGTCTAGATTCACGGATTTGTTAAAGATTTCCATATCATTGGGAGATACCGGCATGGTGACAGTAACTATGACAACAAGTGAACCAGACCAGCTGCCTGCTGACCATCACATGATTGTGATCCTACTACAAATCCACCACTGTGGACTTATAGTCACTTATCAGTTGAAATTATATGACTGAGCAGCCTCGGTGGAGTACTGTGCTCTCTGAGTGCTTTTCTTGTTAATAATCTAAGAGTATCACTCAAACATCAAAAAATGTGTAATGTCATTTGTGTTCGTTTCATGTAATAACTTAAAGTTAGTCTGAAGTTTTTGGAGTGAAGCTGAAACTTAAGTGATCTTTAAACCATGCAGTTTGTTCTACATCATGATGTGTTTACTAAACTGATTTTCATGACTTTGCATGCCAAGCATGAAACAACATTCCACTATAGGATGTATAGAGGATGCATCTGAAAGTTGAAGCCACAGTCGTTTTCTCTCAACCTGTATTTGGGCCAGTGAATTTAAAGGGGATAAAATGTAAAAGCAGCCAAGTTGAATTTTACTGTAATAAAAGAACGTGATAACATCAGCAAACTGTTTATTTTCTCTGCATAAATCCTACTCATTCAACTTAGTTCCGCTCCACTTTTTCCTCCGCATATATACTGCTGTGCAATGTTTTGGAATCAGATAAGCCAAAAACGAATTGATCTTTCGGACTTAAACTATGTAAATTTTGTATCTCATTGTACCTGAAGAAACACACTAACACTATAGGGTTTTCTATTTTTCTATACCTTCTACACTGAGTGCTGCAACTGTACCTGCTAGCTATATAGCACATAAATGTAGCATTTCATGTTGTAGCAAAGGAGCATAACCTTCACAGAATGAATTTCCTCCTCATTATCATGCTCTTCAGGCTGTAACAATTTGTTAGTGTGTTTGCACAGTTAGATGTAACATTTGCAGGAGACAGGACACATCATGTCAGTGCATGTTATATCCTTGTAGATCATTTTATACTAAGTAATACAAACTAATCAGCTACATGTTGCATGATCAATATTTGACAAAGCCTCCCTGTATTTGATTTTCCTATGAACTTCTCCTCTATTGCTGCCATGCAATAATAATAATCCCTCATGTGCATTTAAAATATGTTAAATTATTCATCACCACATGGCATATTTAACACTCGATATCAATGCTTATGCAACATTTAAGTTGTCTTATGCTGCCGTGAGTTACCGTGTATGAACAAATGTGTAATTAGATTATGTTTGTATTTTTTGTGAGCTGTCATATCTTCAGGCTGTAAAAGTGGTCTGCAGTGCTGTTTCTCAGGGTGTAAAACCATACACATTACAAATGTATCATTATTATTCAGAATATTAATGTATAATGAATGTGTCCGTGGAAGAGATGAAATGTAGAATCTGTCTGAATGTAGGACCAGGATTATGCTGCTTTGCCATTAAGCAAACATGATGGCATGTTTTATATCTACCGAGTGAAAAGAGCAAGAAAAAAAAGGGGGATGGATGCGAAACCAAGTGTGTGAGTGAGCAGGTTTAAGATACTGCTGTTGGTATCACTGTTTTATTGATGCTTTTGCCCCACATCCACAGTAACGACAGAGGGCATTTACATCCTTTAAAAAAGGTTCACTTCACTAGTTTAAGAATGTAAGATTTGATTTTATGTTTGACAAGTGTTTCTTTAGAAATATTCGCCTCGGCACATGCATCAAATATTTAGAGGATTATTTAATTAAGCCTCTGAACCTAAAAACCTGAAATCTTTTATTTTCTGTTCATCACAGACAGAATCTGTAGAAAGTCAAAGAGAATTATTCAATTTTCATTCGAAAAAAAATATCTCAAATTAAGTTTAAAATTCAGGATGGACAAAATAGAGAACCTGAGAGCAAAATATAGAATACTGAGCAATAAAATGAATGCAGCCTGGCTCAAAAATGGTAAACAGAGAAGCAAATTATCAGCAAGGTGATGAAAGATACATTTAACGTGGTACAACATCATTCTAGAATTGGTGTGCGAAGTAGTGTGAAAAATGCTTGGAAAAATGTCATTCATTTTTATTTCTGTAGAACTACTAAAGGATTTTTTTATTTTTATTTGTGTGAATTATGGCATGTGACCTGTTTGAGTTTTCTTTTGAGCCGTAGTAGTCCTGTTTCGTTAGATGTTAGCTAAGCCAAATGTAACCATCATTCTTAGAGCTGTGTGACACAATCCAATAACACATTCATCATTTACTTCCTCAAATTAATTCATATCAAACAGCCTTCAGTGATTTTTTTTCCCCCTTTAATCAGTCATTTTTTGGGCTGAACAGTGGCTCGGTGGTTAGCAGTGTTGTCTTG
Organism: Amphiprion clarkii; assembly: GCA_027123335.1. NCBI lineage: Eukaryota > Metazoa > Chordata > Actinopteri > Pomacentridae > Amphiprion > Amphiprion clarkii. The sequence continues at coordinate 8,620,196 of CM049578.1, forward strand.
CAGCTAGAAGATCCCTGGTTTGCTTGTGACCTGGACCTGGGATCTTTCTGCATGGAGTTTGCATGTGCATGCATGGGTTTTCTCCAGGTTCTCTGGCTTCCTCCAACAGTCCAAAAACATATTGAGGTGAATTGTAATTCTAAGTTGTCCTTGTGACAGACTGGTGACCTGTCCAGGGTGTCCCTTACCTTCACCCTAAGTCAGCTGGGATAGACTCCAACCCACCCCACCCCCACCGCGATCCTCATGAGGAATAAGCAGTGCAGAGATAATGGATGGCTGGATAGTCATTTCTCAAGATGTGACAGGTCACAACCATGTCTGACATGAATGTGGCTGATCAGTGGCTCTCCAGAGGAGTTTGGTTGAGGTCAAAAGATGAAGTTGACTGAATCCTTTCTGCTTTTGAGGACCAGGCTGTATCTGTGAAATCTGTAAAATACAGCTAATGGTCATCTTTAGAAAATCACCAGCTGTAATGAAGGAGTCACCTCTTAACTAGCACTACAACTATGACTTAAACAGATGTTGCAGTGCTTGTCATCAGGTTATGCAGAGTTCTAGAGCAGTTTCACTTTGGATCCAGCACACAATTTCTTTGTCTGGCCTGCTGATGGGGATAAGGAAACTAACAAGTGCATATGACTTGTTAGAGTCCAAGGTTGTTGGCTTTGGCCTCACAGTTGTGGAGCTATTAGTAACTATTTGGGCATGTATTTTTCTAAAATAAACTAGAGTTTCAGAGTTAAGCCCAATGTTTAACACACATGGGTTAAGTCAAACTTGAAGAGAGCAGAGAGATATGTCGACCGATGAACCTCCTGCCAGACAGAGTTAGTATTTGTCCATCAATCACCCCAATCTCCACATGATAGTTGCTGCCATGGCACTGAACTTCAGAACTGAATCACTTAGTGCAAAATTGCACAATATAAAAGGAATTTATAGCTTTACTGGTTGGTTGTTTACACATTCCTATTTTCTTGCTTGCAGTCTTTCTTCACATACATTATACAGGTCAATCAGTAAGTAGGTAATATCTTGAAAGAAAGAAGGGAATGAGTCTGTAGACTGGACAGTCCAACAAACCAAACGTAGATAAATGCAGTCAAGTCACTGATCTTGCAGATCAAACTAGGACCACATCCAACATAGCATGTTAATGACTCTGTGGAGTGGTTTCAATTCTGTCTGCTCCTTCCCCACCCCATGACTGTAAAAAAATATTAAGTCTCTTCAGCTTTTGTCAGGTTTGCTGTCATTAGCTTCCTATAGTAAATCATTGAGAAGAACCCTTCAGGACTTCTCAATCCTCTGTTTGAGTCTGGTTGGGGAGACCCTTATCTCACTGCCTGTGCTTTCTGTCTTTTCAAAGCCAATATACTATCAAAGAAAGGAAAAATCAGTTTTAGAAAAGGTTTCCCTGAAGAGTTCCCAATGCTGGCAGCCAATACTTGTCCTCCTGATTTATCAGCAAACTAACCCAGAAACACAGCATGCCATCAAATAATAATAGAAAAACAGTCACTCTCACTGTAGAAATAATCAACAAACACTATTTCAGTCGCTATCACTAGAGTGCCAGACAACCCAGTGCAACCTGCTAAATATGGACTCCACAGGGAGACCAGAAAAAGACATTTCAGTCATGTTCCAAGAATGCCACTGTCTGATTTTTTTTAATCCTGAAAGTTACAACGTAGCTGTTGTTTAATTTGTTTCCATGCATCTCTTATGCAATAAATATGTAGAAAAACTTTCCTCTTCCAAAAATGTGCTACAGTTTAACATAGTAGTTATCAAGACTTGCAACACAAGTTCTAAACGTCCCTAATGTCCATTTAATTTGGTCATAACCAAACCAAGAGAGACAATAAAGATTTAGTTCTGGTCTGGTTTGTGACAAACAGAAATTTTACAAATGAACCAAAACTGAAGTCATGTGGTGTGACAGGTTTATTGACTGGACAGCAGCAGCAGTTGTCTGGAAAAAGGTTGTTTCTTCGCCTGATGGTTTGATGGATAGAATATAGCTTAGCATATTATCAACAAGCAGTTTCATTTACTCATGTTGGCCTACAGGAAAGTTTATTTACTGTGATATATCATATTCAACACATTCAGATCAGTAAAATAATGTAAGAAAACTTCTCACCTGTGAAATATTGGTCCGTGTTGCTTGGTATTGGTATTTCTGTCAGTAGAACTTTGTGCTGCTTTTGGATTTCCTGAAATGTTCTACTATTCGAGCTGGACAGAACCCTGCTGCAATGGGTGAGGGTAGAGACATATTGCATAAGCTGGTTAAAGCATCGATGTGCAGATATCTATATGTAAAAAACAGACAGTCTTATGGGAAGTTTTACCACTTTCGAATATCTCATCTCAGAGAAACTACACCGATCAGCCACAATGTTGAAAGCACTGACAGGTGAAGTGAATAACATCGATCATATTGGTACTGTGTGATGTTTTGCTGGAAAACCTTGGATTTTGGCATCCATGTTGATGAGACTTAGACACCCAAATAAACATTGTCCCAGAACAAGCGCACTACTTCATGCTAATGGCAATCCTAAATATCACTAGTCTACCCCTGCAGACAAAACATTGTACATCACAAAAACATCAAGCACTCAGGAACATCTTGAGGAACATGACAATCACCCAAGATCTTGATTTGACCTCCAAACTTCCAAGACCCCATTCTGATCAAACATCAGCAGGATGCAGTGGAACAAGTTTGATTCCCAGATGCCCCACTGTACAACGCAGAGCACCCAAAGGATCCACTGCCAACATCCTGGTGCCAGACCCCATAGGACACCCTGAGAAGTCCTCTGGTCCAGAACCAATAGTTCAGAGCATTTTTGACCACATAAGCGGACCAACAGTGTATATGATTGATGTTAATGCTTCCAGTCTTTGAAGCTGTTCAAGATGACGTTAACAGTTTGTGCTCATAGGAAATAATTGCAACATACTCTTGTTTTACTCTGAATATTTATGCCTGTTTGGTGCTTGTCACGGTAAATACATTGAACTGTAGCTGAGCTGAGACTCTGAGTTCTTTTCTTGGGTTTCTTGGGTATTTTTCACTGAGATCATGCTATGCCCCAGGGCCAAAACTACACACCTGAAATGACTGGAGTGCAAATTGTTTCGAAGAGAAGCTGCATTTCATTTCAGTTTAAATGCATTTCTTCCTGTGTTTTTTTCCAAGTTTAATATCTAGAGTTTCAAGTGCATGAACTCTGACAAATCAAAGTGATGGATGGCGATAAAGAGGGAGAAGATTAGAATAAAAAACTGTGCTTATATTGAAACGTCCTATCTACTTATCTTTTATTTGTTGTTGTTGCCGTTATACAAGTGCAAATCCTATCAGCTCCCAGCAAACCTACCGACATACTGTGAAATAAAAGACCGAGTGACAAAAGAAAAAGACCCGGTTGCAGTACATCATTTTTTCTAACGGGTGAATTAATTGGTTCTTTAGCGCTGCACATCCCTGCTGTGAGCCTCTTCACGGCTCACAGTTGAATCCAAAGTTACTTTAAACTCAGTGAAAAATGTTTCTTCTAATGAGTGCAGGAGAATTAGAAGCTTCCTGCCTCCAAACACAGAATTAGAAGTTTGGTTTAGTGCAAGTTTGAACTTCTTTTTGCATATAATTGGATGTAATGGGATTACACTCTGGGGCCAAACACAAATTTATGGTGTTTTGAAGTAGAACTGATAGAAACTATTGTGCCATTTTGCAACAAAAACACTGACTGTGTTGATTAGGAGGCTGTTCTGTATAAGTTTGTGGTACCTCACATCTGCCCCGAGTTCCTGCAGCGTAAAACCTTCTGTTGTTTGCAACAGAACTTTTTCAAATGTGACACGTCAAAATGTCTTCCATTAGTCACAAGCTGCATTCACTTACTTATAGCAGAATGCTATTTACTGGGCATATATAGCTTTAGAAAGCAACTAACATGTGTCATAACAATAATGTCATAAGTAATAAACATAAAGATACTTAAGTGAGTATACCATAAACATTACATCAGCAACTTAATAATGATACATAAACTGTCGAGGATCATTTCATGACTATTTGTCTTTGTTTTCTGTTGTGATTTCTTGTTTTAATTGTCTGGATGCATTTGATCTATTAATCTATGATCTACATATTTATTTCCAAAGTTGCTACTTTAGGTCATTTTTTTTCTGCTGACTGTCAAGAACCAGGATGTTCTGCCCCCTGTTTTGTTTTTGTTTTTTTTGCTTGTTTTCTGTGTAAAAGTAGTTAACAGCTTAAGAACCAGTTGCTAAAGCTTTTTTTTTTTTTTTTTAATGTTAGCTTTCAGCAACCAGTCATGCAAGCTACCTGCTGTTTGTGACAATTTTTCTGCTGCAGTTTCTTGTATTTTTGGAATAGTCCATGAATCTGTTACAGCTAAATTATCCTTTTTTTTTAAAAAAAAAAAAAAAAAAACATTATTAGAATTTTTATAGCATGAAATTCTGCTGCATTTCTCCTCTTTTAAAAAAAACCTGGTAATATAAACAAACTTTTTGTTTCAAACCAGAAACGATTCATACTTTTTTTTTTTTTTTTTTTTTTAACTTCACTGAACCAATTTACTAACATAAAAGTGATGGTTTTAATGACTGTTGGTGTTCTGGCCTACATGTTGTTGTTTGTTTTCATTGTTATTTGTTTGCTTTTTTGTTTGACCTTTCTTTTTGGGGGGGTTTTGGGTTTTTTTTTCTGAATGCATTTAGTCCCCGAATATGTTGCTGTTAATGTAGTTCATTTTGTCTCCTTTTTTACTGTAAAAAGCAACTAACGTTTTTCTTCACGGAACCAGACAGCTAACATCTTCATTTCATCAGTCTACAGCCAAGTTAACTGTTCTCTGTGGCAGCTTCTTGTTTAGTATTCATGAACACGATGCACCTGAAATACAAAATTCTGCTTATTAGCTCAAACAGCTGTGTGAAAACAACAATCTCAATTGCAACCTCATCGGCCATCATTTATTTATATGTTAATCATCTTTTCATAATGAGATACTGATATGTTTACGCATTTTAAGAGGAAGAAAATATTTATGTATTTTCAGGGTAAAGCTGCTTCCAGTAATGTGATCTGTGTGTTTGTTATATAAAATGGGTAAAAAATAGAGACCTCAGGCCCACTGGATGAAGACTCCAGGATATGGCCATGAAGACATTTAGAGGTTAACCTTGTGGACCCTTCGACATGAGAAATTGCAAAAAGAGTTCTGTGTTCACTGTCAGACTGCTGTCAGAGTTGTTTTTCTCTTTGAGAGAGATGGTGGAAAAATTCTACCTTTTTCCAATTGCGATGGATTAAAATTTACCAACGATCAGCAAAGTGAGTCTTGAATTTTTTTAAGGTTGTAAGTGTCGTAGTTATTTTTCCACAACAGTAGTTAAATCAATTTGTGAAGAACAGAAGTTTGCGGACTGCAGGGGAAAATGTTTTTGCAAATAGAAGCATTTTGAGAACAAAATTTGAAATTTTTATTTAAAATCCAGCTTTTGTGGTTTTCATGTTGATTTTGCTGTTTAAAAAAAAAGATTGCAGATATCTTTTTTGCCGACTTCTATTGACAAACCTAGAAGATCTGTCGAAGAATGTGCAATTTTTTATAAAGAACACACACAATGAAGAGAAGACATGAGGGGAAAGAGATGCAGGTGGACTGTGGCTCATGAAGCAGCACAACAGATGAAGACAAAGAAGAACAAAGAGTGGCAAAGGCAGCCTCACATCTGTTATCAGAAGTGTAGCTGGAAACAGATTGAAGGCATAATAATACAGTCCAGCAGTTGTGACACCAAAATGTCTCGCTCACATCCATCCACACACCTTTAAAGTACCTGTTTCCCCCTCCTCCGTTTGAGGAGACATGACAGTGGTGTTCTCCGGTTGAGTTGGCAGTATGTGGAAGTGACAGTCCACACTTCACTCCAACCAACCACGGCAAAGACATGACACAGCACAGTGGACGGCCGGCTGGAGACACCCACTGCATTTTGTCATGCATTGGATACCTGCTATAGACGCCTTGCAGTTGCATCACAGTCTCCTAGCAACCATAACCAGCATCATCATGGAGGTCCCATGGATGGAAAATAAGATGTCCAGAAGAGACTGTTGCTGTGGACATAGATCAATTAAATAATGTTTTAAATTAACGGAAACATTAAAATTTTGCATCTGTGACACAGTTAAGTGGCATGTTCTGTCTTCATTCTTGTGCAGTGAAATAAAAAGTGCAGCGGATGAAGAGTTAATTCTACTACCTTGACAGTGCTCTTCTGGCACTGACTTAGAAATTAGGACAACTATTGCTTATTTGTGTTTTTTTTTTTTTTTTTTAAATCTTTTCATCCCCGAGAACTATGAGATGAGGGAAGCATCAAATATAAAGAAAAAAAAAACAGGTAAAGAGGCAGGAAAATTGATCATGTAACAAAAAATGATGTATTTACAAAAAGCAACAAAGCTAAAATTCAACACATTGCGAGCACACACACTCCCACCACTGACAGTAGGGAGATATGGCATGGCACTGACTGATTGTGGAAAACGCCACCATTGGGGTCGTCCACACTGGGAGGAGTCGCAGGCCATGACCACTGGGGGCGCCGGCACCCAGACCCCCAGACCCCATGACCCCAACAGACAAGGGGACCCCCACACCGAGGTGGGGCTGAAGGGACTCATGGACAGCACCCCCAGCAGCAGACCAGATACAGCCCCCAGTGTGGAGGACCCCCCTGAGGAAACACTGGAGTTAAATAACTAAAAATTTAAAACTACAAGATAGAATAAAAGACCTATAACATAAGTAAAAAGGTGAAAGGTTAAAAAAAAAGTAAAAATACATAAGAAAATAAATATAAAATGATAAGAACATAAAGATTTAAAAGGTTAGTTAAAAGCCTGATTAAAAAGGTGAGTCTTTAACCTTCTTTTAAAAATATCGATGGTCTCTGCAGTCCTGAGGTTCTCCTTGTGGTATGGATAAAAAGCCACTGCCAGAGGACCTCAGGATCCGCGAGGGTCGATATGTTAAAAGGAGATCAGATAAATAAGAAGGCGCAAGGCCATTAAGACATTTAAAAACTAATAAAAGAACCTTAAAATCGATCCTGAAGCGGACGGGGAGCCAATGCAACGACTTAAAAACTGGTGTAATGTGTTCCCGCCCTCTGGTCCTCGTCAGCACGCGTGCGGCTGAGTTTTGCAATAATTGTAGATTTAAAATACTCTTTTTAGGAAGACCAGAGAGCAGGGCATTACAATAGTCTAAACGAGGAGAGATAAAAGCATGCATTAGCACCCCCTGCTGGCCTGAGAGAGAAACGGGCGGACTCTGGCTATGTTCTTCAGATGATAAAAAACTATTTTTTGTTATATTCTTAATATGTGGCATAAAATTCAGCGCAGAGTCGAAAATCACGCCCAGGTTTTCTACAAATTTTGCTGGTTTAAAATCTTGATAAAAGTTTCTCTCTCTGGCCTTCAGGACCTACGACTAAAACTTCAGTTTTGTCCTGGTTGAGCTGTAGGAAGTTTGCTGCCATCCATGACTGAATGTCTAAAATACAGTTTAAAAGGGTATCTATTGGTCACGGCCATGTTGATGCTCGTGCCAAACGCGCGCTCCTCCTGGCATTTTAAAGGAATCAAAGTTCTTGGTCTAAAAACAGTCCCGGTTCTGTGTGATAAAAACTACTGTTGGGATGTTATGGGTGATGTTCCCGTGTCTCCGTGGGCAGAGGGGAGGTGTGTGAGGTGTGTGGTGAGTGGGCGTGGCCTGTGGGCAGTCAGTCAGCAGGTGTTGAATGAACCGCGTGGTGTAATGTTTGCTGTTAAAACCGAGCTGTGCTCGGACGCAGTCCGTCGTGTCGGTAAAATCCAGGTCGGTTCCAGAAGAGATTAAAATTGTCAATAAAAATCAGGTTGTGAGCTGTGCAGGTGTGCTGGAGCCAGGTGCTCAAACTGAGGAGTCTGGAAAAGCGCTCGGCACCGTGAGACAGAGTCGGAATTGGTCCGCTGATGAGCTGGGCGTGTGTCCCTCCGCCGCAGCGCTGAGGCGGGCCGCTCAGCGGGAGGGGAGGCGGAGGTCCTTGTGCCGACAGCAGGCCAGGTCTGGCGGAGGGGAGCTCCGTGGGCTCCGGATGGTGATGACCGTTATGGCAGGTAGCAGACTCAGCTCCGGGACGACGATCCAGGGTCGTGCCAGGGCAGTGGAGGCTCCCAGAACGCCTCCGCACAGCTTCCTCTAGGAACCTCCGGCGTGAAGCAGAGGTCGAGGCCCGGGATGACAGCTGCTGATCCGGGACTGCAACCGGCGGGGACGCCGATCCGGCGGAGTGTACAGCCGTCTCGGTGTCCAGCAGCGGAGGGGGAGCCGCCGGGCCCATGGATGCCGGGTCGTTGGAGCAGGAAGTCGCTGACACGCCGTTGGCCGCTGGTGCGGAGAAAACTGCTGGCTTTTCTTCGATCTGCAACAGGGCCATGAAACGGTTCGAGAGGGAGAGTGGAGGTGAGACGGCTCTGACTGGGGTCTTCTGCCTGCCCCGGATCACTACCCATGTCCACGATCGCTGGCGGTTGGGTGTAGAGCAGGACGAGGGTCGTGGACAAGAGGGATCCCAGGATGCCGTGTCCTGGAAGGCCGCAGAGAGAGAGGCAATCCTCATGGACTGCTCGTGGGCCACCTCCATAGACCTGGCCAGCAGAGCGTCTTTGTCCCTCAGCTCAGCGGAGAGACGGCGAACATCTTCCAGCAGGTCAGCTATGTTTTCATTCGCCTTTCTAAGTTGTGGGTCTTCCTCAGGGTACATAGAGGTAGCCATGTCGCACTGAGCTGTCGCACGTAAGTGACGCGGAAGTGACGTCTGCCTCTACCTTACTTACAAACGAACACACATCCCGGAGCATAACATTTATGAAAGTTAAAACGATCCGAAGCAATGGTTGTTGATCTTCTTAAAATTAGATCTAATGTCTATAACCAGCTGCATCCCATTGCAAGGAGGTGAACAAATCCTCAGAATTTGAAGCAAATTTACCCATTATGGAAAGCCACAATTGTGGCTTTCCATAATGGGTAAATTTGCTTCAATAAATTCATGTTTCATGAACTGTAAAGTTATGTGTTCAATCAATATTTTTAGGTCTAATGGAGTATTTTATCCCACTGTAACACACAATTGTCCCATGCTAAAGACATCATTGGCTAATGTCATGAAATTAAGTTCTTACATAATAGCAATATATCAAATGACAATGTGAAAATAATATGTCCAGCAAGGAGCAACAAAATCACAAGATCTATCAAAAATACATTTGAAATACTATTTGTCTTACACTCGCTTGTTTAAATTGGAGCAATATCCATAAATGGCTTAAACATTTCTGTTTAGACTGAGATAAGATACTGCAGCTTATATGGAAACAATGAGGTCTTCCATCTTTCGGTAAAGTCTTTGGTAAATACCAAGAATACTGGACCAGCACTTGAATTAGCCAGAAACATCTGTAACTGATCAATGTGCAAATAAGCAACTGTTTGCTTTCACTGAAATAAAGTCTAATCTTAAAAATGATATGTCAGTGCTGTGCTCACAGTGTGTCTTCACTTTCAAAGATGATGACAGTCTGAGATCTTCTGGAAATGAATTCAATCGCTAAATGACACAAAGAGCAAAGACCCAAGTGCCTCTGGTTACAGGGGGAGATTCAGGAAATGTCAGAAAGTTCCTGAGAGACTATCTCGGACAGCAATCGGTGTCATAACAACTCAAAAGATCACAAGTATAAGATGGCTGTTTGCTGGGAGAGCCTTTATTGACAATCAATACAATCTTAAAACCAATTCTAAAACTGACCGCTAACCAGTGAAGGCCAGCCAGATCTGGAGTAATGTGATTTTCCACTGGAACAAGTTAAAAGTGACCAACATTTTGGATTAATTGAACCACATGCATGTTTTCTTTCCTGATACTGGAGTAAAGTGCTGGGTGTGATGAATTTGTGAATGACCTTTCGAAGTCTAAAGAGAGCAGCCGAATGAAGCAAAATTGTCACCGTAGTACTAAGAAAGAGACATAAGTTGAACAAGATTTCAGACCTCTTGTTCAACAGTGTTGGATAATGGACTGAAACCACAAATGAAACAATAGTTTCTTCAGAGTGAGGAATGAGGAAAAACAGAGCAGCTGTTCCCACACAAACTGAGAAATCCATTGCTTTGAATTCATTCATTGTGTCAACTGTACCTTGACCGCTACTTCTGTGTTCTGTCTGTTGAAGGTGTGCGATGCTAGAATCAGGAATCACACTATAACCCAAGACACAATGCTGCCTTGGAGAAGATCCAGGGGGACACGCTGTACACCGGGACACAGGTAACGTAGAACAAGTAGCACTTGCTCATGTCAAAAGCACTTGAAGTTTTTGCAATGGAACCAAATTATATTTGGTTAATTGTACTGTTTTGTCTATTGTTTGCTACCCACAACAGCTTGAATTTTAAAACTGAAATATCTTACATTTGTCTTACATATAAAATCTACTCTTTTTTTTTTGCTCTTTTTAGTCTTAAAGTACATTTATTACTTTGTTTAAGTTTTTATTGAATTGGAGATGTTCATACAGTGCTGGAGTTTCAGAAACCAGTGCAAACCTTTCAATTCCATTTCACTGTATTCATTTATCTTCTCTTTCTGTCCTCCCTTTATTGCTTCCCCACTCTAACTTTCTCATCTCTGTCGTCTCTTACGTCATGAATCTACCTCCCTTATTTCTATTCTATGCTCATTCACTCTTGCTTTCCTCTCACCATTATTTTGCTCCACTAGTACCTCACACCCCTCCTCAATCCTTCCCTCTGTCTTGTCCATAGTAATTATGTGTCAGACATAATATTTACTGTACTTATACCCTGACTAATGCTATTCTAGTGCCTGCCCGGCTGTCATTGCCCTCCCTGTCACAGACATTTATCCTCATCAATCCCAACCTATCGCATATCAGAGAGAATTTTCACTGCTCATTTTCTGCAAGGCAAATAGCTCCTGTGTTTTTTTCTGATGGTATTTCTGATAATTGGCAGTGAGTTTTCTTGCATAAGCCACAGAGTCAAAGTGAACAGCGGGAGGAAAAATTCAAACAGATCCAGCAGGGAGGAAGATGATAGACAAAGACAAGGATTACAGAGCGCACTAACACTGATGCACAGATGAGGATAAGAACGCAGAATATAGATTTGTCAAATCCTCACAAGTCAGATCTCGGTGGAAGGTGGTTTAACACCTAGACTGAATTTATTAGAATAAACCACTGTGACGTCTGTGTTGAACTAAACAAAAATTAGTCACAGGTTACAAATATGTGGCGCATGAATGATCTAATGGCAACCAATGAGCAATCATCATGACAGTTCAAAAGGCCAAACAGTCAGAGTTACATTTTATTATGCCAGACATAACAATACTGCAAAGCGTCCGCTGTCAACCGTTATACTAAATGGATTTTTAGGCTGAAATAATTAGTAGATTAGAAGGATGTTTCAATCAGCGAGACAGAAATAACAGATCTGGATGTATTTTGCCAACTGTCTTGGCAAGGAAGATGAATTGTATGCGTTACATAGGTACAAAGGAGAAGTCCACCACTGTTACATTTGGGAAGACACACAATTTGTCAATTTGTCCGATATTTTGATTTATCTCTACATACCTTCAAAACTAGCATTGGCCTCAGCTCTATTTTGGTCTGATCAGTACTGATATATTAGCTTTTAGATCATGCTGATGTTAGAAACTAGGTTCAAATGCAGTTCAGGTGAATGTGGACATCAGGTGTTTAGGAGGGAAGGGACCCTCATAAAATTTAGATGACTAGAATATAGAGTATTTGACAACACAAATGGAGCTGGAGAGTTCCATGAGAGAAGGCCTGGGGAAAGTGAGATGGGCTGAGGAAGAAAGTAGGGACGACGAATTTGATCGCATTATACAAATAACTAGTTCATATGGAGTATCTCTTTGGTAAGTAGCTCAAATGAAAACTGTTGACAGTGAGGTATATAGGTCATTCAGAGTAGCAGAGGTGCTGTATATATGGATACTACAACAGGGTAACACTTATTACATCAATCTAACGTGCATTTTTCATCATATAAAACAATGTGGACATCCACATCTGCACGTGTCAGATCCAACCGCACAAAATGTCTCAAATCGTGTAAAATCATCCAACAGTACAGGAAGTGAGGCAGCTTTGGACACATTGGCCGTTTCTCAATATGCGTTCTTGTCCGTACTTGTGTACTCGTGAAACGTCATCAGTTGGAGACCAAGTACTGTTCCAATTTAAAGAACGCATCAGACCGAGAACGCATGAAATACCCGGAAGTGTTCTCGCTCTGCCCACATTTATTGAGACTGCATCGGACCAGACTTGTGCGGACTTGGGCCGGCCAAATAACCCATAATGCATTTCACGCCGACCAGTGGTCAAAGGCAGAGGAGGAAACTTTCAGAGGTAACATAAGTTTTTTTTTTTTTTTTTTTTAGGAATACTACTGTTATTATCATACAAAATGTAGTTTTCAGATTATTTCTGGCAAGAAAGTAGTTGTGTAAACATCAAATACGTGGTCAATTTATCAAGATAAAGCCTGATTAAAAATTTACTCCAACGGTTTTGGAGATGTGAGGGTCCAGGATAGACCACTATGACCAGACGGTCAGCCTCACTGTAGCCGCCAAGAGCAGCCTGATGTCGGCAAGACTTTATAATCTGCCGCTGGCTCTGACGGTTCTATAGCGGTTAAATGGGGATATAAGTAGTTTTATGTTTATCTAAATGTCACACTTTGGCCTCGTGGTGTATTTTTTTTTATTATTCAGAGAAAAATGGGCTTGAAGGAAGTTAATATTCATAACATAATATTGTTAATGTTTTACTCGATCACTGACTGTGTGCTTCTGAATTATTGTCTGTCTTCATTACCTGTAGTACACCTTTGTTCTATTCTTATGACTGTTACTGTGCATTAAAAATAACATTTAAGCAATAATTTATTCCAGGAACATCTGAAGAAACCCAGATCCTCCCTGACTGCTGGAAGACTCCACAGACAGAACATCAGCAGCTTCATCTTCAGCATCTGGACCAGCATGATGCTGTTCATGGAAACTTAAGGATAGAAAACGCTGAAAGCATTTTGCATTAAATATTATTCAACTGTGTTCAGAAAATGAATTGAATTGTTGAAGCCAGAAGTAAATGTTGCTCTAACGTCAGAACTGTTTGATCAGATGCTGCTGATGTTTGAAAATGTTTCTGTTTTATTGCCTGACAGGCAGAAGAAGAGCTCACCTGTAGGAGCTCACCTGTATTCAGGTCTGAGTAAAGTAGTTGATATGACATATTCTCTCATTAATCAGTGATGATGTTCAGCATACAGAAGTCCTGGTAATCACATTAAAGTGTAGTGATGTTTATGTATTTGTCAGACTATAAACCTCTGGATGTTGGAGGACAAACAGCAGCTCTGTATGTAGAATGTAGACTAATGTATTTTAGTCATGATAATAATAAAACTGTAAACCATCCATCCCTGTTTATTAGGTGTCCTTGTGAAGGTTTAATATTTTTTCAGCAATCAGTTTCTGAAAAGTTTTTGTGGATCCACTGATAGAACTGAGAATGAGATGTTTCAGTTCATCACAAACTACAGGTGTCAATAAATCAGCGGCTCTAAACCATTAAAAAAGATGTATAACAAGCTCACAAACCTGAATATATATATATATATATATTATATATATATATACACACAGTAACTGTTTTAATATTAAAACGTGAACATGCAAGGCTGTGTTTTTATATTTTTTTCTATTTCGTTGTTTTTCACTGTAAAAATAACCGGAGCAAATGAACCGAGGCGGTGACATCATCAAGTACGCTTGTGTTCCAAATGCGCTTTAGCCTTGATGTGTTCTCATGTTCTCGCAAGTCCGGACTTGAGTGAACGACTCGCAAGTCCGTTCTCGCCAAGTACGCGAGTACAGACTTGCGTACTTGGAATTGAGAAATGGCCATTGATATCATTAAAATCAATTTAACCCTTTACTTGCAAAAGAAAAAAACTCCATTATCCTGTGTCATTATTATAATTATGGTTCTAAATTAAACTAGATCAATTTAGCAGTGATGTACCACTTAAGTGTCTGTAGGAAGTGGAAGTGACACTGACTAATCTAGTGGACAGTTTTTCACACAGTGATGTCACACTTGACCAATCTCCAATAGTGAGCCTGATAGCAGTCATCATTGGGCCTAATTATGTGGACACAAGGTCAGTTCATATGGCTTTCAACAATAGACATTAACGAACGGAGCCGCTGTAGCTACATCAGTGATCATCAAAGTGACTACAGACACTGAGTGATCACATAATAATAAACTTCAACATGACATTGGCTTAAATCCTCATGAATTGAAGTGCAGGTATGAGCAGCTACACAAATAGAAAGTCCATTTAGAACAGGCACTCACTGTGGAGATGAAGGTAAAATAAAAAGAAATAAAAATACAACAAAAAACTGAAATGTAATCGGAATCAAAATAGAAATACAAAACAAAAAATCAAAAAAGTAATTCTATAGGCATGTGAATATCAGTCCATTAGTCATTTGATCAGTATTAATGTATCTCAGCAATCACTGGATGGATTGCTTTGAAATTTGGTATCGATATTTGTGCTCACTAGGGGATAAATTCTAATGGCTGAGGTACTGGAATTCCTAGACACTACATTAATTAAAAATGGGACCAATATTCATGGTTTCCAGACAATGGATCTGTCATGGAGCAGGTCAGAGGCTCAAATTCAGAGCGACACAAACACAGCCAGACAGAGATTTTAGTGATAATAAAATTTGTTTACAGTATGGCAAGGGAAAAACATGAAACACAGGAAATGACTTAGGGTAGCTATACTGATAAACAACTACAGGTCGGAGGACTGAATAGCACACTGACACACATACACTAAATCAGGGACTGAACAAAAACACAACCTACACCTAACACACCAAAAAAAAAACAGACTTAATCTTACCAAGCGATAATTTAACTATGGCAGGGACTAATCAGGACTTGGTAATACCAAGCTAGAAAGGCTAAACAACAGGATACAGAATGCATCCACGTCAGCAGAGCTACCCCGTCTAAGTCATAACAGACAATATAAGCAAACTACGGACTGGAATGAAGCACAAGCTCAGAATACTAGGAGACTATGAGAGACTGGGGTAATTTAGCTGGAAGGCCAGTAGGAAATAGGGAGAGGGAGTGCATGTGGAGGAAGCATGTGACATGGTCGGTATGGCGTCTGAGCGGGTACAGGCCAGGTGTGAATCTGAGAGTGAATACAGACAGAACCAGGGTGGCAATGGCATGTGAGAGCTGGAGCTTGACAGGCAGGGTCGGCAGGGGGGATCATGGACTGTGGCAGAGAGAGAAGCGAGTTAACCAGAGATAACAGCATGAGAATTCAGATGAGCCGACTGTGGCCTGAGTTGACTAGTTGGGTTATTCAACGGTCTGGCATCGTGCAGTGATCTGAGTCTGGCTTTTATGGACAGCCTTGATGAGTAGCAGGATGACCGTTCCCCACCGCGGATGTGGTCACTCAGGTGATCATCCAGTGTCCTGCACCTGTACACATTCCACGTGCACACACCTCACTCAGGCCCACCGGAGGAAAAGGGAAAAGGAGGGTGGGGGAAGCTGGAGGTGAGGGCATGAGAGGATCATAATAAACTGAAGAAAGGTGATTTTCTGCCTTTTCATTTCGTGCCATCAGCGGCTCAAGATTTCCACATACAATGTATGTATCCATAATGTGTAATCTAATGAATATGACATCTGTTGAAGAGATTGTACAGACATTGATGGCTGTCAGAGGATCTACTTGAACAATAATGGTGAGCACTGACTATTCGTGTAGCACCACCATGATGTGGATATTTGTTCTTGGTGAAATGTTTGATTCAAGCCCTTCTCAAAAGGAAGTATAATGTGTTGGTATTATCCTGACTTTTCCTGTAACATCACCAACAGGTCAAAGTTGTAATTGTATCCAATACTCTGGCACAGTGACCTTCCAATAAGTGTCAGTTACAGTCCATGTGTTATGCTAATAAGCAATTGTTGTACATTGCAAAAGTGGCCATTAGCATTCCACTCAAGGTATTGTTGTGCCTACGCACAGCATTACATGAAGCAGCTAAAAAGGGCTGTAAACTTTCAGATTAGTTGAAGGATTGAATATTTTGCTTCTATACTGTCACTGCCACAGTCACAGTTAAAGTAGACACTGTAAAGCAGTGCTAGGATATTAGCATTGCAACAAAACTGCAAACTGTGTTATTTTTAATGGCACCACTGTCTCAATGAAGTGCTGAAAATCTTTTTCACATCAGACACTGTGACTTGTCAGAGCTGTTGTTAGTGATGATTCAGTCCACCTAAGAGTCACAGGGGGCCAACATACACAATACTAGGACTCTTGAACAAGCTCACCTAAATAGAATCTAGTTGCGTTCCGGTATTCACTGGTTTTTATGTCGTGTCTTGTCAAAATCAGAACAAAATCAATATCTGCTGTGGAAAAAAAATCCACCTTGGCTGCAGTACAGTGCATCTGACAATGCACAGTAAAGATTGGTCTATTTTTTCGAGTTCAAGACAACTCATGGAACCAATTACATTTTCTGAAGCAGTGCCATTATTGGCACAGTCTGAAGTGGCAATTTAGTTCTTTTGATAGCTTAACTTGAGACACTTCTTGAGGTTGCAATCCTCAGTTCTTAGCGATCCTATTTCAGTATTCAATAACTTGCTCAAAGCTGAGGCTACTGCAGTTGTGTTTTTTCACTGTGTCCCTATGTGGCCTACCCACACAGACTGCCTATTCCACCTCCTTGCAAGTTTACACTTTGACAAAATAAAACAATTATAGACTTTGACATTGTTGTTATGGACGTCTTCTTGCACTGGGTGTGATATTCGACTAGACTTATTCAGATCCAATTCAGATTGTTAGCAGCCATGTGCAGTTCTCAAGAGACATGACCAATCACTCCAGGACCCATGGTACTTCCAACACCCATCAGATTTAAGATAAGTGAACTCAGCTTGGCACCTTGTCAGACTCCCCTACAGTCTGCAACCACCCGAGATAGTGTTGGTGGGTAGCCTGTATGTGTGTCTCCTGAATACCTTCAGGGGCTGAGGTGCACTGAAATGAACAAGAACAGCATGTGTTTGCCCTCGCCTGGATGACTGAGGGCAATCAAGAGTAAATGTGTGAGTGTGTTTCTTTTTGCTCCAATGGGAATTTCTCAGCTTTCCATGTGATGGCCAGTGGTGACTGCTTTTTGATACCTGTGAATTGGCAGAGGATTGCTTTGAAATAAACCAAATATCTTTCTAGACCTGTCCATCTTTGACGCTGTAATGGTTTGTTGGAGGGCAGATGCTTTATTGTCATATGGGCCAAGAGACACAGGTCAAGTGGAAGTCTTTTCTTTTGAGCATTCTGAGTCAGACGATTACTAGTCTGAAGATGACTTTTTGTATACCATAAGATATATAAGACAAAATTAACCTTGAACTACATGTAATTTATGTTCATTCCAGGTACTAGTTAGTCCTTGTTGCTCAACATAGATCTGATGTTTTTTGTCACTGCCAAAATCACAACAGTCCAACAATAGTCAAAAGGAAAAAAAATGCAAATTTCCCAGCTGCACAGTCTCCATGAAAGGAGAATGTGCAGCAGGTCAGGAATGCACCATGACCATGGCTGTTGTCTTCAAACTTCATGGGGTTGTGCATTGGGAATTAGTTCCACAAAGTCGGACTGTCAAGGCAGAGTTCCACTGTTGAGAGAGAACTTCAATGTGATCCTGGTTTTAGCACGGACACATTATGCTTGGGCTTTCTTTTTGGCCATAACAACACATTCACTGTGCTCCACTTGTCCTACAAGCTACATCTTCATCTTCCACAACATAATATTCAAGTTGAAATATTTTAGTTTTGACACAGTTTAGGAGATTAGTCAGAGGATGTGCTTGATATGTTTGTATAATGTAACTTCCGGGTACTTTTCAGAAGTTGTGGGAGATGTTTGTTGCTGCTTAAAATGACTACTGTGTTGGGGATGATGGCCAAATTCAAATCAGGTTCAGTTTTTGATTTTTCAAGGAACACTCTCCGAATTTTTCAAACACAGCCAAAGGCACTTTTGAGGTATTTTGACATATTCTGTACTGAGTCTTGTCCTCAAATTATAAATTCATTTAAAAACAGTGGAGGCAGGTTCTAGTTTGCTTGACCTTTCACCAATATTAAATCAACCAAGCTGAAAACTTTCCTCGTATCAGGGACATCAAGCAAGACAGCCTGTTTATCATGAGCACAGGTTTGGCCTTCTTTCCAAACTGAATTTATTTATTTGTCCTAGGTCTGAAAACTTTCTTCAGGACAGTTGAACTTTGGGAAAGGTTAATACATGATTTTAAGCTGTGTGAGAAATTGGATTTGCACTTTACCTGAGCCCCATATTAGTCATAGGATAGATTTTCTGTGCCTTATTCAGAAGAAAACTACAGTTTTATTGACTAGGGTTTTACTTGTAGTTTTAACCATGCATTCCAATAGCTTTTAAAGAGGCGCACTCACTACAAGAATTGATGAAACCTCTTAATGTACCAGCAATGCTTAAAACATGAACAAACTGAACAACTGCAGCAATATTCCGAGATGGGACTGAAGTAGAGGCAGGTAACTGAACTTTCAGCCACATGCTGTGGCGGATGTTTACAATAGACAGATTAGATTGCAATTTTGCAACTCTCTTTTAATGTCTTTTCCAAATAACTTTAACTGGGGGTGTGTTAGCAACCTGCATGATAATGTTTCTTGCCTCACTGGACTTGTGGTTTTAAGTGATGCCATTGTTTTGTCCAAACCCAAGTGGGAAACTGTAATCTTTTTCTAACAACACCTAATATTTCTCAAATTGGTTTGCAGCCAATAAAAGTTTTAGTAAACACTAAAAGCGACAAGTAAAAGTAATTCATGCCAATGTTACACTCAGATGTTTCAGACAGAAGGACACACAGTCCCCAAATACCAATAGGCAGGGAAACATTGCTGAATAGAGGCAGAACATTAAAGAGACCAACAGTGATGGAAGACAGACATTTCAAAGCCCACAGAGGAAATTACCCTGTGCTAGTTTGGTTAAAAAAAAAAAAAAAGCCACCGCTTTAACATTTAAACCCCTGAAAACTACAGTGTCTGAAATCTGTTCAAATATGTTTGTGGTTTGCCACAGCATTACAGTAGATTATTTTTGATGCAGTAATATAATGTTGCTGATGTGTCATGGGAATGTTTAGATTTGTTTAATCTGAAAATGGAAAGGAAATTCAAGTTCATGTATTAAGGTCGGTTTGTGCTGTTGTACCAGAGTTTAACTTTACATTTTGCATGATGAGCACAGAACAGACTTTATAAATCAAAGAAAAGTGCCATTGTTATATTAAATGTCATACAAATGTTTTCACATTATACAACAACACTAAACTTCAGATGTAGTATTTACTCGTCTAATTAACAGGCGTTATGAAATTGCCTTTATCTCATTAGGATGTAATTATGCCACATGCTACTCATGATTAGCCCTAAGTGGTGTAACACATATTCTGGTGATGCAACTTGCGCTATTGTGGGCTTCGCCATACTCTGAGTTGCACTGATTTCTTCTGAATAGGTCTTGATTACTGTGATGAGAGGACCTGGCAGCATGACTACAATACACTGCCAAACTCAACTCCTTATCTTCGCTAGTATTTTTCTTCTCTTCTATCATCTTGCACATAAATACTAGTCATGACGGTAATTCATATATTTTTCGTCTTCACAACACACCTAAATACTTAGGTGCCACATAGACCAGGGTTTGTATCATCAAATCTGATTGAACTGAGCTTAAAATGTGAAAAATAACACCTCAGCAGCTTGACTGGTCTCGGCATAGTGGTTGCAGCTTTAGCTTTTAGCTTTTCATGCAATGATGGTACAAAAAGAAATCTGCTCGTGATTAGTTATAATGTGGATGAAAACAGCTTCAGAGTTGAAATAGACACTTTGCTCGCAACCAGGAAAATCATATCTGTTAGATTTGGTGGGCAGAACACACCATTTGTTGAACTTTCTCTCAAATAGCTACGATAGTCGAAGAACTTGTTGCTTGTTGGCAAACACTTCTTGGAGTTGGAAGAGCATTATTATGTATTCAGAGAGACTATAGTTTCTGGGATATTAAGATTGGCATTAGGGTTTAGTTCTCAGATTGTATGTAAAGATGGACTATGCATCACCACTTCCTCTCACTATAAACACAAGGCCAAAATATTGCATTCCATCTTGCAGTGTTTTTTTTTTTTTTTTTCAGAACATATGCAGTAATGTTCAGAGGGTGGAAATGTAGTATCGATATTGTGCTTCATGCATGTTCAAATATCAGTGCACACCCCTTGAAGGCAACGTAATCCAGCCACCATAATCTTGACTGTGTTGAATATTCTTGGACTGTTATGGATGGTTGTTGTATTTTTATCATTTCCAAGTTAACAAAAACGATAAGTCATTTCACAGTTGGTCAGAAAATGATTCGAGATTTGACAGTTCGTTACTCAGTTTTTAGGAGATGGGGTTTTCAGGTCTGAGGCTGCCCTGGGGAAAGCTGCTTTAGGTGGGGTGGAGGTAGATGCAGTGGACTGTGCGAGAGATAAGGTGGAATCGGTGAACTGTTCTGCAAGACTAATTTGTATGGCAGGATCAAAGATGTCCTGGATCAAGGAAGAAAACAACAGAAACCTGCCGGACTCCAGTCAGGGACATAGAAACATCTGCATGATGCAACTTCTGGGAAAAGTTCCTTTACACACTGTTATGACACAAAAATGGCACACATATAACCTCATAATATACAAACAGACTATTTTGGACTAAACCTGCCTGAGTGAAATATTAATGACTTATTTGGGAAATATGATTGTTGCTTTCCTACAAAAACTTCCATAAATAATGATATTGCATCAATATTGCCACAAAAGATGCCAACAGGCTCAAATGGAGACTTTTGTAACAACACTGCTTTACAACTGAAGGAATGTGTTTTATAAGTAATTCTTTCTTTTATTAACTACCAGACAGCCGCTCTCTCCCTAAAGACAACATTGCCCTCTGTTCTTTTCCTTTTTTAAGTTCTCCCATTTTTTACAGACCAGTTATGGGGTCACCTTGCCCTCAAGGCTCAGTTCTTTGATCCTGTAACACAGAACAAATGGAGATGAAGAGTAAGTGAGGTCACAGAATCATCATGAATATTTAAACATTGGCAAGCAGAAACAACAGTCTGGACGCTCACTCCCACACCTTTCTGGCAGAATATTTCATCCTTGTAACTTCATTCCTGGTTTGTGCTCGAAATTTTATTAGTTGCCTGGTTTACTCTGGAGCCTCTTGAATGTTACAGCATGCCCATTATAATATTATAGTCCTATTAATTTTCTATTGGAGCCTGTTGCTTGCAACCATTATAAACTGCTATAGTCACAAATCTGACCAAATTTGCAGGACATTGCAAATTAATGCCTTGACAATAGACATGCAGCATGTTTACATACCAGCGATTCCAGTGTAGCCCCGCCCATACTAGTAATATCAGTGTCCTACTTTGTTCATGAATATGCTGGGAAGTGCAGAAAATTAGCTGTTGGATCATTTTTCAACCTCCATACACAGATTGGCTCCACTATATAAGGTGGTGACAGTGAGTCAGTCCACCTTTGATGGCTAATACATTGTTTGATTTTGTTTTTTACATCTTTTGTTTTTCTTGTGTATGTACTTAGGTCCATTTTTCAACAAAAATCTAACAAAAAAGCAAAAAGTAGTCAGTAGTGAGGGACTATTCAAGAAGTTCCAGCAGACTGGACACAGGACCTCTGGGGTTGTCCTGTGGCACCAGGATGGTGGCAGTGAATTCTGTGGGTCCTGTGGGTTGCAGGGTGGGACCTACCTAGATCAAGCTTATCCCACAGATGCTCAATAAGATTTGGATCTGATAAGTGTGGAACCTTAGCTTTGTCGTGTTCCCTGGGCCGCTGCTGAGCAGTTTTTGTTGTGTGTCGGGGTGCATTGTCCTGCTAAGGGTAGCAGCTGCCATCAAGGACTGCTCTTTGCCATGGAGGGGTGGGGGTTGGGAGGTTGCTGAACCTGCAAAGCTTAGATGGGTGGCTCATGTCAAATATGGACTAAATGTGTCACAAAAGAACGTTGCATTATAAGAAGATGATGGATGTTATTCACTTCACCTGCGAGTGGTCAAAATGGACTGATTGGTAGATGTTAGTGCTTTCAGAAAAGTGTAAAATATGGACTGACTTCTGAGACATATTGTTATTTGCAGAGCCGCCCCAGCATGTTGAAGGATGCTTGCCTGGAAACTCTAATACTCTTGTGCTTAAATTTGCAAGGCTGTCCTTTAAAATGTCATAATGCAGCTGCTGCTTTGTTTTCCTCCACTTGTGTCCTGCCCCGCGGCGTATCCTTTTAAGTTGTGCAATCTCCTTATTTTTCACTGGGGCACTTGGTTTATTTGTGACTTTTATTACTTTTTGCGGAGGAGCACAGTCAATGGTTGTCCTTAGCTTTGAGCTAGTGCTTAGTCGGTGCATTTGAGGACTGTAAAAAACATTGTCGGTGGGCTGCCTGATTTTTATAAAGGAGGGAAAATCTTGGTATTTTGTGACAGAGGTATACATGACTTGCCTGCTTGTTTCTTTAATCAACATGATAAATAAGGCTTGAAGCTGTAAAAAAGAAAGAAAAAGGAAAGGACAAAAATTAGGAAAGAAATGGATGAAGAAAGAAACAGAATAAAAATGGTTAGATGCTAAAGCTGATTTTTACATATCTATTGCTGCAATAACCAAGAGATATTTATGATTAATGTCAGAAATAGTGCTTTAATTTTGTTTAGAGAAAGGAAAGAACCCCACTGTAGTAATACACAGGAGACAACACGACACAGAATCAGAATCTGATAATGACTTCAAGAGGTTAGCATTTAAATGTGGTTTGCTGAATGTGTAATTGTGCCAGTAAATTTGCACATACTGAGTATATTTCCATTGAAAATCACAGATTAGTATGTACTATTCAAGATGCTTTGATTTAAACAAACTATACAGAAATGGCCTGCAATCTTTTGTTTTCCTCTTTCAAATTCAGATTGCTTAAGTTTTTGATTTTATACAGAAGAAGGTAAAAATGTTTTCTAAATTTTAAATAACTGAGCATTCATTTCTCTTGCTAACAAGAAAAATATCCAAGATAGATTCTATCAGCTTGACTTTGCTTACTCGCTAGAAAATGAGACCCCTGTGCCTGGCTCTCCAGTATTAATGATGGCTCCTTAAACGATCGTATAGAAGTCAATCATTTTAGTAATTCAGAAGGTAAAAAAAATAAAACAAACAAAAAAACAAATCACAGGTAAAGCTTTTACCTCCAAGCCCAAAGCTCAGCATCCCTCAACAGGTCATCACTTGGCATTGGAGATCTAGAATAGTTACTACTCAAAGGTAAACAACATCAAACTATTTGTCTGTCTTCAACCACAAGGACATATTTGACTGTGGTGTTCCAAGGTGTAATCAAAGAGTTGTGAGGTGACTCCAGGGAAAACCGTTGTATAATAAAGTCCAAATTGTGGTGCATGGATCACCAAATCTGCAGCATTATTCCCACAGTTCGCAATACATCCATGGCTTCACTGCAGTGAGCTCTGGCTGCCGGCCAGCGCTTAATATGCAGGCTGGAGGACAGACTGTGCATCCTAATATGTATAAAATAGCTAACTGTTATAGCATAGTTTCTCTGAACAGAACAATGAGGATGATTTGGCTACACCAAGTGGATTGGTTTGACTTTTTGCACCAAAATAAAACAGTGGTATTTATCCCCTTTCTACTAAAAAGACTACATCTTGAAAACATTTTGTTCATTGGATCTTATGGTGAGTATAGTATGCAGCATCTAATGATCCATCAACTGTGTAGGGCCTTAGAGATGATTAAAGAAAGATATGAAACTACTGTTTTTGCTGACTACAACCTAAGGAGCTGTGTTGGGGTTTCGGTATCTTAAAATTGTTTCCACATTACATTTGAATTGTGAGGCTTTCAAATGATGTTTGTTCTGTATTCTGTTAGGTTCAACCTAATGAGTGTTCAGAAATAAAAATCTAAACTTCATTTGTTATGTCAGAATTGTTCACATGCCCAATAAATACAACTTAAAACACCTTCCTAACTGTTCCAGGGTTGAAATTATTCTGAAAATAACCCTGTCTGACAGACTCACAATGCATAGTTATAGCTATAGTTGGTAAGCTTTGCTTTGACAGTTATTGTTTGTGGGAAGGGTTTGATGAATTGTCAGTTGCAACCGGTTCACACACTTTTGTGTTATCCAATCTCCATTTATATGAAAATATTGTGATCTGAAGCTTTTCTGGAGACATAAAATAGGCCTGTGTCACCTTGAATATCTGCGATTCAAATAGACTCATTCAGAGTCATTTCGGTGAAAAGTGTGTTGATGTTCAGACAGAAAGTTTCAGCCTCAAACTGCAAACAGAAGTGCACTTTAGACACAAAGTGCTGATGCAGATAGATATGGGCTGTGTGTGTGTTTATGTGTTGCGTGGTAGCTGGCCAACCTATCTACACAGCAGTCATTTTATCTTAGTGCATATGTTCTTATCGCTGCAACTATATAATATACACAGTCGTCCTGCTCCCAAACAGTCTCCAGCCACCAGTCACTCTCAAACCACCAAACCACACAATTCACTTTCCAGCCACCTAACACACTCTCAAGCCAGAGCGTGGGGACTGCACCCTTCTCACCAGGGGGAGCCAGAGAGTGACGTTTGTATTTACGTCCCGGGAAAAACAAGCCAAAAAAATGAGGGAGAGGTAGATGTAAAAGACAACAAAACCCTAACATTTTGCTCCTTTTCTGTAACATACAGTTTTGTTTTTTTTTTGCTTCTCTTCTGGGATCTGCTGAAGCCATTGCTTTGGTCAAGCTTCTCAGTTTTCCATCGAATCCTTTGCTTTTGTGATGGTAACCCCCCTTATGGGCGCTACCTGGTACCTGATTTAGCTGATCTGGATGCCAGTGATTGAAGACCTGGATAATGACATCAGCCAGTCCAGATTGGAGATGTCGTCCTGGGTGGCCAGCTCATCCTTTATAAAACACTTCCTGGAGTATCTCGTCATTCCAGTCACTCTCCCTGGGGAGAGGCCCCAGGAAGACTAGCTGACAATTGCATGATCTGAAAAGTCAGGCTAGAAACCCTACTGATAAGGTGCGATAATTGATTTAGCAAGGCGTGATTACTTTCACACAAGGCTTCTGAGTAATTTCTTGCTGACCTCGAAGTGCTCTCTGGCTAGAGATAGCATGGTGAGTGGATGCAACAGGAGGCGCTAGGTCAGTTTAGTGGGTGTTTACTGAGCACATCATGGCCGGATCGTACTGTGACGGAGCAGGTCAGAGACTCAACCGCGGAATGACATAAACACAGCCAGACAGGAGTTATGAACAACAGTACATTTATTTGGATCTGATATAATGAAGGGTCAAATAGGGCAGACCACTCCTGAGGGAGATAACTACAGAAAGGAGGGTGAATTACAGAAGAACAGGAAACTACCACAGAAACACGGACTGGACAAAACACTAACACACAGAGAATCCAGAGACCCTTTCTCAAAGCTGTAAATTTGCTCGGAAACCATTCCAGGAGACAGCTAGCCCAAAAGTCACATCTAAATGGAACATCTGTGTATTGGATGTTCACATCAGAATTACGACTCACAGCCCTCTTGGAGACAACAGGACATCTCTTACCTCCATCGGAACCTGGTATAAGCCGTAAAATGTCAATTGTGAAGATAACCACACGTCTGGAGAGGAGGAGATTACATTCTTCACAGTGACCTCCTGACCTTTTTCTCCCTCCTAGCACCCAAGGTCAAGGAAATGTTTATTGTTGTAGATGGGCAATTTGTCTTGCAGTCAGCAGGACACCACAGTGGTACACAGTTTTACCACATTAAGACCACACAACAGAAAAAAAATAAGTTTTGATAAAAGTAAATTAACATCGATAAAAAATAATAAGGCATCATGTCTTGTGCTTTGGAAGGACATGAGAACTACGGCTCTCCTTCAGTGTTCATCTTGTCTCCACTTTGTAAACAACATTTGAAGAATCTGTCCGACATAATGTTGGCTTGTTCACCCTTTAAGGATTGTCATGTTTCCCCTCCAGATGCTCTGAATGTGCCCTCTGTGTCTGTGCGTCCCTCTGCTGAGTTAGTGGAGGGCAGTGCAGTGACTCTGATCTGCAGCAATAATGAAGACTCAGCTGCTACATGCACTTGGAACAAGAAGAACCAATCACTGGTCAACAAAAAAAAAAAACAGCAGCTTATCTTCAGGTCCATCCTGAGGGCTTTATTATGAAGCGTGATTAGTGGGTTTGTGAGGGTTATTGAGGGTTGGTGGCTCTCTTTCCTGCTGGATCTCCATGGTAACCTGTGCTGTGGAGACTTTCCAATTTAAATCGGCTTTAACAAGCGTCTCCCTTTAAACAAAGCATATCCTGATTATTTATGAGCGATGCAGATTCTCAGCTGTGGGAATGTGTTGTATCTGTAAACACCTTAAGCTGTATATTACTAAAACCACTGAATGAAACCATACAGTTCCAGGATGGGAACCAGACGTGTTGATAATGCAGAAATTATATAAATGTGTTTTTGTTTTCGGTTCTGATTTGCCGTCAAGTCCGTTTACACTGCTGGTACTGCAGCACAGATTAGAACACTGATTATTCTATTGGTTTTTATAACGGAGAATGTTCGATCAAACAAAGGACCTTCATCTCCCCCGCTTCCCCTATAATCATCCTCTAAAATTTGAAAATGTTTTGCCTAAATTATTGAATTTCAAGTAAAAAATTGTGTCCAAGTGGATCAGAAAGTCAGCAAAAGAAGCTTTTCAACATTTTTCTAAAATTTTCCAACAAAATGAAGCAAATATTCCAATGATGAAATGATTGTCTTGAGGTTGACTTCTTCATGATATTAGTCCCCATAGTCTTTCCTCGGTATAAAGATGATGACATGTGAGGATGATGACATTTCCCCTCATGACCTGACATCCTCGCTCCCCCTTGCCATAGCATCTTTGTAGTTTGGACTGATGCCCGGGACTCAAACCCTTGCCTTTCTGCGCCCGAGTGGGTAGTGTTACCCACTGAGCTATCCAGACTGACAAGCAAATGTAAATACTGATATTTTTAAAAAGTCTGCTTCAGAATTGCTACTTCATCCCCACTCAATTTAATTCTAACAACAGAAAAATGTTGCGTGTCTCTAAATAGTTCAGATCTCATTACACCAGGCCCACCTGCCCTGCAGTTACTCAAAGTCTTTCCCAGCATCCCAGTTGCCTGATTTCCCACAGCCACCTGCTCACCTGTTTTGCCTTTCCTAATCGTCCAAATCAATCCAGTCATCAATGCATACCGCCCCAGGTTTGCTCAGTCAGTGCCAGAGATATACATTAAAGCGTCTTGATCACCAACCCAAAACGAGATTAGAAAATCTCATTTTTTTCTCTTCTGTCTAATTCAAGAAGAATAAGAAAGGAGACTTTTTGATTAATAACCAGCATCTTCAGGCTGATCCAAGTCCCTGTAGGAGTGAGTCAGAACATTTCCATAGAGAGCCACTTTGCATCAGCAGCACCATGATCCAGTGCTCTGGGAGACTTTATAGTCCTGACACCTGAACTGTGGATGACTGACAGCTGTCCTTCATGACAACAGAAGACACAGAAATCCTCCTCATCAAAAACATGACCTTGATCTGTGTCCTCATCTGGACTCTCCAGCTGCTTCACAGGTGAAGTCCAGAAAATCAAACTTCTCAACATTCATCCCTTTGAAATGAAGCCCACCGAACCATGATGCTGCTTTCTGTTTGTGTCTCAGTATCTGCAGAGTTCAGGTCACAGTGAGTTTAGTCAGGAGGCTTCATCACCATCAAATGACCAGTCAGGATGTTTAGAACTCAAACCATTTAGCCTGGTTCCAACAGAGGGATGTAGGAGTTCCTAATTTTATTTATTATTTATATTATTAGGTGTATTGATCAGCTGTTGTCAGAGTCTCCGTAACAACAGTCAGTGGTTGTTTACACATCAAATGTGTCGTCCAAAAATCTCTGTAATAATATTAATATTCTGTGTACTGATACACTGGTGGTTTTCACTTGGAAATTTTCTCAGCATCTCAGGCATCATTAACACCATTATAAAATCAACTTATTATATAATTTTATACCATTCAGATGTTAATGAGTGCTGATATTAAAGCAGGCTTTCTGATGCTCCCACTAACTTTACTTCAGGTCCATAATGCTGTTATCAGTCACTTTGGGCATCACATTCAGTTCAATACGTTTCTATGAGTAAGTTCACTGTGACTCCCTGTGTCTCCTTGAGGACTGAGTACTGCCTCCTATTTAATGTCACAGTTGCATCACCAATGATGGATTTCTAACTGTTAAATCTGTTCTGCTGATCAAGTGACAAAGTCCTCAGATTTTCTTTGTAGATTGCATGGATTGCAGTATTTTTTTTTTTTTTTTCCTGTAGTGAAGATTAGAAACCAAAGAAGATTTTTTATTTTTTTGGGTGAAGAAATGCGATACACAGAGATTTACATGAGATTTCAATGATTAAATAAATCATCAATGTTGAACAGTTTCTTTGGGCTGGGGAAACAGAATTAACTGCTACATATTATACTGATTGAATTCATGTACTTTTAGAAGACAAACTCTTCAGCAGTTATCATAAATATATACATACCTTCACTTGAACTATCGATTCATCATCCATCTTGGGACATTAGTCTTAAATGCCAAGTGTTTTGGGTCATTTGACCTGAAAGCAATGAATGTGCTCTCATATAAACTGTAGATATATTTTCTCAGTTATATTTAGATTTTTTTTTTTCATTTTTGTGATCAAGTTTTATATTCTTAAAACAAACCTATCTGTGTGGCTTTGTATCTCAAAAAGTATTTGATAAATTAGGCTAAAATGTTGTTTTCATAAATATTCATGTTTTTTTGACCAGATGTTCTTGAAAATTAGATTATTTGACATGGAATGATCCTCAACTTTATGTCCTCTTGAAGATAAAAGTGAACATCTGAGAAAGAAGAAGATGAATGAGAAATGAGAAGTCGATACATACTAAAATGTCATTTCTGAGACTTCACAGGACTCTCAAGCAGAGAAGCTTCATTCCTTACTGTGACCTCCTGGCTGTTTTCTGCTTCTAACACCCAGAAATGTATAAATAAGAATGAATGAAACTGTACCAGATCCAAGATACTCAGTCAGCAGGACCAGAATACAAAAACATGTTAGTGCTGACACACACACATACCTACACACCTACACACACACACCTGAATGCTACCAAGTAATCGCCCCCTGTGATTACACCGTGTGTTCCCCTGGGACCTACACACACACACATACACACACACAAATGTGCACAGTGCCATTTTACCCAGAGGAATAATCTCTGCAGCTGGTATTTAGAGTGAGTGAGTGAGTTTCCTCTAACTGGATTACTGTGGCCACTCCTGCTGCTGCCACGGGCGAGATAGAGCAGCTATAGGGCTGGAAAGCTTTCCAGTGATGGGAGAAGATCCAGAGGAGGTGGGACAGCGGTGATCACATCCAACCTTGATCTGGAGTCTCAAATTTGAAAGATCTTATTTCAGATATGTTGGGGTTGGGCCTCTTAGGCCGTGGATACAGCATTCTACTTTTTCTGCCAAATGACGGGGAAAGATAAAGCTTCCTCTATTGCATTTTGTGCTCATCATGAAAACAGTCAGTGAAGAACTTTCTTTGCATATGAAGACCAGTTTGCACCTGCTAAAATCAACACTCGTCAACTCCCAAACTCTTCTAAACCCTAAAAAATCTCCAACAATTTGAGACTCTGTCATCTGAAATATATCTGATAAACTTGCTGTGCACATCATTTAGTGTAAGAAACATTTGATGCAGAACCCATGATCCAAAGCTAGATGAAGACCAAGCTCTGTGGGGACTTGATACCTGCAGGATGATCAAAACAGAACAAAAAAGACAAGAGAAGCTTATGAATGCATTCTGAATGGCGGTCAGTATGCTGGAGTTTAGAAATGAAATGGTACGAGAGGAAAGGAAGTGAATGCTGCAAAGTCCTGAGTGGGGCTCAGTTTTATTGTTGTCCATATGTGATGAAATGGTTTGTGTTTTACAAGGTCCAGTTAATTTTTTGAAACTACAGCTGTGGGATTTGCTGTCAGATGTCCATGGCTCTGGTTTTTACACTTTATTGCCATGTCCTTTGTGGAAATTTAAAAAGCTAATGTTTTTTGTTGCATCATCATTGTTGGATTTGAGTGGCAGTAACTGTCTTAAGTATATATATATATATATATATATATATATATATATCCAAAGACTTGCACTACAAAGGAAGAGTTCTCTCTTTATATTAGACACTTCATTAGGTTTCATCTGCCATCAGCAGGAAGTATAAACCTTGCAGATTTCTCATAAATTAACACTTTTCCTGCTTAAATCTTGTACTGGGACCAGGCAGTATTTGGTATTAAAAGCAACCACTCACTTGTGGTTTTAAGACAATTTTTAGAACAGGTTCAGTAACATCAGTCTTCATTTACTCTTTGTAATAATGAATGAATCACTTACATCTCAAATTCTGTCCTTGTGACTAAAGACAGAGAAACGTATCGTGTCTCTTATCCACAGAACCCAAGATTGGTTGTCTTGGCCTCATAGTTGTGGAGCTGTTACTGACTGAATGTGTGTTTTCTTGGCGGGGTTAATATGCAGATTGCAATGAAATTAGCCGAGCACATTTATACTCGTGCTGTCTATGTATGTCCTCTAGTAGCCTCTTCAAAACACTCTCAGGGTAAATTCAGTCATTATTTGTACCACTCAACAGTCCAGGGAAGCAATGAAAGCCCCTAGTAGTCATTCATGGTGCTCAAGATTACTTCGCTTATTCGATCCATTTTATCCAAACTCTTATTTACTCCATTATCCCAATCGGCTGCATACAATGTAGAAACCATGAAGGGCTTCATGGCGACCATCACAGCAAGTGAACACAGCTTGAGAAGGGAGAGCAGTAAGATAAATAGCATGCAGTCCTTTCTTGTGTAGTCAGATTTGTCTATCATTTAGAGCAGAAGGTAAAATTCAAGGAGAATAGAAACACTGAACTCAAACTAAGCCTGAACCAGCTGTGATATGGAAAAAAAGCATTTATATTTCCTCACTGCACTTTTAGCTATTCATTATATGATGGATTTATCATAATTTTTCATATTCCACCTTTTTTTTGTCTCCCTGCCAGCTTACCTCCTTCAAACATATAGTACATCAATAGAAGCTGCATGGAAAACCTACTTCCTAGCAGGTTTTAGTAAACATGATATAGAGTCTTTTTTTAAATGGTTAACTTTATTCTATGCTCATGTACTTGTACAAATATGACAGGAGGTTAAAAGAATATACAATATGTCCTCTGGGCTGTTTTTCCAATGCTTTTGTCAGAAGCGTTCTCTGATAAACTCAATAATTCCTGTTCTAATAGTTCTACAGTTGTTTTTGGTGGCACAGTTTCTGCATATACGCAGTGCTTAAGCTGTCGGGAAAGCAATCAAACCCCCAGGGACATACAGAAAAGGAGCAGCAGACATTAATCACTGAGGTATGAAAAAAATACATCATTTCAAGAGACAGGCCTGCAGAAACATATGGTTAGATATTGGGAGATAAGGAATCTAACAGGACGGGAGGAGGGAGTAAACATGAGCAGTCTGAAACAATGTAACAACCGAGGGTGAATGAGGCGGCGACGGTTTAAATAAACCAGCTCTTTTAACTGATGTGAGTCATCGGTTCATGTTGCGTTTTCGTTCTTCACACACACTGTCTTTTTCTGTATAGTCAATGTACAGTCCTAAATTTTTTAACCTGACATTTGGGGGTAGGTTTTTGTTCACATTTGACCTTTTCGTTTAAGTAGGAAGATTGGCACTGATTTAGTATGTCATAAAAGAAAGTTTCTACAGCCATGTGAGCTTCCCTAAGACTATGATTTATTCAGGCATGCTACAACCAAAATGCTAATGTTTGCATGTATAAGCCCACAACATATAGCGTGTAACTGATGGGAATGCTTGAAGGTCCATGCATTTGGTTTGGACAAAATTATGTCACCTGATAGTGGATCTAGAAGATGAGGATCGCAGATAAAACACCACCAAATGTATTGCATTTCATCCTCTGGTGAACAGAAATGTCCAATCCGCCCAACAGTTGAGATCATTGACTTTAAACTAAAAATGTCAGTCCAATCCTGGAGGGAAAGTCAGGGGTCTCATAGCCAAAGCCGAAGGTCAGCATCCCTCTAAGGATGTCTGCAGCCTAAAATTTGTGACCTGTCGGCACTGCAACTATACCGACTCTGCAAGGCTCTTTATAGAAATACTTGTTTTGAGAAGAGACTGTATGAGGTGAGCCTTCGTCATCCACACATTTTTAGTTTTTATTTATTTTTTTATTGGAAAAGTTATTCTTTGAAGTCAGACTTTAAAAATGCTTTGATTCCTTGCTTTCCATTTGATGGTGCCAGAACACAGCAGGAAGTTCAAAATTTTCTCGAAATCCTGCGACATTGTGCTACAGCCCAATCTGTAACGAGATGCTTTATCATGTAAAAAAACTAAAAAAGAAACACTAAGTCACAGTCACATTTTTAAAAACAACCATTTTCTGTGTTTGATATGAGGAGCAACATGACTGTGTTGAAGACCGATTTGCACCTATTGTGGTACGAATGGAAGTCGCCATGAGTCATGAGGAAGCCATCAGTTAGATTTAATGGCACAAGACGAGATGAAAAGTTAGAGGATTACCAAAGAAATAGGGGTTTTATTCTCTGAAGGCCTTGAATGTGACAGATTATATGGCAAACTTTTAAATACAAATCAAGATATTTCAGTCAAAGTGGCTAAAATTACCATCCCTATACTGACGGGGCTGAGATGGCTAAAAAACAGTGGCACAGTAGAGGGGAGGGGATTCCAGTTCTTTATAATGTCTTTTAGCAGTAACTGTGACAGCAGTGTACATGTACATTTGAACTCACTGGGCAAATTTGAACCAGGACCTTTACAGTAAAAAGCCAGACTTTCATAGTTTTAATGCACTGAGGTAACAACATGTGGCTCGTCACTAAATCCGCGCTAAAAAGAAAATCCACAGCAAGACGCAAGAGAGGTAACTTGAATTCAAAATGAAGTGAAGCACTTATTAATGATTTAGGTGTAGACAACCTTGTACTCAGCTAAAAATAGACAAGACTGAAATATGGTACCAATAACACAATTCCTGAATGTTAATATTCAGTGTAGGTGGAAGCACTGGACTGAGGCGCCAGCATTTCTAAGGCAGACTTGACATCATTTGCATGACACAAATATAAGGATGAGAAAGCCAAGTATAAGTCCTACATTGGAAAGCCCTGGCAACAAAGAGTGCTGGAAATGCAGCAGGGGAGTGTAAAAAAGAGTTTTCCACAGCTTGAACGCATGACCATGTGAGGCCTGGATGTTACGAAGGCTCTCGGTGTTGAAGTTATAAAAGTTTGGACTCTCGCTCTCAGAATGTGTTACAGCAGCTGTGGCAGCAGTGGGAGAAGCAGTGACACCGAAACTTCTTTCGCTTTGACAGATCCCACTCTCGGCAGGAGGAGGAAACTTCTATTTGCCAAGTGGGAGCTGTAACAGCAGGTTTTTCATTTACCAAAGTACCCAAAATAACTTCTCCTGCCTTGGAACAGTCTACAACAAGATGCCTTGAGAACAAGAGATGGAGCTGAAGGCAGCATAAACAGCAGTTTTCTGTGACACATAATGAACCGGCGTCAATCTGCATAGAAATCCGAGGTTTGACAACAAGCAGAACAAGCAGTCAACAGCAGCACAGCGGGAACCACGGGGCCGGTGGATATGCTAAGGCTTTTTTATTATATATTTAACAGAATGTGTGCATGATAATGAGTTTCTACACCTGGGTAATATCAAAAGCAGCTACAAAAAAAGAAAAAAGACTCGGGGTAGCCGTTCAATATTCCATATGCAGAAGAATTCATTTTGTTGGATGCCTCGACATAGAAATAATACAAACAATCGGTCCCCTAGTCTGAGCTCTCAGACAGCAGAACCGGGCTGTGTATTCATTCATCCTCAATGGATTTATAACAACGCCTGTCTGGAAGGGGTATTAGGACTGTGTGTGTGTGTGTGAGCCTCACAGAGGAAAAGAAAAGAAAAAAAAGCAATGGGAATGAACAAGAAAAGATAAATGTGTGGAAGAGACTGCAAGACTCCCTGGGAAAAGAAGCAAAAGAAAATGATCGACAGCAAGGATAGAAAAATGACAGTGATTGTGACCGGACCAAAGAAGAGCCTGGATGAATTCTGGAGATTATAATGTCCTCCATTCCAGACCTCATCTATTTTTGTTTGGGGTGTCACATCCCCCCTTTTTAAGCCCTTTGGTACCCACTTTATCTATTTATTTCTTCCTCTATCTCACTGTCTCTGTGTCCTTTTCTTTTTACCATTCCTTTTTCCTCATTTCTTTGTCAGATTCTTCCTTTTCTTCATCACAGTGCTGCATTCTTCACTGTCTCTCTTGCTGTACTTTTCCTTCAGTGATAAATCACTGTATCCTTCGAGCTCAAGCAACTTCATTTTGACATAGTCATGCAGCATCTTGGCCTTTGAATCAAAGCCAAATCACACGTAATTTTCATTAACACCAGCCAGCAGGCCATCAGTGGTAACACTTGCTGTACACTGCCAGCGGAGGCTTGGTTCTTACTTTTATGGGTTTCGCCATCAATTATAATCAAGGCTGGATTACCATCAGAGCAAAGCGGGTAACTGCCCAAGGGCTCTATGCCCCCAGGGGCCCCGAAAGCTCAACCTTTACTTCATATTGTTCTCGTCTACATAGTTTGATTCATGGCAAATTTGTTGGATATTCACCACTGAAGTAGAATATTACCAGATCGTCCATTTTTCTCTCATAGAGTGACTCTATATCTCAAGTTTAGAACTTATATTTTAGTTTATATTTCGCTCATTTTGTTGAAAGTTACAATTTTTTCCCCAAATTCCAAAATGGACACATTTTAGTGTTTGAACATGATCCACAAGTAAGAGAACCGACATATGACTTTACTGTAATAGAAAACTGTGCAGCTAGCAAATATTCACATTTATCAAGATGGTACCAGAGAATATTTGTTTCAGTTTTTGTTTAAAGCATAATTAATCAATTCTTTGTCATTTGTGTAGCTACCTAATCATTACATTTTTAAACTACTTGTTAATTTCTGGGCTGCACAGTGGCTTGGTGGTTAGCACTTTTGCCTTGCCTAGAAAATCCCCGGTTTGTGTCCTGGCCTTCCCGGGATCTTTCTGCATGAGTTTGCATGTTCTCCCTGTGCATGCATGGGTTTTATCTGGATACTCTGGCTTCCTCCCACAATCCAAAAACGTGCTGAGGTTAACTGGTAACTCTAAACTGTCCGTAGGTGTAAATGTGAGTGTGATTGTTTGTCTCTGTGTGGCTCTGGAATAGACTTGTGATCTGTCCAGGGTCTGACCTGCCTTCACCTTAACTCAGCTGGGATAGACTCCAGCCCCCCGCGACCCTAGTCAGGATTAAGCGGTGTGTAGATAATGGATGGATAGATGTGTCACGGTGCAGGCGGGTTAGAACCCAGAGTGCAGCCCACAGATCAGGCAAAGACAGATTAAATTAAACAAGGAGATTTATTTATAATGCAAATGTAACACAAAGCGAAACCAAACCAAACTCAATTCACGAAAGCAAAGACTTAACTACAAACTAGAAATCAGACTAATCAAACCAATGAATCAGGCTGAAATTGAAACTGAAGGTGATTAGCAATTAGGCTAACAAAACGGCTGCCTTACTACCACCCAAAATCCTAATGGTGGGGGGCGGGCAGGCTCAGATACCGGCGGGAAACAGGAGTGCAGATCACCCGGCAGATCGGCTGGGCGGAACACAGTTGACAAGGGGGGTCCAAGGCGTCTTCCAGAGGTGGAGCAGAAGACCGAGTTCCAGCCCACAGCTGGATCGGCAGGACGGAGGCGAACTAGGTAGTGCGGCCAGCAGAAACTGCAAGCAGAACAAACACGGATTAAAACGTAACTCAACCAGAGAATATGCGATGAAGTGCACCTAAGACCAGACCAACTTGGCATCGTAGCAGACACTAGAATCAGGCGGAGACTGCAGGGATGAGCTGGTTCTTATCAGGCGTCGATAACCGATCAGATGCAGCTGCGCTCCTTCCACAGCTGGATTCACCGAGTCCCGATCACATCGCAGTCAGGGGCGTAGCACAGAGAGGGGTCGGACCAAGAGAGAGAGCAGGAGAAGGGAGGGAGAGAGCAAAGGAGAGATGTGAGGAGGAGAGAGAGGAGAGGAAAAGATGAGGAAGAGAGAATTGAGGAGAAAAGGAGGGAGAAAGAGAGGAGAAGAGGGGAGAGAAGAAGGCAAACAGGGGGCCAGGGCGGGACTGTGACAGGATGGATGGATGGGTGGATGGATGGATGGTTAATTTTTGGGTGCCTTCAGAGATTAGTGAAACTGAGATGTGTTGTAATGCTCCGTATGGGCCCAACAACAGTATTCTCTGCTCCAGAGCCCAACGGGAGGTGAATCCTCATGTGATATTTGGGTCTATGGTAGCTATCTTCACTGTTCACTAAAAGAAAAATGATTCAGGGAATTACATTTTCCAACCTGAGACTCACTGGCCTTGGCTTATTTCCTTTGAAGTACATGTACCAGAACACATTTTCATTGAGTACAAGCTGTGCACCCCCCACACATTTCTATCATATATGTGCTGTTTGGGTTCACTGGACCCAAGGGTAATGAAAATGTGGGAATTGTATGTGAAAACAAGTACACATGGTAAGAAAAAAAGAAACATCTTTTTTTGCTACCTGGGCTTGCTGCTGGTGAATGTTTCTGTGGATTTCTTTAGATTTGCACCATGTTTCACAGATTGAACACGAGTCTGTACCATTTTACAGGCATTATTGCCAAATATCCAATCACCTCCGCACACACCCATCCCACCTCCACCAATACACCCCACTAACCCTCTGCTACATCTCCATGTCCTCCAACACATGCAAGGGTTCCAATTTCTTTTCAAAATCAGGAATCACCTCCTAGCTTCTCTGTGGATGCTATGCACACACTCATGCAGATTTAAACATAATAAGAACCTGTCTGCTTTCACATATTCCTGCAGGCCCCATCCTGCACAACATATTTCAAATATTCAAAATACTCTATAGTCTCTCGTGCTTTATCTCAGCTGCAAAATAGGGGCAGGACACAACAAATAAATAGTTTTGTGTGTATGGCTGCATTTGACGATGGCTCAATACTGGGAAAAAGATTCTCTACCTAGAGTGCCTAAAATAATTTTAGAAAAGAGAAAGAAGAAGATGATGTATGTAGACCCAAGAAGGACAAGAACACACGATGAATATACAGTACATGAATCAAGTGCAAGGAATACATTTGCAGAACACGGCCAGTAAAACTGCCCCTCAGGTGCTGCGTAGACCTTCAACAACCAACAACATGGCTGAGTATTTCCACCGGGTACTGCAGGGTACCGATGGCAGTCAGGCTTGCGGTGAAGATTTCTGTCTGCAGTTCTGACTGAATTATAACTTGCCTTTGTGTACCGTAGAGCCGTATTACAGTGTTTGAGCAGAGCTGTAGGTGAGCTGGTGTGCTTGAACTGCAAAGAGCAGATGGGTGAAGAAACATTTGGGAAATCAATAGATCCGCGCATTCTAGAAGAAGCCATAGTGTAGAGATACATCTAAACCATTTTAAGGTAGAAAATTACTATTTCCATCTTAGAAATATGTAATATATCATATCTGTGTATAAGTGACGAGGAAACTTTATGACTTCATTTAAATGTAATATCTAAATTGATTTAATTCAAAGCAATAAGCATCAATAATGATTAAAACCCTATTTCATGTATATTAGTATGTATATTTGTGCCATCCCTATAAAGGAGCCTAGACAAGGTAAGGAACATACAATATAAATACAGTATTTCTTTTAAAGTCATCGTACAAATAAGGACTGTTTGTCAGGTTTTCCTAATCTCCTGTAATTGAAGCCACACAGAGGTCAGGCCACCTTTAAATCTGACCTCTATGAAAGTAACTTTAGTTCCTTTGGATTAAGCATTATACATTCTCAAACAGAAAGCAATGCCTTTAAGATGACTGCTTCAAAGTTGAGCAGGAACTGCTGATGCCTTTCACTATTTTGACTTAGAAACTCAGAAATGCAAATGATTGGATTATGGTTCCTTTCAGCATCCAGCATCGAGTATGGCTTTGCTCGTTCCGTATAATGTATACAGTGTTGTATAATGGGGCTGTGATTCTATTCGGTTTTGTTGCGACTTGTGATGAGAATTTGTCTTCTGTAATTTCAACATCCCTATATGATTTCCAGCTGTCTTTGGAAGTATTTGCATCTTCATAAGTGTGTAGTAAAGTTCTGACTTTGTGAGATTTCCGTTTTGCCATTCTACACATCACTCCTTGTCTTTTCCAGGCTCCACTGACATTAAGACATGTGAGAGTGGAAAACCTCAGTGGTTTTTTTTTTCTTTTCTTTTTTTCTGTCTCTGTCAATTTATGTGGTGACATATGGTGGGTGGTGGAGAGCAGGAAACCTCTTACCTTTCTGACAATTCATATTATCACTGTTACCGATAGACAGAAAGGCAAACG
This sequence comes from Amphiprion clarkii, assembly GCA_027123335.1. Lineage (NCBI taxonomy): Eukaryota > Metazoa > Chordata > Actinopteri > Pomacentridae > Amphiprion > Amphiprion clarkii. Next base: position 8,659,484 of record CM049578.1, read on the forward strand.
CATCCACGGCAGGGCTACTGTATGCAACACACAACTCCCGTTTGCACTTGATGGCCAGGTTTAAGTAGCTGCTGTGTCTGGCGCTATGTGTCAGGACCGCCATATGTTTCCTTGCTCTTGACATTTCAATGAATAAATACTGAAGCCTTTTTTAGTCACCGGTATCAATCTACAAACACCTGAGGTTGTGGCGAGTGTTGGTGTGTGTGTGTTTGTGTACAGGAATGTGAAAAAGCATTAGTCTGGACTCACATGGTGGTCAGATAAGAGAGTAATGTCGCTCTCAAACACACACACAGCCTGGAAAGCAACCATTTTTCTTCTGGTTGCCGCTGCTGCCCCGACCACCATCAAACATTCAACAGCCATAAATGCTGTGAAGTATCTTGGTGGCTCTCCATCTTCTCAGCTTGTAACAAGGGCTCTGGAGTCCATTCGCATTGAATTCAATATTATGTCAAATAAAAGCCGCTTTTTCACAATTTTTCACCTGTTTGAGGGCAAAACATTTTATGAAAAGGTTTGTCTTTGAATAGAATGTGTTCAACTGTAAGGCCAAACTGAACCACCTCAAGCTCTTTAGATAAGAGACGCATTTGAAATCCAAAAAGTGTCTGTATCCATAGCAGGTCCAAAGTGAGACCAAAAAAAAATTCATTTTCTTTCTGTAATTTCAAGGGGAAGTCCTCAATACAGTAAGCAAGACCATTTCTGATGTCAACCTGCCTTCGCTACTTTGTTACATTTCACAATGTCTTACATTTCAAGGTTAAACTGATCAAGATTAAACAATGCCAGAATGACATAGAATTTGAAATTTTTATTTATTTTTTTTTTTAAATTCAAGACACAAATTAATTTGCAAGTTTTAATAGCATCAGGTGAATAGCTTGCTGAGATAAATGAAGGAGGTTCTCTTCCAATACCTGGAAAGAAGAAAAACTGTGCATGTACACAACAAAAGCCAACCTGAGGAAGATGCTGTAGCTCTATCAATTCAAATAATGGTTCTAAATAGTTAAAATGAAATGCACATCAATACAACATATGTAATGTTGCATTTCACAATTTACCCCGTGAAATCTCATTAAGTGTGTGGGTGAAAAAGATAACCCGACTACACTTGGAATACATCGAGGGTTGCTTTATAAAGTAAAAGAAAGCCTTTCGAAATGTACAGACTTCCTGAAACATGACAGTGAAAGAAAAAGGTGGAGGAGAAGGTGAAGGAGATGCAACATGGAGAGGAAAGGAAAAAGGCACAGTAGTGACAGCGATGCGGTGACAAAGTAAGGTGGACCATCGTGCTTGGTTCCAAGGACACTAATGACAGCATGTCTTTATGCTTCTGTCATGACTCATCGAGTGAAAATAGTCTATTCATAAATGAGCACACAGACAAAGAACTGTGGGACTTTCTGACCTTTCAGCAGTAATTATTACTAATATAACAATGATTAGAGAAATAATAGGTAATAAAAAAGCTTCTTATCCCGTTGTTTGTTGCCATTGACAGGAATCAGTGGACAGAAAACAGGAGAATACACATTAGTAAAAACAATTCAGTGACAGTAGCTGATTTGACCACTTAAAAAAAAATAATAAAAAAAACACATTTCGTATAAAATTTAAAACAAATGAAAAATAAAGTATCTTCTTAGATACATGTAGTCGCCTGTCAAGTTGTTGGCAATGTACGCTCATGTTTGTTGTTTATTATAACAATTATTATATTATTTATATCATTTTCTGCATCACAGGAAGCATTTTAACATCTATTTATGTGTCCCAGACTTGTACTAGGAAAAATGATAGGGCTGTTCTATTCAATGCCCTGACAGTGTGACACTGAGCCAGCAAGCACATTAACAGGACCCTGAAACTGAAGCAGCTAAATGGAATCCAGCCATCATTCATTTTAGTATTTCAGTATTATATACTATAATTAGCTCCATTAAAAAGGCTCACAAAGGTAAAATCAAGAAAATGACAATGTTAATTAATACGAGGTTTAAATGCAAACAAACACAGTTGTGTGAACAAAATGTGTTGCCAAAGCGAGTTTCCGTCCGATCTACATCCAACCCTGGTCAAACAGGAGGCTGAGAAGGAGCTGTAGAACTGTTCCAGAGCAGATCTTGTTGCGCGGCATTATTGGGGAGTACGCTGCACTTGCGCCTGCTCTACAACATGTTCATGTGGGTGGTACTTGTCAAAGTAACATTGCATGACTCAAGGTTTCCCAGGAGAACGTTGCTGCGCTGCAAGATGATCAATAATAATCACTTCACTTGTCAGCGGTTTAAATGTTGTGGAAGATCATTGGCAGAAAAGCTTCAGTTTAATGTCTGAACAGCAAACCTCACGGTTGTTCTGTTGGTGGAAACAGTGGAATCTGAAATTAAGAGTAATCATCAGCTAATTATTGCATGTCTTTTTTAAGCTGTGAAATGATTGTTGAGACACTACACGATTTACTATCAAAATTAAGTCTTTTAAGTGGTTCTATGGGGTTCTATTGACAGATCAGTGCTTAATCCTCACATCAGTATGCTAACATGCTCACACTGACCATGCTAATATGCTGATTTCCAGGTAAATTTTGTCATCTTTACTCTTTTAATGTAGCAGACTGACCCTTGATTATTAGTGTGAAACACAAACTACAGCTGAGGCTGGTGGGAATTGCATTAGTTGTGCAAATATTGAGTTGCAAACCAAACCATAGAAGGAATTACAATTTTAGCTAAAGATGGTGCAGATGAAGGTTTTGGATCAAATTCATTCCAGTTCATCTTTTGGGGATGAAGGACCAAAATTCACCACTATCCAACCAATAGTAGATATGATTCAGTAAAAATCAAAATGTGAACCAGGAGTTGGCACTAAAGAAAAAGTCAGAGTATTACCCACATCAGTAGGCTTCATCATGTAAGGATCATAGATGTTTGCATTAAATTTGATGGCAATCCATTCAACTTTTGTTAAAATATTTCAGACTAGACAAAACTGCTGGACCAACATCACCATTCCAAAAGGCTATTAGGTGTGCAGTCACAGCCCAATAAACAGACTATTTTGATCATAAAGAGATGCATTTGAAAGACAAACACAGACAGCATGTTTAAAAATGAAATATGCTCATGTTTCTACTTTAATGTTACTTGAAAAAAGTGTATGTAGGACAGTGTCGGGAATCTCACAATTCCTGAGAGCAAAGACCTTCTGATCCACAAGTAATGAAGTGAGATTCATGAGATAATATACAGGATACATCGTGCAAGATGACATATTTGTATAAATACAGTTAGATTTTAGTAGGACATAAAGGAAGAACAACATAAAATGTATCACACTGGATAGAGTGTGAGTTTAGTGCCCTGTAGAAATAGACCAAGTGTTCGGTAAACATGTTCACACACAAATAAACGAACATGCAGCCATATTTATACGTCTAACTCTCTCTTTAATGTCATCCTTGAGCTTTCCCCCCAAAAAACAGCCAATAATTACCACAAATGTCTCCATTCAGTCCTTATAAGCCACTCTCACACATATGGATACACCTAAACGGCCTTCAACTCCTACCATTCTCCATTTAAATATACAAGATTCCAAAGAGCATGGCAGCGAGGGATGACTTTGCTGCTTTGACACGACTTTCAAATATTTGCTAATTATTTATACAGCAGCAAAGATGTGTTTTTTACTCCCTATTTATTTGTGGCTGTCACTGAATAGACGGAAAGGGTAAGACTTCACGCCTTCAGCATTATGAGTCAGCATCATGGAAAAAAAAAGGGCTAAAACCAGACAGTGCTAATTAAAACAGAGGGACTGATGCTGTTGGCACTGACATTTACATGTGAATATCTTGTAGATTTATAAATTCCAAACCGTATATGCAACCTCTTTCTTAATTAAATATTTATTCTGATAACTGAACATAAACATAACAAAACAAAACATAAACCCCTATTAACTGTATTGTGATTGTCTGGAGCAGTTTATTCTTCTTTTATAGGGGAACTGGGCAGAAAAGACTTGTCAGTGACCTGCATGACTGGCCATCATTGACGGGACATTTTTATACCTGGCATTCCCCTGCTCATGGGCAGTGGTTCATCATATGTCACCATGTTGCTGTTGCCTTTTGCAGTAACCTGGTATCTTACTGGACATTGACAGACCACCAGATCACTAGCTAGGTAAAGTATTTTATTATACAAAGACATAAAGTTGCCAATAAATCTACTAGGAATCAAAACTGGCACATATTGTATATGCTGCTTAACATCTAGTGTTTATCAGTGGTTTTTACATCACTATTTCATACTTCTTCAGTTGTCTGACAACAGAAGCAAAAACATGTTTGATTGAGAACAGCTATATTGTGAAGTTGGCTGCATTCACACAGAGCATAGATGATCACAGACGGAACAGCAGGAGGTTGAATGGATGTGCAAACTGACACTGAGTATAGGAGGCAGGGACCACTTGGCAGCAATGCCAAAAAGAGAAATTTCTGTCTATAATTGCACTTTTTATATAGCCGATAATATAAGACATCTGTTGTCATGAACATGTATTTATATTGATGTTGCCAGATGACATTCAAAACATAAAACAGTGATTTAGTCGGCTGATCTAGCCATAATTTATTATTTGACACCTAAAAATGTGAAGATGAAGGGCTTTTCCTGACTGCACAATGCTCATAAAACGGTGACTATTAAAGCTACATGAAAACCTTAAAATGATTTGATTTAAATTTGGCTTAATGCAGACAATTTTTTGAAAATCAGATTAAAATACAAGTAAGAAGTCAAAAGAAACCTGGATAACATGACAGATACAGTATATATGGCAGAGATTTTGGTCCATATCAACACATATACTCATAAATATGGGTCAGAAGGATCTTCTCCACCACCTAGTTGGTTTAAGAAGTGTATTACCATCAATTCTGATCACTGGTAAACAGGAAGTTACATCAATAACATCGGCGACCTTTTGTAGTCATATGAACACATTTGTGTAAAGCCTGCGGTGTAGTCGTCATGCTAGAAACTTACAAAAAGAGAAACCCTTTGAAACATGTAGTGTGGCACATTTCAACCCAAACCATGATCCTTAACTTAACCATGCAGTTTTGGTGATTGGAACTCAACCAAATGCAGACAGAAAACATGAGTAAACACTGAGAATGAATAAGTGAAAGTGAAGGTCAAACATTAATACTGTAGGAATGGTCAGAGACTGGAATTGAACAGTACAGACTGGAACAGGTGACAATATATATTTAACTCCAATCCTGGAATGCTGGCCTTTAGTCCTCTTGGGGTCATAATGTTCTGCTGAGCCGACTAGACAGTAAATGATGTCTCTACTGGCCCATAAGTATGGAAATATCTGATGATAATGGAATGATAACATCTGGAATTTGTGTTTAGTTATGTACACGTTGGTTGAGTATCAGGATGTCTGCAAGAGCCAATAAATATGACATATATCTAGCCAGATAAAATATCAATATGCAGCTAAATTGGTTGTAGTGTTTGTTCAAAGTCTCACTTAAGATACTAACACATCCAAAAAACAAGTTCAATCTTGAGTAACATTTTCAAGAGTCAACCACATTCTCACATTCAAGGACCTCTTAGGAAACTGAGAAAATGGCAAAACAATGTTTTAAATCCATAGATTCTGTGCAGTGTATGCGAGTTCCTCCCAATAACCTGTGTCCATGTGTGCATGTAAATCAAACATGCATTCAGTGAGGCTTTTTACCAACTGCTGCTGTCCGCTTTTGAACTGCGACCCTGTGATGGCCACTGTTAAGTTTAGTTCTGCTATGGCATTTTGTAGCTTTTCTGTAAAAGTCAGTGATGTTACAAATACTGTTTTAAATACACCCACTTGGAATGTGGATTATTATGGTCTTTTATAATTCCGGACATGTTTATATAATTGAAGAAAAACATAACCTTCTCTTTACCGTACTGCACCGTGCAGATACAGTGGACATATTTTAAACCAGACCTTGCAAGACACGTATCTGGAATAAAAATATCTCCATGCAAAGTTTAAAGGAGTGAAACTCGATTTGACAGGAGTTGTTACTGGTAGAGGAAGTCGTACATCACTTTCTGAGATGAACTTTTCAGAAGAGTTTTGACATTTCAATACGGTTATGAGGTCACTAAAGGAGAACATCATTTAAATCTCTGATTCCCCACCTTCTGCCAGCTAAAGATGTGTACTGAAAACCAAATGCATTATAATTCTGCCAGTAATTCTTCCATATCAAAACTGTAGCAGCTACTCAGATGTGGATGTGGTTTCCTACCTGTTGAAAGAGGAAGCTAAAAGGTGATACCACCTGACAGCTGATGTTTTTGGGTTCCTGTGTTGTCAGTGTTTGGTGTCAAAATTTCAGATTATTCCTCAAGATAAACTTTTTCCACTCTGTGACATCCATTCACAGGTGTGACAGGAATGCCCCGTGGACTGTATTTCTGCCAGGTTCCTGCTATACTCGGTGACACTATGTGTGTGATTTACATAACAAGTCCAGGACATAAATGTATAATAGCTTGACATTTTAATCGCACATCTACAATCCACTGTGTGCACCTCCTTCATATGAATCACAGCATGAGACGGCCAACATGGAGCTATGTAAATGTTAACATGGATTATGTTCACTTTTCAATTAGACGTAAATGGATATTTAAACAGCCTTAAGTAAACGTAAATGGGGAAACACAACCTTTAGTTGACCTGCAGACAGCAGCAGTTGCTGAGAAGATCAGCTGATGACAATGTGCTGGGATTTAATGTTTGTCTATTTTCATTCTGAACTCATCAAGGCATCATGGTTGAGATGTTCAAGTGCATAATTAGCTGTAGAAACAGACAGATTCACTTGTCTCCCTGACAGGAAAATGCTTCATGATAGAGGTGAGATTGAAGACAAAGCTCATTAAATAGGATTAAAACATCTGTTCCAGAGAAAATCAAATTGTCTTGTTTACTTTTTCTTTCTTTTTTTTTTACTTTGTTAACAAGATCAGGGGGTGTTTTATTATAAGTTGGAGGACAAATCACGAGCAAAATAAGCAGTCAACACCGTAACTCAGCATTTCCACCTTGAAACTGACGTTGACCGTCTCAAAAACATGAATTCGGATTTTCAGGGATTCACAGACAGTAAAGCTAAGGAATCATTTTAAGGAACCCGTCAACTTGCAGGATGGGACTTTCTGTCATTCTTCAGACTTGGTTTGTGGTTCTCAAATGTGTGGTTGAGTTATTCTGGTATTACAGCTTGTTATGTTGTAGTGTTGAGTAGTTTTACTCAAACTGCAGTGAGTGTTGAGGGGCGGGTGCAGCTAGAGGAAGCATCATTATCTTTTGATTCAATTCAGCCAATACACATTACGAAGTGATCTCACATATTCAGGAATGCAACTGGACCTTTGCACATCAAAATAATTGCATTTGAATGAATCATAAAAATCATGAGCAGTGTCTCATTATGTCAGGCCAGATACAACTTTAGATAAAATATGTCAAGGATTCAACAATCTCCACATCTGAAGCCCGTCAGACAGTATTCAGTCGTCTCATGTGGAGGTAGTTTTCCATGTTGTGCATGTGCTTAAATATTCTGTAATTTATGGAGACATAGTATTGCCAACCTCTGAATTCCAGTTTTGCCTCATTACCTGTATACCGTCGTGGAAGGGCTTGAATCTATCCCAGCGAAGTCAGGGAGCAGCTGGACAGGTCATCAGTCTATCATAGGGCTACATAGAGAGACAAACAATCACACCTACGGACAATTCAGAGTTAACAATTAACCTGAGCATGTTTTTGGACTGTGGCGGAGTACCTGCCACCACGCCACTGTGCAGCCCCCCTTTGCCTTAACATGTCTGTATTTGTTCTCTGCCCAGTAACTGCTTGAGTATCAAGCATTTATTGCTCCATTATGCTGGAGTGTACAAATTGCAGTTGTGAAATAAACAAAGGTTGGCCTGACCAGGGAGCTGGAGAGAGAGCTTCAGATTCAAGGTTCTTCTACTGTGCACTGTATTACTGTCAGGACTTGGATAGTCATACAACATTCATCATTAAATGAAATAATAACAGCTGTGTTTTTTCTGATAACTTAAAATGACCTCTTTATAAAAGTCCAAATGAAGAAAAGCTACGTGTCGCTACTCCAAAAGGACTGACTCACTGTCATTCACTGTGCAAATGTGCAGCAAAGAGAAGAAGTTCAGGAATGATAAAAGTAAAAGAAGTGTGAAAATAGGGAAAGCAGCCACAACAACCACTTATAATACTGGTTCAAGCCAAAAGACAAAGAAATGATGCACCTGAACGCACTGCAGCAGAATGAGTCCATGTTTCCTCAGTGCTTGTTTACAGTTGGACCTGAGCTACTGTCATGTTCTTTTGACCTTTAGTATCATACCCACAGCACATGGGCTGAAAAACAGACTTTAAATACTGTAAAAATACCGCCTCTATAATGAATCCATCCAGATTGCAGAAGGGTCGCTAAAACGAGAAAAAAATGCTGGCGTTTTGTGTAATAACATTGCCCTTACCTTAGCCCAGCAGCTGTCTGGTGCAGGACACAGCTGATTTCATGCACAAGGCAAGTCTGTAAAGTTAATGGGATTGTAACTCAGTGCAGTGTTTTTGAGTTAATTTGGTGCTGAGCCAGGTGCAGCACGTCAGATGCTTTGATGGAGAGGAAAATGTAGGAATGTGTGGCAGTTCAACACCTTGAGTATGCTTGCTGTGTAGAGGCAATAAATCATCAAAATCAACATTGTCCGTTACTGTTTTCAGTTAGTCAGGCAGTCATTTAGCCATCTGCAGCTTTTAAAGCTGCTGCATTGCAGTAAGGCACAGTTGGATAGTTGTGTGGTGCTGGGCCTGGAGCTCATGGGGGTCATCAAGCTTTTGGTCCACACTGAGAAAGGGAAGTCCATCTGTAATCGCACGACTGTGCAGGGCTGCACGTCCTAATAATGCTGCAGGCTCCCTCCAGGTGGGAGAGCAGTCTCCCCCCTGTAGCACTGAGGCAAATCTATTTCCCCTTCAGTGAGCCAGTGGTTCGCTCCACCCTCAGAGGAAGCCTGACTCTGCTGTGTATTACAGCGTACCTGCTGTGTGCGCTGGGGTTTTATAAAGAGGGTGAGTGACCATGTTTTCAACAGGTATCTGTTATTACCTGCAGGTGCAAAGTCATGTCAGTCGGGTCTTTAGAAACTCACAGAAGAACAGAATTATCGGTTTTAAAGTGCAGTCTTACATGCAGGCAGTTATCAACTTGAAGTGTCATCTCCACAATTGCTCATGAGAGAATGAGACACGGTTTGACCCGTGTAGGTAAGAGTCCATTTCTTCATTTCCCTCTCTGCTGCAGACTGAGCCTTTGTCCTACAGTGACTGGCTATTACCAAATCAATTTACTACTCCAAACAGGTCATTTAAGATGTTGACTTCTGAAAGAAGAGTTTAATGATAGCGCATAGAGGCTGTTTTCTCATTTTAATTCCAAAAGGCTTTCAGTTTGACATCTATGTTCATACAACCAATTTGTGCTTGTCAGTAATGTTCATTATAGCTGTCCTAGCTGATTATCAGGCCAGATGGGGGGCAGCAGAAGAAGCTGTAAACAAAACACTGACAGAACAGAATATTATGGAAGAAAGTTCATGTTGGAGACATGTTGATAAATTGGAAATTTGATAAATCTAAGTCTAATCCTCACTCTCATCTCTGCTCTGTTTTGCTCACCACCAACTCAGGAGGAAATGCTGTACTGTGTTCACCAGCTAATTGCTAGCAATGTCGACCTACTGTAGGGAGGTGGGTGCAGGAAAGGTGGTGTACACCTTATCGCTGAAAACAGCTGCCTGTTTTGATTTGAAACAATATGTTCAGAGCAGTGAGACTGAACCAAAAGAGTAGTAGCCTGAACTTAATAACCAAAACATGAAAGAGAAAAGCTATGAAACAGTCTTTAGATCGAATGGAATCTGCAGAAGGTGGTGAACGTTTTAATAAGGTTCTTTATTAAGAGTGACACCTTTGAATTTACAGATAACCCTTTGATCTAATGTCAGTATGAAAACATATTTATGCAGCTTTAAGAAAATAGTTTTACAGTTGCATATGATCAGGAAGATGGAGACAGTACTCTTAGCTGATCTTGTGATATACAAGACAACATTACCACAGCGACTATCTGTATAAACTATCCATGACACTGCTGTAGTTTTACTGCATGTTCCATCAACTGAGCTCACAAAATAGTTTGCCAGGGTTAGGGGTTGCCAACACCATCTGAGAGTATCCACAAATGGATGCACCAAAGTTTACTATACTATACTATACTATACTATACTATACTATACTATACTATACTATACTATACTATACTATACTATACTATACTATACACATGAGTTTTAAAGATGGCATCCTAACCACAGGTGTACATAAAAGATGGAGATAGTGAGAGTGATGCCACACATTGCTTTGTGGACTGTTGTTTTGAGGCTTCAAGTTTGGAATTTGGCCGTTGCCATCCTGCTCTTTAGGAACCAGATGTAATAATCCAGGCATGGATCTTACGGAGAACCTGAGGATGCTAAGCCTGCCTTAAAATACACCCTACTTTATTGTCTATCTTGTCCGAATGGGACCAGAATTTTGTATTCAAAAAGTCTTGGAACTAGTAATTGAAAACATGAACTCCTTAGGGGAATGTTTACCTCAGTAACAGATTCAGGAAGATGTATGGCCATTTTCCCCATAGGCTTCAATACAATCTGACTTTTTCTTGTGTCGCCCCCTGCTGGCGGTTAGAAAGAATGCAGGTTGGCTTGTTGGCTACCTTAATCTTTTATATTCAAGCTATGATTGTAACACAGTGTGACCAGACCTACAGAATGTCTCAAACTCATTCCCCAGCTGATTTTGGTTCAGTCTTCAAAATCCACCCATATCGCCCCGAGTGAACAACAACAAAAAAAACAATTTAATGTTGCTCCCATTGTTTACAGGTTTACCCACATAAAGTCATGTTTTGATTGAGCGTAAAGTTGTGCAAGCACAGAAGCACCTATAGCGATCGACAATCATTTTTACACATATGGTCTGCATTCTACAGAGAACACACACACAAATCATATAGTAGAGACCATCTGTACACAGTATGATACAATACACTGCATATTATTCCCAGCGCAAATACACAGGGATGGACATGTGTGCATGTACAACCATGGACCTTGTAAAATAGAGAATTCACCGAGCAAAAGTTTTAAAAGGAAATGAGTGAGTGAATAACAACTTGTGTTTTTAGTGTGGTCTTTTTTGTTTAAAGTGAGCTAAAGAATCACTGTCATCTGCGATCTCATACCAGTACTGTATCATTTTGTGTTAAAACAGAAGAAACAATCAAACCAGCAGCAAGTTGGGTTACAATTCAAGTGGAAATCAGGGTGCGTTGTTTAAATGTAGATCATGTAGTTCAGGAGAAAGATGCGGTGGCTGTCGTCCACTGTAATCTGCAGATCAACGCAGCCAGAAGCTCAAGCATCTGATCAACTGTACAGTTTATGGCTCATATACTTGACATGCGTATGCACACACACACAGATGAGGTCATTACAGATATATTTATGTCTCTCTTCATCCATTCCTCTCTCTCTCTCTCTTTCTCTGCTGTACCAGTGTAGTGAATATGAATGAAGCAGGAGCAGAGCAGCGCCATGCATATCAATGTGTTCTTAATAAATTATGAACCAGATGTAGAGAGAAAGAGGCAGGTCTGTGTTTCCTACTGTGTGGCCGTGGATTCACTCCAGACAAAAATATATATTTAAATAAAAATACGAAAAAAAAGAACTACGGCTTCCAAAAGCAAATGTCTTACAAGGCAAATGTCGTGCAAAGCAACATTTAAACGAGGTATTTCAGGACTTACATCCGTGTTTTATCTGGTTCTCCCCTTGAAGAGTCCGGTTTTTATATGCATTTGTACTCAGTCGGTTAATGCATCTCCAACATGGTTATTGGGGGATTACTGCTGCAAAATCACAATGGCTTTACTGGAACACAACATCAGATAATTCATCTGTGCATAATATGGTGCAAACACCTAAGGTTTTTTTTTTGTTTGTTTCCATCCCACAGATTACACAATGACTGCCTATTGCCAACACCCCACAGTAAAATGCTGAGCAGCTGTTGAGAAAGAGTTATTCTTGAGCTTTTCTGTCACCTTGACAATTCATTACATGCTGGAGGCTCAAGTGCATTGTGGCTTTTGGGGTCCAGTTGTTCACTATTAAGTGATTCTGTCTTTGCCATAGAGAGTAAAAGCTGAATGTGTGTGTTGGAGGCAGCTCTAAATGGAAATGTGTAAAAAGGCCTGCATGACTCCACTGTGTGTTCACTGCACAAAATGCTAAATCGTTTTGAAAATTTTTACAATTTAACACAAGAAATGTACAATTCTGAGCAAAAGAATAGAAGTTAAAAGGAATCGTCAAAGATCCAATCAGAAACTTGCCAGTAGCTTGTGGATGGCTGCCTAAAGTGCCTATTTGAGGTGAAAATGGCCAGCATTAATCCAAAGATTTGCATTGTTGTATGTGCATTTTTGACTCAGCAAATTTTGTCATATTTCTAAAAGACTTGTAATAAATGTAAGAACCAAAATGCATGATGATTTTTAGTGACCGAGATTGTGTTGTGTTTCAATGATTATGGCACATCTGTACCAAAAATTACAATATATAGCAAAACTGCACTTTATGGGGATATTCAGGATATAGGAAAGTAAATGTCTAATATACCTGAGAATACAAGCATAGATGACATAGATAAGAACTGAGTCTATATCAATGCTTCCCAGTATTTATGCAGCAGACATATCTCAGCATCATTTGTCAGCTGCATGAATCAAGCCTCATGACTTAGAGCATTCAGAAGAATCTGACTCTTATTTACAACTTTTGAAAAACTGATGATTTTGAGCTGTTTTGATTAAAACAGTAATTTTACCTCCCAGAAGACAGGAGCTGCTGGTCAACTGATTTAGATCAAACTAGTGTTACTCATTTTTGTTCATCAAATCTAGTAAAATTGCACTTAAAAGGTTTCAGAACAGCAACACTGCAATTGTAAAGCTGTGACTGAATATGATTTCTCAGGAGGAAATTTTAATAACTTCCTCAAGTCATCAGGGTTTAATTGGACTTTAATGCTTTCTGGAACAACAGTACGTTGTGAGAACAGATGCTACAGCTAATCTAAGTCACACAAACAAATGTCTGCCTGTATGTCCTTGAAAATGAAGCTTGTTCCAGAACCTGGGTGCAGCTACAGAGAACGTCCGGTCACCCCGGTGTTCATATTTTCACCTTGGTACTTCAAGCAGCCACTGATCAGATGACCTCAGGTGATGTACTCACATCTGGGAATGTTTATTCAAAGACTGCAGCATTTTTCACGAGTTGCAGGCAGTTGATGGAAGACTGGGAGATGCCAATGTAAAGTGCATTGCAGGAGTCCAGTCTATAGCTGATAAAAGCATGAATAGCTTATTCAAGATTAAGCAAAGCTTGACTTTGGCTAGAAGTTGTAGTAGTTGAAAGAAACTTGCTCTGACTGCTGTATTAATTTCTTTGTTAAATTTCAAGTCTGTCAAATACCACCCTAAAATTTGTGACCATCGGTGTGAAAGTCATTGTACTGAAACCTGATATATCAGTACCCCCAAACATAGTGTATTCAGTTTTGTCCTCATTTAAAAGTAAAAAGTTGACAACCACTCCTTAATGTCCCGAATACAGCTAGTTACACTACTTAGTGCCTCACTTTCTGTTGGTTGCACTGGTAGGTAAATATGAATGTCGTCCACATAACAGTAAAGAGACAGACTGTGCTTTGCTATAATTGGACCAATGGGCAGCATATAAAGGGAAAACAGAGTAGGGTCAAGAACTGAACTTTGCGGTACCCCATAACAGAAAGAAACACTAGAGGACAGGTCACCAATCATTACTAAAAAACTCTGATTAGTAAGGTAGGAAGTGAACCATCTAAGCAGTGCCACTGATGCCAACATACTGGCTCAGACAAGACAGGAGGACTGTATGGTCCACCATGTCAAAGGCCGCTGTGAGGTTCATCAGCACCAGAATCATAGGATGCTTGGCACCAATGGACAATGCAGTTTCATACAGAGCAGACTCTGTAGTGTGACAACATCTGAACCCGGATTGAAATTTATCAAAAATGTCAGTGTCCTCTAGGAAAGACTGTAGCTGTATAAAAATAACTTATTCTAAAATTTTGATGAAAAAAGGCAAATATGAAACAGGTCTAAAATTTGATAAAACTGAGGTTTTTTTGAGAAGAGGATGAACTACAGCATGGTGGATCATTTAACCACTGCACATACTCTACAACAAATCAACATGATAACTGAAGTACAATGACACATTTTTTTTCTGGCTAGCACCTACTGGTGTGAAACACACATGTACACACACACACACACACACACACACACACACACACACACACACACACACACACACACACACAAAAACTAAAACTTGTCTTGTCACAGATACACTCCTACTAGCAGCTACTAACCATTCACCATTCACTGGTAAAATATTGGTCGTGAACAAAATATTTTATGGACAAAAGTTTAGACTTACATTTTTTGGCTCTGCTGTTTAAAAAGCTCCGTCTGTATCTAAAATGATTCACCACATTGAAAGAGATTAAGAACAGGTGTATCGTAGAAAATGACCTGTTTCCACTCAGCTCCCAGTTATTCCCTTTCATGTGATCACCTCACCAGCCACCTCTTTCATTTAATCCACAGCGATTCAACACGAGAGGCGCAGTCAGGTGCCAGTGGATCGGCTCCTTTTGTTATTTTCAGGTCAGCGTTTCTTGGCCCCACATCACCCTCTACAAGCAGAACATGATCCAACAACAGGGAACCCATAAGCTTTGATTAATTCATTAAATTGTCATAAGGTTGTTTTGCAAAACCGGGCAGCAGGTTTCACACTCACACACGGGTTTTTGCGTAAACACGGCCATGCACACACACAAAAAACAACACTCGATATGCTTAGCTGCTGTTTAATTGATAGTTGTTCTTTACTGTGGAAGTACATCCAAAAGGGAACTGAGCTGATCACCTGTGCTTCCTCTAGGCTCATGTGATACTGCTGGAATCAGCTGTGTGTGTGTGTGTGTGTGTGTGTGTGTGTGTGTGTGTGTGTGTGTGTGTGTGTGTGTGTGTGTGTGTGTGTGTGTGTGTGTGTGTGTGTGTGTGTGTGTGTGTGTGTGTGTGTGTGTGTGTGTGTGTGCGTGTGTGTGTGAGGTGTTGAATCACACTGAACAATACGGACTGTAATTCATTTCTTTTTTTTTATCTTGTAGCCACACCTCTACCCACTGTGTATCTGTGTGTGTGTGTGTGCGTGTGTGTGTGAGTTTGTGTACCTCTAGCTCCCTCCGGCCCTGCACACAGACCTCAATCTCATTAAGATGCCTCTGAACTTTCTAGAATGTCACGGCCCTGTTACCTGAAGCCACCGCGGAAACACACTTTGAGGGTTTTACTCTACTTTCTGCAGCTGCCAGACAATTAATTTCAGTTAGGAACATGTTTCACATCTGGACAAGTCCTATTTATTAATTCCACATTCTTGGCTATATTTATTCTTCCTTGAATTGCTTTCAGTAGCTTATAGCACTCCTTTTATTTGTCTTATTAGTATTTTGGTGGGATGGATGGTTTGAATTATTTCTTATATTATATTCTCTACATGTATTTTTTTAAGGAAATATTGACCTTCAAGATGCAGGATTTATATATTTATGTATTTACTTTTTTTGTGGCAACATTACACCTGTTTTTTTTTTTTTCGCTCTTAATTAAATCTCCCTCTGCCTCAGTGAGCATCAGTTCCACCAGATGCTAATCCCACACCCAGTCATGGGCCATGACTTGTCACAACTTTCACACTTTCAAGAAAATCAAACCAAAACAGCAACATAACTCAAGCAGTCTACTCTGAAAGTGCACTGTATTTACTTAAAACCTCACTTCATAACCTGCCAGTAAACAGGTCTGCCCACACATTTAGCATTAAGTTACAAAACGTGCCATTAAAAAATAAATAATTCCACGTTTTCCATGCTCACGTGTTTAACCCAGTGTGCCTTCATGCACACATTCAGTGACCATGAATTCAGTCACAAGCAGCATACTATAAATGCTACATGTTTACTGTACTCAGTTGTATGCTGAGTTCCACACATGCAGAAAAACTGAACAAATGCCATCTGCTGAGGTGACATCTGTTTTCAAAAAATAAAAGCTAGCAGTGGACCTTGAAACCACAGAATGGTGCATATCCATGTGAATGAACAGAAGTCCATAGTGCTGCAACCATGCTATCTATGTATGGAAAATAAATAAGCAGGGGAAAAGAAATATTGGCATTTTGGAGATACTGTATATTAAAACAAATGGACAAACGAAAAACGCTGCACAGCTAAATTTTCAAGAGGAGGAGCAAAAGCAGTTTATGGGTTGTCCTTGACTTCCGTCGAGTTCCATCTCTACAGATTGATGTAAGATGATTTTCGCCATAAGTCAGAACTCCAGGAAAACTGTAAACAAGGCCATTACGTGCATCATGATATGATCAGTTCTTCGGAAAAGGCATGAAAACCAATGACTTTCATGAATGTATGAGTCATTTTACAAGAAGATAACCGAATTTTGTGACGGACTGATATTGTTGTGGATGTTGAGGTTTCAATGTTTATTGTTCAGTTTGAGATTTACCTAATGTCAGTGAATGTGCCATGTTTAGTTAGCTCATCTCTGATTGGCTGAGAGTCAGCAGTAGTGTGTGTGCGTGTGTGTGTGCGTGTGTGTGTGTGTGTTGCCTCGTGCCAGTGTGTCGAGAGAGAGAGAGAGCTGGGAATGATGAGCTGAGTTATAGGGTTTCTGTTGTTATTGTGATGTCGACTACGACCCACAGCAGCCTGTGTGAAGGTTCAATAAACAAGCAGAGAACGGGAAAAAGTCTCACTTATTCATCAAAGAGGGTCGCTACGTAACATACATAGCAATATGTTGCACTGTTTTTACAACTTGACCGATGTTTGTTGGTGTTTCGCCCTGTTCCAAGCGCTTTATTATATCTAATTTCACTTCTATGGAGATGCCGTCAGAAGAGTCTGACTTAAGGCAAAAAGTGAGTTAGTTAGTAGTTAATGTAGCACAATCCAAGGTGGCGTACAAGCGGCGAATGTAAACAAAGCCGTCTTATAGCGCCGTGACGACGTATTTGTCTGCTCTGCTCGTCAACTAGTTCCACGTAACCAGTTCTGACGTAATGGCGAAACACCGTAGGTCGATGACATCATAAACCAAGGACCCCCTGTATTTACCACAATCCAATTTGACATATCTCGATCATGACCCAATACAACACAGAGTTCCTGCAGTTTTCTGATTCAAAGCAGCAGGAAATAGGAATGACTGACTTTGCAGCAAACTCTGCAGAGATAATGTTGAGAAGCCGGTTGCTGTTGATGACCATCTATTTACGGTCGTTGGGATTCTGTCACTTAGAAGCATCACATTCCGTCTTACCAAAGGTGCATGGTTTTGTGCTGCTGATTACTGTACCAGCAGCCTGCCTGATGTTTCTAATGAGCCTCATTGCACCATAAACTGATACGGATCTTCTTTGAGTGATACTACTGGCCCAGCAGTTTCCATACTAGCCAAGTTACAGCAGGTGCTCTCTCTCTCTAAAGCCATTGCACTTTTATGGTAATCATAATTTTTATGGTAGAAATTAAGTCCTCATATATGGATTTAAATACTGTAACTACAGTATAGACACAGGAAAAAGTCATGGATAGATTGTGCGCATATTTGATGAATATTGGTCTAAACGGACATTGACTCATTTTTAGGTGCCCCCCAAACAGATAAGACCTATGTAGTCATGGAAAGAGAACGAATTAGAAACAAATGCCACCAAATCACAGGCAGGATATAGTTTTATATATTTATTTATTTTTAAGTCACACAAAAGTCATCTAAAAAAAAAAAAAAGATGTTGTATGATTCAGTTAGTAACCAAACTTTCTATACAAAGTGTTAATGCAACAGGACACAACAATTTGAAGAAGTCTGAGATGGATGTATACAGTAGATCCTGAAGACACATTAATAGAAAGCATCTCACTGCAGTCAAATAATGTTCAACAATTACGCTTATACCTCTTCTAGAAACCCTGGTGTTGCAAAAACTGCAATGCTCCGTAATTTAAAATGCACCACCTGCCTATTGTAATTTTATCTTTAACAGGCTACCATGGACTTCAAAACCACACCTCCAACTTTCAATGTTGAATTCAAAGTTGTTAAATCAGACAAAAGTTCTCCTTTTGTTCAGAAGCACAGGGATATATCTTACATGTTGACAAGTTTGAGGTTCTGCCTTCAAAACATGCACAGAGAAAACACATTTTTGAAGATTCTTGGAGAGATTATTTTGAAGTTGTAAGCAGCAGCGTGACTGTGCAGTGGCTTTTGTTGTGAGGCTGATTTGCTGTGCTGCCTTTGCTGATGAAATACAAAAAGTTTTTGAGTTTGATGTACTGCAGTCCGTCTAAACTGGTTCACAACTGGTGCTCAAAAAGTAGTTTGAACGCCTTGGTGTGCTCACGATAAAGGTTAGCGATTAGAAGAAGGAAGGTTGTCTTTTCAGAGCTGCTGCTGTGGCTGCTTTCATGGAAAATCTAGGAACAGTGAGGTGAAGGACAATTTTTCAAACAAAATCTTCTTCCATTTTTTTCTTTTTTGCCGTCAGCCTCGAACCACCACACTGCTTGTCAAAATCAGACATTAATTCATGCTTCAAATTCGCCGAAACTCAGCTTTGATTTTCTTTTTTTTCCTGCTTAACCTCCTTCAAAAGCAAAGTATTTGTCTTATTTTTATAGCTTTGAGGCAACTCATAGGAAATATCATGCATAAACCTTACAACAAGCATCACCTACTTTATGCTATTTAAAAGACAAACCTGTTGAGAGTTTACAGCGCTCAACAATACTGCCGGCACTACAGTTTCAAACAGCTTTCTGTTGTTTTTCTTTTTTTTTAAGCCAATGTAAAGCATACAGTCTGTCAGTGGACTCTTGGTAAAGTCAGACAAAACCCTGAACACACCCCGGATAATCCATCATCACTCTGTAACCCTGCACTGACCGTATCAGCTTCCTCTCACACTGTCGCTGATTAGTTCACTTGATAGTTGATTCATGTCAACACAACAATTGTTGAAACACAAGCTGAGTGGGTATACAAGTGCAGGTGCGGGTGTGCAGAATTGCCTACGTATTTAATATACATTATACTGCAAGATGCAAAGCGTCTGTCAGCAGCAAAATCCAATGTTACATTGGAATTTACCCAAAATATGAAGACAAGGCAGAGGGACTGGAGGAGGTTGTGTCATTGCTTAGGCATGTACCTCTTAGTCTTCTTTAGTGATGATGGAACAGATGATGGCAGCAGCAGGATGGATTTACACACAACTGGCGGTGCCTCATTATCATCTTCATCCCAGTGAGGAGGTTGATGTCCTGCTGTTCTGAGTGACGCCCTCTGAAATGACACTTCCTTACTCCTGCTACAATGGCCCATGATATTTTAGTACAAAATGTGTGAAGTCTGCTGTAAAGCCGCTACATGCATTGCTAAGAGTTGAACTGTATACTGTATATTTCTATTCCATAACTACAGTGAAACAAATAAGTGATTTCAGTTTCTTTTTAGTTTTTTTTTTCTTCTTGGTCTGCTCTCGTTCTTTCCCCGTCTTTCTCTTCTTCACTTTTCTTCAGTCTCTAAATTTTTTTTCCTTTTAGTGAAGTTGTACTCAAGAGCTTTGAGGGACTAAATTTAGAGAGAGACAGAGATTGTGTAATTTAAAGCTGCCTTTCTAGTGTGGACTTGATGGGCTTTGAAGAGTGCAATTTTGTTCACTAGGTGTTCTGAGCCTGTCCTCCCATAAGTCAGCTTTCTTCAATCCATTCTTGAGTTTGACTGTGACAGCCGCCTCGTAGTAGCTGTAGTTTTAAAGGTGCAAGGATAGGGGAGGTTGGGGTGGATGGATACAGTGCACTTAAACATTGGAGACGGTGTTTTTATTTCCTGTTTCAACCCAAGATTCAAGATTATTTATAACCACGCGTATTACTGTAACCAATGAAATTTGTCTTTCTGAAAACATAAGCGTGCTTAAACCAAACCAAAGAAAACTGACAAATGTGTTTGCTATGTTCATGCTGCTTTGGGTTCTACATTAAATCAAGGACTTTCTGTATGTGTAAGTCTGCCTGTCTGTTCTTCATATTTCTCAAAAACTCTTAATCCGGTCTACTTTCAACTTGGCTGGTCTATCACTGAAGACACAAGTAGTGCAGTGTCAGCTTTGAAGTTTTTGTTGAATTCCAGAGAAACACAGAGAGATAAATGTTGTATGGTTGTGAATGACTGTGGTGGGGCTGCAGTGACTCAGCGATGTAATGTCTCGAGTACAACAAGAGTTCCTTGCAGAGATTGCTGTGACAGGTTAAGACATAGATTACCTTGGATTATTTGAAACAGAGAACCAACTTTGCTCTGTAAGTATTTCAGACCCAGAATGGTTGATCACATCAGTACAGCTTCTGTATGAGTCACTGAAGGAAAACAAAACATTCTTGAGTGCTTTTGAGGATCATTGCAGTGACAGAACCTTTTGCTTATGTCCCCTGCCAAGCATTATAACGGGCTACTAGGATTAACAACATGCAGAACATATTCTGTATTCACTTTAAAATGATTTTCTAAATGTTTCTTCATTGCCCCATTTATAAAATAATTTCTCTACCGCTGCTATTATTATAACGTAGCCTGATATCATCCATAAATTCATGCTGTTTTTCAGCCTTTTTCAATTTTTGATTTACTTTAACGGTCATGTATGAGTGACTTTAAATAACATTAGACCAATGTTGCAGACTAACTGTAAATCTAACTATGCAGTGTGACAATTTTAAATATTTATGTAAAGTAGAAAAGTAAAAATAAGAAGTCTCCAGTTCAGATGTTTTTTCTCTTGTTTGTTTTATTTATTTTTTGTTTTTTTTCTGTTCTACACGTGTATTTTAATTGAAGTTACAACATATATATATATATATATATATATATATATATATATATATATATATATATATATATATATATATATATATATATATATATATATATATATATATATATATATATATATACAGGTCATGAATTAGTTCATCCCATTAAATGAAGGCGTAAGGTGTGTAGGCATTTACTGGTAATAACTATCCAGTCATTTCCTATTCGTGCTACTGCAATAATACAACACACATGTTCATGGAACAATAAATCGATAAATGGAATTTATTCAGTGTCAGTGATGAGATAACAACTGAATTGTCGTGTATGATTTGTGAAATTGTCTTTGTCCTTTGCCAGCAGGCCTGTCCAATGTGGAGGAATGTGCATGAACAGGTCTGCTTGGCCTCCTACTTCACGCTTGCATAACCTACATGTGCTTGTTTGTGTGTGACATTGTTAACAGGCCTTTCTTCAGGCCATTATGAGCTATTTTAAAGCTGAGGCCGCAGCGGGTGAATCATAACAAGATGAGTGACGCTGTAGGTGTTGATGGGCCAACAATGTGGATGACATCCCAACATGCTGTGGCTTTAGATGTTACGTATCCTCTGTTATATTATTTCAGCCCTGGCTGACACAGGGGACATGTGATTACAGGGCTCTGCAATAAGCCTGCAATCTGTAGTGGAAAGTACAAGAGCTGAGGGTAAATAATTGATGAAGATTCACTGTTTGAAGGATTGAATGAATGAGTGAGTGAGTGAGTGAGTGAGTGCCGTCCTGCAGAGAGAATGAAAAGGAGACGGGTAGATTGTTCACTGGAGCTTCTTGTTGTTAACTTGTTGTTTACTTGCTTGTTTTCGATGTTTATTCTACGGTTTGATTTTGCTCAACACCTTCACCTGGCCTGTCGTCTCCTTTCCCGTCTCCTTTTGTCTTTTCCCTCTTTTCTATGCCTCTCTTCTATTTTGTTTCCCTTTTCTGTTCCCCCCTTCCTGGCTCAGGTGATTTAAGGTATGGCGACAGCTATTGAAGCCTGGGGGATTAAGTAAAGCTATTTTAGAACCTTGGGCTAACACCACAGTAACTCACACATACACAAACGTGTCACTGAAAAACCAGGTGATATGAGGTAGAGAGACAGAGCTATTTAAATTTAAGGGTGGTGGAGGGGAGAGTGTGTGTTCTGGAGACGCAGGTCTTCCGGGGAGGGATAACAAGGATGCAGTACATACATGCACACACACTCACTCTGTCATCTCCTGCTGGGAGAGAAGACAGAGGTGAACACAAGCTCATACACTCCACCCACGCACGCGCAGAAAGAGCGTAGTGTGACACAGCTACTGTCAAGCTGTTCTCACGCCGTGGAAGCCGGAGCAGGAGAAGCCGACACCCCGACAAGACCTGCTGGAACTCATCCTCTCTGCAAACCCATAGTGCTGACTTATTTTTTTCACTAGTCAGAGCTTATGCCTTTCGCCAAGGCACACTTTCCAGTGATGCACAATGGGAAAATTACACCTATTGTTACATTTACACAAATTTATTGTTGCGGTCGTCACTCTTCCTGCGAAATGAATGCAAGCTGACAACTCGAAACGCTCGACTACTGCTTTCTGCACCAACTGCATGACTTTTTGCTGTGTAAAAATTCATTGGACATATATGCAAACACCCAAACAATTAGAATTAAATGCACCACTTACATGGTGCATGAAGCATTTTTTTTTAGCATCATATCACATCAGCTGTAGTAAGTCTGTAAATAAAGGGCAAGAAATTGAACAAAAACAACAATATTTGGAAGTTTCATTGTTTAAATCCAATAATCACATTTTATTTGTGAAAAATGAATCAGCAAAACTGACTTACAAGCACTAATAAAAAATATATGAGTCAAATTAATTTAAGTAATGTCAGATGGGCTGCTGATAGCAACAAAAAAATCTGAGAATTATCACAACAAATTCCTCTCAGAGCATTTTGGCTCGTTTTGACTCAGGATTTAGGTTTATGCAGCCTGCAAATGCTCTCTTCTAGTTCACTTTCACTGCTCTAATCAGCCTTGTTTCCAGCTCTGGGAAACATCCTACATGCCACCTACTCAACACCAAAAACTGAGACTGGCATCCTCGCATCATGTACTCGCATCCTTGCTGGTCAGCGAATCCAAGCATGTCCACCAGGTGGCGCTGTAGCTGAGAGTGTATTTCAGCTTATCGATGTGATAAAGGCTGGACTCTGATCACACATGTAAAGTTTCAGGCAGATTAGAACATGCACAGGGTAGTTACACAGCATTTCCTGTTTCATGGCGAATTGTCGAAATACCAGGGGCAGCCATTTCCACGCCCTCGGACTTTTGAGGAGCATTTTGGTAGCTTTTAATCACCCACGTGTAACACTTGCCCATCTTCTTCAAGGGTGGATATGTTGTGAGTTCAGAGATGGTTTCTCTGAAGTGCACAGATCAGCTTGTCTGGCACCAACAACCATGCCACATTCAAAGTCACTTAAATCTTCTTTCTTCAGCAAGTCCACATGTGATTGGTTGATTAGCTATTTGTGTTAACAAGCCATTGAACAGGTGCATCTAATAAAGTGGTCAGTGAGTGTATGTATGTACATATAAATGCAAAGAAAGACCAAATAAGTCATTGGGCTCATATAGAACAGCTGCAAAGGAACAAAACTTGTGTATAAACAGATATAATAGTGTAAACTATATGGATATGCAGATAAACATATCAATAACACAGTTACATGAGTTATTTTTCTTTGGGGTTAGTGGAGAACAACAGCAGAGGTGAAAGGATGGTTGATGTTGAACTTGCATCTGTCAAGTCGCCACAAACAACTAAATAAGCGCTGATGTTGTTATGAGTCTGCTGGTTGTGTAAGTAGACAGCTGCTTGCTAACAAGGTCTCAACAACTTAGTCTCTTGCTGCTCTGCTTACAGCTTGTTATTTTGCTGCCTCAAAGTCGCCCACAGGAATACAAATAATATTGCAATAATGATTCAAGTGATGTATTATAGCAAGTAAAGCCTGCTGAGTGAGAATAGCAGGCTTGTGCCTATAGAGCTGAGTTAACAAACAACACACACACATTGCAGCTGTATCTTGCAGTATTCCACGTTTGTTCCAACCTTACAGCAGTTTTAATATAACGGCCACAGTCAGGTTTACAGGTCATGTCGTGCGTCTGGGCCCAAAGTCCACACACTTATCAAAAGTAGTCGGTTCATACAATTTTTATGTCAGTCTTACATTCAAGGAATCTATCGACTCAGCCAGAGAACATTTATGCATATAATCTTTAAGGTTCAAGGTTTCAGAATCTTTCCATGATGTTAATGCAAAGAAGCTTTGACTGGCAGGAACAAAATTTCATTTATGTTTTGATCCCATTGGGTTGTCACATGACACCTAATTTGACTTGACAGCCTCCTTTTAGTGAATGATTTAAAATAATAATTAAAACATATCTATGTCTTCTAATGCAACAATAAATATCCTGAGCAAAGTGCAACTTTAATTGGATTAGTGTTGAAATCCGTTCCCTTTTCTTCCATCATTTTGCTTTTCTTATTTAGAACCATGTTCGCCTGTTGGTTTAGTTTATAGATTATTTAACAGATCATTTTTGATTGTTAGTTTGCCTATCAAACATTATTTCCCTCATATTTCATAATGCAAAAGAAAATTAATGAATAGCCTACAGTATCCAATCAAATTTACAAGGTAATTTTACCCATTTAAAGTTGGAATAGATACTAATTTCTTTCAAACACTTCAGAGTAATTTAGCATAAACTTCTCCAAATATTTGTCTACTTCCAAGGTTTAACTGTCAGACTCTGAGCACAAACCTCCAGTGGGACTCTGGCATTAAAACTTCAAGGTTACAAAACCATTACTGAGTTCATTTAACTGGTTCACAGCACAGAGAATGTAAACATGACAAAGCAGTTGCTCCCTACTCACTCCTCTCTCTCCTTCGTTTCTGTGTCTTCAACACCATCCTCATCATCACCTGCAGCCTCCTTAAATAACTCGGCTATATTTTAACACACTTTGTGGAAATAGCTGTTTTTCTTTGTTTGGCACAGTTACAAGAAGCTAAGATAACCTACTGAACATTTGTATATAAGATATATAATGCCTGGTCTGGCAAAAAACAGCACAAGAGTGGCACAGTAGGAAAGTTTCTAGACCAGCAAACGTCTCCTCAAATGACGGGGGTTCATGGAATCCACCAAAACAGATGACTTTCTTGTTCAGTGGTGGTTCTCTGAGAAAGATCATGCCTTACAGGAAAACAACTACATTTCTCAAATGCTTTTTTATTTAGATTTGGTGTCAAGTGGACTACTTAAAGGTAACATCAGCAATTTTGTATCATTACAGATGATAGATTCAGTGAATATCTTCTCATGGCCCACTAGCTGACTGTTCTGTGTGTGTGCTGGAAACATATATTGATTCCTTATCAACATCCTGCACAGGGCAGACGAAAATGGAAACTGAAGGGAAGTTTAAGGCAAGGTGGCTACTTAAATATGCTAATTACCAACACTCCTTCTATATCCTGTTATTAAATGAATTCACTTGTAAATCATGCTTTGTACAAAATGTCAAACAAGAACATGTTCAGAAGTAGGCATTCACATCACAAGCAGCAGAGAAATAGTGACACAGGCCTAAAAAAAAAAGCTCAGCCACTGGTACAGAACATTCATTGTTTTGCATGAAAACTTGATGCCGTAATTGATTTTGAGTCAAAGGACACAGTTCGCTTTTGTCTGGCAATCCATGGCAATAGCTTCAGTTTTGTGTCATGTCAGCAGTGTAAATTAACAGTTATGTTTCATACTAAAACATTTATAAGAGCGAAATGTTGTGCTACATCCCCTATATACATCGGAGAAGCTACAAGCCACATTATACTGGAATCGGAACACAAATTACATGCAGCTGCTGTGTCCTCCAAATGGATTATTCATCAGGACAACATTCTGAATTCGTTGCAGTTCTATTTCACACCTCTGATTGGCTTCATCTCCATGGCACAGGTGGCTGAGGCTCATGGGTATCATAGTCTTTCAAAACATATGCCAAATCAAATTAGTGGAGGGAAAAAAGCATTATCGCTGAAACTAAAAGCGATTTAAGAAAAAATTGAAAGAAATGGGAAACATATACTGTAAATCAGAACTTTGTTATGGTATAGCCAAGTGGTTTTTGTTTGGGCAATCGTACTGGGGACAGATGCTTTTTCGGTGTGGTAAGATGCTTGCACATTACCTGCAGGTCTATGTTTGTGATCACTGATTGACAGTTCGGGTCACCTTCAGTTACACTTAAAAAAAACAACAAAAAAATACAATATGCAAAATCTATGTCACTGTTCTTTCAAAAAGAATCGCGCCACAAAGGACGTTTTCTCAAGTGGCTTTTAAGTTTACTTTCAAAATGCAAAAACGGTTTGGGTCTTTGTAGAAAGCTGGCCAGGTGTGGGACGCCCCAAAGGTAATGCCTCGGATTACTTTGCATTACTGACAGAGATGGACAAGGTGAGTTGAAGTAAAAGGGACAATGCAGAGGATGGGAAGAGGAGAAGGACAAATTGGAGGTAAATAAAGTGGAGGAACAGAGCAGTTTAGAAGCTAAAGTAATGTATATATTCTTACATGTTAGCTCACTACAGTCATCTTGCTAACTTATGAGGACTTACCTCAACTGGCATTTGAACAAAATGCTTAGCAGGTATCATTAAAAAAAAAAAAAAAAAAAAAAAAAAAAAAAACTGTATATTGTATGTCATTAACACTTGTCTCACAATTGAGTGGCCACCATTTAGGATGTCATAATACCACATTTGATGCATATATATCCATGTATCAACTATACCAGCTTTACTCTATGGAGGGTCACGGCCGGATGATACCGAATCCCAATCTGACAGTATTTCCCAATGCAATACACACTACATGCACATTAAAGTTATTAAAGTCAATCCATTGTATATACTTGTTGACTAAATAGCTCTGCAATACATTATAGAAAAAAAAAAGAGTCTGTATCCAAGATGTTCTTTAATTTTACCTAAGGTGTCAGGAATCTTACTGTAAAGCTCCAGTCGTGCAATGGCTGAAGTCATAGTATAGAGGTGGTAGGGTTCACTGTGGCTCCAAAATCTTTAAAAGAAGGAGAAGACCTGTATTCTCTTCATGTATGTCAAGAAAAGTATTGTTGATTAGTTGTAGTACCTGGTTGAACCATCAGGTGGAGTCTCTTACTGTTTAACATTGTAGCAACCTCTAAAAAAAGAAGTGATTCCGTGGATTACGGGCAAGTAGAGAGCATTGTGGAAGTTTAACTAGCAAAAGGTCTCATGACAGAGATATCTATGAGGCTAAATGTCCTCCAACCAGAGCTCATATGTTTTATGCAAAGTGTCCATCTACAACTTGAGTTATCCCTTTCTGCCACTTGTATTACAACGGATGTAATCAAAGGATCAGGACAGGTGCTGATACCAAAGAGTTATGACATGGTGTGATTTCAGGTAATAACCTATCACTACAGTAGACCTTCTGTAACAGTTAAAATTTTGGATCTGAACTTTCTTTTGATACCTGGTTGTTATATAAGGTTTGCTGCTGAAACTCTCTCACTATGAACTGAGTGTACATGAACCTCTGTTTGTCGGTGTTAAGATGAGTTTAAGGTGTTCCATCCTTTCATTCCAAATGCTCCCAAACGACACCATTTTTTTGTCTGTGACTTGTTTTTAGTTAGTTTTTTTGGGGGGTGGGGGGTGTTCTTTTTTTTTTTCTAAGTCCAGGTAATGACAACCCTGCACTTGCTTCCATCACTCCACAAGTTGTTCTTGTCAAGTATCTTTAGTGCTAATGGAATCACTGATAGCAACAGAAAAAACAAGCAACATCATGTTATTTTATATTTTTCGCATCAATGAAGTATCAGTGCTCGTGACACCCCCACCTACTTTTGTGAACCAGTTTTTTGTTGTGAGCTGGATTATTGCCATCTTTACTTTCGATCTTGTGGTTCTTGGTTGCCAGTCAGTCAGCAATGCCATAAAAGTTTGTTTTTGGTCAAATTCAGGTTGAATATGTTTGTAAAATTTCAGCAAAACTTGTGAAAAGCTCCATGGGGCTATTCCATATAAACCATCTCCAGAAAACATTGTCGGAAATGTTGGTCTTACCAAGTATGACAAAAAGCATGTGGAGAAAAAATGCAAATGGAACGAAACACATTGTTTTTCTGGTTTAATAGAAGGGATTGTTAGGCTGACTTAAGCAGATTCATGAACTTTGAACATTCACTACCTCCGAAAAGGATTCTTGGAGGTTTCTTGAACAAATTTATCATATATCTTGACAAGACAGGGCTAAACCTTTATGTAACAGTCTTTAGAGATATGACAGCAAATTCAAATGCTGTTTCTGCAATAATGTTCAAATTTAAAATCAATCTGTATTTGAATGTCCAATAAAAAGCTGTTTCTTTGAAACAAATAACTTGAGATTGGAATTTTATATCCATATTATGGAGTTGATGGTAGCTTCCTCACACTCTGTAATATATCCATTTATTTCCATTAGAAGTTTACTTTTCACTTTATTAAGGGAGCGGGCAACAATCAAATTATCGGACTTATAACAGTTGGCATTAGACATTTTACGAGCGCGAACACACTCACAAACACTTATCATAGAGATGATTGGAGTTGTTTGCCTCTAAATAATTGAGTGTACAAAGAGCAGAAATAAGCTTATTTCTTTTTCATCAACAACATGTTACAAAAAAGCTGCTTATTTTCCAACTTGTTTCTTTTCAGTAATGGAACAATCGGTCTGATCTCTGGGCATTTTGGCATTTCATTGTGTATTCTTCATTTTTCTTTTTCATTTGGTTTTGGGATTTAGTGCCAGTGGAAGAATCTACCAACTTCATGTCCACATCAAATGACTGGTTTTCTTTCATACACAAGGTCAAGCAGCTTTATCTCCTTCTCTCTGCAGCTGTTTGGATGTTCTTTCCAAGGATATGGCTTCCTTCCTTTTTTTTTTCCATTTGCTTCCATTAGTAGCACAGTCAGGTAATGCATTGTTTTCTTTTGATGATTGGAACATCGCTAAAAGGTGGTCCAGTGGAACAGAGTGATTCTTTGTAGAAGCATATGTGCCTGCAGATGACCTCTGTTCTCTCTTCTGTCCGTCTCTGGCTCCCTTTGCCTCCATTTCCTCCATTTCTTTTATAGCTCCAAGGTACAAATTATTTTTCTACTTACTCGGATTCACTCCCCATCTCATTCACATTATTCCATAGGCTTTCATAGCGTAATTAGCAGGTTTCGAGTTGAACCAAATGACCCATGGACCAAAACACCTTGAATAAAGAGTACAGAGGGAACCGTCTATTCTACTGTCTAATGCACAGATATTATGACATTGTTCATAATATCTGTGTAGTTGACAGTAAGCGAACAGACGCTTCATATTTGTGTTGGATGTGAGAGAAATGGGAAGGTGTGAGACCTGAGTAACTCTGAAAAGGGCCAATTATCAGGGCCAGGCAACTGTGTCAGAGCATCACTGAAATCACAACGTTTGTAGGGTGTTCCTATCCAGAAGTCGTGAGTATCTTTTCAGAGAATGGAAAAAACACGAACTAGCGATGAGGCTGATGGCAAGGGCAACGTAGCATATTGTCCATGGTCAACACTGTGGCACAAGTTGCAGAAAGCTTATTGATGTTTTCGGGAGAGTTGGGCCACAACAACACATGCTCCATGTTGGAGCTTGCAGAGGATGGATACAACTTTACAGCTTAGCGTGCCGACAATGGGCACACATGTTGAAATTTAACTTTGGAGCAATTAAGAAAGAGTGCTTATCCTGATGATTTATGATCTTTTATACATCATGTGAGCAACTGAGTACATGAGCACCTTTACCTGGAGAGTGTGATGCTCATTAGCCTGATGACCAGTGTTGTTTTGTTATTGTTTTATTTATTTATTTTTTATAGTTTCTCCTGTGTTTTTTATTTTTTATGACTATACATCCGTGGGTCTTCTCCTGACTGGCTGGATGCATGGGTTTGGCTTCGGGTTTAGCAATCCTCAATGCTCGATCCCATTTTTAGTGTGAAACTTGACAGTCTATTGGTCATCCAGTGCTTCATGGTTTGTGTTCAAATGGCTGTACACAACCCTTTAAAAGTTTGGGTTCACTGAGAAATGTCCTTATTTTTTCAATGAAGATAGCATTAAAGTAATCATAAATCCAGTCTAGACATTGTTAATGTGGTAAATAATTATTCTAGCTGGAAACGGCTGATTTTTAACGGAATATCTCCATAGGGGTACAGAGGAACATTTCCAGCAACCATCACTCCTGTGTTCTAATGCTACATTGTGTTAGCTAATGGTGTTGAAAGGCTAATTGATGATTAGAAAACCCTTGTGCAATTATGTTTGCACATGAATAAAAGTCTGAGTTTTAATGGCAAACTTGAAATTGCCTGGGTGACTACAAACTTTTGAACGGTAGTGTAGTTAAATGTTGATTAGCATCATGGTTGTTTGTGACCATATTTGCATGTTTCCAGCTGACCGTAGTGTGCAGCTGTTCTTCTAGGATGACTAAAAATACACTGATGTCTCTTAGTATGCAATGCTCTTGAATTCATTTCTGTCATTATATAAGAACGACTGAATTCTATCTGCAAGATGAACTATGTAGTGGAATGCCCTCAAAAATTCAGACACCTGAACAATAAAGTAAAATTTCTACTACATACTACATTGACATTTGATATTTGCTTACATGCAATCGATTAAAAGGTTTATTGTGTATATAATTGTGATTAAGTGAAAGGCGAACTATATGTTAAAATCTAACTACAACTCGTTTTTTTAAATTGTGGTTTGATCTTTACATCGTGACAACTACAGGTAAAACAAACAGCAGTTCTATGTTGATCACAATGTGACCTCAGTTACATTTTTAGTAGCCTAGCAACAGTTGCAACCGTCAACTTCAAAAAGTAGCTTATTGAACTCCTCCCTTATTGCCTTCCTAATGTGCTGTGGACACTGCCAGACATTTTCTCTTTTAAACTAAAAAAAAAAAAAAAAAAATCAATTTTACAGAAGCAATGGTACAGTAGATAAACTAACAAGATGTGACCAAACTATTGCAGTAAATGCTTTGTATTTTAAGCGTGGGTATTCAGTGAATAATCGATTCAAAATGTTTACTCACTTCCCAAATTTTAATTCTCTCGCTCTCCACTTCATACATTTTCTCATTTTGCTCTCTCTTTCCATGCTGCCTTCCAAGATGCTATTTTTATCATTTGTATCTATTAGGATCAGGAGCAGGCGAAGCACTGCTGTCTTCTGATGGCTTGTTTGCTGAGAGGTGACCCAGTGCAACAACACAATGATGAGGATCTGGTTCAGAGGAGAATACAAATGAAACCTGTGGCTGATCCAACTAAATATCAGGGGAAATACACATTTTAAGTGACTCTATATACCTTTAAGGAACACATTTAAGCTTTATGTACACGGGTCAGCTTTAACCTCACTACATTCAGCTCCCCGCTAAGAGGCAAACAGAAAATCTGCTCCTCTCTTCACCTGGAGGTTCACATCTGCAGTAAACATCAGAGGCCATATCACTCTCATTCTTGACTGTGACGGCAGAAATGAACCTGCAGAGTCCACATTATCCTGCAGGACTGCAGAGATGAGCACTGGGTGTGCAGCCTCTGGAGGACAGAAATAAAGCTCCAAGTGCTCGGCTGTGAAGCAGAATTGGTTTCAAAATGCTAATGACTGCTCTGTACATGTTAGGTCAGAATGTGAAAATAAGGCGACTGCTGGATCCTGGTATTACACAGTTTCTCTGTTGGTCTTCAAGATTTCGCAGAACGACGGTTTTGTCTGTAACTCTTCATAATCATAAAGAGCTGGTCATAAGGTGTAACTGTAGCTGAAGGTCACATTAAACTGATCGACCTGCACATCTCAGACAATTGTTTCTATCAGGATAATTAGAAGCAAATAATCTGACACATACCAGCCAACATGTTTTGTTTTCACATGTCAAATATTCTTCTGCATCACATGTCTACATTCAAGTAAACTTTCCAAAACATGTGCCGTAACTGGATAACTCGTGGTTTTACATCTATCTGAGGATAAACATCAAATACAGAATGACAGAAAATCAATGGTAGGCATCACACTTTCCTGCTCATGCGGTGAATTTCTATCTAAACAACTTTTTTTTAAACACGTTTTGATATCTAAAGAGCAATGCTAAAGCAGACTGTCACATTTTAACAAATGTACAATTTGCTATGCCAACAGCTATGCCTACATTAAAGCTCATTTACGCAGGTGCTGAATAGAGCGAGAAGGTGTGATGACACATCTTCTCGGCAGAACATTTGCTGTTCATGTAATACCTTCTGTAGACATGTGAATATGGCATATATTTGCACATCTCCCTGCTGCTGCTGCATATGGCTCGTGGTTATTTATATAATGTTTTCACCAAATTTGTGTAGCACGGAAATTGACATCTTTGCATGCAGATGTTTTTTTTTTCCCGTACTGAACACTTTTTATAGTTGTGTCATTTTAAAAATGCATTTTGCTTCTGCTGAATTTAATAAATCCTTTTTTTTAATTTTAGTATCTCTACAAGGAATCAGTTAAGCATCTTGCTAACAGTTGTAGCTTCAATTCTACATACATTATAACTCTTTTTGTTGTTGCAGTGTCCTCATTTGCCCATCAGGATCATTAAAATTTCATGTTGTGATACCAACACTGCCTTTGCTGGTGTATCCTGAGGGGACAGGTGAAGAGTTTCCCATCACAAAATTTAAAGTGTTTGTACATTGTTATCAGATCCAGGCTCCAGTGTGGTTTTGGCTGCAAAATGTTAACTGATGTTAGTTATTAGATGGTAAGTAAAGCAGTGTGGCAGACCAGATCCCTGCAGGAGATCCCGCTGACTCACCCTCTTAGCCCACTGCGTGTGTTTGCTGCAGTTCTCCCTGGGAATAGCCCAACAGCAGCATGACGCACAACATGCTGTCACACACACAGTCACACACGCACACGTGCAGCGCCTGCCAGCGGGGATTCGTGCACATGGGGGAGCTCTATTTATCTCTCGGTGTGTCTCTTTCTTCGTCCTCTACGTGTGAGGCGACCAGCCACTGGTTCACCCTGACAAACACCTTGTGTGCAACATGGCTTTTAGAAAACAGTCGGCAGCACGTGCGTCGTTCTCTTAAGCTTTTCATCTGGAGTGGGGTACATACATGAGAAGTTGGGCTTCCTAACCACAGTGAGCATAACAAGTGAAGCATGAGGAAGTTTAAAGGGTTTTCCAGCCCATACAAAAGGCCGATCAAACAGCTTCAGTGACCTGTGGCAGCTGTGGCTCATATTATAAACGTGTTAAATGTGTATGAATAATGTTTCCTTTTGCCAGGGATTATGGGACGTATTATGGAAGATGAAAAGGCCAGCAAGATGCATTGTTCTCGTTATGCACTTGATTGTATATGCGGCTATATATGTTGCATACATTTGCTGTTTCCTCGAGGCTCCTCAGAGAAATTCAACACTCTCACTTTTACCAGGCCTGCTCTGAATGCCCAGGACCTTAATGGAAGCTTGGCCAGAATAGCATTACTCCAAATAAGACTACACTGATCCGTTAATACTGCATTAGCGAGACACTAATTGTGTGTGCGTGTACATTTACTGGAATATACAAACAAGAAATAAAAAAAAAAAGAAACATACAAAGTGTATATTGCAGGCCAAGATGCAAAGCAGCCACATGGTGTGATGCTCCCTTTAAAGTTGCATTAACTCATATTTTAGACTTAAAACTGATACGTGAATGGAATAACATGGAAAAGTAACCAAATCTACAGTTCCATTAAGCTCATCTGAGCTTTTAAGCATCATTCAACTCATCGTTTTCATTTTACAGGTTGCAGGTTAAGTGTAACGGCCTTACTTTGTGCGACTGCAGGCAGCGGATTGCAATCAACAAAGTTGTGATAAATTCCCTGCCTTACCGTCATTTAGCAGCAAACAGGAACAGCTAGCATTCAGCTACTGAGCATCTGATTGCTAATGAGTCATATATTTCTTTGGAGATCATAGACAGAGCAGAAAACAAAGGAAACACTCAGATCTGCTGTGTGTTGAGACACACATGTAAGAGTGAGAAAACATATCGCGCTTGTTAACTTGCTGTCTTTGTGGCAAAAAACAACAATGAACAAATGAGAAAGAAACCATAACAATCGGAAAAAAGCACTACAGCTTTAAGTCAACTTGTCACTGTTTCTCTCACATCTATACATTTATCACTTTGACTTGCTGAACCAGGCCTGCCCAAAAGTAAACCAAAAATAAATAGCTTTAATAAATAGTGTTCAGAAATTTGCATAATGCTGCCCTTATTTGATGCATCTTATTTAACATGCAAATTTATGTAAATTAGCTTGGAGCCAAATATCTGAGTAACACCAGTGGATTTAACATGCCAAAATTAACTAGAGGAATGAAGTTCGTCCTCTGGGCTGTTGGCTGTAAATACAGACGTGTCTCCAGTCAACCCACAGAGAAAAGTGAGCGTTAAATAACGATTTCACTGCGCTTTGAATGCAGTATTCTGCAGCTAGCTCGGCGATCATCACCGGCATTTCTTTTGATGCGAGTGCATTTTAGGGAGGAATATGAGGCGTCGAAATGCTACTACTGTCATGGTTAAAATTAAATATTCACTGTAAACACTTTTTGACATTTAATTTAAACCTTTTTGCACTGTGTCGAGGCTTTAAAACCTCCCTTTCACCGTTTCTCCTCCTTGAATCCAAACCTCCTTTTCATGCGTGCAGTGTTGGAATCAATGTAGGATCACAGCTATCTGCTGAATTCACCTGTTCAGAAAAAGCCACCAGTCCCAAACTTTTGGTATATGTGACTAAATTCCTGTCTAGACAGGATTAGTTTTATTGAAATATTAGATGATGTCATTTTCTCTTGTATAAATGCATGACTTTGGTCCTGTGTTAATAAAATTACTTGCAGACTATATGTGAGATAAATCAATGCAAATTGCATTCTAATTCTGACCTTCACTGTTGTTCTCTAACAGAAGCATGACTGCCAAAGCAACGTACACAACTCAACTAATCAAAATTCACAATCAAGAGGTCGTGCATAAAAATCCACTGAGATGAGTAATAATTTGGCCTCAGAGCATTCATTATACAACTGCATGTAATCACAAGTGTGTGTTTGACTGCAAAGCAGTTCTAAAACTCAAAGACGAATGCTAACCAGGACAGAGCCGTCTGCTCCTCTGACAGCTCCACATATTGTAAATGTTAGTTAGCAGTGCAGCAGGAGGAGCAGAGACGCCTGCAGGCTCAGCAAACCGGTAGAAAAGACTTGCTCTGTCATGGGGCTGAGGCTCCACTCTCTGGAGGCAGAGAGGAGACGGGAGGGTGAGTCCAAACTAAACACCATCTGAAGCCCTAATCACATGGGACTGGTATCATATGTGGACCTCATGTTGCTGAAAAAATACCAGTCAGCCTCTCTGTTTTATGGCACAGTAACGATGGATAAGGACGTGCATTATGCGTTTCTTTTTAAGTGAAGTAATCAGAATTTATCATCTGAAAATCTCCACGCTGAAACTTACATTCTGCTTTCATTTATGACTTTGAGAAGAAAGCATCCTTTGCTTCTCTGCACCTAAAGCTGTAACACAGAATCCTTCAAGGATCCCTGCATCTCTCAGTAAAGGAGTCTTACCACACTGCAGCTGCAATTTTAAATGTTTGTGCTCAGTATTATTGCTTTAATAAAAGCATTACAAACATGCATAATTATCCAATCTGTCCAGCATTTAGTGGTCTATTCTACAGTCATGCTTTAAAAAAATACACAATACTCACGTTTTAAACATTTCTGCAAATTTACTACACAAGAGAACTCTCTTTAGTCATATTTGCTTTGAGCTTTTTTGTGATGGCAGTTTATTTGCTGTAATCATGACTTAGCAAAAGTGAATATTACAGAAACTTTAATAATGATGAGAAAGACCGGAGTGATTGGGAACAGACAATAGTGCAGGGTTTACTGGGCTTGCAGAAAGACTTCTCTGCAGAAAGTGCAAACGTCTCCAGTGGAACTCAGCTCAAGACCAGTTTTCATTTCCAAATGAGATAACTTGTTGGAGATAGCTGAAAGACACAACAAGCCACAATAGCACCATGGTCTCCCTGCAGGTAGAAAAACACAAGAAAGGCTCCAGCCCTGAAAATCAATGTTTGGCCAAGAATTCTAGTTAATCTCGGGGGTTTAGAAACCCATTCTGAAACCTCCTAAACTTCCCACACACTCATTGGTGGCATCCTGATAATATCAGACATGTTTGAGTTAAAATCTGGATAGCAATCAGAGCAGCACCCAGAGCAGCAAACATTGTTGTCAAGCAACAATAAACATTCTGGCCCTTCAGCAGAACGCTACTAGATATTAAAACGGATTAAAATCTCACTTCCAGTTTTTGCTAAAGATTAGATAAACCATGTTGGACAAACCTTCCCAACAGTTTTCTCATTCAGACTTGTTTAGGCCTCTGCTTTTGTCTGTCTTCTCGCTGCAAAGTATTATTAGTTACAGCAAGTTGTGGTACTGCAGTGTCCAGTTTCTTTTTGTTTTTTTCTTTTTTTTGCAGCTTTTTGATTCCCCTAATTTACAGCAGTCTTTCACTTAGAACATTGTCTATCAACGTTGCATTATATTTAACAGTAGTCTATCTATCTATCTATCTATCTATCTATAGTATATACGTGTGTGTGTGTGTGTGTGTGTGTGTGTGTGTGTGTGTGTGTGTGTGTGTGTGTGTGTGTGTGTGTGTGTGTGTGTAGTACACACATCCAGGACTTGTCTTCTGGTGAACCAACAATAAAATATCTTTTCTTTTTCTAGCATTCAGCCTGAAGACATTGTTTTTAATTATTGTTGTTAAAATGACAGATAGATGTAATTGGTAGGATTATCCTTAATTCTTGCTATTTGTCTAAATCGTACTCGTATCAGTTTTTTCTGTTGCCTCCCCACAGGGATTATTACACTGCCATCTAATCCGATCTCTCTGTCGGTCTCATTCCGCTGTGCCTCTCTTTCCCTCCATACCTGCTGTCTTTAGTTCTTTTTCAGCAACACAGAGGAAATTGTACCATTATCCCCACAGTCTAATTGTGATCATACTCTCAGGTGCACTCGTTTGTGCATATTACATCCCATATCATTGCCCTTAATTGCAATCCATACATCAACAGCTTCCTGTGAGTTAGAGAGCTGAAGTAGTCTGTAGGAAACTCATTACTGAATGTACAGCAAATAGAAACGGTGTGGAAAAGTTTTGTCGTCATTGGGGCCATTTTCACTCTGTGTGTGAGTAAATTAAATTATGTGCATATATTTGTCTTGTGCAGAAGCATCTCATGTCTACAGGCTTTTGGAGCATTTGTTAATGCACTAGAAAAATAAACAAGGGTCATTTTGAAAATAAGGTCTTAAGATATTCCTGTGTGGGAGTGTATCTGCACTGGTGGTTGTCGTCGGCTCTGTGCACGCGTAGATATTAATAAATTTGACTTTATTATGCTCCTGACAGGCTGTGATTACATGTTTTTGTCCCCTTTGTTGCCTGTGATGGTGGATGTCCTCGCTTCCACTGCCGAGGATGATGGGAAAATAAAACGGTCTGTAAATACTTCCTCCTGTTATCTCTCCTCGGCTCACCTCACCTCCCCCCACCTGCCAACCTCCTACGTCGTGCTCGTATGAGTGCTCCCTCCCACTCCGAGTCATGTGGTGCCCTTGTCATTTACAGCCATAATGATATAGAGATCTATTTAACACTTGCTCCCTTTGTGTCTTTGGACTTTGTTTCTGACTTTAGCAGCAGTCAGCATTTGTCACAGATGTGTGATTGTTCAAACTGAACCTGGGCCTTCATAAAATCTCCACTCAGAGTTGAAGGTAAACTCAAGTCAGTATCACACAGTGTGCTCGCTTTTGTTCATTTTGTGAATTCGCTCAGGAAATTGCTGTAATCATTGCTGAGACACAGCGAATGCCCGTCAGCACGTTTTAAATACAGGCAGGCATAATACATTTTCTTGCTTTCCTTCAAAGTGACTGACAATGGCAATGGAACAATGGATATTCCTTGAAGCTTCATAAAAGATGGTGAATATTGATAACAATAAAGACAACGGCTATTGAGCTTACACATCAACTGATCCATCTCCCAGACAACTGAACAAAATCCACATGCTAATGAAGATGGTGTGATATGGTGGAAGAGCCCAAAAAAAGCTGAAAAGTGAGGAAGGAATAGGGACTGTCACTTTGGCAACAGTACAATTGAAGAAAATATTTAAATGGTTTATGTGTGTGTGTGTCAACTTTTTTGCTGTTCCATTAACTATTAAGGAATAGGTTGAGTGATTCTGGAGGTCAAGTCATCTGATGTGATTCTCCATCACTCCGATTCTTGTTTAAGCAGCCTTTGCAGAGCCTAAAGGTGCGCTTCTCGGTCCAACCAAAAATCTCAACTCACAACTCCTGAAACTAAAGTCCAGATTTCCACTGGTCCAATCATTCCTTGTGCTTCTTGGTTCAAATGAGCAGGCGTATCTAGACTTTTGACCGTGCTTGTATTTGTATCTTCTTTCCAATTCTACACCCAGTGGTGGTATGTCTGTGTACCGTCACATGCTATGCAGACTTGAGGCCACAGATTTTAAGCTCCCACTCCAACTTTTGCAGGTAGTGTGGCCGAGCGGTCTAAGGCGCTGGATTAAGGTTCCAGTCTCTCAGGAGGCGTGGGTTCAAATCCCACCACCGGCAGCTCTTACTCTGAGTACTTGCAATGTCTCTCTGTAATGGTCAGATTACAGCAAGATATACCCATATTGTTGACTTCTTAGAAAAGTACCTGTTAATTAAGATATGGTCTGTTTTTGCAGTAGTCACAAACAAATAGCAAAGCCCTCATGATACACTTTATTTTGAATAAAACTTTTAAAGGACTGCATGTAAGAAGAGATGAATAAGAAAAATGATAAGGGAAGGGTAAGTTTATCCGGGTAGTGTGACCGAGTGATCTAAGATGTTGGACTGAGGTATGGGTTCAAATCCCACTGCTGCCATCTTCGTCTCCATGTAGTTACAAGAGAGTTATATCAACTACCTAGGAAACATGTTCAACAAGCTGTTCTTAAATGGCCTAACTGTGCTTTCAGTCATGTTCTCTTGAAAAATTGCAATGTATTGGGTTCCAGTAGATTGATGAAGGTAGAAATCTTCTTCTTTGTAAGGTGCAGATATTCACGATTCTTACAGAAAAGTATTTCAATTTAGATCAGAGACTTTAGGTGAACACCTAGGTAGCTGTTGCTACAAGCAGGGTGGTCCAGGGGAGGACTGCTAGGCCTGTAATCCAAAGGTTGATGAACCACAACTATATCCTCCTAATGGGAAATGCTGTCAATCATCAGGGTTCTATTCTGTCTCCATCCATATGCAAAGACAACATCTAATTTTCTGTTTTTGCAGCAGTAGAGAACACGCGAGTAAGGATTGATAATACACTTTAGTTCCAATTAAACTTTAAATGGTTTGCCTGTGAGCTTCGTCAGGGTAGTGTGGCCGAGTGGTCTAAGGCACTGGATTTAGGTTCCAGTCTCTATGGAGGCGTGGGTTCAAATCCCACCACTGCCATCTTTACTTCCAGCTATAGATTCTAGATAGATTCAAACTCGGATCATGAAACTGCGATACATGTTTTCAAAACACAGTTCCTTGGAAATGACTTAACTGTGCTGCTAGAATCTAAGCCTTTTTTTTTCTTGACAAACTTGCAGTGCATTGGTTCCCGGCAGACTGACCAAGATAGATATTTTAAGAGTATGGTCCTCGATTTTGGAGGTCCTCTTGTTTATTGAGTGCAGACTGTCAAAATCTTTACAGAAAAGTAACTCATTTGAAATCACAGACTTTGTATGAACACCAAAATAACTGTCACCATGTGCAGGGTGGTCCAGACGAGACCTGCTAGACCCGTAATCCGCAGCTTGATGAATCACGTTGTCGGCTCTAAGTATTCCATTCAATCTCCATCAGAGGTGGAAGCAGTGGAGAACATGTAATAAAGGGCTGATTCATTTTAATGTCAATGTTTAATGACAGCAAAATAAAAACAAAAGAGGATTTGGAAGAAAAGAATAAAGGACAAATCTGTGAGGACAATGGGAAAAGGACGGCCTTCAGTGAAGTAGTGTAGCTGAGTGGTCTAAGGTCCTGGATTAAGGCTACAGTCTCTCAGAAGACACCATCAAGTTAGTGTTTGTCAATGTTAATGATTGAACAACGTCACAATTAAATGAAACAGCAACCTGTAATCACAAGATAATCACGAATACTTCATGTTGTTCATTCAGTAATTGCAGTTAGTGGTCAGAGATTGAGAAGAAAACTTCTATTAAAGGGTCTTGCTTCCTCTTTCTTTCAACTCTCTCTCCCTCACTATCTTCCTTCTAGCTCTTAAGGTGAAGGCAGCAGTCGCAGAGGCTTTATTTGCTACATTGAGCAAACAGCCAGTAAATTATCACACAGAGATGTGAAAACATATAAAGAAGCCCAGTATATGAACAGATATATTAGAGAGGCTGAACACAGAGAAGAGAAATAGGGACTAAATGAGAGATGAAGTGTAATCTATGGAAACATGAGCAAAAGATGAGAAGATGAATAGTCGTCTGTGGAGAATCATTGAAGAAGGCTGGCAGGGGTAGCAGACATTGGTTAACACACAGACCAAAATAGAGAGATAGAAAAGGGTGTGGGGTATGAAACTTTTATTTAGATGCTGTAATAATCTTGTTCATGGAACATTGGTTGGTCTGTGTTGATAAGCTGTGTGTTGATGGTGTATGTAGCCCCACAAATCATACTTAAGAAAAGCCCCATGCTGGTTTTAATGGGTCCACAGAGAGAAGGAGGGAGATGAGTAGATATGTCGAGAGGGCATGTTGGGGGTGGGAGCTACGAGAGAGAAAATACATTCTGTAAACAAGCCATTAAACTCCTTATTATATGCACTGAATGTGCACAGATCTGGTGGAATATGCAGGTCATGTTTATTATCCTTTTATAGGGCATGTCAGGGGCATAAAGAAAAAAGATATATTTCCACATTACTTCAGACAGTAGTAGAGAAACACACATGCACCACTTTGAGATTGCACATG
Source organism: Amphiprion clarkii (assembly GCA_027123335.1). Taxonomy (NCBI): domain Eukaryota; kingdom Metazoa; phylum Chordata; class Actinopteri; family Pomacentridae; genus Amphiprion; species Amphiprion clarkii. The sequence goes on from CM049578.1 coordinate 8,701,211, forward strand.
TGGATTAATGAGTTCATAAGAAGCACAGCTTTAGTTAGAAAGAAACTCTAGCAATGGGCTGAGTGTAAGAACAAATACTACTACCCAGCTTCTGTTTTCTGTTTTATTTCAAACTACTGACTTTTGTTAAAATGTGAAATTTGCTTGAATCTGTTCTCATTAATATATTGATATTAACAATAGGTTAGAAGAGCTCATGGAACTGTGAAAGGGAACACTTGTAGTGATGAACCCATAAAGAATTATAGCCTGGTCCCAACAGCTCTTACATTATGTTTTGGCATCTCTCAGCACATTGTCTTGGTTTTATGACCTGCACCTACGAATGATTTATTCTCATATCTCTAAAGCCTTTTTTGGAAGTTTTTTTTTTTTTTTTTGGCAAAAGGCTTTGCTAAACCAGCAGCCCAGCATGCAATCGCTGTCAAAGCCAAAGCTGACTCAAAGATACAGCTTATAAATGAATGATAATGTTTCTTTGTAGACCATTTTCCAATTGAGAGCTTGGGGACAGTTTTTGACCAAAACGTTTCATCAGGTTGCAGAGTTCTTAGAACATATCTTAATTCAGACATCTATGACAATATCTACCTTTCTGTTTTTGTTTCTCTCAACATCACCATCAACAGCATAAAATGCATCATATAGAGTAACATAGCAAGTCATACCTTGTTCTTGTTCCTCTGTTTTCAGAGAAGTGGACCTTCATGTAGTAATCACTAGTTGCTGCTATTTTGGTACACTTGGAATTATTGTCCGTAGTTGCGACTGCAGCCACCGGATTGCAACGTCGTGATGGAAACAGAAAGGGTCGTTTCTATAAGCACCACCTGGCATCTACCTCAAGTTTCTGGACTGAAAAGCCAAATCATGTCTACTAGCAAGTACTGGCTACTCTTAAGAGGTGGTAAAATGTCAAAGCTGTATTTACTGCCAAGAAACAGTTGGGAATCTTTTATGTGTTTCCTTTGAATAAACAACAATTTCTTGTATCGGTAGCTGCTAATCCTGCTGCTCTTTAGAAACGGAATGTCCCTGAATTTGAATCTGTCTCCTGATTTGGTTTCACCTGCTTTTAGTCTAGTACAAGTGCCAAGGTTACAAGGCTTTATTCAGCTGTAGCTCATCCAATCTGACGCAGCCTCTTGTTTTGTGAAATACTCCTCGTGGCATGAACACTCCATTTTTTTTGTACATGTAACACTGTGTTTTCTGCAGCATTTAGGCAGTGACATTATCTATAAGAGCGCCTGTTGATTCCTGCATTTAATTAATGCTATTTGAAATAAATATTTCATTTCAGATAGCTACCATTAGATGTGACACTGAGCAAAAAAAAATAAAAAAAATGAGTGAGTGTGTCTTTTATTATTTGATGATTGTTTTTTTTTGTTTTTTGTTGTTGAAAGGCCTAACCTATTCCTGAACTGTTCTCTCTGTTTAATAGATGGGTTGGACTGTTCTAAGTTAAAGGTGTTTCTAATATAAAAGAATTTTAGTCTGAAAATTTGAAAGAACTGGCTTTGTGTGGGGAATGGATTTGGTCTTACCATGCGGAATTGAATCTGAATGAGACTAAATTGCTGCAGCATTGTCTTGTCCTGTGATTGTCTTCATTGTCATCTACTCTTCTTTCTTTCTTTCCCCCTCTCTCCTTTCTATCTGATGTCAATTTTGTGTGCTTTGAAACACCCAATCACGCTCTGAAAAAAGGTTTTCATTTGCTATGATTTCCAATAGTCATTCACTGCCCTCTACTCATCACTGTACAACAAAGTGGCCAGACATTTGCCTATTGTGTGTGCCCTGGTGTGATTATAAAAGCGATTGCAAGGGAAGAATGAATTCTATGAAAGGTTCCGAGCTGCAGGATAACGTGTATTGATGACATGAACGCTGTTCGGTGCTGTATGCACACAGATCAATTTTAAATGTGCGTTTGTCACAACGCATCAATGAACTCACATCTAACCACCTAAAATGAGAACACTCTATTATTTGAGGGAGAATTTTAGCTTTGACAAGTTATGTTCGTCTTGCTGCCTCCGGCTAGCTCCAAACATGTCTATTTTCCTTATTAGAACTTCAGTTGGGGCTGCACTGTGGCTGGGTGGTGAGCACTGTTGCCTCGCAACTAGAAAGACCCCCGGTTTGCATCCCGGCCTGGGCCTGGGATCTTTCTGCGTGGAGTTTACATGTTCTCCAGCTTCCTATTACAGTTCTAAAAACATGCTGAGGTTAATTGGTAACTCTAAGCTGTGAATTGTATCTAATGTGTGAATCTGAGTGTGATTGTTTGTCTCTACGTTGAGCCCTGTGATGGACTGGTGACCTGTCCAGGGTGTCTCCTGCCTTCACCCTCAGTCAGCTGGGATAGACTCCAGACCCTCACGACCCTAATGAGGATTAAATGATGGATGGATGGATGGATGGATGGATGGATGGATGGATGGATGGATGGATGGATGGATGGATGGATGGATGGATGGATGGATTTAGCCTTAACAAAAAAAGAAAAGTTCTCAGCTCTTTCATGGACACAGTGGAGTATTCAGCGGCTACGGATTGAAATATTTCTACCAAAGATAGGTGGAGACCAAATAAAAGCTAAAAGGAGAGATGATATTGAAGTTGGATTGATAGGTAGACACAAACATGACTCCAAATAAATGATAAAGCTGCTTCACGTCTGCTATATGTGAAAATTGCAAAGTTTTTATGGTGATAGCACTTCGCTTTTGTGTTTATAGGTTTTTCTCTAACCTCTGAAGCCAAATAATAATACATTCATAAATAAATTCTATCTGCTTCAGTGGAACAAAGTCATTATTATATTGCTGTGAATTAGTGTTTTCTATGATGAGTCAAATATTTACCGTGTAAAAGGTCGATAAGCCAGTTCAAAGCTTGTGAACATAAGTTATTTTGGCTTTCAGAGTCAATGGAGCAGCTTCAGCAAGAACTGAATGTCTGTGTTTGGTTTGTAAAGAGATTTTCATGCTCACAAATACGGATTGTACTAAAACACATTAGATAGCATACAATTGTGGGCAACAAGAGCAAAGGGCTAATCCTTTTTCTCTACTGTCCCAGCTGTTCTGGATGAGTTTAACTTGAAGGCCGATAAGCTAAAGCTTGCTGTGTGTTCTTTTAGCTCATAAGAAATCTGTTTGAGGGGGTTATTTTATCACTTTAAGGTTGCATTCTTTGGAGCTGAAATAAAACAGTCTTAGAGAAAGGTAAAGGCATACTCCGGCAAGCTTGGTGCTGCTACTTTTTTCTTTATTTATTTTATTTTCTTAAATGCCACACTCCTTTGCTCACAATATTTCATATCCTTTCACTTTCTGTATGTGAGGTCATTACAATTCCAGCAGTGAAAGAGAGACACTCACATAAACACTCACATTCTCTAGCACAAAAACGCGTTGGTATGTTGGCCTTTTTGCGCAATAAAGATATTGCTTATTACATCCAGAGCCCATTGGGGCAGAGGAAAGGTTGAATTAAGGATTTGATGAGATAGGTTGTGACATGCTAGCATTTAACAGAGTAATACCAGTCCCTGCGTTAGCCCCGGCTGGCTCTCCTCGACCACTGGGAAAGGTCAGTGGTAATGCTGGCTGGTTAGTTCATATGCTTCACTCTATCTCAATTTCACTCGCTCTTTCTCTCCTCTATTTGAACTCATCAGTTGCTTATTTTTAAGCTCGTCTCTTATTTATCCTCGTACGCAGTGAGTTTTGTTCAAGAAAAGACTTAAAATCCTACATCCTCCATTATAGGGGAAGCAGAGGTCAGAAAAGCCCCATCGGAGCCTGTTTTAACTCTGAATCTTGCCCAAGGACACTTCAGCAGAGGAAGGTGTTTGCTGACACAGAAGTTTGAACCCCAGCTTAGAGTCTCTAAGCTGCGGCAGCCCCAGAGTGATCAAGCAAATTCATTATTTTTGCAGATTCCCTGTTTTTCTCTCTTACTGAGGTTACTGTGGGCGATTAGGCTTTGGCGCTGCATTGCTGACAACTCATTGCAGCCTCGCCACCTTTTTAGTGCATCCAGAAAGGTCACTGCGGTTAGCTAATACACTCCAGGCTGGAAATGTGAAACTAAGAAGTGCTTAATGAAAACATTCTATGCTAATGGAGTTGTTTTTCTTTGTTTTTGTTTTTGTTTTTGTTTTTTTTGTTTTGTTTCTTTACCAAACTTGCTAAATATACATCTAAATGCCTGTGTTTATCATGAATAAAGCCCAGGGATATACATGCACAAGTGCTGTTGTCACCAGCGAAAGTAAGTTACATGCTGTCTGTTGACATATAGTCTCGAACATCTGAAATGTTTCAATATATGCAGGAAACAGTGGGGCCAAGTTGCTATCATCTCATCAGTATGAATCTCAATCTTTCTCTAATTTAAAAATCGTTCATTGAAGGCAGTTGTGCAGATTGTGGAGCTGAGGTGTGAAGATTAGAGTAAATTCAGACCTTAAACAGTTCAGCGAAACCATTTAGAATAAAAGCAAAGCAGAAAAACAGTAGAGATCAGTGATTGGTGATTAGGTACACATAAATACACTGTATTCATGCATCTGTCTGGTTGGGGATTAATTGGCTGAATGTGCTGTTAAAGTCTGCCCGGAAAGTTGCATTGGCATTGAAATGGATGGAAAAGGAAAAAAGGAGTTTTTAAAGTCGCCAACTCTGGAGAGACTATAATATAGCAACTTTGGGTAAATTATTTAAAATACAGTCAAATTAAATAAATGAATAAAATAACAAAAAAAAAACTAATTTTTAATATTTGACTATTTGAGGGTTTCGAGAGTTTAAGGTGAAGCAACACTTAAAAGATGTATTTCAAGATTTTTCTATCAAGATTCTCATCTCTCATCATCCCTCTCATCCCCATCATTCCCATACACATAGGACAGCAGTAACCTCCTCCACCTTCTAAAGGCTCAGTAGACGATTATCATTTTATACAGCTCTGTCATCACCTCATGTAATGGCAGTGGAGGTGTGATGATTTGGAAGGGTGGAGATGTTAGTAGTGGTGTAAACCAGTGGACTTTCACCAAGAAGAACTGAGCCCCAACTCCGACAATTATTATAGCATTGTTCTTTGACTTAAGTCTTGTTTAGATTTTTGCTTTTACTCACTGTTTTCGGCTTCCATGTTTTAGGTGGTACAGCGAGTTATCCGCTAATCTTCAGGTCGGCGGTTCAGACCCTGGCCCCTCCATGTGTTCAGGCATCCCTGGACAAGACACTGAATCCCAGAGTGCTCCTGATGGCCAGTGGGAACCTTTCAAATGTGAATGGATGCATGAGAAACACAGTGCACCTTAGGTTAAACAGGCACTAATTAAGTGTGGATTATTGTCAGTGAATGTTTATTTTAGTTTACAGTCTGTGTTTGGTTTAATTTAGGCACCAAAAGTGCTAACTTGTGTTCACAAAAGGATGGCGGTTTGGGTTAAAATACAACATGCTGCAATGTTTAATACATGTTAGAAAACATCACTTCACACATGGTGGTAACTCCACCAGAGATTTTCCACTAACTTATACACAATAATGAATATTTAAAAGGTGGAAGAGCTCCCTACAGGCTCATATGTATGATAATAATGTTCAGTGATAATGACATAATGGCCATTTAATGGACTGATAACATTTGAACTGGGTGAGATTTTGAGTCAGGATTAGGGTTTAGTTTAGCTCAAGTCTCAAGACTAGAAGTTCTTGAGCATTTAATATGGTGGACCATAACCTGCTTGCAGACAAACTAAAACCTGGTTGTACTCTCTGGCACTGATTGCACATGGTTCAGGCCCTACATGAATGGGTAGTTTTGACATGTGGCATTCCTCAGGGCTCTATTTTAAACCCATTTCCCTTCATTGTTTGTACTGACAGACTGGCGCAGCATCCACAGTGAGGTCTGCAGAGTACAGGTCTGCAGATTCTTAATGAACAGGCAGAGAAACGGAAGTTCAATTGAAATGATCAAATCATTTATGCATAGGCACTTGGAGCCATTTAGCTGTATCTCTGCTTCCACTTCACTTTCAGTGGCCCATAAATGTGTTCATTTATTCAGCTACAACAAGCATAATGCCATCAGTGATCCGCAACACATGAGCCGCTCCATTTGTGAAAGCAAACACAAAGTTTTCAAAGGCAGCAGAGGCATTCAATTTGAGAATTACGTGGTCAGTCAGGAATGGGCCAAAAAGATATGTTTTAATGCTATCTCAGGAGAGGTCGGGATTAGCAGTCAAATTAGCAACTTGAAGAATCAAAGTGAAGCAACTCTGAGAGGCTCTTATCAAACCACGAACAGACTCTTATCATTTGAACGATGGAGCAGCTGACACATCCTTGTGGAGTGTGGCTTGTGTCAATCACGGAGCATTTTTCCTTTAAAGTTTGACCAAAGTCAAAGCTGTAGTCAGCACAACTGTGAGAAATGCAACTTATTGAACAAAATGATTAAAAGAAACACCTTGCAAATGGCTGGGTGGTATTTTTATTCGTATTATTTTTTAAATATACTGATCTGAAGAAAAGCTGACGTCACGACACAGCTACTTAAAAAAATAAATAAATAAAGTTTTTCTCTTTTTCACAAAGACCAGACCAAGTTTCATCACCAGACAAAGAGAGAACATGTGTGTGGTTATCGAGCGGCTGCTGAGAGAGAGATGAATAGATCTGAAGAAAATGGTGCCCATTTGAACTGATGGAGCTCCAGCAATCACTGGGAGACAGATGGGACTTGTTCAGCACTTAAAACAGCACCATCACACCCATTTAATACCACTGCATGATTCACCAAGCTAGTATGTGAGCCAGTTATTCAGATGTCATAAGACTAGTGAACTGCAAGTGAACTGTCCAAAAACTCTCTTCGGAACAGTGCAGCACTGACTGTGATGTATTCTCCAATAGATGTCCACAGAAAACAACTTTTGGTGGCATCATTCTGTTATGCTTCAAATAATGCATTTTTAAGCAGTGTTTGAGCAGATGGAGGAAGTTGTTTCATGTTTACAGCACTTTCTTTGCCTTCTTTCGTCTCTTTTCTCCATTGTTCTGCAGAGGAGATTCTTATTTATGCAAATAAATAACCTCCAGAATTGATTTGTGTTAATTTCGGCTGTCCTCTGTCTCCGGCCTTCACCTGCAACCTCTTTGTCTCTGTCTTGACTTCCCTCCCTTTTTTTAGTTTTGCCTCCTTTATCTCTTTTAGCACATCAGTGTTATATGACCTGACTGTGTAATAGCAGAATCCTGGAACATTTGTCAGAAAACAGCTGGAAATGTTGGCTAAAGAAGACTTGCAGTTCCTGAAATATAATACGGAACGTAAATGATTGTTCTTCTGTGTTCAATAATTTACTGACATGCCCCAGATCTGGCAGTGTTCCGTGCATCCCTTAGTTGAATTAGATATGAAAATCTCGGCCTGCTCTGCTCCTTATCAGAAATAGTACATGACAACACCTGCGTACTATTCATGAGGCATATTAAAACTGTCAGTGATGATTAAAAGTTCCCATCTTTACTTGTGCTTAAAGTCGAAGCGAACAGATTTCAGTTTAGTCAAGCAATGCAGTGCATTACATAACCTGCAGAAAGCTGGAAGCTCAGACATTATTTTCATGATGCAGGTCGTTGTGGTGACTCTAAGTGTGCTAACTGTTGGTTGTACTGTTAATCTTTTCTTGTATTTTGTGTTTTTCTTGTATAACATGACGGTTCCAGGCTTTGGAACATATGATCATGGAAATGCTAAACAGGTCTTTGTGGATGCTCACACAGTACCATTTATATTGTGTGTTTGCATAAAATTTAAGGCCTGAGCATGACAATGAGGCAAACTTTCAATTCAATTCAATTTTATTTATATAGTGGCAATTCACAACACGTCATGTCATATCACTTCACATAGTAAGGTCAATTTTAAACAAAGAACAGAGAACCCAACAATCCAAAGTTGCATTTGGATTCCCTATGAGTAAGCGGTCAGCGACGGTGGGATGGAATCAAAAATAATAATAAAAAAAAAAACTTTAACGGGGAGGTAAATAAAAAATCTGACAGAATCAGGCTCAGGGAAGGCAGCCATCTGTCCCGACCAGTTAAGCTGAGAGTGGGGTTGAGAGGAGTGGGTCATAGCAGGATATAAGATGGAGAGCTGACAAACAATACAAACAGAACAACAATTATTATTATTATTATTATTATTATTATTATTATTATTATTAATAATAATAATAATAATAATAATAATAATAATAATAATAATAATAATAATAATAATAATAATAATAATAATAATAATAATAATTTTGATCATGCTTTTGAATGTGATTTTTTATTTTTTTTTTAACTGACTACTGGAAATAAAAATGACTCACTTTAGGAGGCAGCCTCAAGTGGCCACTTGAGGAGCTGCAGTTTTAGGCACTGCTTTGTCGGCTTCATTTTTAAGTCCACAGATTACCACTTGCTATTTTTGCTCAATGCAAAGCTGACAATAAATAGAAGCACTTAATAATAAAATAGAATAAAATAAATGTGGATGGTGATGAGCTTCAAACACATTTCGACAACAGTAGATATAAAGAAAGGTGTCAGCAAATGTATTACAACTTGAATACTGTATCCTAAATACCAGCAAAAATTGGAGTTCATCATTTTGGGAGTGTTTGAACCAAATTTAATCACAACTGATGCAGAAAATGTTGAGACATTTTACTTCACAATAAAACTGTCAATGCCACAGTGGCACTAGGTTCACCGGAGTCCGTAAGAGTTATCATTTGGGGACCATAAATCTCTGAGAAAAACTCTATGGCAACACATTCAAGGACTGGTGAAATATTTTTTGTGACTGACGCTGTCATTCAAAAAGCCACACTGCTGGTATGGTTGACAGTAAACATACTACAAAAAAACCAGTAACATTTTATTTATTTGACAATTTTCCTGAGGAAATCCAACACATGCAAAGAACAACATTTTGCATGACTGATTGTGTACATCCTGTATATATTGTGTGTTCTTTACCTGGTGGTCCATTCAAATATCTTGTGTACAGTAAACATAGATAAGTGCAGCTGTTCAGCACCATGGACAGCTCAGTTAGGCTCTTGCTCAAAATAGTGTTTGATGGCACGAAAACAAACTTTAAAATATTTAGAAAAAACAAACAAACAAAAGATCACTATTAATTAGAAAACAGTGAGCAGGATGGATATGGTTGCTTCAGTCTTTCTCTGGAGCTGAACTGAGGCCTGAATGCACCTTTCAGATGTGCTAATGCACCCATTAACATATTTTTTCATATAAACAGCACAATCCATGTATGCATTAGTCCGTGTCAAATTATTATTTTAATTAATCAAACAGAAATATTTGTTTGTACAACTCAGCCACAAGCTAATGTGTACCCGCTGATGATTTCAGCCTTTATTTAATTATTTATGCTTCGAAAGCCTCTGTATATTTTTGTGATCAAGTATTTATTATTTGTGTAAGACGGGCAGAGTATCCCAGTCAGAGAGAAACCAATCCACAACATAACAATTGTTCCTTTTCTGCCCCCTTTTCCTCTTCTTTCTTCTGACTCACTCTTTCTACCTCTATCTTCTAATCCCCTCACATCACAAACCAAGCCAGAGTACACAAAAATAAACAAACAAACAATCCAGTATGGTTTACCATTCCTCCCAGCACCATTCCCCTCCTGCCCCGTGATCACACAACCAGTATAGCGATAAACCCACGACATTTAGACACACACGAATGACATGTGTGTATTTAAACTAACCAAATAATGCCCATTTGCAAATGTACAATATTCTAATCAAGTGAGCAATTAAGTAAATACATTCTCACCAGTATTTCTAACTATAACACTGATTGGCTCCATTAGTCTTGAAAAGCAAATAACATTTTGTGCACTGGCATAATATAATTGTGCTGTAAAAATTCCCAGCTGTAAAATATACCAGTCAAAGGAGACTCATTCACTAAAGAATCACACGTGTTGGTTTGCAGCAACAAGCTCTTTAGGCTCAGTAGTTTTCTAATACAGCTGACCTTCATAGCTCTCAAGAAAAATCCGCCAAACAGGAAAAGCAGTTTATTTTCTTAGGATTATTTTGTGCAGTTTCCTAATAAAAGGGAATATCAAATGTGCACACTGAATCTCATAAACTAATTTAATGACGATGTATATGCTGTAAATTTGTGAATCTGAGGTTCCACTCAGCATTTGAGCATCGCAAACACACCATGTACCTTAAATCACTAAGACTAACTCGGCCATAGACAAGACAGCGTAAGACTGCTGAAGTCTGTGGAAGCCTTTACAGAAGGTTTTTTGTTTTCTTTTCCCTTACAATGAAAGAGGAGTGAGTCATGCAGTTTCAGTGGCAACACACAGGTCTGACATGAAAAACATTTTAAAATTCAGACTGAGTTCAATAACAATTAAAAATACATGGCTTGGGACAGAATGTGCAGGGATGGTGCATTGTGACATTCAGTTAAGGGGACGAACACACAAACAGAGGCTTGGAGTTTCTGTCTAGGTGGGAGTTCAGCACATGATTAACTACGGAGACACGCGTGGGACAAACAGGGCAGCTGGCAAACCTGTGAATCCACAAGCAGGTTCTGTTGTGAAACCCTCTCACCTCCGGCATGTTCCTGGGAGCGTCCGGTTAATTAACACGCCGAGAAAATTAAGCACAGATCAAAGCACGTTGTCGGTCCAAAAAAACTTTCAACTTAGCTGGCAAACGCTCCCAAGCAGCAATCTAAAACTCAGGTGCGGGTCAGCATCGCTTTTGCCAACATTATTTACTGTACGTCTCATGGAGTCAAAGCTTGCCAAACATCTTTGCAACCAGCTATCCTTCTGAAGACGGACCGAGCTGGCCGGAGATGAACAGCTGATGATCTGCAGCTGTTACCTTTACACCTGCCAGCTTGTACTCTTTTACAGCCAAGTCTTAATAAGGGGATTGAACTGTGCCTGATACCAACTTCAGCGGCTCAACCCTCCGTTGTAGAGCCTTTATGTGCGCTCAGATTTCCATGCCAAAAACAGCGGCCTGAGTGGAAATCATCGGGTTCTTTACAAAATCCTTGTCAAAAGCTGATTGGAATTTTAAATGAAACCTCCAACTTAACATTTCCTATTAGAATTTGATAACCATGATTAATGTATGTGATGGGTTCTGCATCAGATGTAGATAACGTCCACCAACTAATAAACTGTCTGGTGAGTTAAGGATTGCTACATTTTGCTCGCACAATAGCTGACTTACAATGTAGAATGAAATGCTCAGAAAAAGAAAGAGGTTAGCTGACGTCACATTAAGTTTTCAGTTTAGGCCTCTGGGAGTTTAAAAAAAAAAAAAAAAATCTATGAAAACCACCAGGACTTTATAATGTTGAGGAACATTTTGATGCCACACTATGACTATTTCATCTTGAGATTCGGACACTCGTCTTGTTACCGCGCTGATGCATCATCGTGCCACAGAGGATAGAAACACAGCCATTTCGAGCCACTAGGTTTCTCATTTTCTACTATTTGCTCCCGAGCATAAGGTCACCGTGCATCACGCCGTGAACCTTCGGCGCAGAGGAGATGATTTGTTGTCGACATCCTGGGTTATTACCGAGTCCGAGTCGTGTGATGAAGAGGAGGACGGAGCGTAGAGAGATAGAGAGTGGGAGGGGAAAAGCCAGAGTGCTAAAGAGGCAGAGCGAGGGTAATAAAAAGGAAGAAACAGAGTGTATGAAATTGGACTCAAAGCTTTACAAGCCCCCTGAGAGAGTACAGGGAAGAGACAGAGAGATACAGAGAAGGAAGACATCGAGAGTCAGATGAGGAAAACTGAAAGGAACCCTGTTGAAGGAGAATAAAACCCATTACCTCCGTGGGTTACGCATCTCCTAAACTTATGTAACAAGTAAGGAAAGGGGATTTTGTACACCACAAGGTCCTCACAGGATAAAATATTCACACCACTGCACATTCAAACAGCCAGACGTTGTTTTAGTCTTGTGAAATATTACTACAGACTTCTGCTTCCAAGAGGAAAGTGAACTTAAAGTGAACCTGTACTACAGAAAGTAGTGTTCCAGACTTCACCGTGCTGCGATCAGATGTAGATCAACAAAGCAGCAGCAGCTCCATACTTACTGCACACCACAAAATCATCTATTTACTGGCCGTGTGACGATTCCATCTGGACCTTCACCAGCTCAGTTTTTTGAACAACCTGTATTTATACATCTTGCGCCACAAAGTGCTGAAGGCTAAAGGTGTGATTAAACATCTTAACCTGCCCAGTGTGATGAACGTTTAAAAAAAAATCAATAATAACTCTATAAATGACAAAGGAAAAGTTAGAAAACAACAGTAAAATGGTCATATTTCAAAAATATCAAGCATATACAGTACTGAAAATAAAAACATTGCACATAAATCCCATTTATAAACAGAAAATCAGATCCACCAGACACCACATTTAACCCAGCTAATGTTAATTAGCCATATGCTAGAACACATTCTGAGTTCTGATATGTTGTTGAATAAAAAGAAAAAACACAATGGCTTCCTTCCACGAAGTTAACCACAGGAAAAAAAAAAATGTTCTTGGCATGTGGCATTGCTGTAATGTTCAATCTGATTGTGTTTTTGGATGCAGTTTTGGAGTTTTGGATTTGGACGGCTGACTGAACAGAATGATGTACAGCTGGTTTATGAACCTGGGCATAACACTGTCTCTGCTGCTACTTGACTTGTTAAATGAGGATAATCTCAGCATTGTGAGCAACATAATGCTTTTTATTTTAAAAAAAAGAATATGTATTTATCTTTCTGTTTGCTGTCTCTCGGGGTGTAACTGTTTGCTGTCTTACCTGATGCTTAACCTACTTATTATCCTTGGGTTCCATTTGACCCCATTCAATGTTTACGATTCAACAAATAATAGTTGACTTTTTTTTTTTTGCTTCATATTTTATGACTTTTCCTAATTTTATGGGGACAACTGATTCAGCATAAAATCATTATGATCATATTGTTCCAATGTGCTGAACACATAATGCATGCATTGGTGTTCCTATGGGGTCAATTTGACCCCGAGCTGCTTTAGCTGTAAAACTTGTCTGTCTGTGTGACCTAACATCCCCACACCTGCAGGTTCACACTTCTTTTTCCATGAGAAGTTTGATACTTCTCGTGGTGTGGACATGTGTGTAATAACCTGACTTGTGAACTCCTGCCAAAACGAGGAAGCCAGTGTCGGCTTGCGAGTTGATCACATCCAAGTCTAAAATGCTCATCTCGAGTACAATATTTTCAATGATGGTTCTACGAAGAGCTTGAATTATGACTTTGACTTTAACATGGCCGATTGTGTGTATGGGACACATTCTTAGCCGCACGTCTACCTTGTTTTTGAAGTTAATAGAGGGACGATAATTTTCCATTTTCGATGCAAACGTGACATGGGGGAGGGGGAAACAATATTCTTATGGGAACTTTTCCTCAACATGTGCTTCTGGAATCCATAACCTAAAAGTCTTCAGACAAAGGGTGTGATACCAAAAAAAAAGAGGTGCTAAAATAAACATTTTGTGTAAAAAAAAACAACCTTATTAAAGAAAACCCAGGTCTCAGCTCACCCTGATCATCAGTTAGATCAGCTGCACCTGTCAAGTAGAGCTCAGGTGTGGGCTGTTGGTGATTAACCTGGCTGGAGATGATATAAAGAGAGGGTTTTTGAGGTTTCTTTCAGATGGGGAGGGTGGTTCAGAAGGTTGGTTTGTGGTCTCTCGTGCACCGTTTGTGTTACAATAAAACCAATTTAAGGCGCCACACTATCTTCCTGTTTGGTTGCAGCCCTCAGGCTAAGCTGTAACAGTGGGGACAACTGACTAAGCATAAAATGATGATGTTTTTTCCCGGTGTGCTGAACACATATTGCATGCATTTGTGTTCCTCGGGTCAGTTTGACCCCATGCTGGTTTAGCTATGGGAAACATGTCTGTCTCTGTGTGAAACCTAACATCCCCACACCTGCATGTGTGGGTCAGGAGATGCCCATTTTCCATTGGGACTGGGTCATTTTTGACCCATATTGCGAATCAAAGGCTTAATGGGGGGTCGACGAAAACAATAATTCCCATATGAACTTAGATACTTTTGGGCATGTGGGAAAAATCTGTGTATGCTGCAATCTCTGCACTCTATCGCTTAAATACAACACATTTTGCTTTATTTAAACCAGCTGATAATCAGGTTTTATATAAATATTTGCTTATTTTCACAGCTCTGACAGTTTTTGAAGGTCTTGTTGCCAGACTTTTCTTTATTTTACAATGTCGCTGTCTTCATTTTACATTCTAACTCTGTAACTCAACAGCTGTCCTTCAAACAGGCCATGTCACGTATCTGACAAGTCCTTACTTGATGCTACTCTTTTGTTTTGTTTCTCGTTAAACTGCTCATCAACTCATGTATTTGAACAAAATTATAATTTATATTCAATAAAAACATATTGTGCGGTATTTAACCCAAAGTGACTTATCTGTTCAGAAACGAGCAAATTATTGCACATGTTCACGCTTTAAGTTTTATATTTTCCAAAAAAGAAAATGTTTTGAGATTTTTCTAACCAAACCGAGGATAACAAAAGACAAGAAGTTCTGTCAGACCTTCCTGTGAGTCACAAAAAAGCAGGATGTCATGACAATAAGGTTGCTCCCACTGAGTTGCTACGGCAACCTTGATGATCTAAGCTGTAGTTGGGGAGTTGACACCCACAACTCTATACACTGCCTTCAACGCTTCAAAGCCCCTGCTTTTAGAGTCGGAGATATACTAAAGGTCACAATGCAGAAACTTTGTCATGTCTTCAGAAATAAATAATTAGCATCCATCCCACTGTGCTTTTCTGACTAATCCTTCGCATCTTGCTTTCAAGTTTGGCGTGTTTTGTGGGAGGAGAGTCTGGCCTGCTTCACTGAGCGATACAGGAATCACTGACAACATTCCCTTTTAGGTGAAATGAAGCACCGAGAAACATCGGATTGATCATATTTGCACAAAGATTTCATAAGAGTCTGCTACAATCTTTAATGGCAGGTTGTGGAGTTGTATGCAGTTGCAGTTCACTTTAAAACAACGAAAATGTATCTTATCTACAATTTTACGGCTATGGAGCTGTATCCCCAATACACCTTTACTATGATTGTTGTGGTGTTACCTAAAATGGTCTACTGAGATTACACACAATGACACCGTCTTAACTACATCTCAGACACTCATTATTTTACCAACCTGCATAAAACAGGAATCTGCCTGCAAAAGTCTCCATCAATTATGCATGGGCCCCTGAGAAACAGATTTAAACATTTAACAACAGATATGGGAGAATCAACTTAAGAGAAGAAAACCAAGCCTGCTGTTTTGTCTCCTCGATGCATTATTTAAATATAACTTACACAAGTGTAATTCTGCATTCCAGTCACCCATAGTAAAAGACATTTCAAGGCTGTGCCTGTGCAATAAATCAATTGTTTTTAACCTTTTTTTTTCCCCATACAACTAAATGCAGAGGGATTGTTCAAATTGCATTATTACAATCCTGCACTCTACCATCTTTCTGCGACTCAGAAACCTTGGTTCTATTGATTAAAATATTAGATGTTGTAAAGACATAATGATAAAGAATTGTTCCAAGTGTTCCTTTCTCCAGTTACAGAACAAATAATGCATTATTGGGCTGCATTACTATTCATGCTAAAGTGGGACCTATGAGTGGAATGGGGAGGGGAAAAAAAGAACTAACAAATGAAAAACCTACCTAAACCCTGCAGTAAGAGATAAATTACAGATATTGCCAAATTATTATTTTCGCATCACTCTGGACCAGGTGTGTTAAGAGTAAAGAACCCTGTTAGTCTCTTGCATTCAGTAAAAACTGTCCTCTGTAGATCACAGAAGGGATACTCAATGGCAGCAGCAGAGCGAATAGATATTAAATATATACAACCATGTAAAATCCTCCACTGGCGGTCAGCTCTCTGAATGTAAATTTGTATTAAAGTCTTCACTATGGACTTGATCTGTTTATTTGTCCACACAGTGAGAACTCCGATGTTCAGTTCATGCTTTTTACACAGTTCATGTTCAGTTTTTTTTTTTTTTTTTTGTCAGATGTATGCAGGCTCTGTTTTTCAGGGTGACAGCAGGAGTCCAGTCAGCTCCCCAAGCACTGAACTCGACTCCAGGGACCCTAAAACCTACCTGAGCCCAGTGGTTCCTGCACTGTACTCAGTGATGAAGCTCCTCTCCTTTGCTTCCAGAGCTCAAGGACCCAGACAGACATCAGTCGTCATCGGTCCAGTTACGTCCACCAGCAGCTTGAGACATGAAGTCTTTATTCGGCACAACAACTCTGAACTTGACCCCTGCAGATGCTCAGTCTCTTCCAGGGAACCAGCATATTTTCAGGCAATGGCATTCAACAGAAAAAAAAACACATTTCATTTATGGCAGATTGTCCTTCTTAGTTACTTCCTTTTTCATTCTACCTTAACAGTCAGTAAAAAGAGTTACAGTTCTCACATGTTTTCCAGTTCAAGAGCCCAGGATTTAAACACACTCTAATCAAACTGAAGTAACCAACTTGTATTGAAAGGATGTGAATGCATTAAGAACAGAGCAGCATCCAGTCCCAGGTTGATGGCATTTCCGCAGTCAGCCGCTTCTCTTCATACCATCTGACATTCCTGCCAGAAACCTCTGACAGACTGTAAGCTGACAGCGGCTGTGCTGCTGGCCTGGTGAATGAGTCTCGGTCATCACGCCTCTGTGGATTAAAAAAACACATGTGGCACCCAGTAAGTGCTCCCAGAAGACGGTAGCCATTTTCTCTTGGATCTGGGCTCATAAACCTGAGGGCAGGTCCACTCAGGCCTGGTGATGATAAAGTGGAGAGGCTGCAGGTTGTTAAGCACAAGTACTCTACATATGTGAGAGCAGCCATTTCCATTTAGCTCATTGTCCTTGTTATTTTTTTCTTTTTTTTTCCTGTTACATTCTGTTGCCCAAGAAAGGCTTTCTTTTTTTCCAAGGCCAGGTTCTGCTAAAGAATAAGGAGGCACTCTGACCATTCACTGACAGTAAGGGTTTTCTGCTTCACCCTGACTGCAGATAAAACAGTAACATGTTCATAATATCAGCATTACTCAGGTTTTCAATAAAAGGAATGACGGCATCCATGTAAGCAGATAAAACAATGTGTTTGCTTCTTGTTCTTTCGTACACTGTTGTCTTTTTCGATCCCTCTCTGGCTCCATGTCCATTCAGATGTCCCACGCTAACAAAAACCATACAGAAGTTAAAAACCAAACTAACAGCTATGACTAGCTTAGGTCTAGTACAAATAAGGCCTCTTTCCACCATTGGTGACAGGTTATTTTTTTGGTTTCTTCAGTCTAAAGTGTTCCTGCTCAGTAATGGTAGATTCTTCTGTACTTGTGGAAATTGACTGAGGTGTACATAGCTTCTTCATTGAGGGAATAATATTTCAGTTTATTTTTATTTATATATTTTTTTTCTCTTTCTAAGAGAAAAGGCTTCAACATTTGGCTGTATAAGCCTTTCTTTTACCTCTAACATTTATTTGAACAAGCCACAACTCCTCACTGTCACTGATTGTTTCTTACCTGCATGCTTGTCTGCTGTCAGTCTGCTTTGCTTATGCTTCACTACACACATTTCTTTTTCTTTCTTTTTTTTAACTTTATTGTTGTAATGTTATCTTAGTTTAGCATGTTAGCATCTTAAGCCTGATGTACTTTTTGTATATGAGTATGTGAGGGTCTGCTATAAGCCATAAATTTGTCATCTAAGTCCATGAGAGTCTGTGTGAACCTCTGCAAGCTTCCATATTGCACTGACATAGTGAAACCACATATGTAGATGCAACCTCTGTATGTATGCAGCAGAGTCTTGCAAGCGGAGCTCTGTAAATCAGAAACCTCTTGGACAAATGCCAGATTGCAAATGTTAGATCAGGGGAACATGGATGCCTGTCCAGAATTGTCCTGACAATCCTCTGCACAGACATTTGTTGCAAAACCACTCACACTTTGAATGATGGATTTCATGTTGCACACATGTAAAACTAGCGTGTTGCTGACATCGAGTCAGAGTTGGTGAGATCTCATTAGGTGAGCTTGGAGGCCGAGGAATGTGCACTACAAGGCAAGCAAGCAGCTTTAAGAGGTTTGGTCTGTGGTTAGACTGCTGTAGCAATAGAGGAGAATTCTTGAGGAAGAGATGAGTACCTGAATAGAAGAGGTGTGGCCCTCCTGAACCTTAGCTAATAAGTTAATTTAATGTAAAAACAAACAAGTAAACAACATAATAAACACTTCCTTGTAAGAATTATTTCTCTGCCAAGGAACGGCGGAGTTATGTGACAATCTGTGTACATTTGTCTGTTAGCAACATTACTCAAAAACAGACTAACGAATTTGGATGGAATTTTCAGGGAAGGTCAGAAATGACACAAGGACCAAGTGATTAGATTTTGGCAGCGATTCGGCTTATAGTCTGGATCCACAAATTTGTTCAAGAATTCTGTATCATGGCGGCACAGTGTCACTATGGCAACAGCAACAACAGTGAGCACTACATCAGCTGCCTGCTGACAATCATATGATTGCAATCCTGCTACAAATCAGTTGTTGCGGACTTATCTGGACTTATCCGATACAGGGAACAATTGATTAAATTGTGGGGGTGTTTCAGAGTTCCATCAGTTCCCACCGCTCGCTACATATTTAGGTCATGCGATTCAGCATCCATGCGTAACACACGCCTGTACTCAGTGCAAGGTCATTTTGTTTGGGGGTACATCTATATTAAATGGCCACATTCTATGGTGCCATGGTTTCTGCTCCAATTTCTTTTTTCCTCCCAAGATTTCAGCCATCGGAAATGATACGACTGAGCGGTCATGGTGGAGTACTGCGCTCTGAGTGCTTTTCTTGATCTTTTTCTTCTGCTCAGAACATTATTGCCCAACATGTGTTACAATCATCAAGATGAACCATCTGGCGTATAAACATCACTGAAATGCATGTGCATTTTATTACCAGCACTAAGGATGTTGCAAATGACCTTTTAAGTTAATTGAACACTAACACTTTATTATTCCGACTAAATTAGAGGCAATTATAAGGTTGGGGTTAATTATCTCTCCTAGGAGTTAAATATTTATATATAGATTTTTTTAAATTATTAATCATTGATTTTTGAACTGCAGCCCAAAAGGAGACATAATTGTCATTCCACTTTGAATGAATGAATGAGTTTCTGAGGGGTGCTACTGGGGCGCAGCACGATACAGGTTGCTCATATCCACCCGTACTGGTATGAGGGCGACACGCCAAGAAGGCTAATGAAGATTCGGTGCCATCTGTCCTATATGTTGCTTGCCTGGAGCTTTACAGTACAGTATCTGGCTCAGGGCCCAGTGTGGGAGAGCCCTGTACTACTGCAACAGAGAGATGCATAGTATGAAACACACAAAGTCAACCACAGTAATCACATTAGCTGTGCTTTTGAAAATTAGGAGCGGAATACTTCTTGTTCATTGGATTAAACGTGAAAACATGCATATGCAGTGCCAATACAGACACATTTTTCACAACTTGAAATGACATATCTCAGGTTAAAAGGTAATAAGTATGTGAAACTGTACTGCACACTTCATATGCCTCCAGTCAGGAGTATAGCAACACTTGGCACAAGGCCCTTGCATGGGAGTTACTGTAGCACACACACACACAGGAAGATGTGTGATGTGGAACGTCAGAGATTAATCCAATAATGGAAAATATGAAAATTAATCAAGACACTGTAACCTAGTTTCTCCATAGGGCTAATTACAGAAAGCACGTCTGGAACGTGGCAGCAGTCCAGATGAGTTACACTGACTTCTTAATCTATAGAGGCTACGCTTCTACTGAGGGAATGTATGCTGTGTTCAGCGTGTACAATATACTTCATTGTCAGTCGGTTTATATACATGATATGTGACCTTTGTTGCTCATCCGTCTCTTGATTTAAACAGCATGAATGGACCCAGCTGGACTGAGACACAGAGCAGAATGTAGAGTATATATGTAATGGATATAGCTGTCATAAACTGGCATGCTTGAGTAAAGGCACTGAAGTGTGTAACTGATAGAGACAGCAGATCAGTTGGTAGATCATTTCTTTTGCATGCAAGGAGAGGGTGTCGTGGGTTTATCAACGGGGCGGCTGTGGCTCAGGTGGTAGAGCGAGTCGTCCAATGAAGGGTCGTTGGTTCGGTTCCCGCTCTGTCCTAGTCATGTGCTGTTGTGTCTTGGGCAAGACACTTTCCTTGCCTCCAGTGTGGCTGCTCACACTGGTGTATGAATGTTGGTGGTGGTCGGAGGGACCGTAGAAGCAGATTGGCAGCCAAGCCTCCGTCAGTCAGCCCCAGGGCAGCTGTGGCTACAAATGCAGTTTACCACCATCAGAGTGAGAATGAATAATGGATCTATTGTATGTGCTTTGAGTATGCCTAATAGAGAAGCGTTATATAAATCTAATCTCATTATCATCAAGCAACAGAAAGCTACATGGACAGACAGAAAAGACAGATTCCTCTGTAATGAATTGTCTTTCTCCCATTTTATTTTTCTCTGACCTGATTTTCAAAATATTTTCGAATCTTTCATTTGTCTAAAATTAAATTAATGAAATTCAAATGATTTTCTTGACAATGAAAGTTTCAGTTGAGACTGGTTGTATCCATAATCAGTCACTACACACGTCATAGTGTGTTCCCCATTTTGTTGTTCTATCCAAATGTTAAGTGACAATTGTTACTCCCTATATAATATATCCCACAAAGCACTACAAAAGTAGGTTACAATCAATCAGAATATATTTATAGAGCACTTTACAACAACATAAAATAAGACCAAAGTGCTTTCCATCACCATGATAAAACAAAACAATACAATTTGGTTACTAAAAAAACCATAAAACCAAAATGCAGCACAGATGAAGTAGTAACATTTAAATAAGGCATTTTGGAATGGCATGAAAATAAAACAGTGCTAGGAGTCAAAGGCACGTCTGAATAGGTGGGTTTTCAGTCTGGACTTGAAGAGCGACAGGTCGATGAGAACACAACGTTCCGGTGGAAGTACGTTCCAGAGTTTCGGAGCGGCAACAGCAAAAGAACGATCATCCCACTGCTTGTACCGAGACCTGGTCACGTCTAGCCCCATGTGAGTGGACGACCGGAGAGCTCTGCTGGGGTGGTGGATGGTTAAAAGCTCCGATAAATATGATGGAGCAAGGCCAAGAAGAGTTTTAAAAACAAATGTTCAAATTTGAAACTCAATGCGATGATGGATCGGGAGCCAGTGGAGGGCGGAGAGGATGGGGGTGATGGGACTGAGTCTGGATGAGCGGGTTAGCATTATGAACCAGTTGTAATCGACGGAGTGATGACTGATCTTTTCTAGATTTATAAGTTAACGAAATGACAAGACATGAGACAGATCTGTTAATTATGGCACAAAAAATACTGAAATCAAAAACAATAACTCACATTAATATGTTTAATGGAGGTAGAGTTGTGTATCACAAGACAAAGGAAAAAAAGTTCATTCATTTAGGAAAATATGCTTAGTATAATATGAATTCATCACAAAAATACCAGTCAGTTATGACCATAGCAAACTTCCCTCTGATATGTTTTAATAGTGACAGCAGTTGTGTAGTTAATTAACTAATAAATTAAATGTTTTTCATAGCCGCTTCAGCAGAAATCAACTGAGAAGTCCAGCTGAAGCTTCTACGATGACCATGACTGAGAATCTGCACAGACATAATTAAGCGTTACTTTTGCAGAGAAGCTCCCTACATAAATTACTATATAGTGGTTCCGAGATAGGGCGAAGGAAATGAGTGGATGATTTTGGACACGGCCAGTGTTACCTTTGTAGCTTAGCCATGTAAGTGGAACCATTCACAAGGGTAGGTCTCCTTGAACTGGATTAACCCTTTGATGCACAGCATGGGTCGGGAGATAGCATTTCCATTGGCTTTGGGTCACTTTTGACTCATGTGCATCAAAAGGGTAAGGCTGAATGGTATGTCATTTCAACATCCCCATTGCAATGACAGCATGCACGCAAGAACTGCAGTGTAAAATTAAATATTATGATACTTTTTTTTTTTGATACAAGAAGAAAGAAACGGAAAACTCACATGGACTGTGGATCATTTGCTCCTATGCAAGTGCTGTTGGTACACTGCTTCGATGCTGGGTGCAGTAACTCTTTAAATACTTTCCCTTTCTCAGCTGGGCCTGAGTGTCGATTGGTTGCGACTCACTATGACAAAACTCAGGAAGTCACTGCACCCATCCAAAAAAAAGTACCAGCACAATCTAATGAGTCAGTGAGTTTTGGAGGTGCTGCTAGGTGAATTTTGCTACCTTTGGAAAGTGCCAGACTTGCTGTTCTCTGAACTTTTGTCAAAAGCAGTTGGGGGGGCTTTTCTTTACTATTTCTTTAACCTTAAAAACACCCCCTTATATTTGAAGGAGAAGTTTCTCTTTGTGCATCTTCCTCAAGACACAATTTAACCAGAGGCCTTTACCAGAAAGTTGACAAAGCTTTTTTTTCTTTTTTTTTTTTTTTTTTTGTTGGAACTTCCAAAGCTCTGTCAGTAATGAGGCCTCTGCATCTCTGTGACCGTCTGCTTTTGGATCAGAAGTCATGTTTGTTCCTATTGGCTCTTAATGAACATCTGACTTGCATGCTGGGAGAAGGGCTGCTCTGACTTGCAGTCCACGCTTTGTGGAATATAATCACACCAATAAAATGGCGCAAGTGAAGATGTCAAAACATGCCCTTACAAATATGCGAGCGAAGTTTACGTACAGGAGTCAGTGGCTATATTCTTTACACCTACCATCTATTTGTTCATATATAGTCTATTTAAGAATTCAGAACTTGGAACAACATTATGTATATAAAACATGTGATTCTACTTCACACTAATAGATATGTGCCGTGCATTTCCATAAAAAGTATGTAAAAAGCGTGAAAGGTTGCATCAAAAATAAGCATGACTCGTCTGAAAAAAAAATAAATTAAAAGATCAAACAATTGATAGGAAAACATGAGAAGTGGAGGGGGGGGTAAATGTCAGATGAGGAGCTGCTTAGTGCCAGCCTGCCTGGATGTGATAGATGGACCTGTGGTGGGAGGGCAACGCTTCTTTTACACCGGCAATATCTACCATCTAGAGCGCAGACAAAAAGAAACGAAGGAGAGAGGATTGCTGACCTCCCATTGTGGCTGGAGAAAGACAGACAAAGAAAACGCTTCAACTGGATTAAACTCTAATTTAAAAGTTTGGCCTGGTGGTGGCGCTAGAGGACAGGTGAACTCACTGATGGGTTTCATTATGAAGGGGTTATTTATGTATTCAACAAATAAAGTGCCTGACACAATAACTTAATCAAGTTTTATTTTATTTTTTATATTCTGGAGGCAAATATCCCTGGAGTCAGATTGACCCCAAGGGTAAAATGTGTTCGTAATATTTGAGGAGAATAGGAGGGTTAACTAGCAGCAAACGGAAAAATATCTGATTACGGTTTATGAATTAGGCTACAGATTCAGGATCGGTTGAATGCTGTGACTGCTAGCTTTTGTTTATATACTTATTACTCTGCCGAGGAACGCAGTGAAATTATGTGATGATCGGCTCTGGTTTGTCCGTCTGTTAGCAACATTACTTTAAAACAGACTAAAAGATTTGGATGAGATTTTCAGGGAAGGTCAGAAATGAGACAAGGACCAACTGATTAGTTTTTGGCAGTGATACAGCTTATAGTCTGGATCCACAGATTTGTTAAATATTTCTGTATCATTGCGAAACAGCGACACAGCGTCACTGTAACTATGACAACACGTGAACACTACGTCAGCTGCCTGCTGATGATCACATGATTGCAATGCTACTAAAAATCAACCGCTGCAGACCACATTTTCTAAAGATTTTATCCGTCATACAACTACTGAACAGTCTCTGCACTCTGAGTGCTTTTCTTGTTTGAAAAAGTGCAAATTTGTAATCTTACAAGCTGCTTTGCTCCAAGCTTTTGGGTTTTCTTGATGGCCAATTTCTGGCATAACCTGGACTTTATCAGTAAATTAATGGTACACTGAATGCTTCTCAGTGACTGTTACATTATCTTATCTACCGTATAAACACCCAAGAGGAAAAAGGAAGGAGAGAAAAGGGAAAAAAAAAAACTCGAACAAAATATGATAAATAGCAACCAGCAGAAAAAAAACTGAAAAACAGAAAAACTCTCTAAACAAAATCCAGCATCTGTTTAAATGCAGCATTGCCAGATCACTAATTTGATGCTTCAACAATGGTTTAAAAAAAAGTTTTGGAAAGCTCAGACAAATTACACTGTTCTGCTATCTGAGGTGCCTGATCAGAAAGTTCTCTTCCGTGCCACTCTCTAAATGGCGTGGACAAACAAAATGCTGTCATCTAATTTGGAAGCTACATTGTTATGCATCGGTGCTTCATGACTCTGGGGGGAATAAATATGCTGCCTGTCTGTTCCACTGGTGCTTCCAAAACAACACTGTTACTTTGATGCGCTCACCTTCTCGGCTTTTCATAAGTTGGTGCAGAAACTCCAGCGTCTCCTTTTCAAGTTTTGCCGTTGTATAGCTTTTGTTGTCGATCCTGCAGGGCGACTATGACTCTGTCTGATCCTGTGTGAAGGGAGGTGGGACTTCCTTGTTCTGCAGAGATGTTGCCTTTTGATTTACTGGGTTTTTGTAGCTTTATGTAATATTAACTCTTCCTTTGCACCAAGATTATCAGTATGAATTCTGTGAGTCAAGAGGCTTTATCTAAGGTTCCAATTTTTTCTTCCATTCATGTCTTGTGTTCTGACATTTGTCTCATCTGCTATATTCATTTTATTCTTTCCTTCTCATCACTGTTTGCTTTTGTGACAAGGTGAATGTGCAAATACATAGTTGTAGTGTATGTTTGCCATGTAACAATCAAGCATCATTTTAATAAAAAATATATACATTTTTATAGTTTGCTTGTAAAGTGCAAACATATTCCTGTGCTTTTTTTTCACTCCTGTGATGATGTTACCAAATATCGCAGTGCTGTATCACATTTATACCATTTCCTATTTGCATCCCTCTAGCAGGAATTCAGGAAGGACAGAAGTTATGTGACGTTTTAACTCTCAGCAAGACAACAGCATGGAGAATAGTTGTAGTTTTTAAACCCTTCTGATTTAATCATGAGTCAGCCTCAATTTGATCATGGCTCAATCTAGAAACTGCTTGGTCTTGGCCTTGTCTCAAATTGAATTTAAGCGGTTTTCAGAACAGTCCTGGATTCAGCAGAATGCAACAGGCCTTCTTTGTCTCTGTCACTGGCATAACTAAGGCTTTGGGGTTTCATTTTTAAGCCTTACAATCATATTAACAAGATAGTTTAGTGTTGCTGCAAGAGGCGTTTTACTTTTTACTGGGTACCCGTATGCACGCATAATTATGATATGAAGTGCAGAAACGATGAAAGGAACGAGTTAAGACTTTAACTGCACTTAGAAATGTAGCAGTTAAAGCTTTTAAACATTTGAAGTAGGTGTGTTTAAATGATTATATAGACACAGAAGACGTGCCGACTTTATTCCTCTCATATGTTCCCATAAATCATATACTAAGTGTCAGTCCCTAGCAGTCTGCTGTCTGTTGTTCCCAGTATATTGGACCAATTAAGGCTCGATATGCCTACTGCTGCATCCATCACACATTTCTACCTGGCCTTCATGCTTCAGCCTTTTGTCATTTCTCCTCTCTCTCTCTCTTTCTCTCTCTCTCAGGTCTTCATCAGTGAAACACATGAATAATAGACTAAACTGTGAGAGGAAGTATTCCTCTTCCTGATGAAGTGGCACTTGAGTTGCATGAAAACAAACTGGATTGCTGGTGATTTATTGAGGACGTTTTATTCGTGAGGCATTCAGGGGTTGCCTCTGTATGTGTGTGGCATGTGTTTGTGTGTTTGTATGTCAGGTTTCCCGCTCCATTACCACCCATCGCTGCTTTTATCTCGTTTTTATTGTCTCTCTGGAACTGCTGATAACCCCTCCTCAGCATGTGTGTATCTGTACTGTGTGTTGTGTTATATACACCAGCCTGCATGTGTGTCAGCAGATTCATACCTGTGTGTGTATTTATGTGTTTGTGTGTTTTCTCTGCGTCGTCCTTCATTGCACATTTCTTCATATAGAAAACACATTAGTGTTTGTAAAACAGTAATGACATGAGTGGGAGAAAAGAAGAAAGAAAGCGAGACACACTCCAGAGCAGACAGAGGCATCCATGTGGGAGTGATGTTCAGCTTTTTTGTTTCATCTGATCGTCAAGAAATTTTGAGTTTGACCAGAAATACGTTAAAACTAATCAACAGAGATGGGGAGAAGAGGGTGGGGAAACAAAAAAATCCCTACTGTGCTGCTATTTCCTCCAGTGGGGACACTTCTGATGCGTTATATCACTGTTTGCAGGTAAATCTCAGCCTTCGCTCTGCAAATGCGACTTTATTTCTACAAGATGGCAACCAACTATATGTATTAACATTTTAAACTCAATGGATCGTAAACTGATCCAACCACAGCATGCTGCAGAGCATTTCGAATGTATTTTCTGAGTACATGTTTGTGTGGACTGCATGGACTACTGTAGAGTTCATTTTGGAGTGGAAATGGGCCAGCTGGGTCCCCAAACTCTACCAATAAGAGGACGAGCAGGATAATGAAAGAAAACACACCCAGTGCTTAGAGTGGACATGAAAAAGTCTACTCTCTTTGTGACTCTCTTACCTAGTCCGATGATTTGTTTACAGGTGCTTGACTGACATGGCATGACAAACTAAATAAATGAAAAAGCTATGCTCCAACAAGTCTGTTTCTCATTAGAAAATATCAGATGTCTTGTCATGTTAGCCGCCGCCGACTATCACTTTCACTGTTTACAACGACAAACGCTGCTGGCAGCAGAGCACACTGTCACTAATTAACCTTAATTCCATAAGTAAGTCAATGACGGGCCAAAATGAAACTGGACCATTCTCAGGTTGCTACTCTGCTGTCTGTACACTGCCAAAGACTGTTTATGAGATGAAAAAAGCAAGACAGACAAATGGGAAACAAAAATAAAAGAATCGGGTCGGTAAATGGCAAACGATGTATTTCAAAGCTACATCTTTGCACAATAATTAATCAGACTACAGAGTGTAAAAGGAATAGTTCATATACATAAGAAAAGAAAACAGGAACAGAAAATAAATGAACAGACTCAGTTACGACTGTAGTTATATTGTGTATTGAATATACCTTTTACAGTGGTAGTGATATAATACACAATACTATGACAGAGATGTAATACACACATACGGTGTCCCTGGGAAAAAAAAACAAACTAAATTCTGTCAGATGAAGAGATGTCATTGTGAATGGTGATGGCAACTGGCAGGAATTACTTCCCATTGGCTTCTTTGCAACAACAGAGCAGAACAAGTTTCTTGTTGAGTCTGTGGCTTGACCAGCAGGTTGTGGAGGCAGTATGAGGTGCTCTCCATGATGCCAAACAGTGGCAGCACCCTCTTTTCAACATCCAACTCAGAGCCCCAGAGAGCTCCCTAGAACAAAGCTAGTTTTTGTCAGTTTGCTGCTTTCTCAGCAGACTGTAGTGAAGAATGTTGTTCCAGTCACAACAGAATAGTAAAAGATCTGCTACACTTTGCTTCCCCATTAAAGAGCTGAACTTTCCCTAAAGGAGTAGATGTAGTGTGCTCACAGTCTCCTTGGTGCATTTCTTGTCCAATCCATTGTTGAAGTGGATGCCACAGTATTTTATTTATTTTATTTTATTAAGACCCATAGAGATCGAGACCTGACCAAGAGAGGCAGCAGCAAACATGAAAGTAAACAGAAAACAGACGGATAACGATAACAACAAACATTAAAATATTAAATACAAGCAATAATATGCATAAAATACAGGAATTATTTTTACACTAACAATTTCAGAACACAGGTACTGTTCCAAGGATTTCCATTGTCGAGAGCGGAACGCTTCCAATGAAATAAATTTTGACAGTTTCAGTTCATATTGGAGGGAATTCCAAGCAGAGGAAGCAAAGTAACTGAAAGATTTTTTTTCGAGTTCGAACGTAATGAGCAGAGAGATACAAAATGCCATGTGATCATAGGGCATAATGGTGTCCAGTTCTCTAAAGAAAAGGTTTTAAATTTTGATTCTTTAGGAATAATGTAATTCCAAGGCCAATATTTAAATGTCACTTGTGTTCAGGGTAAAGTGGTTCCATTGTTTTCATGCAACCCGATCATTTATTTGAATTTTTATTTTTATTTAATTTTTTTTTTTTTGCTTTTCTGCCATGACATGTTGAAATGTGCTGTGTACAGAAGGCCTATAATGATGTAATCATCCTGATTCTCTAATAAGTAATAGTAGGTTTGTAGCATTAGTGAATATATGGAGAATCCATATATTCACTAATGAAAAACAAAATCTAAAGTATGTAGCTGTAACTGAGGGTCAATACCTTTGGAAAAATAATAAACATTTTTATATTATATACTGATATATATGTATTGTAAATGCACTAAACAATTCTGGGTTACCTTTTCAGTTCAAGTTCACCTTTAGGGCACCTTCTTCTCCATGTATTCTATCTAAGATGCTTTTACTTATCTACTCCTCAGAGCATGTTATCATTGTGCACAAGTTCCCATGAATCATGAGACACACAGGTCTGGATAACATGGAGAAGAGGGTCTCTCTCCTCATTCTTTTTATTCTCCTCCTGCCCTCTGAAATGTGCTTTTTCCCCCCCCTTTCTTTCCCTCGCTCCCTCCATCCTTCCTGCAATCTCTCTCCTTCGTTTTGGAAAGAAAATGGAGTTGCTGGCTTGATGCCACACCTGACACTCGGGCCTTAATCTGATTAATGTTTTTAATTTATATAAGTGAGTAGCGAGGGAGAATGAAGGAGGCTGCTGCCTTCACTGATGTTGGGACGTACACACACACACACACACACACACACACACACACACACACACACACACACACACACACTTGTTTGCAATCTCTATGTGACGGGTGTCATACAGGCCAAGTCGTGAAAGGGCAGAAAGTGTGTGTATGTGTGCCGAAAGAGAATGGTGAGGTGAGGTGGACAGAATGTTATAAACGGAGTGAAGGAAACAACAAATAGAACATGTGAGAGTGGGAACTATTTAATAAGGATGAAGTGAGAAAAAAGTGGAAAAGAAAACGGGAGCTTTAGAGTAGAAAGACTCGGCAGAGAGATGGTAATTAAGAGAGATGATGAGAAGGCTAGCGTGGGACAATCTAATTGGAAAATCCTGTCATTTTATTCCAAACTATTCATCATAATGAATTAAAAAAAGATCAAATTCATATGAAATTTTCCCCAAAAGATGAATAAGTCATAGCTCAGCTTCCTGAATCCAAAATGGAAGCCTAAAACCAATGTATTTAGTGTGGCTGAGGATTGTTTCATTATGTCCCATAAACAGTTTTATACAGGTGGAATTCAGAAAGTCTTCCACCAAAACATCCTACAGACAGGTGCTGGAGGTTTCACATTTTTTCAAAACTGGCTGCATTTTGTTGAAAGGATACCTTTGACTACTCAGGCAAGATACTGGTTAAATACTAAAATATTGAAGTTCAGCCAAAACCACAATCTTCAATTTCAACTAAAACTGTTCAAATTAAGTTCAGCAACATGTGGGATGCAAGTCTCTTAGTGTACTGTGGGAAATTCACACTCCAAGAATGTATGCAACTGTCCTTGGTGGGGGATTGATACATTTATGTGGTGTCACAATGTTGTAAAGGATAAGGTGCTCTCGATAAGCCAAAGACGTCCTTGGGTTAAATGCCACCAGCATGACATACTGTCAGTTGATTGATGAGGTCAATAGACTTGTTAGTGTCCCAAGTTGGACAGTTTTAGACATCTGAAAATTGCAGCTAATTTGTTAAAAGATTATATTTATCAAAAGCAAAGCTGTCAGGGGTAAGAAAGATTGTATTTAATCGTGGTGTTGTCATCCGCTGATTGCAGATAGGAGTCCAAGTTCTCCGTTCGGATGTCAGTTCATTCAAGCTGGGTGGTGGAAGCTGAACCCTAGGTGCTGGTTTACATTCATTTGGGCTAACTTAGCGTATAAACACAGCCAGAAACTAAAGCAAAACACTTCAGCAAGGAGGGTCATTATTTACTGCCTCTGCAAACATGTTTCCTTCTATCAACCAGATGCCAACTTTCTTGCGTTGGTGGTTCTTTTCCTCCTGTTTTGAGGTTAGCTGTCAGATTGGCTCATATTAGATAAGACGTGCCCTCTTGACTTTTGGCCTACTTGTTTGACTTTGTTAAAACCATGAAAGGTTTGACTTCTAAGATCAAATACTGTAGAACACACTGTTTTCATCTTAGAATACACCTTTTTTCAGAAAGACTGATGGAAGAACCCCAAAGAGAGACTTTAATGTAATGAGTCAGAGAAGACTGTGAAGGAGCAGCTAGCCTGGAGGTTTTATCGCACTTTTATTATGTTTCATTGTGAAAACATGTTTGACAAAGAAAGTTAGATAGATATTTATGTCTTTTGTAGGATCGTCTTTCTCTGCCCTCATTCTCTTTGTCCCTGCATGTCTGCTTGTGTTTGTTCCTCGCACATCTTCACCTTTTCTCCTCTGGCATTGTCTTGTTTCTAACCTCTTGCCTTATTCTGTATAACAAGACAACAAACACATTTCTGCTTGTGTCTCTGCAGCATATACCCTCAAACATTTTATGTCACCCTTTCCAAAGCTCGAGGACAGCAAATCTCATGTCAGAGTCTCTCCATACCCAATTTTTCTGCTGCCTTTCCTGCAGTCCACAGATTTTAAAGTAAACTGAATCTGTTTACAGTTCGAATGCATGTAAATTCAATTCCTCCTCCCCACACATCTAACAATCCAGATGTAAGGAAGGCCATACAAGTAGCAGAAACTGCTCCAGCGCCATAGTACAACTGTTTGAACTCCAAATGGTGATATCATCTTATCACACGAGGCCTCTTAAATAATGTGCAGGACTTAGGTTAAGTTTTCCTCTTAGAACTAAACCATGTTACACAGAGAAGACAAGGACTATTGTTAGGTGCAATCACCAGTAGAGGAAATATATGTCCAAAGCACATGTGGTATTGTATCTGATGTGCTGATTCATGCACCTCAAATTAGTTGACAGTGGAGAGATGCTTATTTTGCCAGTTTCATTCATTAAAGTTGTGGCTACAGAATATCACGGTGACCAAGGCAGGTAGCAAAAAAGCTGCCTCCTTAATCAATGTCCATGTTGGAAATTAATTGGAATCTCATCAACATGTTAGAACTGTAACTTTTCCATGACACAAACCTTGAGATTGCTGTTTATTTCAGTTGCCTGAAAATGCTCCTCTCGCTTATGAAACCTTTAATAGAGGTTTTCCATTCCTGGCTCTCAAGAAACTACTGGGGTGGACTTTGCAATGTTTTTTACTGGTCAAGCCTCAGGGAAAGAGAAACAGAATTTTGCAGAAAAAAATGTTAAATGTCTTCTGGTAAAAGGTGCATCTGGGAAACTGTCAGGAAATTATTGTTGCTCAGAAACAGACATTCAAAAATCACGTGTCTAAAAAAACTGCTGTTATCCAATAAAGATTTTAATTTATTTACAAAGCTAACTTAGAAAGTGTACAAAGAAAATGGTCTCTTAAGCATTTAGTTAAAAAAAAAAAGGAGTAATAAAGATGTCAATGAGCCAGAATGAATTTCTTGTATGAGCTTGTCCATGTTTGCTGAGCTCAGACTGCTCCTTGTAGAAAGATTTACCTATCATGTAGTGAGCTCAGCTGGGTATATTTATGGCATTCATTTAGTATATAGAACTATTATATAATGCTGTGGATTTTTCTGACACAACATCATAATTCTGTGAAGCTTTATATAACATTACAGCTGAAAGAGAAGCTGACGACCAGAGATACTGTACACTGATTTTCTGAACAATAGCAGTGACATCTAAAATAATGCAAGATAGAAAATAAAGGTTGCAATTGGAGATATAAGAGCGTGGGTAAGAAAAGCAAGAATTATTTCCTGAGTGTATCCCTCGGTTTCCGCTGTTAGTTATGTTTCATCTCCCTGTTTTCATGCTGCAGCTGTTTCCATCCTCCAGCCCTTTTTTTCCCCCTCTTCTTCCACCAAACCCCCTTCAACTTAGATTCTCTCAAAAAAGCACTTTCAGTATACACCCTCAAACAGCACTTTCAGTTGGTTGGAGTTTGAATTGAGCAGCAGAGAGCCAGCAACACGCATCTGAAATAACAATGAGAGGCACTTGTAAGCATACACAACCAGTTCAGATACACTTGTGTGGCTGTCAGGGCAAGTTAGCACATACGCACACAAATTTGCAATGCAGCACAACAAATATCCACCTTTAAAAGTTACTTTGTCTCATACAGCTTGATTAATTTCCATCATATTCTTGGAGCAAGTCAATTTGCTTTGAAATACAGCTAAATCACCATCCATTTCACATAGTTTTATGTTCCCAAAAAGAGTTCCCAAGGCTCCAGACTACAATAAAAGGCTTGGATGTGTTTTGCTGTGAAGGCTGCGAGGGGTTTAACGCCATTGTTTCCTTTGTCTCGTTTGCTCTGCCTCTCAGAATAATCAAAAACTTTGTGTTGTTGCTGGCTGTGGAGAAATGGCTGGAATACATGTGCGCAGCGTCTTGCCTCCCTCTGTTCTAGCTTCACGCTAATGGCAAGGTCCGCTGCCTCGTTTCTGTCTTTTGCCTCTTCCCATCATTCACACTGCTTTAAATCAAAGTGATAAGCTTTGTGTTTCTGTTTCTTGTGTGCTGAGCTATGAGATATTGTTTGTGCATCCTCCGAGGGCTCTGCAACGATGTTTCCTCTCCTACCCTACTCTTTTCTCTATGCGTCTGTCTCATGCTTCTCTCCTGCTCTTGACTTCCAGCTGATGCCGTTATGTATGCTATGGGGAGTCTCTTCCGCATTGTTGTGCTTCTGCCTCTTCTTCGTAAATATTTTGGCCTTTGAGCTGAGAGCAAGATACCCAGGGGTGAGCAGATGAGGAGGAAGACGAAGATGCACAGTGGCTTGGGGATAGAGTGAATGGAAGAAAAAAAGACAGAGGGAGGAAATACTCAGCCTTATGTTGTAGAGTTACTGAAATTAGAGGAAGGAGTTGAAAAGGGAAACTGGAATAAGCCTTCTTCCTCTCCTATTTTATAAGGTTTCCAGTGAATCACTGTGTTGGGTTGCAGCAGGAGTGATTGATGTTGAGGCTGTGAAGCGTACAGTGTAGTTCAGTGTATTCTCATATTATGGTGTGTTGCAGCAGAAGTCTGGGACTTTGTAGTGGAACGTGGGATGAGTTTGCGTCTGAACTAATCTTAACTCAACAGCTCCATGGTTGTTGTCCTACATGTTATGAACTAAATATCTTCAGCATGCAGAGATGCTCACAATAACACCATAATCAAGCTGAAGTTTGCTTATAATTAGCCAAGTACAGCTAAGCCTGAGGATTTTCAGTTATTTCATCAAATTAGAATTCTTGGCACTATAGCAGAAAATTTATAAGGTTTGTGCAGTTCATCCTCAGGGGATCATGATCATCTGTATCAATTTTTATGGTAGTCTGAGCAATAGTTCTTGGTATATTTCTGTCAGCAGAAAAGCAAAGCTTATCAATATCCAATATCCTCATAGCCATACGTGACCAGAAAAAAAACGTTTCCAGCTATGCTAGCAGCTCTTTGACGCTGTACTTTGGTAAAGCTGTGCTTAGAGCTAAAGTCTAGCATCAGCATGCTGATCGGAGAATCTTCAGACAGCTACAGAGCAACCTGCAAGGAGAAAATCAATGAAGGCAGCCAACGGCAATTGTAGCCTTGTGGGTTATGTATGTTTGAGATTGTAGCTCGCAGATATATATATTTTAAAATGCATTAAAGATTGAACCAAAAAAAAAAAAAACATTTTATTTGGAAAGATCAGTGTTTTTCATGTGTTTATGTATTTTTATTGATTTATTTTTATTATTCAAGGCATTCCATTAGGCAAAAACGGGGTCCAACCCAACACAAGCAAATTGTACCAAAAATAAATAAATAGATAAAAAATTGCTCAATTGCTTGTTGTTCATGTCCTGACCTTGTCGTTGGGTAATTAGCAAGAAGCACAAACTGGATTTTAGATGACTTGTAAAACTAATGACATCCCCACTAGTCTTATATACAGGTTTTTTGGTAGCCATACATGAAAATGCCATATCACTGCCTTCATGGTTGACTGGTGATGTTGTGTTTTGGATTCCTTTCCCTTTTCCTCCACTCTGGTTTTTCTTCATTTAATCTGGCCAAAGAGTCGTACTACAGTACTGGGCAGACATTTAAGATGTTTTCAAGTCTAATCTGGCTTTTCTGTTGTTGAGTGATCCCAGTATTTTGCATCTTGAAATAAAGCCTCTGCATTTACCTTCATGGAGGTGTGTCTTGATTGTACAGTTTGACAATGATGCACCTACTTCCTCAAGAGTCTTCTTGACTTGGCTGGATGTTGGGAAAGCTTTTCTCTTCACCAAAAATTCCGCAGCCTTCAATTGTCTTCCATGGACTTCAGGCCTTTTGTTATTTCTGAGCTCACCAACACATTCTTTCTTTCCATAAAGAGAGTTGACTTGGCCTCTTCCAAAATTAATATTTGCCTTTAATAGGTCTAGTTTGTTCTTTTAGCTTAATGATGGCTTCCTCTGCATCTTTGGATTGCATGTTGAGAGTTCCTGTCAACAGTTACTAAATGCAGATTAAACACTCTGGAGCATTTTGTGATGAAATGACAAGGAAACAGACCACACCTGGCTATCAACCTGCTGATCACTCTACTGTTCAATTTACTTTTGAACATTGAACTAAGTATACTACTACTACTACTACTACTACTCCTAGTACTACTCCTAATACTAATAATAATAATTTTGTTTGTATAGCACCTTTCAGAAGAACATTCACAAAATGCTTTGACAGGTAGAACATAATGACAAAAGAGAAATAAAAGATAACTTTACAGGAAGGTGAGTCTATAAAAGTGGGTTTTAAGAAGTGATTTAAAAGAATCTACTGATTGGGCTGGGCTTTATCTCCTCAGGCAGGTCGTTCCAAAGCTGAGGGGCCCTGATGGAGAAGGCCCGGTCACCGTTGGATTTAAGCCTCGATTTTGGAACAACTAGGAGGGACCCACCTGAGGATCTAAGACTGCGTGAGGGGACGTATGGGGTTAGCATGTAATAGCTGTAATTCCTTGACAGTTAATGCCTTATTTTTGTTAAACCTTTTGTTTTAAAGGTAGAAGTCTACACTTCAATCACATCTTGATTGTGTCATTTAAAATCCTTGTAAAGCTTCAGAGAGGCAAACACAAAAAAATAAATCACCATCCAAATACTACATAAATTCACACATATGGAAAGAGTTTGTTTTTATTTGTGCTCACACTTGATCACAACGGTCATTTCTAACATGTCACTTTCAAAACTGGGAAAAAAATGTAAAAATATTGTTATTGATTCACTTAGACAAAATGAGATAAAACTGCTGCTGCCATGATAGCTACTACTCACTGTGGTCATAATTAGTCACATTTCCAAGCATTTCATGTGTTGGAGACTGCATTGCTGTTTTCTTGCTTGACTTTTTCTGGTTTACTAAGAGTATCACGAAATGACTCTAGGCAATATACCATAAGGTCAAGCAAGACGGGGGGATGGAAGGGTTCGAATGAAATGGTTTGCTTCTCCATTTCTGTTCCATAAAGAGATTCAAGGAAATGGGAAATGACCGTCTACAGTCAAACCAACCTGTCAGCGGTCTGTGTAATGGGCTGTCCATGGGCATCAAAGAGCAGTGGATCAAGAACCATGAAAAATACATTTAAAAAGTTCATTTATGCCGCCCATCACCCTCAGTTACATGAGGCTTCAAAGCCATGGCTTTAAAAATTTTTCCTCAGAGATTCTGCCATCCAAAAGCATCTGCTGTATGACTTTAAAAACATCTTTTACATTGCAGGCTTTTGGGCAGAATCATGCAAGAGACCTTAGAACGGCCTTTGATGCAGACTCTTTGATAGTGATAGTGTCATATTGGTTGTGCTATACCAGTGTATTTCCTCCTTATGAAAAGAATTTGTCATTTTCATTGATGCATTATCAGGTGCCATGATATCGGCATCTCGCATATGAATACAAACAGAACAAGCATAGATGAAGGTGATGTTTGCACCAAGTTATTTCCGAGTAAATGAACTTCCTCTCTTCGTCATGGTTTGGCTTTAATAATTACAGATTCTGAACAATGTCTCAATGTTTGAGCCCAGATTTGTCAAAATTTCAGTCATTATTATGTATATCTCCATGCATGAGGGATCAAACCTGGTACCGTCTAATTATGGTACTGTCTCCCTAACCACCAGGCCAGTCTGATGCCTGATGCATTAAACATGGCCAGCAGGTCTAGAAATTAATATAGCAGAGCCGCTGAAAGAAAGTTTGAGCACTAATCTTTGGAATTTTTGACTCTTTTTCTCATGTCTGTAAATGTGAACACGTGCAAATGTGTGTGAGACTGTCTGGACCACTAAAGGTTATATTTACCATTTGTCTGGGTTTTGGGGGAGGCAGGGGGCAACAGCATGGACCACTAGAATTCTGATTGTGGATGATCACACACACTCACACATACACAACAAAAAAAGGTGTTTATTGGGGATTTAATCAAATGTCAGGGTGGCTGCCATCATGCTGTGAATACAGAGTGGAAGAGGCTTGGGAAGAATGGAAATGATTGGGAATGAACAGGAGAAAGAGGTGGACCAATAGGAATGAGGAGATGCATGAGGGGCTGTACAGTGGCGTAGTGGTTAGCATGTTCGCCTTGCAGCGAGAAGATCCCTGGTTCACGTCCCAGCTCGGACCTGGGATCTTTCTGCATGGAGTTTGCATGTTCTCCCTGTGCATGCGTGGGTTTTCCCCGGGTTCTCCTGCTTCCTCCCACAGTCCAAAAACATGCTGAGGTTAATTGATGATTCTAAATTGCCCGTAGGTGTGAATGTGTGAGTGATTGTTTGTCTTTGTGTGTAGCCCTGCGACAGACTGGCGACCTGTCCAGGGTGTCCCCTGCCTTCGCCCGAGTCAGCTGGGATAGGCTCCAGCCCCCCCCGCGACCCCAATGAGGATTAAGCGGTGTATAGATAATGGATAGATGGATGGATGGATGGAGATGCATGAGGTCACAGAGGCAACAGTTGGCTGCCTCCAAAACAATCAGAGTCTAGGAACCATCATCGGTTTCATGAAATTAGATTGTTAAAGGGATTTTATGTTGAAATGCTAAAGAACCAGTGACTCAGTAAATCTAGCAATTAGAAAGATAATTTAATGTCAGTTTGTAGTATGGGG
Organism: Amphiprion clarkii; assembly: GCA_027123335.1. Lineage (NCBI taxonomy): Eukaryota > Metazoa > Chordata > Actinopteri > Pomacentridae > Amphiprion > Amphiprion clarkii. The sequence goes on from CM049578.1 coordinate 8,739,015, forward strand.
AAATAACTACACTTTAAGATTGCACCAATGTATGTTTTAAATTAACATACCCATTCAACAGACCGCCTGTTATGGTATTGCTGCTATTGTAAATTGTCACTCGATTCAGCAATTGTCTTCAGCTCTGCAGATTTTTTGAGCATGTTTTATTTCAGTTGTTTTTCATGGTAAACTATATACTCCATATATCTATTGTGTTTTGTATCCGCTTTCTTCCAATTAATGTCATCCTGCTGGCCAACAGAAAAAGATATCTTTTCCCAAGTTTGTGAAGAAACACAACAACGAAACAGATGGAAGAAGACATGATTTAGATTTGTTTGGTGGCCAGGAATGCTATTCTCTGCATCTTGTGAATGTATTAGAATGCAATTTTTTGCTAACAAGTTAGCCTAAATAGCTTTCTGAGGATACAAATATGCATGTGATATGGCATATTAGTGTAGAGTTCTGTTCTCCTCTTCCAAAGTGGCTGAAAATGTAATCAATGAAATCTCTAGACAATCAAGTCAATTGAATATTTACAGGGAAATTTCCGCAATTAAGGAACATAGAATGTTGGATCAGCTCCAAGATGGAATGGTCAGTAAGAAACAAAATAAATGTGATGAGATAAATATACTACAGAAACCTCAATTATAATACTCTGCTGTGGTCAGTATTCAGTTCTCATCTGTTCTCATGACTCATGTTTCTCTGACTCCCCCAGTAATCCCATTTACTGGAGTGCACTAGCAAGCTGACTCCAGTGACATGGCTGTAATTGGTACATTTAGTATGATTAATCACCACCTAATCAGATTTGCATATTTAATGGCTTGGGGTCAACCAGTTGTGGGTGTCCGTGACATCCAAAAGTATCCAGAGATCCAGAGAAACATGCCGTGTGTTAATGATCATCAGTCTGCACAGGTCAGCTTACAGAAAAACCCACTTGAGTCTTGCCATGATGGATGTGTCAGCAAGTATATCTACTGGAGGAGACACTTTTGCAAAACTGAAACTGACCAGAAGCATAAAATCAGGGAAGCATAATGCAGATGAGTCGCTGGTGAAATTACATGAGCAAAGGCTTCGTTGGCTGTTAGTACCGCTGTTGAAGTCACTATCTACAGCAGGATAGAGACCACTAGCAAAGACATTTTTTTTATTTTGCATTTGTTTAAACTTTCATGCAACATTTTTCATCTCAAATACCATCAATTGAACAATCTGAGTGAAAACTGAGTGAATATCTTACCTATAGTTTAACGGCTTTTTCTTTAACAATCACAGCACTGACGCTACCTCGACTCAACCAGTTTATTCAAACATGACATAGCATGTCCTCCCACCATGACCTGACAATGTCCCAAGTCCCTCATAACTGTTTGGGTGGGGTTGAGGTCAGGTGACTGTGGAGGAAAGTTCATGAAAGCCAGCACTCCTTGGACTTCTTTGATCTCCAAGCCTTGAGGTGTGTTTGATCTCAGTATCAGCTCATTATCCAGTATGAATCCCTCTTCTCTAACCGGACTGTGGAGCATGCCTCCCAAGAGCAACTTCTCCTTGGTGGTGTCGATTCATGTCCAACTACAGACTTGAATCATCTCAGCACCAGTGTGGGTTTGATACATGTCTCCTGTTTCCTTACATAAACCATTCTGGTATTACTTCACTCTAATTGGGATTTATCAGAAAAAAAAGTAAGTCTTATTTACTATCAACTACTGTGAAATGTTGCTATGTCTTCGCCCACCCAAAGCGTTTGTCCTCGTTTCTCCTCCTGAGAAATGCACTACTCGTCCTCTGAGAACACTGCTCGACAAATTGCTCTTGATAGTACTTTTGCTGATTGGTGTCTTGTGTTTCTTTATTTCGTAAATGATGTATGTGTGATGAAGTAGCTGTTCTGTCTCTAAGTGGACAAAGCTTGGTGTATTGATCTTTTTATTGTGTGCTCACTGTTGGTCTGCCTGATACAACTGATCCAGTTTCCACACAATATTTTAAGGTTTTAATGCACTTCCGCCTTAGAAACCTTGTTGTTCCAATATGTTGAACTATTGCAATTTCTGTAAACCATTAATTGTCATATATTGACCCATTTTGTTAAAACTGATTTGCTATTAAAATGATATTCTGTCTCATCTGCATGGTCTGATGTTTCAAAACCACTGCTTTTTAACAATGATGTCACTTATTTGAGCTTTTCTGGGCTTTCTTATTAAGATGCCATTAACAATTCATATATCCCAGTATCTCCTTATTGATCCCATCCTGTCAAACTATGATAAAACAGCCTTTGTGTTGTACCACATCACACACACATACACATATATAGCGTTAAGCTCCAAACACGTCCTAATGCAGATCATATCTTGACAGAATTCAATTTCCCATCTGAAATTGAAACCCTTTGCAGGCCTTAATTGCTCTGAAATTGATAGCAGGAAGTGAAGTGAAAGCTGGTGCTGTGTGTACTTTTTCCTCACGGATGTGGTTGTCTTTTTTTGCTGTAATATGCACTTGATGGATATTTAAAGAAAGAGAGCGAGAGATCTAGCGACATACTCCTTTATCTGTTGAGATCACAGGCAGAAAAGCAAATGGTTTGACTGTCTGCCACAGAGGAGGAGAGGGAAAGAAGATGGAGCAGGCAAAAGCTGAAATGGATTAACTAAAAACACAATGTCACAGAGCTGAAGTGCAAACAGATGTTAAAGCAAAAGTCCCGTTTTTCCTCGTGACTTACCTGTACAGGAGAGTGCAGCTGTACATGGAAATCAAAGTCACAAAACCTCTACAGTGTAATGACTCCAAAATAATACATGCTAGGATGATATCAAAAAAGTTTAATTTTCCTGTTTGGTGATATTAAAGATAATTCCATAGCTATGGTTGGATTGCAATAGTTTCTAAAGGGTTAATTTTCAGCGTGTCCACCACAGCACATCCCAAGGACACCTCCACTCAAACCCTCTAATTAAGTGCAGTAATTTGTTTCCTATCCAGTCTTAAAATCTTCATTTAGTTAATGAAAATGAGTGAGGATAAATGTGCCAGCGAGGTGAGAAAACTATACTTGTTTCCAATACAAATCAGCTTGCTTCAACAATTCGCTTTGAATAAAGTGTTATTTGATTTCCTCTGTGGTGATGTTTTCAGCAATCTTCTACCTTGTTAAGAGACAATTTAAGAAATTTGAGGAGTGACATCAGGAACAAGTAGAGTTTTGTAGTGAATTAGTCTAATGTTTATCTTATTGTTTATCTGATTCCACAAACGGGTGCACGCAGCGCATTTTATACACAAAAGCAACACAAATAATTATGGAATTAATGGAAAATCCTTTACATCATGTAAAAAGTAGTTGCATCCCATGGAGATTGTTGTTTTTTTGTGTATTTAATCAAGAAAAGATTTGATCCTGTTTAATAAAGTATCCACAGATACGGTACTTGAAAACAACCACAAGGAGATGAATTGCTGCTTTAAGCAAATGAGTCTAAGTATCCCAGCATCCTTTTCACAAGTGACAGAAAAATGGAGCATAAGATGGACAGATGGCCTCATGCATTGTCAGCAGTAATGCAGGTGTTGCACTGAATCATCGTAGTGAAAAGTTAAGCTGAAAGGCAAGGCTCTTGATTTACCAGTTGGTGTTTGTTTTGACCCTCAACCACTAGCTCTGGGTAGTGACTGAAAGAATGAGATCATGGATGCCAGCAGCCAAAATAGGAGCTTGGACATCCAGAAGGACATTCAAAGGACCCAACTTTGAACTCAAGTTCAAGCATCTAATTAGGTTGTGTCATGGGTAATGTCTTTTAGAGGTTTTCTGGATACAGTCAACTGAGCAGAGAACTTCGATACACCCGGAACTCACTAGAGGGAATTAAAAATCTCATCTTACCTGGAAGCACCTTGAGATCCAACAGGAGCTAGAAAGTGTTGGTGGGAGAGGAGTGTCAGGAAAGACCTGCCTAGCCTCACAGTATATTCAAGCATTCTTAGATGATGCTTAATTCATAGTTTAATCAATGAGTGTAAGCTGTCCAGTCTCTGAGACTTTGATCTACCATAAAGCCATGCAAATCAATATCTCTTTTTAAAAACAATTATTTTATTTAATGAAATGAATACATACAATTTAAGAAGGGGGGTCATTGTTGCCCACAATCATCGAGAAAAATAACATAACTCTCTAGCTACACTATACTTTTTTGGCCTCCATTAGCACATTGTTTTTGTTAAACTGATCAACTACTTTTAAAAACACTAAAAACAGATAAAACATGTTTTGTGTTAGATTTGTCCGGTAGACAGGGAAACTATTCCAAATAAAGGTAGATATTGTGATAAAATACTGTATATATTTAACTTAATTTTATTTTTTTGAATTATGATCTGCATTTTAGCTGCATTAAAAAAGCATTTATGAAATGCTTAAAAAACATTTCAAGACAGCAGAGAAATTAGTTGCAGACAATGAAACAGTTTAAGTAAAGAACGAAAAGAAAGAGAGGAAATAATTGCCCACAAAGGGCATTTTAGATAGACTCAAAACAAATTATAAAATGATTAACCTTCTGATTCCTGTAAAGTATTAACAATTGTCAAAAACATACTTTCAAATTTGACATATGACATATTGTGCAACATAGCTTAGACAGTTTTTAGGATTAAAAGGGCAGATGTGAATGGAAATGAACTAAAAGATAAGTATTCAACAGATGTGGCAACATAAATAGAATGTATTGCTGTAGATTATTGCAAAGCCTAAGGTTTAAAGTATAATTAAATCAGAAAAAAGAAGTGGCAGGAAGCGTGGGATACAGCAGGTGAGGCTGAATGCTATTATCACATTCAAAGAAAAGAAGGAGAAATGAGAGAAAGTAATAGAATTGGAAAGGAGGAGGACATTTTATCAGGAAATGATGAGATTTTCTCACGTTGCTTTGAACAATACGCTGAAAATAAAGGCTGGAAGATGTGAGCATTGTGAGCTCCAGGGAATGGTGGAACATGCGCTATCACACTGTCTTAGATAGCAGCGAGATAGACGGAAAAAAGAGAAAACTACATGACACCTGGTTTGAAAGAAATGTTGCAGAGGTGTTAGGAGATTAAGGGTACAGAGCTAATTTTAGAGACTACTGGACCTAGTAGGAAAATTTAATCAAACAATATACTAACCTGTCTGATCCGTGCTACAGTCCGGAAGGTGGTGGTCCAGTTTGAGTGCCATTCCAAACTGACTGATAGTAAGTGGGAGTATGTTATAAAGTTGCTTTAATGCAGCCTGACTGACTACACTCCTTAAAATGTAGTGCACTGTTTTTGTTTGTTTGAAATGGAGAAACCTTCACATTCTTGCAAACATGACGTGTGCAGTTATTGCAAAGGGACTGATAAAGTCACAGATGGAATACAATGGCATTTGTGAAAATGTAGACATATCTGAAGGAGGAACCTGGTGTTTTAATCAGTGTAAAAAGCCAGGAAACAGCTTCAACTCTGGAGCCAAGTAGTTCCAGTGTTTGTAGCCTCAAGGTCGTTTTCTTGTGTCTAACACAGGAAATAAAGACAGGACAAAGATTTTCTCAAACTAGCATAATAAATGTAAAGCTACAAACAGAGTTTAAAGATACAAAACAAATAAAACAGCCGAGTAAACATGCATGATAAATGACAAGAAAAAAAAGAATGGAGAAAGGAAAGAGACTTTTAGAAAAGGTTTTACAGTCTATCTCGTAAATTTCTGAATGAAGCTGGAACAGAATAGACTAGGAAGGACAACATACTAATGAAAATTCCTGTGTCTGCAGGAGAAAGGCTAGGGTGTGGGAGTGGATTGCTTTTGTTTTCTAATTTAAAATATTCCCACACTGCATATATTTTAGCCATGTCCTGACACAAATTCCGCTCTACCTCCTCACCCCAGTCTGGTAGGTGGTGACAGTGCACCAGTGTTTGCTAACCAACAATCAAATATAAAGAAGAGGAAAAATGATTGTCCCCTCCCTTTACGACACTTGTGGCAGTGGACATAAACAGAGAATTGAGCTAAAGTTCATGCTGATACAGACCGGTTAAAAGAAATGTCTTGATCAGCCTCAGTCCCGTCATTGAGATCAGATTGTGACATCCCTCCTACTTATGCCTTAATAAGTGTGACTCCATATGGAAATATATCCAATTTGTAGTGGGACAGTGGAGGAGTTGGAATGGAAACAAGCCTTTTTCCAATGGAGAACTGCCTGACAACATGTGGTACCACTTTTCATAAAATTATTTGAAGCACTATAAACTGGAAATCCATGATTTTTTTTTTTTTTGCTTTTACCTCAGAAACAGTGTTAAATAGCTGTGGTTCCACCCTTCATACCTGCTCCACGATTAATCTGTGCCTCTGACTGGCACCATACTCTACATATTTAAAAGTCATATTAGTGCCAATCACAGCAAAACAAACAAACAAAAAACAAACAAAAAAAACAATCAGTCTCTTAGGAGGGAGAAATAAAGGTTTTATGGTTGGTGAATGATCAGAGTAGACAGAAACATGAACATTTTTTTTGATCAAATTGGTACCATCATATATTTGGTCTGCATTATTCTATCAAAGCAGGGTTGAACCATTGAAGCCTGCAAATTTCAGGACTCCATAATTTCTCAAGTTACTGCACTTCAAACATTGCTTTACAGATGCTAAGAAAAGGTGTGAAAAATCAACAAGACTCCACCACATTAAAGATTTTTTTTAAGTCAAAAACTAATGTTATCTATAACCCCCAAATTCTACACAGTCAACTCAATCAATATTCAACACTTTAAAAAAGAACTGTCAAATTAAAGATGGTTAGGCATGGAGCATTAGGTGAATTTTGGTGGAATGACCCATGTATATACATACACTCAAGAATGAGTGAAGCAGTGGCAGCATATTAAGTAGAAGTGCTGCATGAGTGCAAAACTATTGTCTTGAATGTTTTATGTACTTGTGTGGCTGACACACATATACAGAGAAATGCCTATAACCACATGTAGTGTATTAACTTTGGTAACACCTGCATAGCTCTTAGACTAGAGATGTAATTAGCAAGAGAGATTAGCACATTTGTGAGTGTAGCACCTTTAAGACACCTGCGATTGCAGCGTCTACCTGAGTCATCTGTTCAATGGAAGCCTAAATTAGTTTTCAAGGCTGTTTTATGGTGAGATTTTACCATTCAGCTGCAAACATTTTGTAGCTGTTTGCCTTCATGTTAAATTCTCATTCTTCATCCATCACTCAGACATCCATAAAGACGACACCCATTCAGCTCCATCTGCTTTATAACAGAGTAGCTCAGCAACCAACAATGGGAAAAGTGTGTGCTTTCCAAATCCCCAGTCAGCCTCTTTATGTGCAAAACAAGCATACATATTCGGCAAAACCCACCTGGATAGATCAGTGACCTTTTACTTTTCAGTTATTATAATCTCGCTGCAGAAATCATGCTTCACAGAGTGCCGTATGCTGTGGTTTTTGTGTAACTGGGTTGGAGTATCGCCAGTACTAGTAATGGATTACCCATTTATGCACAGTTCTGCATGTGCCCTGTGGGTTTTCCCAGTAAAGATCTCTGTTTAACAAGACAACGGTGTTTAATAAGGGGTGAGGGGCTGGATGTTATCCTATTGTGTGTCACCCTCAGGCTTTGCTATGGGGGTTTCAAAATGCTGAAGAGAGTAGCATCAAACTGAAAAAAAAACCTGTATCTCCAGAAAAGTCTCTTTTTCCCCCCTCACATGGGTTCAAGATCCCATTCCCTCCTTCCTGTTGTATAATTTAATACACAAGACTTATTTAATCTTATCAATATTTGCTTGCTCTCAGGGTCATGGAGCATTATCTCCTCTTTGGGAACAGTAATAAGGTAGATGTTATATTAAAGAAGGGCATTTTAAAGCTGTGGAGACTATACAGTCATCATGCAAAATAGTGCCCTGGGCTCCTCAATATGTAATGCTCTAATTTTCTCAGCAGTTAAGCAGAAATTAATGCTGCTGATTCGGAAAGGTGATGTTTACGTCCTTGTGTGATTGTGTGAGTGCTATGTGGCATCTGCACATTGAGATAGTGTGTGTGTGTGTGTGTGTGTGTGTGTGTGTGTGTGTGTGTGTGTGTGTGTGTGTGTGTGTGTGTGTGTGTGTGTGTGTGTGTGTGTGTGTGTGTCAGCCAATTGAGTTCTAGCTGCTTTACAATGCTGATATCCACCTGAGTAATGACTTTCTTAATGTATGTTTAAGCCACAGGTTTCCAACAAATTATCCACAGTAGGCACAAACACACACAATGGTTAAACAAGTCAGCAGCTGAATAGCAACAAATCAGCTTTTTTTTTTTTTTTTTTTTTTACTATGCCGAGCATTATAGGAGCTGCTTATAATTCCAAAATACCTCATAGACCAAAAAAAAGTAAAAAAAAATGCAAAACAAGAAAATGCTTTGCACCAGCTTTCTCTACTGAAAGTTGGTGAATTTTAATTTCATTATTGTGCTTTATTAAAGGTGATGAGAACACGACATGGCATGTAGAAGTGTTCAGCTTTGTAAATGTCAGTGAGTGAGTCAAAAGGATGCTTCACAAGCAATGTTTGCTGTCAAGCCAAAGAACAGAAACAGTTTGATAAAATCGGTCGACAAAGTCGATATTGCTGCATCGTGCCCGGTGCTTCATGTACTTTGCCAATCCTACAATTTGCATGTCAGTTTGGATTTATTTTGTATGAATCAAATAACAAATTGAGTCTGTACACATGATTGGAGGTGTCCTGGTTATTGTAAGATTAACTGGGACTTCAGTATAATTCAAATCTATTATTTTAATTAAACAGGTTGATATCTCATAGATCCATTAATCTATGTATATGTTCATATACAACCACGCTGCATTTTCAAATACATTTTGAAGACAGCATCATTTTGTCGCCTCTGATGTGGTTTGAAAGGCAGCCAGTTCGCAAAAAGAGACAAAATCTGCATCAGACGGTTGGAGGGGTGATTTGTGGCATAAACCATTTAACAGACTTTCACCCAGAAGACCAAAGTTCAAGACATAACATGGACAGCAGACAGAATTGTTACATTTCATGTTGTTGTGTTCATTCACTTTATGTTTAGTTTTAGACACAAAAACTACATGGTTAGGGTTCGGAAAGTACCGTGCTTTATTAGACACTTTCACAAGCTAGAAGCTGGGTTAAATGACATTTTTTAGGGTTAGGAAAATGTCATAGTTTGGGTTAAAACAGGACTTTTTCACTACTTGTTTGACAAGTCCCCTCCATTTTCTGGTTTACTAGAATGACACGTCCTGCCCATCTGATATACAGTATGATTGGTCGACTGCAAAGGAATAAACTGCAATCTAATTTTTGCAGCCGCTTGCAAAACAAGCAAATTTACTTTTCCTAAGTGGAGAGAAAAGCAACATGACACATCCTACAAACTTTTTTTAAAACTTGAAATACATGGAGGACTAAAAGTGTCAAAATTAAATAAATAAATGCATCATTAGATAATTAAATGTCATTAATTAATTAAAATTGGAATTAAATACATAAATGCGTTATTAAATATGTCATTAATTCATTAAAATAGCAATTCATTTTAGGTAAAAAAAAAATATTATTTCACAAATTAATTAATTACTTCATGGTCCTTGTGTTGCAGGGGATCATGAATTTATTTTATCTGTCAACCTCGCCCGTCAAAGTCGGTGGGCGGATCCTAACACCTGATTGGTTACCCTGCACATCAAGTCAAGGCAAATCGATTCCAGGTAATGGATTGATGCAGCGCTTGTGAACACATTCCGATACACTGGGTGGCGCTGTTCACTTCTACGTTGGTTTGGATTAAACAAAACTTTATTGGCAACCGCTAAAGACTCGGTCCTCTACCCCAAATGTTGATACAGTGCGGTGCAAGACAACATTTCCTTTCGCGTTTCCTTTAGCACCTACTCGGCGCGGTACGGCTCGCCACTACTGTACTGGACTCGGCTCGTCTCGGTTTAGTTGTTTTTCCATCCCATTGAGTTCCACCTCATCGTGGGTGGAGTCGTCATAGCACGGCGGACCGAAGGTCCTTTACCGTCATTTGTGTGCGACACAAATGCAACACAACAATGGACATGGAGGCGATAGTACACCTGCTGCTCGGTCTGTGGCTTTCTGTCAGATTCAAAGTAATAGAAGAGTCGGAGAAAGCTGAGAGCGGCGAGTGGAAACACTCAGGAGACACACAGGAGAGTTTGGGAGGCGATGCAGCAGTATCAAGCCGAAGACAAGAGGACATGAACTACGATATGAGGGTAAGCTAATGCTAGTTCGCTAGCTATCGTATATTAGTCCGATGAGCGACCCTGTAATGGCTGCAGTTTATCGCTATTAGGTATTAAAATATGTAAGTTAGGTAAAGTTGGCAAGATATTCACAGATTCGGACTCCTGGCATCAATAACTCATGAGATATACGTTGTAAAATCATAAACAATACCTCTTTCCCGTCGTTGTAAGCTAGACAATGTGTTACAAGGCCAGTTTTAGCAAACTCGCTGTCTTTCAAGCTACAGAAATACCATTGATGTCTATGAGCAGCTGGCTGTGCAACGAGTGAACAGGGACCGTCTGCAAATAGCAAAACCGCTGCAACAGCGAAGAGAGACAAATATTCAATTACTTAACTTTTATACACCGTAGTGTCACCAAATTTACTGCAGCCATCAGTTGTCTCCTGCTGGTCATACTACAACTCTTGGTTTGACACTAAATACAAAATCTGAATGTTCAGGGATTTTTATTATTTTATTAGTCATAAAATTCAATAACTTCACTCTTGTTTACTGTAGTGTCACCAAAATCACTGGAGCCTTCAATTGTCTCCTGCTGGTCATACTACAACTTTTGGTTTGATACGAAATACAAAATCAGAATTTTAAGGAATTTTCATTGTTTTAGTATTGTTTTATTAATAATAAAACTCAATAACTTCACTCTTATATACTGTAGTGTCACCAAAATTATTGGAGCCATCAGTTGGCTCCTGATTGTCATACTAGAACTCTTGGTTTGACACTAAATTAAAAAAAATCTGAATTTTAAGGAATTTTTATTATTTTATTATTATTTTATTAGTCATAAAATTCAACAACTTCACTCTTATTTACTGCAGAAAGATTACACTCTGTCTAACTATCAGTTGGCTCCTGTTGATCAAGCTACAACTCTTGGTTTGATATTTAACTATTTTTCACGATTTTAAGGATTTTTTTTTGATTAGTATTGAAATTGTTGTTATATATCGCAAATATTTTTTGTTGTAACAGATAAAAGTGCTCATCTGTTTTTTTGGTAGATTGTGGAACATTAATAACCAAAAGTAACTGAATTTTATTTTATTTGGGTTATTTATTGCCATGTGAAGTTGTGCACACTATTTAGTGTGCATGCTTGTGTGTGAAGTTCAAGGATTATGAGTAAATTGGCTTTGATGGCTCTTCTCTTGATGTATGTGGTGCTATATTTTTAGATCCACAGTGCACCTGTTTGTCCAAATACATGATACTGAATAGTAATGGAACTTGGAATCCTCACCAAAAAGAGGATCAGATAACACCAATATACCAAACTAAACTGTTGAGCCTGTCTCTTCAAGTACTGACGATTGGGAAGAAAGACAATAAGATGCCTTCTTACAAGCCTGCAGCATTAACTGATTCATTTAAACCATAATGTTAAATAGCTAATAATATTTTCCAAGTTAAGGACTGTACGGACAATACTTGGAAGAAAAAACCTGAAGGTATGATCAGTAGGACCTTTTGATGGTTGGATGGAGTTTATTTTTCTGCAGTGTTTAAGAGTAAAGTGATTGAATTTTATTTACAACAAAAATTCCTTAAAATTCAGATTTTTTAATTTAATATCAAACCAAGGGTTGTAGTATGACAATCAGGAGCCAACTGATGGCTCCAGTGAATTTCATGACACTACAGTACATAACAGTGAAGTTATTGAATTGTATTACTAATAAAAATAATAATGAAATAATAAAATTCATTAAAATTATGAAAAAATGTTTTTATATCAAACCAAGAGTTGTAGTATGACCAGTAGGAGTCAATTGATGGCTCCAGTGATTTTGGTGACACTACAGTAAACGAGTGAAGTTATTGAATTTTATGACTAATAAAATAATAATAAAAATTCCTTAAAATTCAGATTTTGTATTTAGTGTCAAACCAAGAGTTGTAGTATGACCAGCAGGAGACAATTGTTTGCTGCAGTAAATTTGGTGACACTACAGTGTATAAAAGTTAAGTAATTGAATATTTGTGTAGTGTCTCTCTTCGCTGTTGCAGCGGTTTTGCTATTTGCAGACGGTCCCTGTTCACTCGTTGCACAGCCAGCTGCTCATAGACATCAATGTTATTTCTGTAGCTTGAAAGACAGCAAGTTTTGATAAAACTGGCCTTGTAGCACATTGTCTAGCTTACAACGATGGGAAAGAGGCATTGTTTATGATTTTACAATGTATATCTCATGAGTTATTGATGCCGGAAGTCCGGATCTGTGAATATCTTGCCAACTTTACCTAACTCAAGTGTGGAGCCAAACGACAAGAAGATTCTCAGAGGGCAGAGCCAGAGAGCAGTGATTGGTCAGACCATAGATATGTATAGAAGACAGCACGCTAGCGGATCTAGTCTTCGATATATGTCTATGGTCGGAACGTCTGGTAGCATCTCTGGCTGCTGTTGACCTTGTTTTTGGAGTAAAACACGGTAAGAAGATAAATGCTTCTAACCTGTACCATTATTTTGTTGTACGTTAAGTCAGCGACTTGTGAAGAGTTGTGTTTTGTCGTGTTTGAGCAGTTGGTCCAGACGCATTAGCTAGCGGGCTAATTAACATGGGGCTAACTTACTGCTGAACACCTGTGTTAGTTGCTGCAGCAGTTGTCCGTCATTATTAGAAGGAACTTCTCAACCTGTATTTCTCTGCTGTGTATTTTAGCTTGTAAAAAAGTTATTTTTCTTTAAGGTTAACTGAAACTCGTTCAGCTGCACTGAAGTTTAACATTTAGCTGGTTTGAATTAAACCGCGCTAAACTTAACATTCCGCAACATTACCTCTCTGAATCTCCATAATTTCATTAAATTCCTTCTCTCTTCCGCTGCTCAAGTTCAATCCAGTATATAAAGTGACTTTAATAGTGAATAAACTAACAACCAGCCATTGTATTTATTTATTATTGCATGCATTAGCAGTAAAACATGAGTTGAAACATCCTACTTTTGGATCTAGAACTGCACAAGCCGTTCATTTTCAATCATCTGACCAGTTAAACTCCCCTTTTTATGTGAGGTTGAAGCAGAAAGTCTGAGTTAACAAAGAAAGTTGTTTATAATTTGAGATACCTGTTATCTCTGACTGAGGCTTTAGTTTCTGTTGAGCTGATTTACACGTAGAAACTTTGTTCAGGAAGATTTCTCAGTAGCTCAGAGGACAGGCTGCTTTTTACACAACCTTGTAAGAGAATGTCTGTCAGTGCTTTCAGCAGAATTTAGAAACACAACACTTCCTAAACAGATATTTTGAGGCTGTGAGGTTGAACGTTTGAGAGTATATCAGTATGTTTGTTAGTGGTCTTTCTGTTTCTAGGTGGAAGCTGAATTAGTGAGGATGACTCCTGCTCCTGTCATCTCTAAGCTCCTCACACATCTTTACCTGCACATGAGGAAAATCACTCCTGTAGAATGCAGTTATGTTTGTCATTATTATAAAACGGTGTTGCCTGGTGACCTGTCAGAAACCCATCATACAGAGTCAGCCAAAAATAATGTTTACACACATCATCAAAAGAAAAACTTGCATAAATATTCAATAAATATTCAGACATCATGAGATTAATAAAAGTTATCTTTGGCCTCTACAATTACAAGAGGTGCTCAAAGTGGTGCCACAGGCTTCCAGACATTTCTGTTGTGTTGTAGACGTCACTTGTTGATGCTCCATTCATGAGGGTAGCGCCATCTGTTGGGAAAACATCGTACAACAGGACACAGAGTTATCGTGATTTGATAAAACTTAGAAAGAGGTATCTATATGTGTAGAAGTACTTATACAAATGAAATATTTATAAAAGTTTTTCTTTTCCTGATGTGTACATTATTTTGGCTGACTCTGAACTTAATGAGAACAAAACTGTCATTTAATTGTTGCTTTGAAAGCTTCTTTAGTGAAAACCAGCTGGTGTTTTGCTTTGAAACAAACTGCTGTTGAGGTCTGTGTTTTTAGGTTTAACCCCACAGTTTCTGAATGAACTGATAATTTTTGTTTTTTTCCTGATTAATGTGGACATTATAATTGATGGTAACATTTACTGATCATATAATCAGCATGACAATATAACAGTAGAACATTCTGACCACCTGACTGAGACTGTGTTGGTCCCTTTATGCTGCTAAAACTCCTCTGACCCAGTGGTTCATCAGAACCTCTGGGGATGTCCTGTGGATTCTGTGGATCCTGTGGGTTGCAGGGTGGGTCCTACCTAGAGAGAAAGAAAAGCTCCATTCTCACTCCTCTCAGGATAAACTGTCATTAAAATTGACTTTAAATTGAACTTCAACATGAGATAAAAACATTTACTTTCATTACTGATGTTGTCAAGTTTTAATAAAGTTCATGCTACTTTTATAAAATGATGAAAGTGAATAAATTGTATTTCTGTGATCTGTGTTTGATTTCTGTCTTTTCTCCTGTCATCCAGATGTTCAGAGGGAGATGATGCCACATCTGGTCCATCCGATGGAAGGTCTTGAAGTTCTCTGACTGGCCTTGACTGAAGATGGTCCTCTCACTGGATTTAAGGTTCAGATGCTCAATAACAAACTCCACCAATGAGCCAACAGTGAAGCTTTAGGTTTATTAAATGTTGCTATGAAGGTATCGCTGTTTTTCCTTGTGAATGTAATGTGCTCCAACTGAAACTTGAATTAGAACTTAGAAGTAAATCCTTACAGATGAAAACTGTGATGGTGTTGGATTGTCAGGCCGTAATGTTGCAGGTCAAAGCAGCTTTTCTAGCTCAGTTCATTCTGACATTCAGCCATGAATCAACACAGCAGATGGTGATCCATGCTGTGGAAGTCTCACATCTCCTGATTTAATGGAGCTGCTTCACACTTTTTACACTATTTATTCACCAACACTGTATTTAATAAAAGTCCCATCTAGTTTTTATGAGGAATGTGATGTTTTAATTTCTCTGAATAACTGCAGTCTAATGGAACAGCTGGAGTTGTAACATCTGTCCTGATATTGATCATGAAGTATTTATCAGAATGATCAGATGAGTTTGTTTTTACTGCCAGCAACCATTCAATCTGAGATATTAAGAATAAATAAATGTGCATAATGTGGAAATGAACAGATTCGATTTGTATTTATTCCTACAGCTGCTACAGGTTCCAAAGTTCCAGAATGTGGAGGAATTTAGTCTCACAATCACAGACAATAAATATCATCTGAAAGTCAGGTTATTGTTGTTTATCAGCACAATACAAAAAGATTAATGTTAGAAAGATTCCAGTTAAGACTCTAGAATATCAAGATTTATGTAAATTTACCTCAATAATATGAATGTTCAGGTTAAGATTGCACAGTGATATTTATTATGTAAGTTTAGCTGATTAAAGTTTGACTCTGCACTACAATATTATTTATTATTTAAATTTACACCATTGTAATATTTAGGGTCAGACCCTACAGTATTGAGATTAAGAAATCAAATATTCTTTAAAATGTAAATACACTGAACTAATTTGGATATATTTAAGTGAGACGCTACAATATTGTTTGACACAAATCTATCTAAATCAAAATTTTTATCATTTTTACTCCAAACATTTACTGGACTGATTTAAATATTAAAATCACTCCTTTCTAATCCTCTGCTGTACGTTTAAACCTGAGGCCTTAAATAGAAACACACAATTGTCTGATTGAAGGAACTTCTGCAGAGTCCTGGTTCCAGAACATGATGATAGAATTATAGACAAACTTTAACAAAAGCTGCCTGAGAGTTTACAGGTTTTATGTTAGATTTCTTCAGTAATTTAATGAGATATCAGCAAAAATCAAGTGTTCATTTGATGAACTTCATTTCCAGAATTGGAGCTCATATCTTTGGCAGCTGTAAAGTTTCTGCTCCTTCAAAGTTCAAAACCCAATGAATGAATTCCTAAAACACTCTCAATGCTGGAGAGCGTTTGATGCTGAAGCAGTGATCAGTTTTTCAGTTTCTTCTCTGGAGATGCACAATGAGGGACATCTGCAGCGACTGAGGAAGAGTCTCACCACATCCTGACATGAGGAAAAAGACTTTATTGAAGACTACAATGAGAAAAACTATCAGACAGCAGACGGCTGCATTCAAGGTGAGCTCTGAACATTTGATCTGGAACAGGAATTCAATAACGGCAGCATGAGCTTCATTTCAGTCTGTAGCTGCTGAATTCATGGATGAATCATCTGGCACTAGAGAGGAAGACCATCAAACATCCACGTCAGCTGATGGAGGTCCAAGAGTCTCACCAAACAAAAAACCTACAGAATGAAGAAGTGTACATTGGAGGATTTTTAGGTGGAATGTTCTTCCAAACTGTCTTTTAGTCTACATTTAAGGATGTTTAGGATGGTATATTCTTCCAAACCAACTTCTCAGGCCTACATTTCAGGTGGAATATTCCTTTCAATCAACCTAAACTTCATGTTTTGATCATTATCAAGTGAGAAACCTCAATCCAGATTCCTCGTAATGACGTTTGAGATTTGCTGCTGTTATTTGTTTAGTCCAGACTAAACAACAAAAATCCACAACTGTAATTTGATTTCAGGACTTATTAAATGTCAAAACAATCCATGTGACTCTAAAAACTCAACAGCTTTACAAACTCTAAGATTAAACTCTCCACAAGGATCCAAAATAAGTTGGACTTCTACATGAGAGCTTTAATTATTCTTCACCTACTTACTGAAAAGTTTGGTCAATAAAAAAAGAGAAAAACTAAGATTTTCAGCTGAACTAAAGACAGACTTTGTGATTTTTCTGCTCACGTGTTGTGTTGTTCTAAACTTCCTCTTTCAAATAAATATCCTCCTAAACCCCTGGAAACCAGCGTTTGTCCTGTTTTTGTGTTGCTCCTCGGCGACCCTAGACAGCCGGGTCCTAATGTTTTTGGAGCAACACACCATACTATGACGTTTTTACAATGAGGGTTCTACTATGGAACCAGTTTGACATGTTCAGGCGTTCTTTATGTGAAAACTCAGAGATTTCAGGTATCAGAAGGTGGTTTTCAACTTTCTTTGTTAACTTTCTGCTTCAACTTTAAATTAAATTTCCTTCACTTACCCCACCCTCTGGACTTCCAGTAAGCTGTGTTCCTATTGGCTGTCCAGGTGGCTGCTTGGTGTTATCAGGAACACCTGAGCAGCTCAGTGTCTTCCTGCTTTGTTTAGCTGCAGACAAACATTTCCTCTGTTTCTCTTCACCACTGAACCGGGTTTGGCTCCGTTGCTTTAGTTTGTTCTTTAGGCGTTGGCTTGCAGCTTCCAGCAGTAAAATCGTCTTTAATGTGTTTCTTGGTATGTTTTAGGGCTTTGTACTGGATAGTTGTCTTGGTAAATGTGGTTCTTTAGCCACAGTCAGCACATGGTGCTAATGTATGCAGTGATTAGTGGATTTGCTGCAGCTGAGTTGTGTCTTTATCTTGGCTGTAGTGAGTCTTCAGAGGTTTTCGGTCAGACACATTCTGTATTCTTGTTGGTGAACCAGCGTTGGTTGTCCAGAAGGTAAGAGTTCCTGTCCTGATTCTCTGTTCTCAGAGGTTCTCTGGTAGGCTGCAGGAGACTTTAGTGTTTCGGTTGTGCTAGTTTGGTTTTTGTATGGTTTCATTTGGACGACTATCTTGAGGCCCCTCCATGTGGTTTAGTGAGGTTTTCTGGAACAGTTCTACAAAGCAACCTGCAGCAGAAGAGACTTTGAGAGTTTTTAGGACGTTCTGGAGACCAGACTTTAGAGCAACAGAAACATTTGTCAGCAGTTTGAGCAGGAGAAGGTGAGCTTCAGAGTAGAAATGAGACGGAAACCTTCTTGACCCATGTGGTGAAGTCCTGTACCAAGAGTTTGAGCAGGTTGTGAAGAGTCTGTAGTTCTTTGGTCTGAAAGCACAAGAAGAGTCGACTCATTAAAGGAGGAAACAGGAGATATTGTTGGTTCTTCTGTCACGCTGCAGTTTCCTTAGACTGAATATCAAGTTTATATTTTAAATGATTTCCCATGTGAGCCCAAGAAGACTTCAATAAACTCCCTCCATCCCCTGGACACAACATATTTTATTACAATGTTAAATTTTTTATTTTTTTTTTAATGTTTTTGAGTTTTAATCATAGTTCTAGCAGTTTTTTCTCTTTGCTTGTTTAGTTTTGTCATCTGTGTGAAAGGTGCTAAACAAATAAAGTTGAGTTGATAAACTGAATAATTGACTAACTCATGATTGTGACAACAGAAGTATTTTCATTGTGATTTAAGGGTTTGTTTCATTTTTGAGGTTGGGGTTAAAATCTTCACAGGAAAAGAAGATTAAAGAAATAAACTACATTAAAAAAATCAATTAAATCAAAGGAAAAAAGCATTTAATACAATAAAACTTAAAAAAAGAAAATTAATCATTAAATACAATTAAATGATGTTAAACTGATAAAAAAATTAATTAGATAATTAAACAGAAGATACAAGAAAGGGAATTGTGAAATTAAACAAAAAATTTAAAACAAAAATAATTAACATTAAAGATGAAATATAGATAATTAACATTTAAAAAATACAATTAAACAAGAAGAATATCAAACATTTAAAAAATACAAAACATTTAATTAGATTATTAAACCTTTAAAAAGACAAAATATTTAATTCCAAAATTAAATGTTTAATTAGAAAATTAAATCTTAAAGACAATAAAACTTTAAATAGGAATTAAACAGAAAATACAATGAAGCATTAAAAGAAAATTAAACATTAACAGGTGGGAAAACATTTAAAAAGAAAAACCTTAAAGATTTAATCAAAAAATTAAACATTGGGAAAGAAAGGGAAATTTTTCAAACAAGCCAATAAAACATTTGAAAAAACAACAATTAAACATTAAAAAGACAAAACATTTTGAAATCAAATCAGACATTAGAAAAGAATAAAAGGTGAGAAAAGAGCAAAACTAAACATTTAAGAAGAATCAAACTAAAGACAAAACATTTGAAAAGATACCAGTTAGACTTTAGAAGATAAAATTAAACAGAAGAGACAATAAAATGATCAAAAAGAGCAAAAACAGATCAAGGTCTGAAAGCGTTTTCTTGTCTGAAATGAAAACATCAAGTTGTTTCTTCAAACATTACCTCTTTCTATGTTCTTGGTTTGATTGTGGACAGATTTACTAAGAACTCATTTCAGAAAACTGCTTTCCAGATAAAGTCTACTAGTAGTTGAAGCCATGGATCAAACTAATGTTACCTTCTGATCTCCACAAACTTTACTGTTCAGTGAAGAGAATCAAAGTTTGTTGAGGATTTCTAAAAAACACACAGGTGAAGGTCTGAGAAGAACTCAGATGGATGGTCTAAATGTGAAATCAAGACTCATGGTCACAAGTTTTAAGGCTTCTGTTAACCATAAAGTTCAAACTAACAGAGAAGTACTGAGAAACTTTTAAAACTTCAGTCCTCAGACTGTCTGAAGGTTCAAACTAACAGAGAACTACTGAGAAACTTCTACGATTTCAGTCCTCAGACTGTCTGAAGGTTCAAACTAACAGAGAACTACTGAGAAACTTCTACGATTTCAGTCCTCAGACTGTCTGAAGGTTCAAACTAACAAAGAACTACTCAGGAACTTAGAAGATATCAGTCCTTGGACTGTCTGAAAGTTAAATCTACCAGAGAACTACTGTGGGACTTAGAAGAATTCAGCCCTCAGACTGTGTGAAAGCTCAGGTCCTGAGGACTTGGGAGGTGTGGAGGCTTTGAAAGTCTTGGAAGTGAGGGTTCCACCCTCCAGCACAAAGGCTGAAGTCCCACCTCCTGAGAAAAATGGTCGAGTCGAGACACGAGAAAAAAAAAGACTCGAAAACGACAAAAAATAGATGATAAATGCGCAAAAAAAAGAATATTTAGTATCTGAGCGAGTAGCTCAGGAGGATAAGAGGATGGACTACCAAGTGGAAGGTTGCCGGTTCAAGACCCACCACTGGCCTTTTTCTTTCTTTGTCTTTGTCAGGATTTTCAAAAAATTTAAGAAGGGTCTGGTCTTGAACCAGCAACCTGCAGCTCCACAGGCAAATCCTTAACTCACTGAGCTACAGATCAGATAAAAAAATATAATTTCGTCGTCCCTTTGGCATCGTAGTTGCTGTTCGTCCACATGGGTGGAGCCAAGGTGGAGTCAAGGCGGAGTCTGGGTGGAGTCAGGGCGGAGAGTAGGCGGGGAGGTGGGTGGCGGCCTCCCCCCTCTACTCCCCCACCTCCCCCACCACCCACCACACCTTCCCCCGCCTGACGAGTTTCTCGAGTCTCCACGAGTTCTTCCAGTCTCGACAGATTTTCCCGAGTTTCTTGAGTTTCCACGAGGTCGGAGGCAGAACAAGTTGTCATGAAGAGGTGTTGAAGTCTGCCAGGATGGACTGACTTTTTACAGCGATTAGAAGGAAGACCACTAGAAGAGCAGGTCTTTAACCACCATCCATAAAATCCATGGACTCGGATCCAGAGAAATGAAGGGAGGTCAACTTTTATCAACCTCCATCCAGATGTTCAACTTCATATCTTTACTTTGACATTTTTAGCACCACAAACCTTTCGTATCACACTTTATTATCATTTATTAGGACTTTAATGGAATCCACCAGCAGACTTACTTTTTGTTGAGACACTGCAGTATTTAAAACTCTTCCTTCTATTTGACCTCATGTTTATTAGTTTTAGTGGAGAAACTTATTTTAATTGTCCATTAGTCTCTTAAAAACCAAATAATGAATAGGATTAGTTAAGAGCTTTAAATTTCTTACTTTGTCATATTTTTAAAAAATACAAAAAATATAAAAATAAAGTGTCTTGAGACAATTTGACCTGTAATTGGCGTTATATAAATAAAATTGAATCAAAACTGTATGTATCTTGTAATGTTGGAGTAATTCAGCCATATATGTTGGAAAACACATTTTCTTTGTCCATTAATCTATTGATTGTTTTCTCCACTAATTCATTTCTTGTTTTGGTTTATAAAATGTCAAACCCAAATATTTTCACTTTACCGTCATAAAAACCTAAAAGATTTACATTCATGATGCAGGAATCAGGCAGTTTTTCACTTTTTATCTTAGTTTAGTCAGAAAGATAGTTGATAATGTGTGAATTGTTGCAGCTTGTGAGCCGTAAAAGGTTTTAATCTTTGGGGCCGAGTGTCAAAAAACATTTAGAAACCAACATCAACAAAACACTCAACAAAGATATGAACATCATTAAAGGGAAATCCAACTTTTGCATGACAATGTCTAATGAAAGGACATTTATTTCCAACGTAAATGTGTGATATTCATCCTCTGGAGCTTTCTCTTCACATCGTCTTCCACCTGGACTGGTTTGGTCGGGAGCATGTGCAACAAACATTTGAAAAACTGCACTTTAACATCAATGAATGACACTGAAGTTTAATCTCTACATAAATGAGACTGAGTCTGGATGTGCTGCTCTGTCATTAACTCCTAAGTTAAGGGAAAGTTCAAACAAAAGAGGACAGTTCAGATCAGACTTTAGAATGAGCTTATTCTGAACAAACATCTCAGACTTTCTGAGCTTCAGCACCTCTAGCAAGATATTTTAACAACAAGCAACTCAAGAGATCCAGAAGTTGGAGAGAGTTAGCTTTAGCTGAGCCAAAGAACATGTGGGACGCTAACCTAGCAAACATTTCAGACTTTTCTCTGTGAATTCTGAGAAATAATTTCCTATTTAATGACAGAGCTACACATCTGAACTCAGTCTCATTAAAACAGACTCTAATTCAGTGTCATCCATCCATATTAAAGTGCGCTTACCCAAAATTTTGTTGCATGAGCTCCAACAAAACCTGTCCAGGGAGAGGGCCACTTGGACAAACAGGAAGTGGAAGATTCAAAGCAGATAGAAGGGGGAAGCGGACTGTACTAAGTGTGGTCCAGTATAGAGGGGTGTTTTGTGGGTTTAGAAGGCTGATAATGATTGTTAGTGAGACATTTGGAGGGGATATTCATTTGCAGTAAATGAAAGTATTTACAGTTTTTCTCAATTGATTCTCAATTCTCAACACTATGTCAAAAAAAATGCGATTTTTCAAACATGTTGTAAAAACGTGCCATATGATGAAATAATGTAAAGGAGGCTGTGAAAAACACTCCAGAAAGGTTTTCTTTGAAAAAAAATCATCATGAATTTTGGCGTAAAAAAAACGCCTTACTATACTATGTCGAAAAAAAATGCGATTTTTCAAACATGTTGTAAAAACGTGCCATATGATGAAATAATGTAAAGGAGGCTGTGAAAAACACTCCAGAAAGGTTTTCTTTGAAAAAAAAATCATCATGAATTTTGGCGTAAAAAAAACGCCTTACTATACTATGTCGAAAAAAAATGCGATTTTTCAAACATGTTGTAAAAACGTGCCATATGATGAAATAATGTAAAGGAGGCCGTGAAAAACACTCCAGAAAGGTTTTCTTTGAAAAAAAAATCATCATGAATTTTGGCGTAAAAAAAACGCCTTACTATACTATGTCGAAAAAAAATGCGATTTTTCAAACATGTTGTAAAAACGTGCCATATGATGAAATAATGTAAAGGAGGCCGTGAAAAACACTCCAGAAAGGTTTTCTTGGAAAAAAAAATCATCATGAATTTTGGCGTAAAAAAAACGCCTTACTATACTATGTCGAAAAAAAATGCGATTTTTCAAACATGTTGTAAAAACGTGCCATATGATGAAATAATGTAAAGGAGGCCGTGAAAAACACTCCAGAAAGGTTTTCTTTGAAAAAAAAATCATCATGAATTTTGGCGTAAAAAAAACGCCTTACTATACTATGTCGAAAAAAAATGCGATTTTTCAAACATGTTGTAAAAACGTGCCATATGATGAAATAATGTAAAGGAGGCTGTGAAAAACACTCCAGAAAGGTTTTCTTTGAAAAAAAATCATCATGAATTTTGGCGTAAAAAAAACGCCTTACTATACTATGTCGAAAAAAAATGCGATTTTTCAAACATGTTGTAAAAATGTGCCATATGATGAAATAATGTAAAGGAGGCTGTGAAAAACACTCCAGAAAGGTTTTCTTTGAAAAAAAATCATCATGAATTTTGGCGTAAAAAAAACGCCTTACTATACTATGTCGAAAAAAAATGCGATTTTTCAAACATGTTGTAAAAACGTGCCATATGATGAAATAATGTAAAGGAGGCTGTGAAAAACACTCCAGAAAGGTTTTCTTTGAAAAAAAAATCATCATGAATTTTGGCGTAAAAAAAACGCCTTACTATACTATGTCGAAAAAAAATGCGATTTTTCAAACATGTTGTAAAAACGTGCCATATGATGAAATAATGTAAAGGAGGCCGTGAAAAACACTCCAGAAAGGTTTTCTTTGAAAAAAAAATCATCATGAATTTTGGCGTAAAAAAAACGCCTTACTATACTATGTCGAAAAAAAATGCGATTTTTCAAACATGTTGTAAAAACGTGCCATATGATGAAATAATGTAAAGGAGGCCGTGAAAAACACTCCAGAAAGGTTTTCTTGGAAAAAAAAATCATCATGAATTTTGGCGTAAAAAAAACGCCTTACTATACTATGTCGAAAAAAAATGCGATTTTTCAAACATGTTGTAAAAATGTGCCATATGATGAAATAATGTAAAGGAGGCTGTGAAAAACACTCCAGAAAGGTTTTCTTTGAAAAAAAAATCATCATGAATTTTGGCGCAAAAAAAACGCCTTACTATACTATGTCGAAAAAAAATGCGATTTTTCAAACATGTTGTAAAAACGTGCCATATGATGAAATAATGTAAAGGAGGCCGTGAAAAACACTCCAGAAAGGTTTTCTTTGAAAAAAAAATCATCATGAATTTTGGCGTAAAAAAAACGCCTTACTATACTATGTCGAAAAAAAATGCGATTTTTCAAACATGTTGTAAAAACGTGCCATATGATGAAATAATGTAAAGGAGGCTGTGAAAAACACTCCAGAAAGGTTTTCTTTGAAAAAAAATCATCATGAATTTTGGCGTAAAAAAAACGCCTTACTATACTATGTCGAAAAAAAATGCGATTTTTCAAACATGTTGTAAAAACGTGCCATATGATGAAATAATGTAAAGGAGGCTGTGAAAAACACTCCAGAAAGGTTTTCTTTGAAAAAAAATCATCATGAATTTTGGCGTAAAAAAAACGCCTTACTATACTATGTCGAAAAAAAATGTGATTTTTCAAACATGTTGTAAAAACGTGCCATATGATGAAATAATGTAAAGGAGGCTGTGAAAAACACTCCAGAAAGGTTTTCTTTGAAAAAAAATCATCATGAATTTTGGCGTAAAAAAAACGCCTTACTATACTATGTCGAAAAAAAATGCGATTTTTCAAACATGTTGTAAAAACGTGCCATATGATGAAATAATGTAAAGGAGGCTGTGAAAAACACTCCAGAAAGGTTTTCTTTGAAAAAAAATCATCATGAATTTTGGCGTAAAAAAAACGCCTTACTATACTATGTCGAAAAAAAAATGCGATTTTTCAAACATGTTGTAAAAACGTGCCATATGATGAAATAATGTAAAGGAGGCCGTGAAAAACACTCCAGAAAGGTTTTCTTGGAAAAAAAATCATCATGAATTTTGGCGCAAAAAAAAACGCCTTACTATACTATGTCGAAAAAAAATGCGATTTTTCAAACATGTTGTAAAAACGTGCCATATGATGAAATAATGTAAAGGAGGCCGTGAAAAACACTCCAGAAAGGTTTTCTTGGAAAAAAAAATCATCATGAATTTTGGCGTAAAAAAAAACGCCTTACTATACTATGTCGAAAAAAAATGCGATTTTTCAAACAT
This sequence comes from Amphiprion clarkii, assembly GCA_027123335.1. Lineage (NCBI taxonomy): Eukaryota > Metazoa > Chordata > Actinopteri > Pomacentridae > Amphiprion > Amphiprion clarkii. The sequence continues at coordinate 8,764,253 of CM049578.1, forward strand.
GTTGTAAAAACGTGCCATATGATGAAATAATGTAAAGGAGGCCGTGAAAAACACTCCAGAAAGGTTTTCTTGGAAAAAAAAATCATCATGAATTTTGGCGTAAAAAAAACGCCTTACTATACTATGTCGAAAAAAAAATGCGATTTTTCAAACATGTTGTAAAAACATGCCATATGATGAAATAATGTAAAGGAGGCCGTGAAAAACACTCCAGAAAGGTTTTCTTGGAAAAAAAAATCATCATGAATTTTGGCGTAAAAAAAACGCCTTACTATACTATGTCGAAAAAAAATGCGATTTTTCAAACATGTTGTAAAAACGTGCCATATGATGAAATAATGTAAAGGAGGCCGTGAAAAACACTCCAGAAAGGTTTTCTTTGAAAAAAAATCATCATGAATTTTGGCGTAAAAAAAACGCCTTACTATACTATGTCGAAAAAAAAATGCGATTTTTCAAACATGTTGTAAAAACATGCCATATGATGAAATAATGTAAAGGAGGCCGTGAAAAACACTCCAGAAAGGTTTTCTTTGAAAAAAAAATCATCATGAATTTTGGCGTAAAAAAAACGCCTTACTATACTATGTCGAAAAAAAATGCGATTTTTCAAACATGTTGTAAAAACGTGCCATATGATGAAATAATGTAAAGGAGGCTGTGAAAAACACTCCAGAAAGGTTTTCTTGGAAAAAAAATCATCATGAATTTTGGCGCAAAAAAAACGCCTTACTATACTATGTCGAAAAAAAATGCGATTTTTCAAACATGTTGTAAAAACATGCCATATGATGAAATAATGTAAAGGAGGCCGTGAAAAACACTCCAGAAAGGTTTTCTTTGAAAAAAAAATCATCATGAATTTTGGCGTAAAAAAAACGCCTTACTATACTATGTCGAAAAAAAATGCGATTTTTTCAACATGTTTTAAAAACGTGCCATATGATGAAATAATGTAAAGGAGGCCGTGAAAAACACTCCAGAAAGGTTTTCTTGGAAAAAAAAATCATCATGAATTTTGGCGTAAAAAAAACGCCTTACTATACTATGTCGAAAAAAAATGCGATTTTTCAAACATGTTGTAAAAACGTGCCATATGATGAAATAATGCAAAGGAGGCCGTGAAAAACACTCCAGAAAGGTTTTCTTGGAAAAAAAAATCATCATGAATTTTGGCGTAAAAAAAACGCCTTACTATACTATGTCGAAAAAAAATGCGATTTTTCAACATGTTGTAAAAACATGCCATATGATGAAATAATGTAAAGGAGGCCGTGAAAAACACTCCAGAAAGGTTTTCTTTGAAAAAAAAATCATCATGAATTTTGGCGCAAAAAAAACGCCTTACTATACTATGTCGAAAAAAAATGCGATTTTTCAAACATGTTTTAAAAACGTGCCATATGATGAAATAATGTAAAGGAGGCCGTGAAAAACACTCCAGAAAGGTTTTCTTGGAAAAAAAAATCATCATGAATTTTGGCGTAAAAAAAACGCCTTACTATACTATGTCGAAAAAAAATGCGATTTTTCAAACATGTTGTAAAAACGTGCCATATGATGAAATAATGTAAAGGAGGCCGTGAAAAACACTCCAGAAAGGTTTTCTTTGAAAAAAAAATCATCATGAATTTTGGCGCAAAAAAAAACGCCTTACTATACTATGTCGAAAAAAAATGCGATTTTTTCAAACATGTTGTAAAAACGTGCCATATGATGAAATAATGTAAAGGAGGCCGTGAAAAACACTCCAGAAAGGTTTTCTTGGAAAAAAAAATCATCATGAATTTTGGCGTAAAAAAAACGCCTTACTATACTATGTCGAAAAAAAATGCGATTTTTCAAACATGTTGTAAAAACGTGCCATATGATGAAATAATGTAAAGGAGGCTGTGAAAAACACTCCAGAAAGGTTTTCTTGGAAAAAAAAATCATCATGAATTTTGGCGTAAAAAAAACGCCTTACTATACTATGTCGAAAAAAAAATGCGATTTTTCAACATGTTGTAAAAACATGCCATATGATGAAATAATGTAAAGGAGGCCGTGAAAAACACTCCAGAAAGGTTTTCTTTGAAAAAAAAATCATCATGAATTTTGGAGTAAAAAAAACGCCTTACTATACTATGTCGAAAAAAAATGCGATTTTTCAAACATGTTGCAAAAACGTGCCATATGATGAAATAATGTAAAGGAGGCTGTGAACAACACTCCAGAAAGGTTTTCTTGGAAAAAAAAGTTATCATGAATTTTGGCGCAAAAAAAACGCCTTACTATACTATGTCGAAAAAAAATGTGATTTTTCAAACATGTTGTAAAAACGTGCCATATGATGAAATAATGTAAAGGAGGCTGTGAAAAACACTCCAGAAAGGTTTTCTTGGAAAAAAAATCATCATGAATTTTGGCGTAAAAAAAACGCCTTACTATACTATGTCGAAAAAAAATGCGATTTTTCAAACATGTTGTAAAAACGTGCCATATGATGAAATAATGTAAAGGAGGCCGTGAAAAACACTCCAGAAAGGTTTTCTTTGAAAAAAAAATCATCATGAATTTTGGCGTAAAAAAAACGCCTTACTATACTATGTCGAAAAAAAATGCGATTTTTCAAACATGTTGTAAAAACGTGCCATATGATGAAATAATGTAAAGGAGGCTGTGAACAACATTCCAGAAAGGTTTTCTTGGAAAAAAAAGTTATCATGAATTTTGGCGTAAAAAAAAACGCCTTACTATACTATGTCGAAAAAAAATGCGATTTTTCAAACATGGTGCAAAAACGTGCCATATGATGAAATAATGTAAAGGAGGCTGTGAACAACACTCCAGAAAGGTTTTCTTGGAAAAAAAAGTTATCATGAATTTTGGGGCAAAAAAAACGCCTTACTATACTATGTCGAAAAAAAATGCGATTTTTCAAACATGTTGTAAAAACGTGCCATATGATGAAATAATGCAAAGGAGGCCGTGAAAAACACTCCAGAAAGGTTTTCTTGGAAAAAAAAATCATCATGAATTTTGGCGTAAAAAAAACGCCTTACTATACTATGTCGAAAAAAAATGCGATTTTTCAAACATGTTGTAAAAACGTGCCATATGATGAAATAATGCAAAGGAGGCCGTGAAAAACACTCCAGAAAGGTTTTCTTTGAAAAAAAAATCATCATGAATTTTGGAGTAAAAAAAACGCCTTACTATACTATGTCGAAAAAAAATGCGATTTTTCAAACATGGTGCAAAAACGTGCCATATGATGAAATAATGTAAAGGAGGCTGTGAACAACACTCCAGAAAGGTTTTCTTGGAAAAAAAGTTATCATGAATTTTGGCGCAAAAAAAACGCCTTACTATACTATGTCGAAAAAAAATGCGATTTTTTCAACATGTTTTAAAAACGTGCGATATGATGAAATAATGTAAAGGAGGCCGTGAAAAACACTCCAGAAAGGTTTTCTTGGAAAAAAAAATCATCATGAATTTTGGCGTAAAAAAAACGCCTTACTATACTATGTCGAAAAAAAATGCGATTTTTCAAACATGTTGTAAAAACGTGCCATATGATGAAATAATGCAAAGGAGGCCGTGAAAAACACTCCAGAAAGGTTTTCTTGGAAAAAAAAATCATCATGAATTTTGGCGTAAAAAAAACGCCTTACTATACTATGTCGAAAAAAAAATGCGATTTTGCAAGCATGTTGTAAAAACATGCCATATGATGAAATAATGTAAAGGAGGCCGTGAAAAACACTCCAGAAAGGTTTTCTTGGAAAAAAAAGCTATCATGAATTTTGGCGCAAAAAAAAACGCCTTACTATACTATGTCGAAAAAAAATGCGATTTTTTCAACATGTTTTAAAAACGTGCCATATGATGAAATAATGTAAAGGAGGCCGTGAAAAACACTCCAGAAAGGTTTTCTTGGAAAAAAAAATCATCATGAATTTTGGCGTAAAAAAAACGCCTTACTATACTATGTCGAAAAAAAATGCGATTTTTCAAACATGTTGTAAAAACGTGCCATATGATGAAATAATGCAAAGGAGGCCGTGAAAAACACTCCAGAAAGGTTTTCTTGGAAAAAAAAATCATCATGAATTTTGGCGTAAAAAAAACGCCTTACTATACTATGTCGAAAAAAAAATGCGATTTTGCAACATGTTGTAAAAACATGCCATATGATGAAATAATGTAAAGGAGGCCGTGAAAAACACTCCAGAAAGGTTTTCTTTGAAAAAAAAATCATCATGAATTTTGGCGTAAAAAAAACGCCTTACTATACTATGTCGAAAAAAAATGCGATTTTTCAAACATGGTGCAAAAACGTGCCATATGATGAAATAATGTAAAGGAGGCTGTGAACAACATTCCAGAAAGGTTTTCTTGGAAAAAAAAGTTATCATGAATTTTGGCGCAGAAAAAAAACGCCTTACTATACTATGTCGAAAAAAAATGCGATTTTTTCAACATGTTTTAAAAACGTGCCATATGATGAAATAATGCAAAGGAGGCCGTGAAAAACACTCCAGAAAGGTTTTCTTGGAAAAAAAAATCATCATGAATTTTGGCGTAAAAAAAAAGCCTTACTATACTATGTCGAAAAAAAATGCGATTTTTCAAACATGTTGTAAAAACGTGCCATATGATGAAATAATGCAAAGGAGGCCGTGAAAAACACTCCAGAAAGGTTTTCTTGGAAAAAAAAATCATCATGAATTTTGGCGTAAAAAAAACGCCTTACTATACTATGTCGAAAAAAAATGCGATTTTTCAAACATGTTGTAAAAACGTGCCATATGATGAAATAATGCAAAGGAGGCCGTGAAAAACACTCCAGAAAGGTTTTCTTTGAATAAAAAATCATCATGAATTTTGGCGTAAAAAAAACGCCTTACTATACTATGTCGAAAAAAAAATGCGATTTTGCAACATGTTGTAAAAACATGCCATATGATGAAATAATGTAAAGGAGGCCGTGAAAAACACTCCAGAAAGGTTTTCTTTGAAAAAAAAATCATCATGAATTTTGGAGTAAAAAAAACGCCTTACTATACTATGTCGAAAAAAAATGCGATTTTTCAAACATGGTGCAAAAACGTGCCATATGATGAAATAATGTAAAGGAGGCCGTGAAAAACACTCCAGAAAGGTTTTCTTGGAAAAAAAAATCATCATGAATTTTGGCGTAAAAAAAACGCCTTACTATACTATGTCGAAAAAAATGCGATTTTTCAAACATGTTGTAAAAACGTGCCATATGATGAAATAATGCAAAGGAGGCCGTGAAAAACACTCCAGAAAGGTTTTCTTGGAAAAAAAAATCATCATGAATTTTGGCGTAAAAAAAACGCCTTACTATACTATGTCGAAAAAAAAATGCGATTTTGCAACATGTTGTAAAAACATGCCATATGATGAAATAATGTAAAGGAGGCTGTGAAAAACACTCCAGAAAGGTTTTCTTGGAAAAAAAAATCATGAATTTTGGCGTAAAAAAAATGCCTTACTATACTGTCGAAAAAAAATGCGATTTTTTTCAACATGTTTTAAAAACGTGCCATATGATGAAATAATGCAAAGGAGGCCGTGAAAAACACTCCAGAAAGGTTTTCTTGGAAAAAAAAATCATCATGAATTTTGGCGTAAAAAAAACGCCTTACTATACTATGTCGAAAAAAAATGCGATTTTTCAAACATGTTGTAAAAACGTGCCATATGATGAAATAATGCAAAGGAGGCCGTGAAAAACACTCCAGAAAGGTTTTCTTGGAAAAAAAAATCATCATGAATTTTGGCGTAAAAAAAACGCCTTACTATACTATGTCGAAAAAAAAATGCGATTTTGCAACATGTTGTAAAAACATGCCATATGATGAAATAATGTAAAGGAGGCCGTGAAAAACACTCCAGAAAGGTTTTCTTTGAAAAAAAAATCATCATGAATTTTGGCGTAAAAAAAACGCCTGACTATACTATGTCGAAAAAAAATGCGATTTTTCAAACATGGTGCAAAAACGTGCCATATGATGAAATAATGTAAAGGAGGCTGTGAACAACATTCCAGAAAGGTTTTCTTGGAAAAAAAAAGTTATCATGAATTTTGGCGTAAAAAAAAACGCCTTACTATACTATGTCGAAAAAAAAATGCGATTTTGCAACATGTTGTAAAAACATGCCATATGATGAAATAATGTAAAGGAGGCCGTGAAAAACACTCCAGAAAGGTTTTCTTGGAAAAAAAATCATCATGAATTTTGGCGTAAAAAAAACGCCTTACTATACTATGTCGAAAAAAAATGCGATTTTTCAAACATGTTGTAAAAACGTGCCATATGATGAAATAATGCAAAGGAGGCCGTGAAAAACACTCCAGAAAGGTTTTCTTTGAATAAAAAATCATCATGAATTTTGGCGTAAAAAAAACGCCTTACTATACTATGTCGAAAAAAAATGCGATTTTTTCAACATGTTTTAAAAACGTGCCATATGATGAAATAATGTAAAGGAGGCCGTGAAAAACACTCCAGAAAGGTTTTCTTGGAAAAAAAAATCATCATGAATTTTGGCGTAAAAAAAACGCCTTACTATACTATGTCGAAAAAAAATGCGATTTTTCAAACATGTTGTAAAAACGTGCCATATGATGAAATAATGCAAAGGAGGCCGTGAAAAACACTCCAGAAAGGTTTTCTTTGAAAAAAAAATCATCATGAATTTTGGCGTAAAAAAAACGCCTTACTATACTATGTCGAAAAAAAATGCGATTTTGCAACATGTTGTAAAAACATGCCATATGATGAAATAATGTAAAGGAGGCCGTGAAAAACACTCCAGAAAGGTTTTCTTTGAAAAAAAAATCATCATGAATTTTGGCGTAAAAAAAACGCCTTACTATACTATGTCGAAAAAAAATGCGATTTTTCAAACATGGTGCAAAAACGTGCCATATGATGAAATAATGTAAAGGAGGCTGTGAACAACATTCCAGAAAGGTTTTCTTGGAAAAAAAAAGTTATCATGAATTTTGGCGTAAAAAAAACGCCTTACTATACTATGTCGAAAAAAAAATGCGATTTTGCAACATGTTGTAAAAACATGCCATATGATGAAATAATGTAAAGGAGGCCGTGAAAAACACTCCAGAAAGGTTTTCTTGGAAAAAAAAATCATCATGAATTTTGGCGTAAAAAAAACGCCTTACTATACTATGTCGAAAAAAAATGCGATTTTGCAACATGTTGTAAAAACATGCCATATGATGAAATAATGTAAAGGAGGCCGTGAAAAACACTCCAGAAAGGTTTTCTTTGAAAAAAAAATCATCATGAATTTTGGCGTAAAAAAAACGCCTTACTATACTATGTCGAAAAAAAATGCGATTTTTCAAACATGGTGCAAAAACGTGCCATATGATGAAATAATGTAAAGGAGGCTGTGAACAACATTCCAGAAAGGTTTTCTTGGAAAAAAAAGTTATCATGAATTTTGGCGTAAAAAAAAACGCCTTACTATACTATGTCGAAAAAAAAATGCGATTTTGCAACATGTTGTAAAAACATGCCATATGATGAAATAATGTAAAGGAGGCCGTGAAAAACACTCCAGAAAGGTTTTCTTTGAAAAAAAAATCATCATGAATTTTGGCGTAAAAAAAACGCCTTACTATACTATGTCGAAGAAAAATGCAATTTTTCAAACATGGTTTAAAAACGTGCCATATGATGAAATAATGTAAAGGAGGCTGTGAACAACAGTCCAGAAAGGTTTTCTTTGAAAAAAAAATCATCATGAATTTTGGCGCAAAAAAAAGCCTTACTATACTATGTCGAAAAAAAATGCGATTTTTTCAACATGTTTTAAAAACGTGCAATATGATGAAATAATGTAAAGGAGGACGTGAAAAACACTCCAGAAAGGTTTTCTTTGAAAAAAAAATCATCATGAATTTTGGCGCAAAAAAACGCCTTACTATACTATGTCGAAAAAAAATGCGATTTTTCAAACATGTTGTAAAAACGTGCCATATGATGAAATAATGTAAAGGAGGCCGTGAAAAACACTCCAGAAAGGTTTTCTTTGAAAAAAAAATCATCATGAATTTTGGCGTAAAAAAAACGCCTTACTATACTATGTCGAAAAAAAATGCGATTTTTCAAACATGGTGCAAAAACGTGCCATATGATGAAATAATGTAAAGGAGGCTGTGAACAACACTCCAGAAAGGTTTTCTTTGAAAAAAAAATCATCATGAATTTTGGCGCAAAAAAACGCCTTACTATACTATGTCGAAAAAAAATGCGATTTTGCAACATGTTGTAAAAACATGCCATATGATGAAATAATGTAAAGGAGGCCGTGAAAAACACTCCAGAAAGGTTTTCTTTGAAAAAAAAATCATCATGAATTTTGGCGTAAAAAAAACGCCTTACTATACTATGTCGAAAAAAAATGCGATTTTTCAAACATGGTGCAAAAACGTGCCATATGATGAAATAATGTAAAGGAGGCTGTGAACAACATTCCAGAAAGGTTTTCTTGGAAAAAAAAGTTATCATGAATTTTGGCGCAAAAAAAAAACGCCTTACTATACTATGTCGAAAAAAAATGCGATTTTTTCAACATGTTTTAAAAACGTGCCATATGATGAAATAATGCAAAGGAGGCCGTGAAAAACACTCCAGAAAGGTTTTCTTGGAAAAAAAAATCATCATGAATTTTGGCGTAAAAAAAACGCCTTACTATACTATGTCGAAAAAAATGCGATTTTTCAAACATGGTGCAAAAACGTGCCATATGATGAAATAATGTAAAGCAGGCTGTGAACAACATTCCAGAAAGGTTTTCTTGGAAAAAAAAGTTATCATGAATTTTGGGGCAAAAAAAACGCCTTACTATACTATGTCGAAAAAAAAATGCGATTTTGCAACATGTTGTAAAAACATGCCATATGATGAAATAATGTAAAGGAGGCCGTGAAAAACACTCCAGAAAGGTTTTCTTTGAAAAAAAATCATCATGAATTTTGGCGTAAAAAAAAACGCCTTACTATACTGTCGAAAAAAAATGCGATTTTTCAAACATGGTGCAAAAACGTGCCATATGATGAAATAATGTAAAGGAGGCTGTGAACAACATTCCAGAAAGGTTTTCTTGGAAAAAAAAAGTTATCATGAATTTTGGCGTAAAAAAAAAACGCCTTACTATACTATGTCGAAAAAAAATGCGATTTTTTCAACATGTTTTAAAAACGTGCCATATGATGAAATAATGCAAAGGAGGCCGTGAAAAACACTCCAGAAAGGTTTTCTTTGAATAAAAAATCATCATGAATTTTGGCATAAAAAAAACGCCTTACTATACTATGTCGAAAAAAAAATGCGATTTTGCAACATGTTGTAAAAACATGCCATATGATGAAATAATGTAAAGGAGGCCGTGAAAAACACTCCAGAAAGGTTTTCTTTGAAAAAAAAATCATCATGAATTTTGGAGTAAAAAAACGCCTTACTATACTATGTCGAAAAAAAATGAGATTTTTCAAACATGGTGCAAAAACGTGCCATATGATGAAATAATGTAAAGGAGGCTGTGAACAACACTCCAGAAAGGTTTTCTTGGAAAAAAAAGTTATCATGAATTTTGGCGCAAAAAAAACGCCTTACTATACTATGTCGAAAAAAAATGCGATTTTTTCAACATGTTTTAAAAACGTGCGATATGATGAAATAATGTAAAGGAGGCCGTGAAAAACACTCCAGAAAGGTTTTCTTGGAAAAAAAAATCATCATGAATTTTGGCGTAAAAAAAACGCCTTACTATACTATGTCGAAAAAAAATGCGATTTTTTCAACATGTTTTAAAAACGTGCCATATGGTGAAATAATGTAAAGGAGGCCGTGAAAAACACTCCAGAAAGGTTTTCTTGGAAAAAAAATCATCATGAATTTTGGCGTAAAAAAAACGCCTTACTATACTATGTCGAAAAAAAATGCGATTTTTCAAACATGTTGTAAAAACGTGCCATATGATGAAATAATGCAAAGGAGGCCGTGAAAAACACTCCAGAAAGGTTTTCTTTGAATAAAAAATCATCATGAATTTTGGCGTAAAAAAAACGCCTTACTATACTATGTCGAAAAAAAAATGCGATTTTGCAACATGTTGTAAAAACATGCCATATGATGAAATAATGTAAAGGAGGCCGTGAAAAACACTCCAGAAAGGTTTTCTTTGAAAAAAAAATCATCATGAATTTTGGAGTAAACAAAACGCCTTACTATACTAAGTCGAAAAAAAATGCGATTTTTCAAACATGGTGCAAAAACGTGCCATATGATGAAATAATGTAAAGGAGGCTGTGAACAACACTCCAGAAAGGTTTTCTTGGAAAAAAAAGTCATCATGAATTTTGGCGCAAAAAAAACGCCTTACTATACTATGTCGAAAAAAAATGCGATTTTTCAACATGTTTTAAAAACGTGCCATATGATGAAATAATGTAAAGGAGGCCGTGAAAAACACTCCAGAAAGGTTTTCTTTGAAAAAAAATCATCATGAATTTTGGCGTAAAAAAAACGCCTTACTATACTATGTCGAAAAAAAATGCGATTTTTTCAACATGTTTTAAAAACGTGCCATATGATGAAATAATGTAAAGGAGGCCGTGAAAAACACTCCAGAAAGGTTTTCTTGGAAAAAAAAAGTTATCATGAATTTTGGCGTAAAAAAAAACGCCTTACTATACTATGTCGAAAAAAAATGCGATTTTTTCAACATGTTTTAAAAACGTGCGATATGATGAAATAATGTAAAGGAGGCTGTGAAAAACACTCCAGAAAGGTTTTCTTGGAAAAAAAAATCATCATGAATTTTGGCGTAAAAAAAACGCCTTACTATACTATGTCGAAAAAAAATGCGATTTTTTCAACATGTTTTAAAAACGTGCCATATGGTGAAATAATGTAAAGGAGGCCGTGAAAAACACTCCAGAAAGGTTTTCTTGGAAAAAAAAATCATCATGAATTTTGGCGTAAAAAAAACGCCTTACTATACTATGTCGAAAAAAAATGCGATTTTTCAAACATGTTGTAAAAACGTGCCATATGATGAAATAATGCAAAGGAGGCCGTGAAAAACACTCCAGAAAGGTTTTCTTTGAATAAAAAATCATCATGAATTTTGGCGTAAAAAAAACGCCTGACTATACTATGTCGAAAAAAAAATGCGATTTTGCAACATGTTGTAAAAACATGCCATATGATGAAATAATGTAAAGGAGGCCGTGAAAAACACTCCAGAAAGGTTTTCTTTGAAAAAAAAATCATCATGAATTTTGGAGTAAAAAAAACGCCTTACTATACTATGTCGAAAAAAAATGCGATTTTTCAAACATGGTGCAAAAACGTGCCATATGATGAAATAATGTAAAGGAGGCTGTGAACAACACTCCAGAAAGGTTTTCTTGGAAAAAAAAGTCATCATGAATTTTGGCGCAAAAAAAACGCCTTACTATACTATGTCGAAAAAAAATGCGATTTTTTCAACATGTTTTAAAAACGTGCGATATGATGAAATAATGTAAAGGAGGCCGTGAAAAACACTCCAGAAAGGTTTTCTTTGAAAAAAAATCATCATGAATTTTGGCGTAAAAAAAACGCCTTACTATACTATGTCGAAAAAAAATGCGATTTTTTCAACATGTTTTAAAAACGTGCCATATGATGAAATAATGTAAAGGAGGCCGTGAAAAACACTCCAGAAAGGTTTTCTTGGAAAAAAAAATCATCATGAATTTTGGCGTAAAAAAAACGCCTTACTATACTATGTCGAAAAAAAATGCGATTTTTCAAACATGTTGTAAAAACGTGCCATATGATGAAATAATGCAAAGGAGGCCGTGAAAAACACTCCAGAAAGGTTTTCTTTGAAAAAAAAATCATCATGAATTTTGGCGTAAAAAAAAACGCCTTACTATACTATGTCGAAAAAAAATGCGATTTTTTCAACATGTTTTAAAAACGTGCCATATGATGAAATAATGTAAAGGAGGCCGTGAAAAACACTCCAGAAAGGTTTTCTTTGAAAAAAAAATCATCATGAATTTTGGCGCAAAAAAACGCCTTACTATACTATGTCGAAAAAAATGCGATTTTTCAAACATGTTGTAAAAACGTGCCATATGATGAAATAATGTAAAGGAGGCCGTGAAAAACACTCCAGAAAGGTTTTCTTTGAAAAAAAAATCATCATGAATTTTGGCGTAAAAAAAACGCCTTACTATACTATGTCGAAAAAAAATGCGATTTTTCAAACATGGTGCAAAAACGTGCCATATGATGAAATAATGTAAAGGAGGCTGTGAACAACACTCCAGAAAGGTTTTCTTTGAAAAAAAAATCATCATGAATTTTGGCGCAAAAAAACGCCTTACTATACTATGTCGAAAAAAAATGCGATTTTTCAAACATGTTGTAAAAACGTGCCATATGATGAAATAATGCAAAGGAGGCCGTGAAAAACACTCCAGAAAGGTTTTCTTGAAAAAAAAAATCATCATGAATTTTGGCGTAAAAAAAACGCCTTACTATACTATGTCGAAAAAAAAATGCGATTTTGCAACATGTTGTAAAAACATGCCATATGATGAAATAATGTAAAGGAGGCCGTGAAAAACACTCCAGAAAGGTTTTCTTTGAAAAAAAAATCATCATGAATCTTGGCGTAAAAAAAACGCCTTACTATACTATGTCGAAAAAAAATGCGATTTTTCAAACATGGTGCAAAAACGTGCCATATGATGAAATAATGTAAAGGAGGCCGTGAAAAACACTCCAGAAAGGTTTTCTTGGAAAAAAAAATCATCATGAATTTTGGCGTAAAAAAAACGCCTTACTATACTATGTCGAAAAAAAATGCGATTTTTTCAACATGTTTTAAAAACGTGCCATATGATGAAATAATGCAAAGGAGGCCGTGAAAAACACTCCAGAAAGGTTTTCTTGGAAAAAAAAATCATCATGAATTTTGGCGTAAAAAAAACGCCTTACTATACTATGTCGAAAAAAATGCGATTTTTCAAACATGGTGCAAAAACGTGCCATATGATGAAATAATGTAAAACAGGCTGTGAACAACATTCCAGAAAGGTTTTCTTGGAAAAAAAAGTTATCATGAATTTTGGGGCAAAAAAAACGCCTTACTATACTATGTCGAAAAAAAAATGCGATTTTGCAACATGTTGTAAAAACATGCCATATGATGAAATAATGTAAAGGAGGCCGTGAAAAACACTCCAGAAAGGTTTTCTTTGAAAAAAAATCATCATGAATTTTGGCGTAAAAAAAAACGCCTTACTATACTATGTCGAAAAAAAATGCGATTTTTCAAACATGGTGCAAAAACGTGCCATATGATGAAATAATGTAAAGGAGGCTGTGAACAACATTCCAGAAAGGTTTTCTTGGAAAAAAAAAGTTATCATGAATTTTGGCGTGAAAAAAAAACGCCTTACTATACTATGTCGAAAAAAAATGCGATTTTTTCAACATGTTTTAAAAACGTGCCATATGATGAAATAATGCAAAGGAGGCCGTGAAAAACACTCCAGAAAGGTTTTCTTTGAATAAAAAATCATCATGAATTTTGGCGTAAAAAAAACGCCTTACTATACTATGTCGAAAAAAAAATGCGATTTTGCAACATGTTGTAAAAACATGCCATATGATGAAATAATGTAAAGGAGGCCGTGAAAAACACTCCAGAAAGGTTTTCTTTGAAAAAAAAATCATCATGAATTTTGGAGTAAAAAAAACGCCTTACTATACTATGTCGAAAAAAAATGAGATTTTTCAAACATGGTGCAAAAACGTGCCATATGATGAAATAATGTAAAGGAGGCTGTGAACAACACTCCAGAAAGGTTTTCTTGGAAAAAAAAGTTATCATGAATTTTGGCGCAAAAAAAACGCCTTACTATACTATGTCGAAAAAAAATGCGATTTTTTCAACATGTTTTAAAAACGTGCGATATGATGAAATAATGTAAAGGAGGCCGTGAAAAACACTCCAGAAAGGTTTTCTTGGAAAAAAAAAATCATCATGAATTTTGGCGTAAAAAAAACGCCTTACTATACTATGTCGAAAAAAAATGCGATTTTTTCAACATGTTTTAAAAACGTGCCATATGGTGAAATAATGTAAAGGAGGCCGTGAAAAACACTCCAGAAAGGTTTTCTTGGAAAAAAAAATCATCATGAATTTTGGCGTAAAAAAAACGCCTTACTATACTATGTCGAAAAAAAATGCGATTTTTCAAACATGGTGCAAAAACGTGCCATATGATGAAATAATGTAAAGGAGGCTGTGAACAACACTCCAGAAAGGTTTTCTTGGAAAAAAAAGTCATCATGAATTTTGGCGCAAAAAAAAACGCCTTACTATACTATGTCAAAAAAAATGCGATTTTTCAACATATTGTACAAAACATGTCATATAATGAAATGATGTAAAGGAGGCCGTAAAAAACACTCCAGAAAGGTTTTCTTTGAAAAAGAAATCAACCTGAATTTTGGCGCAAAAAAACACCATCGCATCCATACTAAACTGTGACATTTTTCTCACATTTTGGAAGACATACTAAACTATGACATTTTTCTCACATTTTGGACGACATACTAAACTACGACGTTTTATGGACGACACACTAAACTCTACAACCTTTTAGGTCAACATTCAAAGATTTAAGGTGGAATATTCCTGTAAAACAACCTAAACTTCATGTTTTCATCATTATCAAGTGAGAAACCTCAATCCAGATTCCTCGTAATGACGTTTGAGATTCATGCTGCTTTTATTTGTTTAGTCCAGACTAAATGACAGAAATCCACAACTGTAATTTGATTTCAGGACTCGGTTATTAAATGTCAAAACAATCCATGTGACTCTAAAAACTCAACAGCTTTACAAACTCTAAGATTAAACTCTCCACAAGGATCCAAAATAAGTTGGACTTCTACATGAGAGCTTTAATTATTCTTCACCTACTTACTGAAAAGTTTGGTCAATAAAAAAAGAGAAAAACTAATATTTTCAGCTGAACTAAAGACAGACTTTGTGATTTTTCTGCTCACGTGTTGTGTTGTTCTAAACTTCCTCTTTCAAATAAATATCCTCCTAAACCCCTGGAAACCAGCGTTTGTCCTGTTTTTGTGTTGCTCCTCGGCGACCCTAGACAGCCGGGTCCTAATGTTTTTGGAGCAACACACCATACTATGACGTTTTTACAATGAGGGTTCTACTATGGAACCAGTTTGACATGTTCAGGCGTTCTTTATGTGAAAACTCAGAGATTTCAGGTATCAGAAGGTGGTTTTCAACTTTCTTTGTTAACTTTCTGCTTCAACTTTAAATTAAATTTCCTTCACTTACCCCACCCTCTGGACTTCCAGTAAGCTGTGTTCCTATTGGCTGTCCAGGTGGCTGCTTGGTGTTATCAGGAACACCTGAGCAGCTCAGTGTCTTCCTGCTTTGTTTAGCTGCAGACAAACATTTCCTCTGTTTCTCTTCACCACTGAACCGGGTTTGGCTCCGTTGCTTTAGTTTGTTCTTTAGGCGTTGGCTTGCAGCTTCCAGCAGTAAAATCGTCTTTAATGTGTTTCTTGGTATGTTTTAGGGCTTTGTACTGGATAGTTGTCTTGGTAAATGTGGTTCTTTAGCCACAGTCAGCACATGGTGCTAATGTATGCAGTGATTAGTGGATTTGCTGCAGCTGAGTTGTGTCTTTATCTTGGCTGTAGTGAGTCTTCAGAGGTTTTCGGTCAGACACATTCTGTATTCTTGTTGGTGAACCAGCGTTGGTTGTCCAGAAGGTAAGAGTTCCTGTCCTGATTCTCTGTTCTCAGAGGTCCTCTGGTAGGCTGCAGGAGACTTTAGCGTTTGGGTTGTGCTAGTTTGGTTTTTGTATGGTTTCATTTGGACGACTATCTTGAGGCCCCTCCATGTGGTTTAGTGAGGTTTTCTGGAACTGTTCTACAAAGCAACCTGCAGCAGAAGAGACTTTGAGAGTTTTTAGGACGTTCTGGAGAGCAGACTTTAGAGCAACAGAAACATTTGTCAGCAGTTTGAGCAGGAGAAGGTGAGCTTCAGAGTAGAAATGAGACGGAAACCTTCTTGACCCATGTGGTGAAGTCCTGTACCAAGAGTTTGAGCAGGTTGTGAAGAGTCTGTAGTTCTTTGGTCTGAAAGCACAAGAAGAGTCGACTCATTAAAGGAGGAAACAGGAGATATTGTTGGTTCTTCTGTCACGCTGCAGTTTCCTTAGACTGAATATCAAGTTTATATTTTAAATGATTTCCCATGTGAGCCCAAGAAGACTTCAATAAACTCCCTCCATCCCCTGGACACAACATATTTTATTACAATGTTAAATTTTTTATTTTTTTTAAATGTTTTTGAGTTTTAATCATAGTTCTAGCAGTTTTTTCTCTTTGCTTGTTTAGTTTTGTCATCTGTGTGAAAGGTGCTAAACAAATAAAGTTGAGTTGATAAACTGAATAATTGACTAACTCATGATTGTGACAACAGAAGTATTTTCATTGTGATTTAAGGGTTTGTTTCATTTTTGAGGTTGGGGTTAAAATCTTCACAGGAAAAAAAGATTAAAGAAATAAACTACATTAAAAAAATCAATTAAATCAAAGGAAAAAAGCATTTAATACAATAAAACTTAAAAAAAGAAAATTAATCATTAAATACAATTAAATGATATTAAACTGATAAAAAATTTAATTAGATAATTAAACAGAAGATACAAGAAAGGGAATTGTGAAATTAAACAAAAAATTTAAAACAAAAATAATTAACATTAAAGATGAAATATAGATAATTAACATTTAAAAAATACAATTACACAAGAAGAATATCAAACCTTTAAAAAATACAAAACATTTAATTAGATTATTAAACCTTTAAAAAGACAAAATATTTAATTCCAAAATTAAATGTTTAATTAGAAAATTAAATCTTAAAGACAATAAAACTTTAAATAGGAATTAAACAGAAAATACAATGAAGCATTAAAAGAAAATTAAACATTAACAGGTGGGAAAACATTTAAAAAGAAAAACCTTAAAGATTTAATCAAAAAATTAAACATTGGGAAAGAAAGGGAAATTTTTCAAACAAGCCAATAAAACATTTGAAAAAACAACAATTAAACATTAAAAAGACAAAACATTTTGAAATCAAATCAGACATTAGAAAAGAATAAAAGGTGAGAAAAGAGCAAAACTAAACATTTAAGAAGAATCAAACTAAAGACAAAACATTTGAAAAGATACCAGTTAGACTTTAGAAGATAAAATTAAACAGAAGAGACAATAAAATGATCAAAAAGAGCAAAAACAGATCAAGGTCTGAAAGCGTTTTCTAGTCTGAAATGAAAACATCAAGTTGTTTCTTCAAACATTTCCTCTTTTTATGTTCTTGGTTTGATTGTGGACAGATTTACTAAGAACTCATTTCAGAAAACTGCTTTCCAGATAAAGTCTACTAGTAGTTGAAGCCATGGATCAAACTAATGTTACCTTCTGATCTCCACAAACTTTACTGTTCAGTGAAGAGAATCAAAGTTTGTTGAGGATTTCTAAAAAACACACAGGTGAAGGTCTGAGAAGAACTCAGATGGATGGTCTAAATGTGAAATCAAGACTCATGGTCACAAGTTTTAAGGCTTCTGTTAACCATAAAGTTCAAACTAACAGAGAAGTACTGAGAAACTTTTAAAACTTCAGTCCTCAGACTGTCTGAAGGTTCAAACTAACAGGGAACTACTGAGAAACTTCTACGATTTCAGTCCTCAGACTGTCTGAAGGTTCAAACTAACAGAGAACTACTCAGGAACTTAGAAGATATCAGTCCTTGGACTGTCTGAAAGTTAAATCTACCAGAGAACTACTGTGGGACTTAGAAGAATTCAGCCCTCAGACTGTGTGAAAGCTCAGGTCCTGAGGACTTGGGAGGTGTGGAGGCTTTGGAAAGTCTTGGAAGTGAGGGTTCCACCCTCCAGCACAAAGGCTGAAGTCCCACCTCCTGAGAAAAATGGTCGAGTCGAGACACGAGAAAAAAAAAAACTCGAAAACGACAAAAAATAGATGATAAATGCGCAAAAAAAAGAATATTTAGTATCTGAGCGAGTAGCTCAGGAGGATAAGAGGATAGACTACCAAGTGGAAGGTCACCGGTTCAAGACCCACCACTGGCCTTTTTCTTTCTTTGTCTTTGTCAGGATTTTCAAAAAATTTAAGAAGGGTCTGGTCTTGAACCAGCAACCTGCAGCTCCACAGGCAAATCCTTAACTCACTGAGCTACAGATCAGATAAAAAAATATAGTTTCGTCGTCCCTTTGGCATCGTAGTTGCTGTTCGTCCACATGGGTGGAGCCAAGGTGGAGTCAAGGCGGAGTCTGGGTGGAGTCAGGGCGGAGAGTAGGCGGGGAGGTGGGTGGCGGCCTCCCCCCTCTACTCCCCCACCTCCCCCCACCACCCACCACACCTTCCCCCGCCTGACGAGTTTCTCGAGTCTCCACGAGTTCTTCCAGTCTCGACAGATTTTCCCGAGTTTCTTGAGTTTCCACGAGGTCGGAGGCAGAACAAGTTGTCATGAAGAGGTGTTGAAGTCTGCCAGGATGGACTGACTTTTTACAGCGACTAGAAGGAAGACCACTAGAAGAGCAGGTCTTTAACCACCATCCATAAAATCCATGGAGTCGACTCCAGAGAAATGAAGGGAGGTCAGCTTTTATCAACCTCCATCCAGATGTTCAATTTGATATCTTTAGAGATTTTTTAGCACTGCAAACCTTTAGTATCACACTTCATCATTTATTAGGACTTTAATGGAATCCACCAGCAGATTTAGTTTTTGTTGACAAACTTTATTCTTGTCGTCGTGGGACTGCAGTATTTAAAATTCTTCCTTATATTTCACCTCATGCTTATTACTTTTAGTGGAGAAAGTTATTTTAATTGTCCATTAGTCTCTTAAAAACCAAATAATAAATTGGATTAGTCAAGAGGTTTAAATTTCTTACTTTGTGATTTTAAATATAACAAAAATATAAAAATAAAGCTACTTGATACAATTTGACCTGTAATTGGCGTTATATAAATAAAATAGAATTAAAATTGTATGAATCTTGTAATGTTGGAAAACACATTTTCTTTGACCATTAATCTGTTGATTGTTTTCTCCAGTAATTCATTTCTTGTTTTGGTTTATAAAATGTCAAACCCAAATATATTCAGTTTACTGTCATAAAAAATAAAAAGATTTACATTCATGATGCAGGAATCAGACAGTTTTTCACTTTTTATCTTAGTTTAGTCAGAAAGATAGTTGATAACGTGTGAATTGTTGCAGCTTGTGAGCCGTAGAAGTTTTAATCTTTGGGGCCGAGTGTCAAAAAACATTTAGAAACCAACATCAACAAAACACTCAACAAAGATTTGAACATCATTAAAGGGAAATCCAACTTTTGCATGACAATGTCCAATTAAAGGACATTTATTTCCAACGTAAATGTGTGATATTCATCCTCTGGAGCTTTCTCTTCACATCGTCTTCCACCTAGACTGGTTTGGTCGGGAGCATGTGCAACAAACATTTGAAAAACTGCACTTTAACATCAATGAATGACACTGAAGTTTAATCTCTACATAAATGAAACTGAGTCTGGATGTGCTGCTCTGTCATTAACTCCTAAGTTAAGGGAAAGTTCAAACAGGAGGACAGTTCAGATAAGACTTGAGAATGAGCTTATTTTGAACATCTCAGACTTTCTGAGCTTCAGCACCTCTAGCAAGATATTTTAACAAGCAACTCAAGAGATCCAGAAGTTGGAGAGAGTTAGCTTTAGCTGAGCCAAAGAACATGTGGGACGCTAACCGAGCAAACATTTCAGACTTTTCAGTGAATTCTGAGAAATAATTTACTATTTAATGACAGAGCTACACATCTTAACTCAGTCTCATTAAAACAGACTCTAATTCAGTGTCATCCATCCATATTAAAGTGCACTTACCCAAAATGTTTGTTACATGAGCTCCAACAAAACCTGTCCAGGTAGAAGGCCACTTTGACAAACAGGAAGTGGACGATTCCAAGCAGATTTATAGAAGGGGGAACCGGACTGTACTAAGTGTGGTTGAGTATAAAGGGGTGTTTTGTGGGTTTTTAAGGCTGATAATTATTACTGAGACATTTGGAGTAGACATTCATTTGCAGTAAATGAAAGTATTTAAAATCTTAAAGGAGTTTTATTCGTGACGTATAACCAATCAAATCACTCCAGAAGACAGCGACCACAGGTAGATAAAGATTCAGAGCCAAAATAGCACCATTTTTAAATTCATTTATTACCGTAAATCAGTAAAAAATAAAATACTGATAATCAGTAAATCAGTCAGCCCACAATTACTACCATTCTACAGTGGATGTCTTTCCTTTGACTTGTTATTTCTACAATATACGATGTATATGATGGCGTTTTTTCATACCAAAGGCTATACTATGATGTTTTCTAAGAGACATAGGATGCTACTCTGTGTGTTCTGGCCGCTGCACTCCTCCTCTGTTGTTTTCTGGATTGTACTCAGCTGCATGGCTTCGTCCACCCGGCCTCCGTTGACTCGTCCTGCCTGCCATCTCTGGAGCTGAAGCTGGATTGGAACAGACCAAAGTACAGTCCAATCACGATGGCAGCTGCCTCTCAAAAGGCTCCTTCATCTGGCAGGTGGCGGCACTTCTTCTGAGGGGAAGCTGAGCTGGCCCGGCAGAACTTCGGAGATGTGTTCCAGTGGTTGGTGGATGTGTAGGGAGATAGAGAGGGACCTTTGAATTGTTCAGAAAGGAAAACAGGGAATCAATTGGTAGTTTTAGTTTAGGGTGCTACTGCAGTTTGTTTTGGGGTTTTAAGAGGTGAACAGAAAGAGTTTGTTTTCATATTGATTATCTTTTACTTTGTTCCTGGTTGGAATGCCCATCAATGTCAACGTGAAGTTCACTTTTAGTTCTGTTTATTTATTTTTATTTTACTAACACCCATTTGCTTTTAACCCACTCACATGTTGTGTTGTTGTAAACTTACTCTTTCAAATAAAGAGGTCTAACCCTCTGGAAACAAGCGTTTGGACTGTTTTTGTGTTGTTCCTCACCTACTTCAGGCAGCCGGGACATAACAACCTTTTGTGGACTAAAGGCCATACTATAATGTTTTTAGAGCGACATGCGATACGATGACGTTTTTGGAGCGACATGCTATACTATGACGTCTTTTGAATGACATGCTAAACTATGACGTCTTTTGAACGACATGCTATACTATGATGCTTTTAGAGCGACATGCTATACTATGACGTTTTTTGGACCAAAGGCTAAACTATCACGTTTTTAGAGCGACATGCTATAGTATGATGTTTTTAGAGTGACATGCTAGACTATGACGTTTTTTGGACCAAAGGCTAAACTACGACGTTTTGAGAGCGACATGCTATACTTTGACGTTTTTTGGACCAAAGGCTGTACTATGACGTTTTTAGACCGATATGCTAAACAATGACTTTTTTAGAGTGACATGCTATACTATGACGTTTTTAGAGCGACATGCTCTAGTATGTAGTTTTTAGAGCGACATGCTATGCTATGACGTTTTTAGAGCAACATGCTATACTATGACATTTTTAGAGCGACATGCTATACTATGACGTTTTTAGAGCGACATGCTATAGTATGTAGTTTTTAGAGCGACATGCTATGCTATGACGTTTTTAGAGCAACATGCTATACTATGACATTTTTAGAGCGACATGCTATACTATGACATTTTTTGAGTGATATGCTAAACTATGATGCTTTTAGACCGACATGCTATACTGTGACTTTTTCTGGGTGACATGCTATACCATGATGTTTATAGAGCGACATGCTATCTACGGTGTTTTTACAGCGACATGCTATACTATGACTTTTTTGGACGAAATGCTGTACTATGATGTTTTTAGAGCGACATGCTATACTCTGACGTTTTTTGGACGACATGCTAAACTATGACGTCCGTTGAACGACATGCTATACTATGACGTTTTCAGAGTGACATGCTATACTATGATGTTTTTAGAGCGACATGCTATACTATGACGTTTTTAGAGCGACATGCTATACTACGATGTTTTTAGAGCGACATGCTATGACGTTTTAAGAGCGACATGCTATACTACGATCTTTTTAGAGTGACATGCTAGACTATGACATTTTTACAGCAACATGCTATACGATGACGTTTTTTGAGCGACATGCTATACTATGGCTTCTTACAGCGACATGCTATACTATGACGTTTTTTGGACCAAAGGCTATACTATGACATTTTTAGAGCGACATGCTATACGACAAAATTTTTTGAGCGACATGCTAAACTATGACGTTTTTAGAGCGACATGTCATACTATGGCATGTTTTGAGTGACATGCGATACTATGACGTTTTTCGAGTGATATGCTATACTATGATGTTTTTAGAGCGACATGTTATACTACGACATTTTTAGAGCGACATGCTAAGCTATGACGTTTTTAGAGCGACATGCTAAACTATGACGTTTATCGAGTGACATGCTATACTATGATGTTTTTCGAGCGACATGTTTTACTATGACATTTTTAGAGCGACATGCTATACTATGATGTTTTTAGAGCGACATGCTATCCTATGAAGTTTCTTGGACAAAAGGCTAAACTATGATGTTTTTTGGACGAAAGGCTATACTATGATGTTTTTAGAGCGACATGCTAAACTATGACAGTTTTAGAGTGACATGCTATACTATGACATCTTTAGAGCGACATGCTATCCTGACGTTTTTTGGACCAAAGGCTAAACTATGACATTTTTAGAGCGACATGCTATACTATGACGTTTTTAGAGCGACATGCTATACTACGATGTTTTTAGAGCGACATGCTATGACGTTTTAAGAGCGACATGCTATACTACGATCTTTTTAGAGTGACATGCTAGACTATGACATTTTTACAGCAACATGCTATACGATGACGTTTTTTGAGCGACATGCTATACTATGGCTTCTTACAGCGACATGCTATACTATGACGTTTTTTGGACCAAAGGCTATACTATGACATTTTTAGAGCGACATGCTATACGACAAAATTTTTTGAGCGACATGCTAAACTATGACGTTTTTAGAGCGACACGTCATACTATGGCATGTTTTGAGTGACATGCGATACTATGACGTTTTTCGAGTGATATGCTATACTATGATGTTTTTAGAGCGACATGTTATACTACGACATTTTTAGAGCGACATGCTAAGCTATGACGTTTTTAGAGCGACATGCTATACTATGACGTCTTTTGAATGACATGCGAAACTATGACATCATTTGAACGACACGCTAAACTATGACGTCTTTTGAACAACATGCTATACTATGATGCTTTTAGAGCGACATGCTATACTATGACATTTTTTTGGACCAAAGGCTAAACTATCACGTTTTTAGAGCGACATGCTATACTATGATGTTTTTAGAGTGACATGCTAGACTATGACGTTTTTTGGACCAAAGGCTAAACTACGACGTTTTGAGAGCGACATGCTATACTTTGACGTTTTTTGGACCAAAGGCTGTACTATGACGTTTTTAGACCGATATGCTAAACAATGACTTTTTTAGAGCGACATGCTATGCTATGACGTTTTCAGAGCAACATGGTATACTATGACATTTTTAGAGCGACATGCTATACTATGACATTTTTTGAGTGATATGCTAAACTATGATGCTTTTAGACCGACATGCTATACTGTGACTTTTTCTGGGTGACATGCTATACCATGATGTTTATAGAGCGACATGCTATACTACGGTGTTTTTACAGCGACATGCTATACTATGACTTTTTTGGACGAAATGCTGTACTATGATGTTTTTAGAGCGACATGCTATACTCTGATGTTTTTTGGACGACATGCTAAACTATGACGTCCGTTGAACGACATGCTATACTATGACGTTTTCAGAGTGACATGCTATACTATGACATTTTTAGAGCGACATGCTATACTATGACGTTTATCGAGTGACATGCTATACTTTGATGTTTTTCGAGCGACATGCTATACTCTGATGTTTTTTGGACGACATGCTAAACTATGACGTCCGTTGAACGACATGCTATACTATGACATTTTTAGAGCGACATGCTATACTATGATGTTTTTAGAGCGACATGCTATCCTATGAAGTTTTTTGGACAAAAGGCTAAACTATGATGTTTTTTGGACGAAAGGCTATACTATGATGTTTTTACAGCGACATGCTATCCTGACGTTTTTTGGACCAAAGGCTAAACTATGACATTTTTAGAGCGACATGCTATACTATGACGTTTTTAGAGCGACATGCTATACTACGATGTTTTTAGAGCGACATGCTATGCTATGACGTTTTAAGAGCGACATGCTATACTACGATCTTTTTAGAGTGACATGCTAGACTATGACATTTTTACATCAACATGCTATACGATGACGTTTTTTGAGCGACATGCTATACTATGGCTTCTTACAGCGACATGCTATACTATGACGTTTTTAGAGCGACATGCTATACGACAAAATTTTTTGAGCGACATGCTAAACTATGACGTTTTTAGAGCGACATGTCATACTATGGCATGTTTAGAGCGACATGCTAAGCTATGACGTTTTTAGAGCGACATGCTAAACTATGACGTTTTTAGAGCGACATGCTATACTATGACGTCTTTTGAATGACATGCGAAACTATGACGTCATTTGAACGACATGCTAAACTATGACGTCTTTTGAACGACATGCTATACTATGATGCTTTTAGAGCGACATGCTATACTATGACGTTTTTTGGACCAAAGGCTAAACTATCACGTTTTTAGAGCGAGATGCTATACTATGATATTTTCAGAGCGACATGCTATACTATGATGTTTTTAGAGCGACATGCTATACTATGATGTTTTCAGAGACATGCTATACTTTGCCATTTTTAGAGCGACATGCTATACTATGATGTTTTTATAGCGACATGACGTTTTTAGAGCGACATGTTATACTCTGATGTTTTTACAGCGACATGCTATACTATGACATTTTTAGAGCGAGATGCTATACTATGATGTTTTTAGAGCGACATGCTATACTATGTTTTTTGGATGACAAGCTATACTATGATGTTTTTAGAGCGACATGCTATACTTTGACGTTTTTTGGACCAAAGGCTGTACTATGACGTTTTTAGACCGATATGCTAAACAATGACTTTTTTAGAGTGACATGCTATACTATGACGTTTTCTGGACGACATGCTATAGTACGACGTTTTTTGGTCGACATGCTATACTATGACGTTTTTAGAGCGACATGCTATACTATAACGTTTTTTGGATGACATGCTATGACACTTTTCGAGCAACTTGCTATACTAAGATTTTTTTTTGAGCGACATGCTAAACTATGACGTTTTGTTTAACGACATGCTATGGTATGACGTTTTTAGAGCGACATGCTATACGATGACGTTTTTAGAGGGATATGCTATACTATGATGTTTTTTGGACGACATGATATGCTATGACGTTTTTAGAGCGACATTCAATTCAATTCAATTTTATTTATATAGCGCCAATTATAGTCAAATTGTCTCAAGACGCTTTACAGAACCCATATGCCCGACCCCCAGAGCAAGCCAAAAGGCGACAGTGGCAAGGAAAACACCCTTTTAACAGGGAAAAAAACGTCAAGCAGAACCCGGCTCTCATGTGGGGGGACCCATCTGCCTGCTGGCCGGGCGGGTTGAGAGGGACAGAAGAGGTAGTGAGGTAGAGATAGAGGGATAGAGGTAGAAGGGAAGAGGTAGAGGTAGAGGGGTAGAGATAGAGGGGTAGAGATAGAGGGGAAGAGGTAGAGATAGAGAGATGGAGGGGGTGGGGGGCACAAGGACCATAAAACACACAGTATAATACAGTACATGCATGATAAGACAGATGATACATGCAAAGTACAACTAACATGGAAACTAATTATAGTTTACTGCTATGGTGTACAGCTCTGGCATTAAATATACTACATATACAGCTGGTGGTAAATTCAAAAATATGTAGATGAGCAAATCAAGTATAGTAAGGGCAATGCAGAGTAGATCGGTGGAAATGGGCAGCTGGAGGTGGGAGAACAACCACACATCTGAAGCATCCAGCTCTGGGACCAGGGACACTCGGAGAAAGGACACAGAAAGAAACAGAGTGAATGTAATGCAATAATGGTATATATAGTAAATACATTGGTAGTTAGAGAAGGGCTCAGTGCATCCAGAGAGGTCCCCTAGCAGCCTAGGCCTATAGCAGCAGAGCTAGGGGCAAACTAAAGAGACGTCAAGAGGGGAAGTCAGTTGTGCAAATGAAAACACCAGCTCACCCCGTCAGGGTCCCCCAGTCAGCCCTAACTATAAGCTTTGTCAAAAAGGAAGGTTTTAAGCCTGGTCTTAAAAATAGAGATGGTGTCCACCTCCCAAACCCAAACTGGGAGCTGGTTCCACAGGAGAGGCGCCTGATAACTGAAGGCTCTGCCTCCCATTCTACATGCTGTACTATGACGTTTTTTCGATGACATGCTATGACACTTTTAGAGCAACTTGCTATACGATGATGTTTTTTGAGCGACATGCTAAACTATGACGTTTTGTTGAACGACATGCTATGACGTTTTTAGAGGGACATGCTATACTATGATGTGTTTAGAACGACATGCTTTTCTATGACGTTTTTAGAGCGACATGTTATACGATGACATTTTTAGAGCGACATTCTATACTATGACGATTTTTGAGTGACATGCTATACTATGACGTTTTCTGAGCGACATGCAAGACGATGACGTTTTTAGAGCGACATTCTATACTATGATGATTTTTGAGTGACATGCTAGCCTATGATGTTTATAGAGTGACATGCTATACTATGATGATTTTTGAGTGACATGCTGGCCTATGATGTTTATAGAGTGACATGCTATACTATGACGTTTTTTGGTTTGGTAATAAATTAAAAATTTTAAGGAATTTTTTTTCATAATTGTAATGAATTTTATTATTTTTTTATTATTTTTATTAGTAATACAATTCAATAACTTCACTGTTATGTACTGTAGTGTCATCAAATTCACTGGAGCCATCAGTTGGCTCCTGATTGTCATACTACAACCCTTGGTTTGATATTAAATTAAAAAATCTGAATTTTAAGGAATTTTTGTCGTAAATAAAATTCAATCACTTTACTCTTAAACACTGCAGAAAAAATAAACTCCATCCAACCATCAAAAGGTCCTACTGATCATACCTTCAGGTTTTTTCTTCCAAGTATTGTCCGTACAGTCCTTAACTTGGAAAATATTATTAGCTGTTTAACATTATGGTTTAAATGAATCAGTTAATGCTGCAGGCTTGTAAGAAGGCATCTTATTTTCTTTCTTCCCAATCGTCAGTACTTGAGGAGACAGGCTAAACAGTTTAGTTTGGTATTTTGGTGTTATCTGATCCTCTCTTTGGTGAGGATTCCAAGTTCCATTACTATTCAGTATCATATATTTGGACAAACAGGTGCACTGTGGATCTAAAAATATAGCACCACATACATCAAGAGAAGAGCCATCAAAGCCAATTTACTCATAATCCTTGAACTTCACACACAAGCATGCACACTAAATAGTGTGCACAACTTCACATGGCAATAAATAACCCAAATAAAATAAAATTCAGTTACTTTTGGTTATTAATGTTCCACAATCTACCAAAAAAAATAGATGAGCACTTTTATCTGTTACAACAAAAAATATTTGCGATATATAACAACAATTTCAATACTAATAAAAAAATCCTTAAAATCATGAAAAACAGTTAAATATCAAACCAAGAGTTGTAGTTTGATCAACAGGAGCCAACTGATAGACAGAGTGTAATCTTTCTGCAGTACCTAAGAGGGAAGTTATTGAATTTTATTACTAATAAAATAATAAGAAAAAAATCCTTAAAATTCAGATTTTTTAAATTTATTACCAAACCAAGCATTGTAGTATGACCAGCAGGAGCCAACTGATGGCTCCAATGATTTTGGTGACACTACAGTAAACAAGAGTGAAGTTATTGAATTTTATGACTAATAAAATAATAAAAATTCCTTAAAATTCAGATTTTGTATTTAGTGTCAAACCAAGAGTTGTAGTATAACCAGCAGGAGACAAATGATGGCTGCAGTAAATTTGGTGACACTACGGTGTATAAAAGTTAAGTAATTGAATATTTGTCTCTCTTCGCTGTTGCAGCGGTTTTGCTATTTGCAGACGGTCCCTGTTCACTCGTTGCACAGCCAGCTGCTCATAGACATCAATGTTATTTCTGTAGCTTGAAAGACAGCGAGTTTTGATCAAACTGGCCTTGTAGCACATTGTCTAGCTTGCAACGATGGGAAAGAGGCATTGTTTATGATTTTACAACGTATATCTAATGAGTCATTGATGCCAGAAGTCCGAATCTGTGAATATCTTGCCAATTTTACCTAACTTACATATTTTAATACCTAATAGCGATAAACTGCAGACATTACAGGGTCGTTCACAGGACTAATATACGATAGCTAGCGAACTAGCATTAGCTTACCCTCATATCGTAGTTCATGTCCTCTTGTCTTCGGCTTGATACTGCTGCATCGCCTCCCAAACTCTCCTGTGTGTCTCCTGAGTGTTTCCACTCGCCGCTCTCAGCTTTCTCCGACTCTTCTATTACTTTGAATCTGACAGAAAGCCACAGACTGAGCAGCAGGTGTACTATCGCCTCCATGTCCATTGTTGTGTTGCATTTGTGTCGCACACAAATGACGGTAAAGGACCTTCGGGCCGCCGTGCTATGACGACTCCACCCACGATGAGGTGGAACTCAATGATGGAAAAACAACTAAACCGAGACGAGCCGAGTCCAGTACAGTAGTGGCGAGCCGTACCGCGCCGAGTAGGTGCTAAAGGAAATTTTAATTCCAATTTCAATTAATTAATTTATGACACATTTCATTAATTATTTAATGATGTATTTATTTATTTAATTTTGGCACTTTTAGTCCTCCGTGTATTTCAAGTTTTAAAAAAAGTTTGTAGGATGTGTCATGTTGCTTTTCTCCCCACTTAGGAAAAGTAAATTTGCTTGTTTTGCAAACGTCTGCAAAAATTTGATTTAAATGTCTACTGAACTAAATAGCTGTTATAAGTGGAAGCCTCTGTTTTGCTTAATAATTTTAGCTTCCCGTTTTTTTTGGTTTTGATGAATGTGATAGAGTTCCATATTGAGTTTAAGGGATGTTTGCCTACCACACCTAATATACTCTTTCTTTGTCATTTCATTGTAGGCGCTTCCTTGGCTTCAACCCCGAGAGGGGAACAAAGGCCAGCCAGGAGAAGGTGATGTCCAAGAGGTCGGGGAAGCTGCTCCAGAAGAAGGCATCTACTGTAAATCCCCATGTAGTCACCCTTATAAAAGACTGATGGACTCTGAGTGGGACTTCATGTAAACCCACAGCACCTCTCCACGCAGGACCTCACTTTCACAAAGGAAAAGCTCAGTCTGTAACCAGATGTTCATGCTGTCATTCTAAGGTAACAAGTCTCAGTATTGTGTTTGGTTCAGTATAAAATACTTCAGTCCACGTGTCTCAGTTTTGAAGTTCCAGGTTTGTTCCATGATGTGGTATTTATTGAACATGATCATGAGTTATGAAAGGCTGATTCTGAAGGCAGGGTACCTGAAATGTGATGTGCAATTTTTAAACAGATTGTTGACAACATGTTAAACATCATACATTTTTTTTGTAGATTTTATTTTGCAAGACGAATTACTTGAAATTTGTTAGCTGCTGAATGTGTTCAATGCAGTATTAAATAATTTAAATGATATATAGATATCTTTCGTTGCAGTTCAGGAAAAATGGAAATCCAAACTCAGTTTACCTGAACTAGAACATGCACAATGGGAACCTGTTCAGCATGAGGAAATGATTGTATGTTACTAAGATTTAATGGGTTAAATAAGTCAGTTTTTGAAATATGTTTGATACAGAATTGGTTTTAATAAAAGCTGAATGTTGAAAAGTCATGTCTTGTCTGAGCCATTTCTATGCTATGCTATTTCCTGGGGCTTTCATTTTGAGATGTGACATTTTTAAATCATTAATTTTCAGCAATGTTATCACTTCATATCATCACATTCTCTGATATCAATTTTACAGTAATAAACTGTTTATGAAGATTACAGTACGAACAGTAAAATAACAGTATAATGGCACCAAAATACTGACAGTAATATAATGTAAGCATAAACTTTAAACATCATAATACTGTAATACTTTTTTACAGCAATAAACTGTTGTTGTAGGATACGGTAGGTTTACTGTAGAATAACAGTGCTCCGCTGGCAACTTTTGCTGCCAGCTCTTTACTGTGAATTTACAGGGAAATTTCTTAGAGTGTGTGTTCTAATGCTACATTGTGTTAGCTAATGGTGTTGAAAGGCTAATTGATGATTAGAAAACCCTTGTGCAGTTATGTCAGCACCAAGAAAAAATGTCCGAGTTTCCATGGAAAACGTGGAATTGTCTAGGTGACCCCAAACTTTTGAACAATAAATACATATATTAGTATAAAAACATTGTATTTACTTCTGTTTATTCGCAAAACACAGAATGAAATCATTTTCCTTCATGATGAAGTGGAATTGAAATGTAAATTTAGACAGAGGCATAAATTAATTAACGCGCAGACAGTTGAATACAAATTCACACACAGTGTACAAACTGGAGATTAAATTAATCTGGGTCTTCACAAAGACATACTCATGCATCCAGAAGAAATGTGAAATGAACAAATGAAACGGAAAGAGAAACTCTTGACTGCAGTCGAAAACATCAGCGAACGAAGATCCTCAGTATGACTTCAACTCTGACTGCAGTTTATTACAGTGCAACAGTGCAGAGACTTTTTCTCTTAACCTTATTTGTGAACACTTTCTGCAGATTTTTTTTTGCATAACTCAAGCCATTTACATTACTGAGGCCATTTTTGTGTTTGGCACTCAGGTTGCTAAAGCAGCAAATGAAATAGAAAGTTAAAAGCTATCTGCTCTTTATAGTTAAGAACTCCCCGAAGATTGCCTGCAGCTGGATTTCCAGCACTTATATAAATAAGTGGCTTTATCTGCGACGGAAATCAACTCAGCTCAGCTCAGTCCACAACTTTTATTCAAGCGGTTAACTCTGAGAGCAGGTATAAAACATCAAATGCAAATAAAAGAAATCCAATCTGCTCTTATTAGATGAACTTGGAAAAAAAAATAATCAGAAAACGTTATTTTCTTTCTACTTTTGCCGTTGTTCCTGATTTTGCTCTTAACTTTGCATAAGTTAAATCATTTAACTTCCCCTGGCCTGCACGAAAACCTGGAGCTCCTTGACTGCTGGCTTCATACTAGACAGCGTAACTAACGGATTTAATTCAGAGTGCGCTCATAATTAATTAACCAGATGATAATACCTCCACCAGGAGGGGAAATTTCTTCTCGGACTTTGGTCTTTTGTTTTTGCTTGGCTGCAGAACTTTCCACTGAGTTGTGGATTGTTTCAACACCTCCATTTGCATAGCCCACAGTCAATTCTTAATTCAGAAAGCTGAAAATGAGCTATGTATACTAATTACAATTACAGGTACATGTTTGAGGGCTCCCTTTGAAGTTTCACAATGTCACAAAAACAGAAAATTAAAAAAAAAAAAGCTCCGACTTGTCAAACAAAAGTCTCAGGCATGATAGAAGCATTCACATCTTTATACAGTTGCACTGAATTGTAAAGAAAATCTGTTACATGTAAAAGCCTTGTATTTAAAATGTAAAAGTGTGGAAATATATGCACCATAGAAAGCAGAAGACATATTTTTAGACATTGTGTGGGTTCTATGGCAAGGATGTTTTTCAAACCACTTGACCTTAACAGACTTTTCTTTACTCTTTACTGTCAAACCTGAGCATTTTAAACATTATTTTTATCTTCAACTTCACTGCTGTTGCTGCTGCCTTTGCAGGGCAATGTGGCCATCAAATAAATGATGGAGGAGGTGTAAAATATATAGAGTTGGACCTCCAGCTCTTCAGCAAATATTCTTACATACAATTCACCGCTGAGAGATCAGATCAGAGTCGTCACCGTTAAAGTCCTTCAAAAAATTTCTCCTGTTGTAAGGCCTTTAAATATTTTATCCTCATCTGCAGTATGTGATATTCTGTCAGTATAACTACTCTGGCTGTGCCTGATGCTTAATGCATGGTAAAAGTGAGAATACATTTGAATCATGATTGGAGAAGATTGATCTGGTTTTGTCCAAAGTCTCTTTGAGAATCAGAAGCAGAGTAGCTTCAGTGACTCTCAGTAGACGAGACGTGATAACATTTGCAGACCTGCTTTTTGGTCTTTGGTTTACATCCATGATTGCTTGCAACAATGTCAGAAAAAAAAATAAAATAAATAAATACATCTCTAAAATTAAAATAAATAAATAAATAAATGTAAAAATCCTGAGGCAAATGTGAGAGAAAATAAAAAAGAAAGAAGAAAGAAAGAAAGAAAAGAAAGAAAGAAAGAAAGAAAGAAAGAAAGAAAGAAAGAAAGAAAGAAAGAAAGAAAGAAAGAAAGAAAGAAAGAGTAAAAAATTGATGGTGGCACATATCTGTAAAATAATTAAATTTTTTTAGCTTATTTAAACCCAGTAACACTATAATTTTATGAGAAGAAGAAGAAGAATCATTTTTCTAAATGCATAATTTAAAACATACAACAATGAAGTGACATGTATTTGATGGCAGTTAGAATATCTACACTTTTTTTCTTTTACAATCATTTCATTGACCACAGCTAGTGACAAACCACAGTATTTGTGTGTCTCTCCGATTATCATTTTGACACCTTTACCTTTAAACACTCTGGTAGGAGTTAACTCCAAAGACTACAACTGACAAGTTTTAAATTTAAATTTGTGCATAAAAGTAACAAGAACAAGGACAGTTGTGCCTACTGTATTAAATAATAATAAAGAAAATACATGAAATCTTCGGAATAAGAGAATACATGGCTGGGAAATCTGTGTAAAGTCTAAAATAAAATCAACGAATGCAGGTCCTACTGGGTTTGCAGTGCACTGATGCTGTTTCTGTGTAGTAACTGGCACTGATCCGATGTTCTTTGCTTTTTCTGTTTCCTTGATGTCTGTATTGAAAGACATAGTAGGAGGTGGAGGGCACTTTGTGGTGTTCAGGGCAAAGGGGCAGGAGTTTGAACCGCCTTTGAACTCTAACTTGCAAATTCATTTGTAGCGCAGCTTTGTGATGTGCACACGCTCAGAGCCGTGCACGGCGATCGCACTACAACATCTGTGAAGAGCACCTTTGATGGCTTAGCGCATGATTGAAGGCCACCGGAGGTCCATGTTTAAGACCTGCAGGGTTCGGCCTCCCTCAGCTGCCTCCATGAACGTTCCCTTCTCCTGCTCTGCACAGCTGCCTCTCAGTCTGACACACTTCCCTCTCCTGTCTGTCTCTGACATTGTCTCTAAACATCAGCAGCTGGATGTCTGATCTTTGCTCTGATCTCAAACTGACGCACATGTCAGTGTTTGACTTCATGCTGTGTCTTCTCAAACACACACAGCTACTGACATGAGGTGTACATTCACTATATCAAACGTGGCACTAGGAGTGTCTCACGTATAGCACATGAAAGGTCTTTTCTCTGTGTGCTAAGCCTCCTAAGATGCCCGAGGTCACATTCTTAGCATTTTAAATCAAAGCAATAAAGGGAGCGAACTGTGTAGTACAATGTACGTACATGCAAGCAATGCGATGCCGCTTGGAGAAATCCTTGTGCTGCCTTTGAAAGTGTTCAAAAGTTGCCCCTGATATCTCATTCTAATGAGTCACTGAACAGTGGTGTAATACGGCCGTCTTACAAATCCTTCCTCCCTGCACACTGTGATCCAGTATGCAGGGGTTTGACCTATTATTTTGTTCAATCATACTCTGCCCAAGGCAGCAGCTTTAAGACTGGCTGGAGAATAAATTTAAGACACACCAGAAATTGGTATCCAGCCTCCAGACTGGGTAAGGTTATATTTCCTGTGAAGACAAAAGCATCGACATTTTTCTGCCACGTTACTCCAGCATCCTTCCATGGTGACATAAAGTGTTTGGAACCTGCTGAATCTGTCCTCCTTTTCAAAGTAATCACCTCAAATTGTAGGCTTTTGACCTGCACATCGTCTGAGGAGACGAATGTGCCCCAATTTCTGATAACATTTGGTTACGGTGTCTGCATCTCGGTGGAGGGTTTTCTGTGATTTTTTTAAAATTTCTTTATTTTCCATTGTGAATTAATACAGGATTGCTGTCTGCCATAGAGCCTTACTCAGTGCAACTGCCAAAGTGTATGAACTGAATTTTTAAAAATCCTATTC
Source organism: Amphiprion clarkii (assembly GCA_027123335.1). Taxonomy (NCBI): domain Eukaryota; kingdom Metazoa; phylum Chordata; class Actinopteri; family Pomacentridae; genus Amphiprion; species Amphiprion clarkii. Next base: position 8,798,901 of record CM049578.1, read on the forward strand.
ACAGTGCCTTTATTGTATACCTAACTTTGCTAATTTGCAAAAGAACAAATATGAATATGCATATGCAAAATAAAGAATTCAAAAAAACAATTGTGCATCCATCAGTTTGCATCAGTTTTACAGTAGGAATATATTTATGTACAAAAAGAAACCCTGCTGCATAATAAATACCGTGAATTTTTACTTTGATCAACAAAGTAGGGTGATGACACAACAAGAATCTTCAAAGTTTTCACAAAGAACGGGATGGTGTTATTAACATGGAAAATGTTCTTCCAAATTCCCACAAATGTTATCAGTATCAGAACAAAAATTAGGGCTATTTGACTCGGTCTATTTATATGTTTACAGCCTCTACAAACCCTGTGTTTTTCATGCTACTTTGCACATCAACTCTTCAACAGAACCTTTCACCACGGTGAATGTATCTTTCAACAAATTTGCTCTTCTGTATGATTTTTGAGTCATATTTAGCACGTTTTCGCTTCCACTCACTTGAGCTGAGGAACACAGAAACTGGTTTAAATTTTGGCCTTTTTAAAATTTTGTTTATGATATGTTTAAGTGAATCATTATGATGAACCATCACAATGTTAAGCTTAATTTCTGATTTATTTTTATTATTGTTTTCCATACAGCACACAAGATATAATCATGGATTATCAGAAAGTGAACAATCTGACTTTTTTCTGTGTTTTACAGGTTCTGCTTCTGATAAATACTGCAATTTAATGAATGAATTAATTTTTTTTTTTAAAAAGAAAATATCTCTTTCAAACCTACTGGTGTTATTTGGGGATTAGACTGTAAAATTTCCAACAGCTGTACACCTGTACTTCTGAAGTGGTCACAGTAGATGCTGCCCTCATAGTGCAGACCTTTGATCACTATTGCAACAACAAATCATCACTTTAACAATCTAAAGAAAAACTCCATTTGTTCCAGTTTACTAATTAGCATTGAGCAGGCTGACGCACTTCATAAAATAATGAATGAATACAAAAGTAATTAAAAAAAGAGCTTTAATCGTGTTTACAAATGAAGAGGAGTCCAGGTTTGACCTTGAGCAAACATCAAAACAACAAAAACACGGTGAAAACAATTGTTCATGTAACTTCTTGTTGTTTTGTACTTGCTGTAAACAAGGTGGAAGTCGGAGAAAATTATGTAAGTGAGGTGTGTGAACCCATGTTTATGCAGATGAGCTATCATTTGCAAGGTGTCAGTTTTCTTCAAAGGGAAAGAACAACTTCAAAGAGGAAATGCAGATAGAGAATGGGTCATTTCACTAACGGGAGACAAGCAGAGAATATCAGTCTTACAGCGAAGTCTTCCAACAACAAATGCTCGGCTTAGAGTGAACAGAAGGATGGAAATGATGCAGACTTTTCTATTATAGTCTCTTAGTGCTGCTTTGAAGAATGTTTATGGCATATAAGTCTTCTATTGCTGGAGCTCTGATTGGACATACTGCTAGATATTATAGTGTAAGTACTTCTCAATCCTGCCGTACTTTTGCAAAACATGACTTGTAGTCAACTGCAATAACATATAGAGCTTTTTTCCAGATTTTGTTTAATGATTCACAAGCACAGACACAATCACTTATTGTCTGGGAAAGTAATGTGTATGTAAAACACATGTTTGTTTCCAGTAATTTATTGCTTTTGGGGTTTTTTTTTTTAGTTTGTTTATGGTAAGAACCTTATTTTTTTTATGCAGAAAGGAATGTCTAGGTTGTGTATAATGAAACGAAAAACTGCAGACATCAGATAGGACTTCTTAAGAAAAATAATCCTCTTAACATTGCTGGAAATGATTATTCCCAGTGTTTGCTTTTTTTAGTTTGAGAATCATATGGATGTAGGTAGATTGGATCGTCCATAACTGGTCTATCAACTGGGCAAAGTGGGCAACTGAGCAGTATCCCCAGTCAATAGGGGACTCTGAAAGCCAGTTGTTCATCGGTTTCCATTTAGACGGTATCGAAAATACACTTTCATTTTACTATTTACACTACAAAGGTGCAATATCAGCTCAGGTTTGTTGTAGGGGGGTCTTGTGCCAAAATCATGCTATAGAATTGTTGCATTTGTGTTCATGTTGTCCTAACCTGAAGAATAGATCAGAAATAAAGTTCAGGTCAATCAACCTCCCACAAAAAGATCCATTTAAAGTCATGTTTCAGCACAGGAGGTCTGGTTGAAGACAATCCAATGTAATATATTTATCATGCAATGGTGATAAAGCATGCTCATTACATCTATTATCATTTTAATGAGATTCAGATACACTGATTACCACCATTTTGGATTGACAGCTACAGATCCCACCACACAATACTGCATGCAACAGCAGGTAGCGTACAGACGCCCTGACAGTTAAAGCAGTTAAACCTGCAGTCTGTCAAATGTACACTACATCACAGCTACATTACTACAACTAGTTGTCGCAAAGTTGATCATTTCCAGTACAGAGAGACACCGAAGGACAGAGAAACAGAGTATGTGAAATGTTATTTGCTACAGCAAATTTTCATGGGTTTACAAGACGTCGACCTGTTCCTGTTTATCTGCAACAGATACAACCTTCAGTCCAGTGGTGGTGTTGGCTGTTCTCTGCTCTGTTCTGGGCAGAGTGGGCATAATGGCGAGGGAAGAGCAGGGCACGATGCCAGGCAAGAAATCAATACCTCAGGAAAATAAGATGCAAACCCAGCAGCTGCTGCAGAGAACTGATTTGGTGTGTGTGGGTGGGTGAGTGAGTGAGTGAGAGAGCATGTGTGATTCTGCATGTGAAGTGCAACTCAACAGTGCTGTCAAGAAGGGCGAGCTGAAACAAATTACATTTCCAAACAAGGTCACTGTTAAAACACGTCTGTGTGTCAGGAAAGAGCGAGAAGATGAACAATAAGATGTAGTCCTCACAATCAGGTACACTGTGTCTGTTGTCTGTGCATGTCTGTGTGTTAAATATGTGCATATATATATGTATATGCTTGTTCAGATTGGGGAATCTGGGCTCGGAGGCTGTTTAGATGGGCGTTGCATGCCAAAGTAACATCCTCATTAATCCCTGGACTCAAGGATTCTCAGAAGAACATTGCATTACAATGAGATTATCGATGTTGGTCACTTCACCTGTCAGTAATGTTGATGGCAGCGATTACCACAAAAGCAGATAAAACTGAATACATTCATAAAATAACAGACATTCAGACATCTCTCATTAACCTGAAGTCTTATGATAAAAGTTAAGTCACTTAAATTACAGCATTTGTCAATATGTTAAACAAAAAATAAATAACACAAATGTCAGTGCAGCTGAATGGTTCAGCTACAGAGGCTAAAATGCTAAACCTATCAGCATATTATAAGCGGCAAACAGAAGAATGTTCACTCCAGGAGATGCAAATGAAACGTACAATAACTCACTTTATTAATATAATTACCTGGATAATTATTAATGTTTCTGATATGAACTGTTCAATCACAAAGCATGCTGAACAGTGGTCCCATATCAAAATAAATACCTTAGATGGTTTGGTTTTCACAAAGAGACTAAACTGTACCATCAAAATAAAGGAGACAACCCAAGATACAGTAGCTGCTGGTGCAAAAGCAGGAAGTTCAGGCTCCACTGCAGTTCAATTCCATACCGTTAAAGCCAAAAGGTTTATAATAATACTATATTTCAATGATAAAACCTGTTTTGTTTTTTCTTTTTTTGTTTTTTTTTTTTCTTTATTTGGCTGTGAAACCAACCTGAAACTCCTAGGTTTCACTTGAACTGGCCTCTTCTGCGTTACCAGTCAATTATTAAGCTGCTAAGTGCTGCAAAAGCCAGGACACATTTAATAGTAGTTGTGGCCTCCAGCAGTATCCAGTTACATAAGGTGAAAACATAAAACAATACTGATGCATGACAAATAAAACTGTGAGGATGTCTTTGCAAAATATGAAGCAACCAATCACTGAGCTGCTTTAGGTCTCCTGAAGCCAGGACCTACAACACCATTCAAAAGTTTAGGGTCACCCAGGCGATTTCATGTTTTCCATGAAAACTCACACTTTTATTCATGAGCTAACATAACTGCACAAGGGTTTTCTAATCATCAATGAGCCTTTCAACACCATTAACTAACACAATGTAGCATGAGAACACAGGAGTGATGGTTGCTGGAAATGTTCCTCTGTACCCCTATGAACATATTCCATTAAAAATCAGCTGTTTCCAGCTAGAATAGTCATTTACCACATTAACAATGTCTAGACTGGATTGATTTAATATTATCTTCATTGAAAAAAAAATACTTCTTTTAAAAATAAGGACATTTCTTTGTGACCTCAAACTTTTGAACAGTAGTGTACATAGTCAAAATAGGCAATTAATATTCTATAAATATATATTACCAGTATAATCTAAATAAACTGAACAAACTGTTCCTTGTGATCGACAGGTAAGGACCGCTTAATTCAATGAGACTTCCAAAGAACAAAATCATGAGGGACCGATTTTAAAGGTCTTTGGCTCCAGTGACTTAGGATGTATAAACTACACCATGCTGTACCAGCTGTGAACAGTTTCACAAACGCTGTTTTACTATTGCCAGTGGGTTGGCAGTTTTTTCTGTCTTTCTTTCTTTCTTTTCTTTTATTTGCCAAAACGTGTCACTGGAGGGCTGCACACCAAAATGATGACATTCCTCTTTAATTAATGTGTAAGGTTAAGCAGACTGACAGCTTTGACATGTTTCTGCAAAAGATCCAGCTGAGCTTCAGACAGACGACCACTGTAGCTTTTCATTCACGGCTGCTGCATTACTTCTTTATTTATTTATTTATTTATTTATTTTAACACATTTCCATGTAATAATTAAAGTAATTACATTTTACATTAATGTAGGTGTTATCACTACATGTCAACCCCTTGGTCTGGGGTTTCATGTTCAGATGAATACCAGGAGCTTTAAGCAAGATAAAGTAACGGCACAATATTGGTCAGCGGTGCAGTTCAACCTTTCTGAACCACAAAGACATATTTGACCCTAATTTTAAGTAATGTAAGTATATAATAGTGTTTTCTTTAGAGAAAGTTAAAATAAAGTCATTTTTAAAACAAACTATTTAATATTATTTCTCGTTTAGCTTTTGAATCCCTCATGTACTGTTCTGGCTCATATATTGGTTCTGATAGTCTTGTGAGATGCAGACAAAGGAAGCCTTTGTACATGTATTTTATTACACAGGTGAGTAGGAGATGAATGAGCATTTCCGAAAGTTTCGAACAGACTCCCGCATACAGTCTAACTAGCAAAAAGACACTGCTGCTTGGTGGTAGAGCTACATCATTTACAGTTCGTCGGAGTCTATTTGATTTATTTATTTTTTTTGTCAAAAGTCCCACAGGTATATTATTGAATTGCACGCGTAAGAGCTGTAGTGGAGGTTGATCTAAAACGGCATTCACCAAACTGGCTTTCAGCATCTCTATAGACCTCTGCACTTGTGTTAATGCACTACGAGTGGGCTACCTCTTCAGTTTCCATAGTGAAAGAAGGAATGAGAACAGAGGAGACAGAAGAGATGGAGAAACTCAAGGTGAAACTGTGAAAGGAGAATTACAGAAAAGGATGGTGGACAGAAACTGACAGAGTGAGCTGATCAGTCAAGAAAGTGTCAAATTCAAACAAACTGATTTTTGAAACATACCACAAAATTGGACCCTGTTGTAAACTTAGAATGACACATGAACTATCACTCCATACTTAAATTCATGTTTAAAAATATTCATATCCCTGGCAAATTTTGATTTCTATGGGTTTTCTACATGCTTACTACATCTTTACCAAAATTATTTGTCCTTGGATGCTTAGCAATCACTGACAAAGCCTTAATTTGCCACCACTGCAATAAGTCTGTTTGCTAACAAGCTTTCTGCATGTCTCCACTGCGATCTTGGCCCACTAAAATCCCACTGGACTTTGTGGTGATCTCCACGTCTCCAATGTTGGAGAGCTTTCTCTTCGTCACTCTGGTCCTCAGTTCCTCTACAGAATCTTGGTGGATTCAGGTGTGGACTCTGGCCAGGCTGCTTCAAGACGTTGATGATGTTTTCTGTTTCCGTTGACTATTTCTCGACCACTTTGGCTGTGTGTTTCAGATCATCATGTTCTAGTTTGAAGTTCCAGTGCTCCTCGAGATCAATTTTCTCCAGACTGCCTCCTATTGTTGACCTCTTTTCTCATGATGTTGCTCATTCTGACAAGGGTACACAGTTCATCGGCTGAAAAACTGTCTGAAAGCATTGCATTCCCACCACAATGCTTGACTGTGGCGATGGTGTTCTTGGGGTTAAATGGTTCCTCATTCACTCAAAAGCCATATCTATGTGTCCAAACAAACCAGTTTTCATCTCATCCAACCACAGAATTGATGACCAAAAGCTTTCTTCTTTGTCCAAGTGCACTTTTGAAAAGGCTGTTTGAGCTTTCTGTGCCTGTCTCAGAAAGTTTAAGTCCTCCTTGGTTGGTGTCCATGGAAACCAGCCTTGTGCAGTGTCTGCTGGAGTGTCAGCTTGAGATGTTGATACCAGAACTGCTCAGAATCATCAGGACAGCATCGGCAGTGATATGTGGATTCTTCTTGGCCTCCCTAACTACTATTCTTGTCACTCTTGGCTTCCTTCCACAGCCATTGAGTGTTTTTTTTTTTTGTACAGTGTGAGGCTTCTTGTACTTCTTGTATTTATGAATATATATATATATATATATATATATATATATATATATATATATATATATATATATATATATATATATATATATATATATATATATATTCAATTGCCCTTTAAGATTTGTAGAAATTAGGTGGATTTGTACACAATAGTGAAATAGTTAACCTGTTGCAGTTCGAAAGAGTTAACAAATGCCAAATGCTTATTTTATGAAAGACTAGTAGGTCCATCTCTTCATCATGGTCCTTGTATTGCTACAGTAATATCCTTTGCAGGCCTACAATAGAGTAGCTGACATTAAGCTAGGCTTTACCTACTGCTACAGCTCTGACACTTGTAAGGGAAATTAAAGGCCTCAAGAATGACTTGTCTGGTGCATTTAGGGCTTCATTTAGCTAGGATGAGCAGCCATATTATCTGCAAGAGTATGAAGTATATGAGGGCATTTTTTTCATTAAAAAAAAAAAAAAAAAAGAAACAGGTATAAGGAATGCTCCAGCTTTGTGGAGCTCCTGTCAGACCTACTGTAGGTTGTGGATTACATTGATTAGGGGATAAAAAAAAAACACCAGACAGGAATGGGTCACACAACACATGACTTTGACAGCAATGTTGTATGATTCATGCTGATTCGAACACAGGAGTCTCTGGCCTGCCTTGCATGTGTCCGCCCACCCGGCCCTTCCTTCCCTGCTGTTGGGTACCATTCAGGGCTGTACGTGACTCGCTGCCAGCTGGCGGGGGCCTGTCGCTCAGGGCACAATCTCTACATGCAGATGGACTGCACCTACACCTGGCCATGAGTAGAGTAAAGCCCGCTGATCAATTAATCATGAATACCACACTTTGCCCAGTGCCCTGCAGGATGATAAATTGAACTCCAGCAATTGAAAAACAGATTTGTTTTGAATGTTTGCTTGAGCATTCAGCAAAAGTTTTTTGTTTTTTTTTTTAACTGAAAATATTGACTATAAAATATTTTTAGCATATGATGAGAAATGGAGATAATTGGATTTAAGCATTTCCTGCAGAGCCTCCAATGAAATCCAGAGAAATAACTGGAGTCTTGCTGTCATTCCTTTGCAGTGTGAATTTACTTTGTGGTGCATACTGTGTGTGTGTGTGTGTGTGTGTGTGTGTGTGTGTGTGTGTGTGTGTGTGTGTGTGTGTGTGTGTGTGTGTGTGTGTGTGTGTGTGTGTGTGTGTGTGTGTGCGTGTGTGATTAAATTTACTGTATATGGGGCAGCCTGTACTCTCTGTTCTCCTTTAAAACATAATGCAATCTGTCTTCCTTCCCACTACCCCCCTTCCTTGTCCAAAACCTTTTTTGAGCTTTCTTTTAAATTGAAGACTTGCTAACAAGCTTCCCATAGAGCAAGTCATCCCCATCTGAAGGCCTTGGTAATTACACAAATGCATATGCAGGGAATCATAAAGAGTGAATGACTAATTTAGAAAATGACCAGGGCAATATAAACAAGAATGTGAATCTACACTATCCATGCTAGAAATGTTCCACCAGTGACATATCAGTCCTTCTTTTTACTCACAAAAAATTAGAATAACTAACATATTATCTCTTTATACAATTGAGAAACTGTAAAGGTCCCAAAGAGTCAAAATGTATTGCTATTGTGTTTTGTGGTTGGTATAAACTTGAATGTGTAATATAAAAGCTGAGAGGACATAAAGACATTTACTTCTGCCATTCTTCATGCCCCCACAACTAGATAGCTGTCCGGCTTTACAAGCTTGTAAGAATTTTACTCAGCTGTTTTGTACGACTTAAGAACCATCAGTTGTTTATCTCAAACTACATATAACTGTGGCCCTTCACATGCTTCCAGGTAAACCATTCAGAATGAGCAGCTGCCCCAGTCCGCCAGTTCCATGTAGTTTCCTTGAGCTGCTTCTGCTGATTGAATGTTTTAGCCATGAGCAAAGCTTACCAAATGTCGGCTGCAAGTGAAAACACACAACAGTCTTCATGCACTCCCAGCATCTGAGGAAGTGAAGATCCAGTGGATTATTTACTTTTAATTGCAATGTCACCACAGCAATTGGAAAATCCTTGTTAGCACATCGCAAAGCTAAAATGGCTAACATTATCATTAGCTTTAATTATGCCCAACGGTCATAGCTCTCTGGAAACTGTGAGGCCATGGGACATTCAGACACAGTTGTAACCTTAAGACCAATTTGAAACCAATATTCAAGGACTGGGTGAGTTAGTGTGTTTTCATGACATCTTATGTGCTTCAGTTCAACCTAACCTAAGCCAGTTTTTTTTTTCTTTATTTTCATGACTATTTACATTGTAGATTCTCACTGAAGGCATCAATACTATGAATGAAAACCTGGAATTATGTACTAAACAAAAACATGTGTAATAAGTAAAAATTTCAGCATGTGGAACCTTTAAAGCAGACATCTCCTTGATGAGGAACATCAGCATTCAGTCTGATCTTCGCTCCCTTCAGAATCTGTTCTGGACTTAAAACAACAAGTGAAGAAAATATATGCTTTTATATTAGCTTAAAGCTCCATTATGTTCATCAGCATGTTGCTAACTTTGCCAGGATGTTAACTGTCATCACCAAAAAAGGAGTCGGAGGATTTAAAACATCTTTGTGTGGTTAAAACATCTCCTGAATCCTACCATGTTAAGAACTATGAGAGGGGCCAAGCAGAAAGCAGAACGATGCTAAAATACTCCCTAAAACTGAGTCAGGTGGCTTCATTTCTACATCTAACAGCTTTCATATTAAAGCACAGCCTTACATTTTCCATTTCCTGTTAGGTGCTTGTATGCTTTAGGCACTTAGTCAATACTTTTAATGAAAGTAACTTAAAATAAATAAAATGGGCAAAATAAGCCTCTGTTCCAAGCAGTCCAATAAAAGAATGAGAAGAAAAGGTTGAGGCATTACTGCCCTTGTAATTCTGTTGTGGCTATGTGAAACTGAAAAGCTAAATAAATAACTAGACTAAAAGCACCAGAGTTCAATTGAAAGGATGTTTCTTTTACATGTCTTGACTGTTTCTGTGAATATATTTTTAGTCTATTGTGTTACATGACTTGCCTCGAACCACATCTCCCATTAGGGACAATTACATATATATATATATATATATATATATATATATATATATATATATATATATATATATGCTAAGGAGCAGCATCTCTAATGTCTTGGGAAAGGTCTGAAGACTGAAAGATTGTTGGTGCAGAAATAAAACCATCTGACTTCCTGCCTCCCACATACTCTTTACTTCTCAGAGAATTAAGATGTTCAGCCTTTGGCTGTGGCAGATTATCTTTTTTTCAGTTATTTGGAAGGTGTTCCTGCCCTCATTAAACCTGCAATGTGATTTCTTCTATGTTGAATCTAGCAGTGGGTTTGAGCTTGGGAATACCTCTAAAACAGGTACAACTGTACACACAAGAACAAATTTAAAGCAGCGTTCTGGGTGCTTGTTTATGCTAATATCAGACAAAGCAACTTGTAGCTACAAATAACCCCCGCCCACAAGACAAGTTTATTAGCCAATTTCTGTTGTGTCTTTTTGTTTGTGTATCTAGTATATTGATACCTGTGTGTATGTGAGCACAGTTTGGCATACACAAATTAGCATGTGTGTTGCACAGTGATGTATTGGGTTACAACTTGGCACCTGACAGTGCCAAACACACACACACACACACACACACACACACACACACATGAATGCACATATGCATACACACAGCATACCAAATGTGGAGTGAAAAATGACCCCTCCAGTCCACCTGTCAAACATTCCTAGGTGTTAAATCGATGAAGGGGAGGCAGAATGGAGGCTTGTTTCTGTAGATAATACGATTTGGGAGCGCCTATTTTTAGAACAACAGGAAGGTTGAAGGAGAGAGAGAGAGAGAGATAGAGAGAGGTTCAAATCACTGCAGAGTCTTGTCTGCCAACATGCTGCAAACATGCACACATCACTGTTGCGCATGTGCTGATGGGAAAACATTGTTCCACATATCTCCAACCTGTTATTACTTTCATCCTGTTTCCCCTCAACTCATCATCCTCCCTTCACTTTTGTCTGCCTTCTTTTTTTCTGTTTGTTCTCCTGAATGCAGATCAGCAGGCTCAGACAAAGAGGTTACACTCACCTCTCACTAGAACACCTGTGCAATCTAATGCAATCCAACATAACAGCTCTGCCACAAATGCTACTTTTACAATGTTATGTCATTTCAGTAGAAATGGTAGGGGTATACTGAATTACAATATATTTCCTAGTATTTGATCCCCCGTCGTTAATGTTATGTTAATGGTGAGGACAGAATATTAGAAACACTTTTCAGTCATCATTCACTGCAATCTCAGGAATAAATAAAAAGAAGGGGCATCTGCATTGGTTTGCATCTCTAGACACCATAGACTGTATGGAAAAGATGCATGTAGCCTCCTGGTCTGCAAAGTGAAGCCAATGCATGGGTGTATGCCTTAACTGTACAACAGCCAATTGTTTTTTGGGGTTTTTTTCCTCACTTCATGTTTCACTCATGACACAGAAAAAAAAAAGGTTGCACACAAGAAAATCTTTGATGCAATTTGTCAACATGACTCCTGTCATTCTTCATGATGCATAGCACCGAAGCTCCATTTGCAATATTAAACCAGTATTTCTGCCAGTACTTTATCCATCAAATTAATTACACCAATCAGCCACAATGTTAAAACCACTGAGAAGTGAAGTGAATCAATAACAATGATCTTGTCACAGTGATACCTGTCAAGGGATGGGATATATTAGGGATGTATCAGGCTGCAAGCAAACAGTCAGTTCTTGAAGCTGATGTGCTGCAAGCAGAGAAAATGGGTAATGATAAATCAATGCATCTTTGAGAAGTTACAATGGCTAAAGTAGTAGATCTCCGAAATGGCAGATCTTATGGGGTGTTACATGTATGCAGCCATTTGAATCTACCAAAAATGGAGCGTAGAGCAATGAGAAGAGGTTGTCTGATCTGCTGAATGCACTACATTAAGATGTCAAGCTGGTGGAGGTAGTGTGATGCTCTAGGGAGTGTTATACAGCAAAACAGCAGTCAGTTGATAAGCCATTTTACTCTGTTTTTCTTTGACTTACAGCCTACCTACATATTGTTGCAGACACCTCTTCATGCCAGAGGTATTCCCTGATGGCAGTGGCCTCTTTCACCAAGATAATGCTTTCTGCCACACTGCAAACATTGCTCAGTAATAGTTTGAGGAACATAACAAGAAGTTGAAGGGGTTGGTTCGACCTCCCAACTCCCCGGATGTCAATCCAATCCCTTGTCTGTGGGATGTTCTGGAAAAACCAGTTCGATCCACGGAGGCTCCACCTCACAGCTTCCATGACTTAAAGGATCTGCTGCTGGTGTGTTGATGCCTGATGCTCCAGGACGCCTTCAGAGGTCTGTGGAGTCCAGGCCTCATTGGGTCAGAGCTGTTCTGGCAGCACAAGAGAGACCTACTGAATATTAGACAGGTGGTATCAATACTACGGCTCAATAGTGTATATGCTGGCCACACAACTGAGAAAGTGCCATCCTTTCTGTGTGCTGCTGCTGTCTGAAAACTGTGTTTGAACAGTTCTTGCTAGAGAGACTGTCTGAATCTGGTCCAGACTTTACTGCCACAAGAGATCGATACAGACAAAGTGCTCTTGTACATTATACAAATAATTGTAGGAAACCATCTGGAAACTGTGCATTGCTTGCAATAATTTGAGATAGTGGGAACCAGAGTGGTGGGCTGTCAACTGGACAGGTGACGTTTTCAATACTTTTTACTTGATAAAAGTACAGAAATAGAATCACAGCAATATACAGAGATCACAGTGCAATACAGTGTAGCTGTAATATTGTATTTTATTATTATGTTCGTGCATAATGACATATGGACTATATATTTAGTGTATGCATTGAGTATGACTATAATGCATTAAAAGGTGAAGTGTTTTGTTTTGTTTTTTTTAATGATAATACAGGTAGAGCACAATTAGTAAAGTGTTAGTCAGTCAGAAGTAAGACATCCCGCTGGCATTTAGTGGAGTGCAAGTATGATACAGCATAAAATGGAAGTTGTTGAAGTACAGCACTTAAACAAACGTCCATTCTGCCACTTCAGTTGACGTATTTAATTCCATTTCAGCGCACTTTGTTTTTAATGTGTGAAAATGAGTCTGTGACTACTTCCAAAGGTAATTTGGAGACTATCTTCAGGGCATCTTGGGTGCATTTGCATCCGAATTTGATGTGTCTGAATGTAGTGCCAACACCCAGAATGCTTGTTAAAGCCAGATGCCAGCATGTCGACAGAGGGTCTATTCCTCTCAGTAGATCTGGGACTGAGAGATATTTCTTCTAAGGCCTGTAAGCCATGTAGTAAAACACTCCTACAGACAGATATCCCCAATTTCGTACCCAATTTAACAACCCCTGTGATGCAAATGAGGTCAGCACAATCCAGACACTCTCTGGGACTTCAACACAAGGTAAAGGCAATGAGAAAAATAAGACCGAGAACCTTGTAATTTGCAGTTTTGCATGTAAGTTTGCAGATGGTTTGGCTGTTTTCTTCAAGGTTATTTCACAACCTCTATGATAACAAAGGCACACTGGCTTTGAATCACTGGCTGAGGTTGTAAATATGGGCCATGATTAATTAGGCTTAAAAATTAAGCTTATCTTATTTATAGGCCACAACGCCAATAAGTTTCATAAAGGCTTGCTCAGCTATAATGAGGAATGGGCAGCATATTCAGTGAAAAATCTATGTTTGGACACGTTGTCCCACTTACACTTGAAAGAACTCTGGCTGTCTTTTCAGCTTTCTAAAAGAAATGGTAAGGTTTTTTTTTCTTTCTTTAAAATTAGACCATTAAAGGAAAAGTGGTAATGAGAAAAAAAAAAATAGGAACCACACATTCCCCGGAGGCCCTCTATTGCAGCTGAATACTAATATTGTGGAAATCTAGGGGCAGTTAATGTCACTGAGGATAATATTTGGTTTATATTATCACATTATTTTTTTTTTTAAATGTAATTTCTAACTGACGGCTTTCAATACGCTACAGATGCTAAAATTATGATTCAGTTAACATTTCAGGATTGTACAATGCCTTCATTACTGATGAGTACCTGAGAATTGGTTACTTTAAGTTGCAAAAACATTAGTTGGCATAGAAGTGTGTAACACGCAACTTCTCCATACAGCACACACAAGCTTGCACACAGGGTGACAGGCAGTAGCACATTTAAAAAACTTTAAGCAAACTTGAACTAGACAAGTTATGGGCTAAGTGAAGCTTAGCAAAAGTCCAGTTAATATATTATTTATTTACCTTGTTGAGTTGAAGTAGTTAACCCCTTCTACCTGAGCTGATCTTGACAAGTGGTGCATTTTGACACCTTTATGCTCGTATATATAACATGCCAGAAAGAGATATAGCATGTCCCAATATGTAGTGTATCAAATACATGCCAGAAATACCAGAATGCCCCATGGCATCCATTTCCACTTAGCAGTATGTTAGACAGCATGCTTTTCTGGCCACAGTCCTCTGCACAGTGGTAGATAGGTCACATACCTCACAGCAGCTTGCTGGTTGAGTAAGAAGCTTTACCATAGACAAGCGATTTCACATTGCAGACTGCACCAAATACATAAGCAAGACGCTCAGAGCTTAGGGTTCCATATTATGACAAAGTAGTATGTATCATCTGTACGCATAGTAGTACTGTACTGTAGTACATACTGAACAGAGACAGAGGAAGGATGCAGCAGCTGGCATGCTCCGCCATTTTTGAAAAGGTGTGAAGTTTTAGAATTTGAAAAAAAAAGTGTAGAATAAAATATGCCAGAGTGGTAACAATTTAACTTAATAAAAAAAACAAAACAAAAACTGTTCGATTACATAATACCAGCAACAAATAAAATAAAATAAGAACACACACACTGAGAGGTGGTAGTGTCCAGTGTGTATGATGCAAAGAAACATTTTAATTGGAGACTGCACCAAAGGAATATACATAAGGGCTGAATTTATGCTGATTTTTTAACGACCAATGTAATTTTGTGTATCTGTTTATGAGCATTTCCAATGGGGTACATACGTATAAGTCATGGACATTCAGCATAAGTTGGCATGTATATGTACATGCTAAACAAACAGCAATGTGAGCAACACAGTTGCTGAAGTGGAGCAAAAAAGCATCAATAAAAGCCCACTGGTAAACTTTTATCCCCCACTGTGGGGAGTCCGGATTGTGAGTTGCACGTGAAAACTGTATCCATTTTTCTTGGGGTTTATTTCAAATCTGGCTCTGGCCTGACTTGCTGTATTTAAATTATTCAAAGAATGAAATTTGGAGCTGATAATGGCACTAGAGGGAAAATTAGAGAATTACAAAAAGTTATTACAATTCATCCTGAGGGGTCTTGAATTTATGAGCCGAATTTCATGGGAGTCCATCCAGCAGTTTATGAGCCCCTTTCACTCAGAGCCCCAAACGTGAACCTCATGGAGGCAGTCGGGGAAAAGTCAGGGGTTCAAAGTCAGCAGATTACATCATCTCTTTGCACCAATTGGCCAACATTACTGTTCCTGCAGTTATACCACCAGCATGGCTTAAAATAGAGGAGAGATCCATTTCTAATGTCCTCAATCAAATCATATTAATACTCAAAAAAAAGACCGCTGTAGTAATGACCCTAAACATATTCATGTGCCGTATCTGCATTTGACATTGGTAAACTATCAACACTGTATGCTTGTAGTTACAGTTTGCCCTATCAGCCTTGTCATTCTTTAATCTGTCACTGCTTCCTCTTTTACATTCTCTCTGTCATTTTCAGTGTCTGTGTTTTTGCTTTATTGCAGGAGTGGAGTTAGTCATGCTGGAGTCTGAGCACAGCTTCACCAGCAGCAACCAGTTCCATATCAAGACCCCTACAGAAACTCTGCATTCAGTTGTTTTTTTATGCTGCTTACCTTTAGCTACATTCACACTGCAAACCTCAGTGTTCAGTGAGGTTTTATTGCTGACAACAGATTCTTTTGTTGGGCTGTTCCCATTGTTTTTTTGAAGTTGGCCAAGATCAGATTCGAGTATGAACTGGTCAGCATGTCAGCATTTCTTTTCTGGTTTCATGTATAAGCTGATGTGCAGTGGAAGCTGAAATTTTAGCAATGCTTTTTTTGTTTGTTTTTGTTTTTGTGAAGCATTGGCTCCTACTGCTATTGGAAGTTATGTGTGGCTGTACAGACGGAGCCGGCAGTGGTGGGATTCTGAGATGAGAGGCTTCACTGAAATTTCGGCTAAAATTTGAAGGGCTACTTTCAGCTACAACTGTCAGACTCTCCACAAGACTCTGGGGGTGAGACTCAGGTCAAAACGAGTGTCATGAATTCTGATATGACTGTGGAGACTGAGGCTGCACTGCAAAACAATCAGACCTGTATCTGATTTAAGCTGGGCTCACACTAATGGAGTTTCTCACTAATGTACCCCAGTTTAACCAACAATCAATGACGAAGACCGATCTGGGATCTCAGTCTGAAGTGGTGACAGGCCCAGATCCAGTCAAAACTGCTTGCAGAATCCCCAGGGGCGCCACAGTAACATTAAAGATGTGTGATATTAATAAGTTAAAATAGGAATGGTGACGATTTCACAGAAAAGAAAGTTGCCAAGCAATGCTAAACATTCTAGTCCTTGTAGAATAGACAACCCATGTTGACCACATCTCCACAAGCAGGTTCTCATCCAGAGCTGATTAGGCTTCTGCTTTTGTTTTTATTTCCCACTGCGTAGTATTAATGACATTAGGTTGTTGCACCACTCCATCTCCATTTGGTTTCCATGTGTTTCCCCATTAGATCAGATTAAATTGTGCACTGCTCCGTGACTGCCCCCTCAGTAGCAGTAATCCTCATGATATCCGGTAATCAGTGGTGCAACATTGTTTTTAAATCAAGCATGTGCACATCTGAGATTCAAGACAAGAAAATCTATAAAGTTCCGCAGATTTCAAAACCCTTTCAATAATCATTCGCTGACCCAAATCAGAATCAAAACGATCTGGTTAAAAGAACACATTTGCCCACATAATTGTTAAAAATATACACCACCGTTCAAAAGTTTGGGGTCACTCAGACAATGTCATGTTTTCCATGAAAACTCACACTTTTATTCATGTGCTAACATAACTGCACAAGGGTTTTCTAATCATCAATCAACACCATTAGCTAACACAATGTAGCATTAGAACACAGGAGTGATGGTTGCTGGAAATGTTCCTCTGTACCCCTATGGAGATATTCCATTAAAAATCAGCTGTTTCCAGCTAGAATAGTCATTTACCACATTAACTATGTCTAGACTGTATTTCAGATTAATTTAATGTTATCTTCATTGAAAAAAAAAAAAAAGCTTTTCTTTCAAAAACAAGGACATGTCTAAGTGACCCCAAACTTCTGAATGGTAGTGTATATATTTGTGCCACCTTTGCATGCAAGTTGATAAAAGTCATTTTCTCCTCTGTTTACCCTGCAGACCTGCCATCTCTGGCCAAGCACCCAATCCTCGCTTCCTGCTCTTCTGCCACTGGAACCAGCACAGCACACCAGTCCAGTTTCCCCGTTCCCGTTCTGCTTCTTGCACTCTGGAGTTGACTCTGCCTGGCTGCTCTCAGCAAATCTCTACTCCACTCGCTCTCAGCTGTCAGTCTGGACTATTTCACCGCCATCTTGCCACCTTCCTTTCACAATAAACAACCTTCTGCCTGCAACCAGCCTCACCGTGTTCGTGTCTGTTTTGAGGTTCATTAGTTCAGTGGTTCCTCATAACACAGCTTTAACCCAGTGTTTGGTATACGTCGGAAACTTTACCGTATATTTAGGATGCCTGGAACTGACAAGCAGAATGCAAATTGGTGTAGCGTGTGCGTACACAAAGAGCTTTTGAAAGACAAAGCAGACAGTGTGTCAGAGTGTGGGCAGACAGCAGCCTTTTAGACCAACAGATCAAAGATTCAGACTGCGCCGTAATAAATACATCCAACTCCTCTACATGGTCAATCTAGACAGAAATGAGAGGAGAGAGAGGATGAGTGTTTGTGTGTCTGTTGGATTCTGTTAAACGCTGTTAGAGTGACGATTAATGACAACAAACCAACTTACTCGACAGCTGAGATTAAATGAAGCTGAAGAATAACAAAAAGCACCATCAATTTGATATTTTCAGTCTTGCATAATTAAAGCACGGTATCTAAGTAAATGTGAAACCGTCATTAATCTTTATCAAGATGTTCAGTTGGGTTTTTGGCGACTATCTTCAGTCTTCTCCTGTCTGTTTATGCAAATATTTAAGTTAGTCGAGCATCAAATGTTGAAGTTTTGTTTGCTAAGCCATTTCAGAACTTTTAAATATCATGTATAACTTGAACTATTTTGAGCTGATACAATAAGCAGAACAAACTGCTGAGAGTTGAGTCACCTTATTAAGTTTTCAAAGAAACAAAACCAGAATACTAACCGACTGCCCAGCATTCACTGTTAGGAGTTGTCACTCTCCATAAAAGCGTATTGAAGAACTGAAAACTTGCTGTCTGCCTTCAGCATATTATAAAGTCATGTCTGTTTCTTTTTGTAATAGTGGAAACAGTGCAAATAATGCTGAAGGTTATGATAGAATTCACATCTCTGAACAAGTTGAACTAATAAAGTTACTTGAAGCAGCCTCGCATGTCCTTCTCTTGACTCTTTAGGAATCTGGTTCTTTAAAACGGCAACATGCACATTTAAGATTCAACTTGAAATCTCAAGTGTTCTGACCTTACATTTAATAAATGTGTTTTCTGTCAAAGTTACATTTTTCAGTATTAGTTCAGTTAATTTGGAGTTATAAGGCAGCAGGGCAATTTCCAACAACAAATTCTCTATCTGAATGGAAGGAAAAATGACCTTCAATGAAATTTTAATATGGTTTAAAGATGTTTTTTTAAAAAAATGAAACGTCCAGGATGCTGTCAGTATAGCATACACACCTCAGCTGGCTTGGACCACCATGATGCTGTGTGCAATACAGGTTGTTTTTGCAGTGCAGTACAATCAAAGCCAATCGCAGCCAAAGACAACATCCCCCCCTTGACAGTTTTGTTTCAGTAAATGTGAAAGTGGAAGGCATATTTAAAGGTGTGTGCGTGAGTGTTTGACCACTAGCAGCACTGTGGAGCAACACTTTTGCAAGTGGCGCCTCATTTTTATATCCTGCATGCAGGCTGACACACAGGTGGTGCAATGTAGCTCATGTATGCTAACTTCACATTGTTATGTTGATTGACAATTGGTGGCTCCAGGAAGCATCATAGTACCAGAGTAGAAGACAACTAGGAAACATACATGTAAACAATTCACATATACGGAAACTGTGCTTTAGCAACAGGAAATGGAGTGAGACTCCAACAGTGCATCAGTTTGTTTGAAAGGCCTCTAGCTCCTGTTCCTGTATTTCTCCAACCACAAAGTGCCCCTTAAGCTGATGTCCGACTATTCGTTGCTCTGGTTGAATTCTTCTGCACACCTGACACCCTCTCACCAAACACATGTGCCCTGTACCTAATAACTGAGCCAGTATGAAAAACAAACACACCTAAAATTCACAGTGTTGCACAGAGAAACATGAACCTGAACTCTGTTATTAATAGGAGGCAGCGCGTCCTTTACTTACCTCACATCTCCTCTCTGTGACACGAATCCACCTTTAATGATGTTGGACAATATTCTGTTTTATGAAGTTAAGAGTTCCAGAGTAACAAGCAGAGAATAGACTTTTCAGTGTAAGCACCATTATAGATGGCAATGTGTGGAGGCAGCAGATGGGGCAATTAGCAGAGAGTTCTGTCCATTCATTATGATGTTATTCCTTTATAACTCAGCATGCAGTGTCAATAGATTTGTTTTTTTGTTTTTTTTTTCTCCCTGGCAGTTTCAATACTTCACGAAGGCTAAATTGCCTATTTCCATTTCCTCTAAAAGTTTCTTCTGTCATAGCTGTGGGCAATTATTGTGCAATTCACAAAGTGAAATGTTAGGAAACTTTATTCCTGTTCACTTTAATCTCAGATACAGGTCTGGAGGCTCCCACTTGCTCACAATAGATACAGAAATATGCTATGCAGTTTTATATATTTTGAACCAAAAAAAAAAAAAACCCCAAACAAACAAACAAAAAAAAGCATGATAGCTGATAGCAGAATTTACTACACCAATGATTACAAATAAATATAAGGAATCAGTCATTTGGACTTCCATGTCAAGTGAAACTGGAGTTCTTTCTTATTTCTTTTTGTTTGTTTTGTTATGTCTTTGTTTTGTTTGTAGTGTTTTATTTGTGTTTGTTAGTTTTCTAGATTGAAAGTCTGACAGTATGTTAAGACAATCCTTAAAAAAATTGTAATTAGGATTCTATTTTTAGAATTCTAGTCATTTTTAAAGAGGAGCCCAACTTATAGCTTAAGGGCTAAACTTTATGGATTTCATAAAATTTGTTGAAAATACTATAGCGTCCCAATTTTACTTGTGCAGACAGAAAAGCAGTTTGTGGATACAAACCTCTTTTTTCCTTTTGGGGATTTGTTTCAGATAGAGCCACTCAAAAAAAAAAAAGATGTCTGATCTTGAAAGTGTTTTTTTTTTTGCTTAAAGTAAAGTGATATTTTCATGACTACAATAATCAGGTCAAAGTTTTTTCCTTGTTTGTTTCTTTATTAAGTAAACTAAATAGAATTTGTTTCATGGAAACAGAAATGACTGCATATCACGATTGAAGTGATGGTAGCTGACAGAAGTGTATCCAAACATTATTTCCAGGTATAACACCTACATCACAAAGAAAATTTCTTCCAAATTCCCAACATAAACATTCTGACAACTGCACAAGACACCAGATATTCTCCACAGTACCCAAACTTTATAAACTCTGTATTCATGCTGATTTTATCCAAATGCATTCTAGTGTCCATTTTGCTTGCACTTGAGTGTCTGTATAACTTTGAAAATGTGAGTATGACTTTTAGACTACACAGAAGCTTGTGTTACAGCAGGAGGACAAATATTATTGGATAGCTTTAATGCTTATGGAGCAGTGGATGTTTCACTTCTTTTTGAATTTTTTTTATTTTTTTGGCCTAGGTCTGGCAAAAATACCGAAAACGTGAGCGAACTGGCCCCAACATTTTAGACCAAGTACATATTTATCTACATATCCCATGAGCTAAATGATAGACACACACTGTATTCAACAAGATTGTATTCATCATTAGAAAATAACTTTTTGCAACAAATTCAATGCAAAAATGCATCTTAAAAGACCATTTGTTAGTTCAGTGACAGAAGTATTGCACAAATATTGATCAAACTGTAAAAAATGAATACTGTTTAAGAAGGTTATCCCTCACATTGTAGTTTCATTGACACCCCAGATTCTTCCTCGTCTGACCCACAGACCACCTAACCAGGAATTAGTCTGATTCGTAGACCTTGTGAGCATTTTCCATCCCATCTTCATTCCAAATCTGGACCAGATGCAGCACTTAACCTTTGTTCTAAACCTGCACCATTTAAAGCCCGTGGATTAACTTATTATGCAAAGTGCAAAACGCATAAATACAGAGAGGCACATTCAATAACACTCAATTTTAAAAAAATTAAAATAAAAATGGTTTTTGGTTAAAGAAAATACAGAGTTTTTTTTCCTTTTTCTTTTTTCCCTCCTGTAGCAAAATAATGATAAGGTGCAGTCAGACCATTCTTCTCACAGCACTGTGTCAGCGCTACAGACTGGTCTGCCTATACAAAAAGAAAAAAAGAACATTGAGTTGCTTAAAAGCAAGTCAATGTTCTTTTTATGGCTATTTCAAGCCAAAATATATTACAGTTTCTAAAAATGAAGCCGAAAATAAAAACACATTTACTCTTTCTGTAATTTAGCTACCTTTTAGTTCCAAAGCTCACGTGACAAAACAGCTTAGTGAATATTTATTCATCTTGTTTATTTTGGAACATTTTGCTCCACTCAGTGTTCTCATGACGTCTTACTTACTGTTTTAACAGATACACAAGCCAATAAACAACACCACATTTTTATATAATTTTTCCACATATGAGCGACTGCAAATTATATTACTACTCTGGCCCTGTAGATTTACATTTTGATTGAATTCTGGGACTTGTGAGAGACTGAGATGTGTTTCATTGGACCTTTCTTGGTTGATAATGTTTTCTGTCTTTTGTCACTGTACACCATTAATTTGCAAGGCATGATTTCTGTCATAAATTTGTATTTGCAGATGAGATAACCCTTGTAACACTGTCCATATACTATACAGGATGATGTTGTTTTCTACCTGAATGAATACCCACGTTGATATTTGCAGCAGGGAGAAACCGAAGAGCAAGACAGATAAAAAAAAAAAAAAAAGCTATTTTAATGAGCAGGACCACTACTTTCTATGAAGCTCATGTACTGTACATTACTGGTTGCTGGCAGTTTTGCTGAATGTGTATTTTTCAACCGTATTAGCAATGAACAACCAGTTAATCCACAGACATTGTGTCTGGTTTAACTCTTTAAACTCTCAATTTTCTGTGTGGGGAAACATAGTAAGTCTCCTTTGCACTTTGCACCAGAGTCAGATTTGAAAATCTTGTTAAAAAATGCATATTTTCTTTACTTCTGCTTGATGAAAACTGTAAATTATGGAGTAAATATATCCTTTATGACCACAGAGGGAAAAATATGGGAGTTGAGTCATTGTAAAGAAAGAACCAGGGTTGGATAAGGAAAGGGGGAAATAAAAAAGAGAGGAGCTGGAAGGGGATGAGTGTCGCAAAGAGTATATATCAGCGGGAAGTCACAGGTACACACTCCAGGGCTAAACACACAAACTCACACACACACACATGATGCACCTCAGGCTATTGCAAATACAGACGCAAGCTGCACAAGCAGGCAAAAAATATAGTAGATTCAACGTTCGTAAAACACGAATACAAATGAAGAAAGTGTCAGGAGTGAGGTACACACGAGATGATACGTCCACATTTAGTTTGTTTTTAACACAGTACTTTCTTTACACTTCACTTTTATACACAGTACTTCTAAAACCTCTCTTTTTACATATAGCGTTTTTGTTTAGAATTTCTCAGATTTAGATTTGTGTATTTATTCTTTTACGGCCTGTTGTTGTTGCTGAGTGCTGTAATTCTATACACCACGTCAAATTCTTTGTGTGTGCAAACTCACTTGCCAATAAAGGCTTTTCTGATTCTGATTACTGCTGGCCAGGTGTGTATGCATGTGTGTGTGCATGTGTGTATGTTGGAGATCGTAATGTGGAAAAAAGAAAAGTGTCAAGTTTTTGAAACAGTTTCTGGTTTTCATACCTGAATTGGTTTCACCACAGGACAAACTGCACAGCTGGTTTTAGCAAACGCAAATATACAAAGTTATGGAGGTGCACATCCTCAGAGCTATCTCCTACAAACACATACACACACATAAAAAAGCTCACGGAGAAAATAAGAGTTTCCGTCTCCTACTGCTTTGCTGATAGGCTATTACAGTACGTCGGTGTATTACTCCCAGAATCAAGAGACTGTACTGTAACCAAATCACGCTTCCATCTAAATGTCTCCTCTCATCCTATTGCTTCCACTCACCCCCCTCAGATAAACAAAGAGGATTTGACACGAGGGCTGAGTTTTCTTGAAAGTTCCTCCGAGTTTTGTCCACAGAGGACAGAGTAAATTCACCCAGTTTGAATTCAAACACAGCATTATCACCAAGCCTGGATCTGATGGTGAGGCAGAATTCACTCAGTTACTTATTTATTGCTCTCTGCTTCCTTTCCATTTCCCCATTTGTAGCTATAGCGTTCTCCAGGTCAGCGGTGTCTGTCTGGTAAGAGATCTCCCACTGAAATCTGCAAACCTCCTCCTGTTCTCTGTGCGTCCTGACAGAATATTCAATGAGCTGGTGCTCCCACACAACAAATACAATTCTGGCCAGCCAGGAATTAATGTTTTGCCTAAAAATGTTCAGCTTTGGCGTCATACAGTGAGAGAGAGGATTCATTCTCAGTATGACTGAAATACTGAATCTTGAAGTAGAACTCCACCAGTTGTACATTAAATGTTTGCAGGTGGACAGTGCTATGTCTCTGCTTGAGGCTAACAGCTTAGAGCTACATTGGCTACTATCTGAATAATGCATTAAATCTCCTGACCAAACTGTCAGTAGCTGAGCTGCATTATGGGAAACGTAGGGAACAATCTTCACCATTCGACTCCTTCCTTAAAAGTTGCATACACAATCTAAGGCATCAGTGTTGCCTATTAAACTAAAATTAAAATGGGCTGTCCTTCAAGAAAAGCGTGATTTCGCAGGTGTTATGATGTTCGGATGTTCGGATGTCTGCTGTGCTCATGTACAGTGTCCATCAACGTCAGCAGAATTGTCTTCCTTTGTGGCATTAAATATATACCAGTGGTTTGTAGAACCGTCATGTCTTGAAAAGTTACCAACTGTAAATCAACTATTGTCCATCGCACACTCTCAGTGTTTGTGAAAATGACAACTCCAAGTTATATACTGTGTATAACCGAGGCTCTGTAAACTCTGGATGCCTGCCAGAGATGGAATGTAATGCCTGGAATTCCACTGATTGTGACAACAAGGATGAATGAAATTGCTTAAAACCATCCAGTGTGGTCTCTACTAGAAACTATTTGATGGCAGTGTAGAGGGTTGTTTCACTTGCAGAGGAACAAAAAGAGCAAGAGGATGAAGGAAACATAGAAGATGTTCATCTGTGAACTTGAACTCAAGTCTTCTGCGTGAAATCTCCAACCATTCCATTGTGACTGAAGGCTTGTTTTGAATTTCCGCTTGCTATTTTCAGTTCTTGTTTAGTTTAGGTCCCAAAACTACTTGGTTTGGATTATGGAACTTAATTTAGGTTCAGATACACCATCTTGCTATGTTTACTGCATATTACAAAGCTACATTTTGTATAGTTTCCAAGGTGATGACATAACCTGAAATTTTACATACACTGATGCAGGAAGTCATCGGCATTTCTGGGTTGCTTTCTGTTCATCATTGTTCAGATTGTGTGATAACACACCTACTGAACCTTTTAGAAGGTGGATGACTTACCCTCTGCCCCAAATGTATGGGAATGACTAAAATGGGACACTTCATGGTCTGAATATGCTCAAATCTGGTGTCAGAGCATTTTTCTGTTAATATATTTTGGTTTTTGTTTCCTTTTTTTTTTTTTGTCCAGATGTAGTAATTCCTGAAATATCTATACTGAAGTATTATTACAACAGATGGCAGTTATAATATGGTAACTCAAAGGAAGTGCATATGTGTTAGGTTAGTCCTTATGTGCAAGTGAAATATGTATACATCATGATGCATTATTTTGTACGTGTAATTCAGTTGTACATTAAGACAATTTTATAAATCAACTAAAGCATTAGTTTGCATACACTGTGTATTACAAAACTTAAGCAAAGTTGAAGAGTCTGATAATTCATTTAAGTATATGGAGGTCAAAGACTGGCTTGGATGGGACAAGCTGAAGTCTTGGCAGTCTATTCTCCCCTGTATATCATATATACATACACCATGTCAGCTGTTGGTATTATACTGCTTTGTAGTCCACTTGGAGTCCCCTGGGAGGACTAGAAGTTCCAAACATGCGCAGTAGAATGCCATTTATTATATCCTATCATATCACATGTACACTACTGATAAGCATACACGCGGCTGACACAATTTTTTGGCTGCATGCAGACATGGACAGTACAGAACTGTCACTGCACTAGCTGTGCAAAACACTTGGCATGGCCCTTTAGGACCCGGTGTGTCATAAATCCTTTTGCTTTCTCTCCCTTCTCCTTCCTGGAATCCTTGGCTTTGACTCTGCTCCTTCCACTAATTGTTATTGGGCGAAACTCTGAAAACTTCAGCTTCATTTATTCTGGAAGAACTGTTCTCCCCTCTTCTTTTGGTGCCATAAAGCAGTTCAAATGATTTCCTGCCAAACCCAACCTGGTGGAACACAATGCTAAATACAGTGCAGCAGCAGAGGCAGCCAATCTTCCTGGCAACTAATTTGTGCCAAATTTTTATCATTTGCTAAAAACTGAGAGTGGTAATGATTTATCGACGTTAAAAAGCAATGAATGGTACTTTTAAAATTGAAGGAGTGGGTCCAAATTAAGCCCTGCCTGTCCTGCTTGCATGACAAAAGAGGCAATATGTTTTAATGAGCCCTGGTCTCAGGCTGAGAGGATACATTTATCTTTTAGGTCTTAGGCTGAAAAGTTTAAAAATCCCTCTTGTATTGCATTTTGTTTTTTTCACGACTGTTAGCAGTTATAGCCGGGGCACTGCTCCCTTCTACTCCAGCAATAATAGAATCGTGCATACCTTATCGTTCACTTTCTTTTTCTGCTGACCTTGGGCTGTTTTGCTGATATTGTTACATTTTATTCAACTCTGCGGAGAAGGAATAAAACAAATAAAACACGCACAGCAACAGCCAAGCCTGCTCTGATAAATGTGCATTTTCTTTTCCCTGCTATGCTCCCGCAGAAAAGGGAGCAGCGGGACAAACAAAGCATGATGAGTTGCCAGCTCATTTAATTAGCGGGGGCTGAACACACCGTTGTGCAGCAGTGCTGCCAAACTGCAGGATGTTAAAGGATGAACAGTCATGATAAAATGTGAGGCTTGTTTACACATGGAGCATAACATAATCTGCAGAAGTACAAAAAAAAAAAAAACATAACCCCCCTGCATTACTTTGCATAAGCAGTTAATCAGTAGATAATAATATATGTAAATGCAGGGAAAACAACAAACAGCAGCGGTTTCAAAGAAAATGAGGTTTGTTTACATATATAAATTACCTGGAAAAACAACCTGAAGCAGCACATTGCACACACATATCTGACTGAACTCCCCATTCCTATGAATTCGTTCACTTCATCTGTAGATAACCACATGCATAGGTGCTAAAGTAATGAAAAACAACAATGTGTCATGTTTAGTTTAGCGGTGATCAAAACATTAATGGATAACTCTCTAAAATACGCCTTCCATATCATCCCATAGATGATGATCGAAAAAATAAATAAATAAAAATATAGAAAAATAAATACATTTACTATTGTTTTTCCTCTGTGTTTCATGACAAGATTGATATCATTCTCATGCTCATAGGTTTAAAATGAAGCTCCAGTTAGCAGCCTGTTAGCTTAGGTTACAGCACAAAGACTAGATACGTAATCAGCACATTTTCCAACACGGTGGTTTGGTTTTAAAAGAAAGAAGACTTCAAGCACGAGGAATGCCTGGTTTTATTGGCAAATGCATTACAGTGGACTTGTCCACCTCTGATAAAGTGCACTGCACAGATGCTTCCCTGGGCTTCTCTAAGAGAAGCTTACGGGACTTTCTCCAACACAGCAGATGAGTCCGGAACATGGGCGAAGTCTCCATGACATCCACACTGGTACTGATGAGGATTTTCTTTTTTCATGGACAGGCACTGGTGGGCCTTTACTGCTGCCAGTAGCAACTATATGTTGCTAATATAATCAAAATGTGTTTGGAATCATGCTGGTAGCATAATTATAACTATATACATGTTTAAAAGGCTTGAAAAACACAAATGGGACAAGAGAACGAATGACATATGGGCAATTCTTGATGTCTATACAAATGTGTGACCATGCAAACTTTCCCAACAGCAAATCACAGTGTTTGCCTCTTTTTTTTTTTGCTGTGCAGTCACCCACATTTTTTCCTCATTTTAAGTTATTCACAGCGTCACAACTCTCCTCTGTTTTTTGTTCGTGTGCATGTGTTGAACAAGTCCATGTGCAGATACTTCCTGTAGTAATATGTATAGAAATGTGTCCAGGTCTGCTGTTTTGAGTTGAGTCCAACTCAAACAACAGACATTGTTGCTGTCTGCAGATATGGGAGATATGGAAGATTTGGCTATCTTAATGAAACAAGTTTTAAACATTGGGGCTACACTGTACAGCAGTAAATTACTTCTGTCTTTTTTGGGGAAAAAGACAGAACTACCCAGTGGTGAATAAGTGAAATGAAAAGCTGCAGAGGTCATGCAGTGAGGAAGCAACATCAAGGCGTTATTGTGAGATCAGTGATCAGTACCACATTTATATGGAGAAAGAAAATGTCAGATTGGTGCCTCTGTAATAGTCCAACAAAGAGATAAATAGAGATAAAAAAAACAACAACAACAGCACACACATCTTGATTGAAGCAATATTAAGGACAAATCATCTCAGCATAGAAATCCAAATCCAGACAGACAGAAAGTGTGTCTGCTGTCTTTAGTCATGCACTTGTACATTTTTTTTTTCAGGTAAACAGCTCTTCTGTGAAGTTTGCAGATTGTTTCACTGAGCTTATCTCTGTTTGCAGTGCTGTGCATGCTGGGTGGTAATCCTGAAGCTGCTAGACCTCCACGGAAATCTCCCCTGTCAACGTTAATGAGTTTATTTGCAGCAATCGCCTTTGAACAATGCTCACTAGCAGGTTTGTTATCAGACTGATTTGCCAGTGGTGATCATTCATCTCTCTGTGTGAGACGCACAGTAGCTGAAGAGACGGCAAACTTTGCCGTTTCTATTATAATGCTGAGTAGGTACAGCAGTTTCATGCTGTTCTGCCATGAAGTTTTCCTGGAACCCAAGAATATTACTCAGTTATTCAGAAATATATGACTATTTTCAAATTATTTCTGCAGATGAAACATGTATGTATCTTTGTGTGGATCAGTACATCCACCATGACCGCAGCAAAACTTGTATTTGGTGCAAAACAACTTAGATTTCAAACAAGCACAAATGTTCATCTTAGCATCCCTTTAAGTACAAGAAATACTCTTGCATTCTGGTGAAAATACCAAACTAGAAAAGAAATGTTTCCGTCCATGAAACTCTATGAACAGAGAATGTATGGGATCCTTCATGAGATACCAGACAAGTCAGTTAATGTTATTGGTTAAGTGACTCAGTCTTCATCTAAAACACGTAAACTCCACGTATCACATAATAGTCTTCATCTACCTGTTGTTGTTTGCAGTTGGGTGAGATAGACAGGTTAGCATATGGAAAAAAAAAAACAACTTTGTCATAAAGGCTGATAGAAACAGATATTTCACAAACTATTTTCACTTATTGCAGCATTCCTCAATTACACCAGGATGCTTAAAAAGTTCAGTATAACTGCCTAAGTTGCAGTCTCTGCACAAAAAAAAAAATCTCGTAAGACTTTGATGGAAATCGATAGGTGATCACGCATTGTTAATGTCACCAAATCTATACCTAACCAAGAGTAAAATTTGGTCATAATCTCTCATTTTGTTCCTGAATGGCCAAAAAAGTATTTATGCAGAGACTTGATCAAGGCATTCCCCAGACATATCGTGAACTATGTGCAACTAGTGAAGTGGACACTAGACTCCAAATCATGGGTCAGAGTCAAAGCCTTGACCGTGCTGAAATGTTGTTTGAGGGCAGCAGGATTTATTGCTGACAGAAAATCTAGCTCTTCGTAGTGAGTAGCACCCCCAAGAAAAACCAAAGATACTGCATCGTCTCTCATGCTGTGAAAGTTGGTTATCTTTCCACACCTATAGAGCACATTATTGGTGTGACAATTGTGACACCATTATACAGGAGACATTAGGTTATCATTAGGTCATGTTTTACAGAACATGTCCAGACTTTGCCTCAGCACCCCCTGCACTTTCCCCCCATTATTGTGTGACAGATTTAATGCATATTATACCTTTATGTATTCGTAAGTTTCTCATACATTTTTGACAGTCATATTGCTGTAAGTATACACCATTATGTTTTTAGCACTCCACGTTTCATGTTTCTACAAAGCATATGTGTCCTCCACAAACACACATACAATATCATCAAAAGATCAATCATTACTAGAATATCCATCATTATGTATTTCATACACACTTCTTAACTCTATTCTTCTGTTTAATAGCATTTGCCAGAATTACATCTTTTATTTTTAGTACATCGCACCCAAAAAATGTTACACTACAGTAGCTCAGTTAAGTGTGCAGGTATGCAGATCCACAAAATGCTGCATGAAGTGTCAAAAAGGCCACATTAGAGCTGCCATGCACTTGACACTTTGATAGCGGAAGCACTCACAGATTCAAAGGCACATACCTGCAAAAAAAATCCTTAAGAAAGAATGAATAATGGGTTGGATTGAACCGCTTTTAGACCCAGAAAGTTACTGCTTAAGAGGTATTTTGTTCTGAAGGTTCAGGAACGTTCGGTGTGGGGAATGCAGCTCGAACTGCCACTGATTGGTCTGACAAGCTTGTATTTTCCACAGCAACAATTATTTTTGAAAACCCCTGAGTCCAAACAGTTGAAATTTTGATTCCATCCCACTTATCAACTCCTCTGCCTGTCTCTCTTCAGCTGACCTCATAATGAAGGCTAAATCTTTAAAATACCAAGAGTTTTCTTGTACTGTCTTGCAAACATTAATGAAGACGGTGCAGCTCGGATGATTTTACAACCAACGGACCAATGATGATGTTTGGGATTTGTTTCAGCGCAGGTATGCCGTCTGAGAGACTCAGACCATCATGGTTTTAGTACGTTTGGGAGTTGTTTTGTTTAATCTCTCTGGGGTTCGGTACTGCTGTGGAAACAAACAAAACAAAAGTGGAAAATTTCCTGCACATTAGTTCTTGTACAGTCACGATTCAGAGGACTTTTGGTGAAAAACACAAAACGAAAAACACCTGCAGATTTTTTAAATCAACATTATGAGAAAAAGTTTTTAATAAACACATCTGTCACATCAAAAATGTTTATCCAAAACTGCAAAATAGTCACTGAAACTGACCAGTTTTGCTACAATAGCCACTCTTGCAGTACAATATCCGAGGCAGGCTTTTGTGTTCGTGCCCTCTTCACCACATTTGCATACAC
Source organism: Amphiprion clarkii (assembly GCA_027123335.1). Lineage (NCBI taxonomy): Eukaryota > Metazoa > Chordata > Actinopteri > Pomacentridae > Amphiprion > Amphiprion clarkii. The sequence goes on from CM049578.1 coordinate 8,829,777, forward strand.
ACTGTTGCTGAAAAACATCACCAATTTACATTTTACTGCACAAAAGTTGTTCAACTCTCTGAAAAAACTCTCTCTGCGTGTCGAACACGTGTCAGTTCACCCTCTGAATGCTGAAACATTCAGTCCAGCTGGCCTGTCAGACTAAAAGCATGACTTTTAACTCCACAACTTGAGTTCAAGCACACATCCTGCCCATCCATTAGCAATTCAATAAAGCCGTCACCTCCACTCCTGCTGTTCTGTGTTTGACCATGACCTGTTACCTCCCTTTGAAAAAGAGGTAAAGAACATAAAAGGAGAGCAAGAACATCCATTCGTTGTGTGCTGTTGGACATATTTGAGGCACACGCCGCCCACCATGAATCCTGTTCGCTGGGTGGTGATTCATATCGAACTTTCGTATATTAGAGAATGGAATCACTGGGAGCGTTTCAAATAAAACCAAGATAAAACTCTTTTCTCAATTTGTCTTAGCTGATAAGGCTGAGTGTGACGTGCAGAGCAGAGATCTGCCTTCCTCGATCCGCCGCCGTTTATTTCCCATCCTGCCGTTTTATTTCCACTTCTCCTCTTTCACCGACCTCCTGCCATCTCTTATCTACCTGAGAGCACGTTCACCTGCATTTACATACACAGTCTAGCGAGTGTTTGCACATGGACCCAAACCTTGTACATGTCTGCACTTTCCTACAACTTGCAAGTGTTGTGTTTGTTTCTGCATTTTGCTGTATTTGTTTCTCTGCTTGCCGCAAGCGTGTTTTTTTTTTTTCCTTTCCCTGTGTGTTTAACAGAAACTGTTCTGGCAGCATCCTTCCTCTCTTCCTCCACCTTTTCCAGCTTGCATCGTCTGTTCTTTTCCTTTCTTTCCTCATCTCTCTCTCGCTCTCTCCTTCTTTCTCTCTTTTTGTATCCTTCTCTAACCCCTCTTTCTTGCTCCCTGGAGGAAATACGGGATAGAAAACAATTAAAATAAGCCTCCCTTTGCTTCCTGTACTCATCTCCACCACTCCTCTACAGTACTTTACCTTTTCCGGATTACATTCCTCCTGAGGCAAAATTGGCCAGAAAGAAGGAGGAAAATATTTACAAAAAAACACACTTTTCCCACCGGCCTTCTTCTCCCTTCTTCTCAGTCGTCATCTGGTCTCGTCTTCCTTTCTTAGCTTTATTCTGTCTCCTCATTTGTTTTTCCATCCTTTTTGCTCTCCTTTTTCCCTACCTCCTCTCTTTTCTTTTTTCCTCCCCTTCATCGTTTCCTCAGTGTTCTCTAATTATTCGAGTCTGTCGCCACTTCAAAGTGGCCTGTTAGCTGATTGAAGCTCGTTAAGGAGAGAAAATGAGCAAGGGGATTTCGTAATGGCTGCCGCCGTTCGTTAGAAGAGGATGTGGAAGACGGTGTGTGTGTGTGTGTGTGTGTGTGTGTGTGTGTGTGTGTGTGTGTGTGTGTGTGTGTGTGTGTGTGTGTGTGTGTGTGTGTGTGTGTGTGAGAGACAGAGTGGTGGCTTGTTGATGAGATGGATCAGCGGCTGTGCTTTTGGGATTTTATGTGAAGGGTGATGGATAGGTGCCTGGATGGATGTAGCAGCCTGTTTGTTTGAGTGCATAGACTGCGTGTGTTCCAACAATGCGTGTGTGTTTGTTTAGTACATGCGCTTGTGTGCATCTGTTTTTTGGGGTTTTTTTGCAATGTCATTGTTTAATGCATGTCTGTCTGTGTTCTCTGTGTGTGTGCCCTTTTGATTACCCTTGAAATATGAAGCAGCTTTGACTGAAAGGTCAAAAAGTCTCCGTGGAGCAGAGATGTGGAACTTCCTGCAACAACTACCAAACGCTTGAGTGTACAGATGTAACGGGTCCCAATGCAGTCATCTCAGAACACGAGGGTTGAGCTGGGGATAATTTCACGCTGCTTATCATCAGTTGGTGGATGTGATTTTGGTTTGAGATACAGCCCGGTAGTGACAGCACTATTTAAAGCGATTTAAAGAGATCACTGCCACAGTCAGCAGGACTTTTGTCACAAATTGCCCCATAACGCCTTATATTTAGGTTCCTGAACTCATTGGTGTGTGACTGACAGCACTTACACATGGTTTACTGGTGAAAAAAGTTGCTCTTTAACCACATGAAAGTGTAAAATCATTCAAAAACAGCTCTCAAAAGCACTTACAAACTACAACAATGTGAAACTGGATGTTTATTTGTGCTGCAAGTTATTTTTCAATCACTAAGAGTATTTTTCCTACCTTTTTTCTCTTTTAAATACAACTGTATGAACCATGTGTGCATTAAAGTTCATGTACAGCTTTTTAAACCTCTTTAAACATTGTCTGACATTACCAGATTTCATATCTGATCATAGCAGCAAGAAAACAGTTTCTATTCTGAATATATGCCAATGAAATTAATAATTAAATAAAAAAAATTTTGTTTACTTTTTAACAAAATGTGTTTTCGGCGTTGTATGTTTTCTTGAACGTTACCAAATTTTGCTTATGTGTGTAGCAATAGAACTCTTTTCTCCAGGTCTGTGATCTTTACATGAGCAGCTATGAAGCATTAAATAAATATATATAAAGTTACAGAAAACAAATTTAAAAAAAAAGGTCTAGTTTCACTTTCATCACTGACATTTTAGCCCTGATTCTGTCATGCAAGTTTCATTTTTGCATCTTCTGGCCATATAAGGCCTTGTGTTGTGTACGGTTACCATGGTTACCGGTGTCATTCTTGTAGATCAAGATGTTAGCGGAGGTTTTACTCACCTCATTCGCTTCACTTGCCTTTTTTTTCTAAAAAATACAGTCCATGTGTAAATCATATAAATACCATTAACAGAGTGGCATTTCTTTAACATCCCAATGTAGGCGGATCATTGTCATCCATCCTGAAACTTCAGTATTCCTTCTGACAGCAGCACATAGTCCACAACGTTTGATAATTAGCTTAACTTTTGCTAATGATATGATTAATTAAAATAAATTGCATTTTCATCTCAGCCCCAGCTGTTTTGTTGCCGCTTCTAGTCCAATTCTCAGTGGAAGGTGTGAATTTATTCCCTCATTGCACCTCTTCCTGTCAGATAAGATAACTGATAGAGACAGAAAACAAGATGCTTTGTATTAATGGTACAACAGGTCAAGTAGCAAAGCCAGCTTCTGAATAACGGATGTTTTTTGTGATGGAAAAACTTTCTTTTTATTAATTTTTTCATCAGGAGCAAGAGGTTGCAGTGTGGGATTCCACAGATGCATGCAGACGCCATCTATTAAAACAGTAATTAAGCGATTTATTCATTCATCTGTATATCACATTAGTGTTTGGTTTTAATTTGGTGCTAAAACAACAAGTAATATCTTGTATCATAGTTCTTCTCATGGGAAATATATTGTGAATGAATATTTTTTGTGCTGATAATTATGCCTAATGCTGTCCCACTTTCGTATCTGCAGATGTATACTGACAAGAATGAGGCGCTGTGTCCTAGAAATTATATTATACAATTAATTTGATCTGGCACATAAGGTAATTATAGTTTTAATGCCTTCTTTCTTCAAAAAAATGTCATAATGAATAGTTTATTATAACATATGTGTGATATTTAACATTTTTTATGGTTTGGATTCAGTACCTCAAAGCCCTTATTTAAAGCTGCTTGACTGTATATTATATGAAAAGGAGTTAAATGTGTCAAAACCACTGATTTACTGACATTTTTCCAGATTTCACAGGAGCCATGCAAATTATCAGAGGAACATGAGTGGACAAGAAGGAAAAGACACGCTGCCTTAATATTTCCCTTGATATGTCATTTACCTTTAAGTTGGGAAACAAATCATCCATCTTTTTTTTTTTTCTTCCTTTAAGTGGCCAATTAGCATGTGGAGCTTATGAGTAAGGGAAGCCACTGTGGTGCCTCCAGCCAGCAGCTTGGCTCATTACGTATGCCCCTCGACATAAAAAACGTTTTAGCACGTCACAGTGCCTGAAGCCACCCAGCAGTGTGATAATTCCACTTCATTATGACACATGTCAGCATGTTTCTTGTTGTTAATGTATCATGTCACCACTGGACTGATCTGATTTCATATCTTACACTTGGTTCAGTGAAGAGCCAACAATCCATCTTCTGGATTATTTCAGTTTTTGTGAAAGTGTCTCTTTTCATCAGATGACATTTGGCGGAGGCATTCGTCATCACAGGACAAGATAAGAATATCTGGGAGCTTCCTAGACTTATTTCTCTGGGCAGGTTGGACCCGTGATTACAGCTGAGGGACATCAGGTCAGTATTCATACACCTCTGATCATTTTTAACTACAAATGAAGCCATGTTAATGAAGCCACTTGACATGCAGGTCAAACAAGAGTGCAAACAACTGGCAAAAATGAACTCTTCATATTAATAAGAAATAAACTGGCTTTTGCATCTAAGATCCTGCAGCTGACTCATGCAGCAGTTGTATTTTTGGATGAATATGCCAAGACAACAATTCTTAAACAATACACTGAGACGCCCACACGGGTTGGTTTTGAAACAAATTGTTTCAAAGTGCCTGAAAGCGTCGTTCTTTCCAGTTACATTCACATACAACACCAGCACCGTGCGTTTTTTTGACAGCACTGTAAATATCCTTGAAACAGCAGAGGCAACAGGAGCTGCGAGCAGCGCTGCAGAAATGTCTGAGGCGACGACGCAAAAGGGAGCTAGAGGAGATTTGTTTTGTGGCTGACTCAGCCTGATTCAGCCTGTCCCAGAATACATTCCAACCACCAACTTATTCAGCCAAGAAACACAACACATTAAAGAAAAGTAAAGTTACAAGTAAAAAGTTAGATTTTTTCTTTTTTTTTTTTTTTCCCCACAGTGGAATTCTGAACTATGACTCATCATGAGGAAAACTGTGCATCATTTAAATAGAGGTCCAGCACTGTAATAATAATTTAAAAAGAGCTTGGTTTGGCATTTAGAGTAAAAAAGTTGTGCAGCGGAAGCACAAATCTGACTGTCTTTGCAAAATTATACATCACATTAGAGGGATTGTGCAAATCTGAATATGATAATTATAGTATTAGTTTGCTAAAACCTACGAGAAAAGCTACAGTTTAAGACTTGACTCAGGGATTTGTGTCACTGTTTTCTATTCTGTTTAGACTGTGGAGTGAAGCTCCTTCCAGGGACTTGCTGCTTTCCATTCATTTCAAACCAACTTGTAGAGAATTCACACTTGCTAAAGGAAGGCAATCATTCACAAAAGGTGCACTGTATTGTGTGTGTATGTGTGTGCATTTTCTGTCCTTGTCCAAGTCGCTTATCGGTTGCTTAGCAGCTCCTGAATCTGAGAAACAAATGTTGACGTGATGCTTGTTACACTCACACCAATGGTTGCCATTTCCAGAACTGTTAAAACACAAGGTCCGGAGACTCATGATTGTGGGTCTACGCTCATGTGCAGATTGAGTATACATATATATGTGCACTACCGTTCAAAAGACTGGGGTGGCACAAGTCTTTTCACATTGGTGAGTCAGGCGTTGAACAATCTTTTGTTATGAGATGCCTGAAAACTGCACATCTTAGCAAAATGTTTTAATTATACTGCTGTTCAAACGTTTGGGGTCGTCCAGGCAATTTCATGTTTTCAACTCACACTTTTATTCATGCGCTAACACAATTGCACAAGGGTTTTTACTTATCAATTAGCCTTTCAACACCATTAGCTAACACAATGTAGCATTAGAACACAGGAGTGATGGTTGCTATATACGTCTATATCTATATTTCTATCTACCTAGCTTGTTATCTAGTTTTAAAGTCTTCAGTGTTATCTACAATATAGAAAATATTTAAATACAAACCAGTGAATGAGAAGGTGTCTCCAAGCTTTTAACTGGTAGTGTATATATATATATATATATAGGTATATACACCGATCAGCCAGAACATTATGACCACTGACAAGTGAAGTGAACAATCATTGATCATCTTGTTGTAATGCAATAGTCTGCTGGGAAACCTTGAGTCCTGACATTGATGTGGATCAAGCAACTCCCAAACCCCTCATGGCAACAGCAGTCCTTGATGCCAGTTGCCACCCTCAGCAGGACAACACACTTAAACACACCACAAAAACTGCTCAGGAGTGGCCCGGAGAACATGACAGAGCTAAGGTGTTCACTGGAGTTCCACACCCTTCAGATCCCACCATGCATCCCACAGGACCCACAGAATTCTCTGCAGCCATCCCAGTGCTACAGAACAACCCCAGAGGTCCTGTGTCCACACCCCACTGGGTCAGAGGAGTTTTAACAGTATAAAGGGGACCAACATGATACTGGGCAGGTGGTCAAAAAGGTATGCCTGATCAGTGTATATATTAATGGCACAAGCACAGATACCTGAAAAAGATTGTCTTGCTCACGTTCTAAAAATGTGAATCTGGTCCAGAATAGTCAGTAGTGGCAACCTTAGCTGTGACACATTGCTATCTTAATCCAGTGCAATGTGCATCAAAAATCAACATGCATTTAGGATACAGCAGATAACATCAGTCCAGTCATTTTTAATCATCTTAATATGAAAATGTTACATATCGTTCCTTTAAATGCTGCAAATATTTGAAGTGAAGCTAATGTCAGCTTCTTCTCAATGCAGTAACTAGATTTCACCGGCAAAAAAACAAACAAACCCGGCAAAAATCTTCATAATATGTGCTCCAAAGTAACTCACAACCCACAGATAAATGTAGAGGATTAACAGTAACTCTTCATATTATTTTTGCTGCTCTAAGATGTGGTGGAGTCAAAGAGGTACAATTTAGCTCAAATAGAATCAGTTCTTCCTTGCCTTGATTGTTGAATAATAACATATTATGTAGTGACTGTAGCAAGGACATGTGGGGCTGTGGAACGCGATTGTAAAGCACAATAACACCCACTCTCAGTTTGCACGAATGCACATAAAAATCCACTTTTCCATTTCCAAAATGACCCTAACAACTGAAAACAATTAGCGTAGAACTGCAATTACCGCCCTTGAGTCTGGACGGATGGTTCATGATTGGAATTGCTAGTTTGTGAGTTGTATCATCAACGCAACTGAGGAGTTGATTTTTTACTGGCTGATCACCTCTCAGTCTGCAACATAGCGAAGATAAATCCAAAAACTCTCTATGTCACCGTCATCCAGCATGTTATTGTTCATCATTTGAGAATGCAGGTCCGAAATTGTAGTTTGCGGAGTTCTCTCGTGACTCGGTGTCTGACTCACTGATCTCTGAGAGCCCGGTGGGGTGATTCAGCTGACGTTAGCTGTGTGCATTTGCTTATATGACATTTAAAACCCTTGGGCCCCAATTTAAATGCGCAGGCCAACAGGGAAAGTGTGGGCACCGAGAGTGTGTGAGCAATGCTCCCCTGCTTCCTTTAACGCTGCCAAGGTGACTTTGAACGAGCCACTCAACCCCACAAGCCACTCTGCCGAAGCTGCTCAATGGTCAGCTGCAAAAGGCTGCTTGGGAACGTATGCGGCCGATAAAACGCCTATCTTAGTGTAGCCACAGGGAAGTGCGGCTCTTTGAAAAGATGTTTTTGTGAGAAGGTAAACCTGCGTCACTGCACTGCCCCCAAAAGTTTAATTTAGAACTTAATATTAGCATTCTGCTGCAACTTTGCAAAATATTGTCAACAGTCATACAGTCAAGCCCGAAATTATTCATACCCTCAAATTTTGACTTAAAGTTGCTTTTGTTCAACCAGCAAGTTGTTTTGTTTTGTTTTTCTTTGATTGGAAATGACACAAGTGTTTCCCAAAAGATAATATGATGTACAAGAGGCATCACCAAGAAAAAAAAAAATAAAATAAATAATTCTCAGCTTTTATTTACATTTAAAAGCGACTTTAAGTTAAAATTTGATAGGGGTATGAATAATTTTGGGCTTGACTGTACCTACAACCCTCACCTCAGCACCTTTGAGCATCTTTTGAGTTGTTTCCAAGTTTTTGACAACTGGAAATCTGAACTGAAATGACGGAGTCTAAGAAAATAATGCAATATTACCGTAAAAGTCAGATTTTCCACTTTAGTTAAATTGCATGTCATTATGGTATAAAAAGATGCTAAAGCAAGACTGAGTTCAACATTTGTATAAAAAGGCCTGCAAATAAATATGCAGCAATGAAAACGTTAAAAACTCCACCATTCTGCTTTATCAGGACTTTGCAGAGTAGTAGTTTGATCAGATTTGACAGAATGGCAATTTCACTTTAATTTTATTTTGATTCAAATGTTGCTCAGTCTTCATTAGCGCATAAAACTATGTCACATCACCGTTGTCAAGCTGAGCCTCACCCAGTCCAAGTCTACGAGAAGAACACAGAGACAACATTTGATACAGAACTCTCTCATAAAAACAGACTGTGATAGAAAATGATGAGTTCACGAAGGACCTTTAAATGCTTATATTGAACCTTTAATTGCATTTGTTGCACACAGGATGCAATTCGAACTGAAAAGCATATTAACACTCTGAACCTCTGAAGTGTGTCTGGGTGTTTCTTTGTTCCTGTCACTGTTTTTATTTTTTTTTACTCATTGTGGCCTCATTGTCACTGCTCTATGATGACAGCACAGCCATGGCTGGAAAAAGAAAGACCATAAAAGTGTCTTTTCTGCAGTACAACAAAATTATAATCCAACGCATCATGAAAAGGAAGAAAAAGTAGGAAGATATCTCACTATGTGAAATGTATCTTCCAACGATTTGTGCCTTTGCTGCCTTTTAGTCACGATGCCTGCAGCCTGTAGTTCAGCTGAAAAGTCACTGATTTTCTCTCTGCTGGTCACAACTGAGTCAGTCATGGTTTCTGAGCTGTGCTGAGGATTGTTTTTTTTATTTGTTTACAGAATCAGATGCAAACTTCATATTATTAAGAATAAAAACAGAACATACAGAGCAAAATAATGTAATCAAATATTACATTTTAAGCATCGATTTGATACGATATCGAGATAAAACCACAGATCACACACCAAGACTCTCAGAAACCTACTATACTTTCTGTTTTGACATTTTCTGGTTCTGATAAATAGTGCGGTTTTTAGAAATATAACATGACTTTAAAGGGACAATCCTTAAAAGCACCGTAATTCAAATCAAGTAAAATTCATGATTTATATTTATATTCCATTGCATACACAGAGTGTTTTGGGGCATGGCACGTATTCAAAATAATTTTTTTTCTCCTTGTATGATGAGGTTTAATATTACAGACTTTCTGAATCATATAATGAATACATATTTCATTAAAAATCCAAACATTTAAAAAAATGCTGTTATGTCTTAAATGTATTTTATTTACTTTACTCAAAATAAAATTGAAATAAATATAAAATTGACATGGTGAGAGACAGAAACTACCAGGTCTGATCTCAATGAAGGGTTTGTCTTGTTTCCATGTTCATCATGTAGGAACACACAATACTAGAGTGAAGGCGTCATCAGACAGTGATGGATATCCATCTTCCATGTGGAGCCAAAAGCTGTCCGCTAAGCTGTTAGACGAAACCCATTTCAGTCAAATCTTTCTATCTATCGCTGCTCTGATGGTTTTTGTGTTTATGACTGTTGGAATCCTGAAAAAAAAAAACCATTGCAACAGAAAGCATGGTGTGTTTCCATGACAACAGATAATATTGGTTGAAGCATAACTGAGAGATTTTTAAGAACATTTTTGATTCCATGTTTTTTTTTTCTCTGTTTTGATAAATTCAAATATATATAACAACATGTCATGCTGTCAGTTCAGCAATATTACTGATCGTATTTACTAGCCATAGCAGCGTTGCTGGCATTGTTCTCAGCTTGTGAGTCTGTCTGTTTGTGAGTGTGTGCAAACTGTGGTCCTAGACAAACTATAGACAGAATTTTTCATCATGATAGCATCACAGCTGTGAAAGATACAGTCACTAAACTTTACAGGTATGTAGCTGGGGTCAAAATGAAGGCCCGGTTCAAAGTAGGATGTGTCGGTTATTTGAAGGCACTAAATGAGCAGTAATTTGATTTAAAAAAATAAATAAATAAATTGACCATAGCGGCATCCGATTGTTTACCGAGAATGGGAAGACCTTGAGAGATAGAAGAGAATGCGCTAACAGATGCGTTCTGCATTCTCTGCTGGTTGCCTGGCAACGTCAAGGTGATTCTGCATCACTGTGCCTAGCCAAGAAGAGGAAACAATGCCCTGTTCAGTTCCCAGTGTCAGTTCAGTATTATTTACATAATGGCAATTCACAACAACTCAGGCAAGTACACATAATAGAGTGAAGACTTTACAATGTTATATTATAGCGACAAACACAACAAATTGAAATATCCATTCTGAGGAAGTGATTGGAGGCAAAAAAAAAAAAAAAAGAAGTCATTTTTAAACAGAAACTTCCAGCAGAACCAGGCTCAGGGAGGGCAGACATCTGCCTTGACCAGTTGGAGTGAGGGGAAACAGGAGAGTGAAAAGGAAAGCACAGAAAAGAACAATGAATTATGGAGGTTGGTGAGGTTAGTAACAGCAGATGAGAAACATGCGGGTGTGGAACTGGAGACACCTGCATAGAGGACAAAACACAACCCAAAGGCCAAATTTACCCCCTTTATTAGAGACAAAAACTGTAAAAAAAAACAAACAGAAAGAGCTAGATTTGTTAACTTTTCTGATGGGGCACGAACTACTCAACTGTGGCATGCTGTTTTACATGAAAACCTAACTAAATCCAAGTTTAAAATTGTGATCTTTCACCAAAATCCCTCTATTCTACTAATCTCACTCATAAATGTGCCAAAAATAAATGATTAACTTGGACCAAATTTTGTTTAAAAAAAAAAAAAAGAAAAAAGTCCTTCCCTCCTTTATAAAGCTGCTGGTGACTCAGCTGTGACCAACAGTCACATGGCAAAAAATTAACTTTTTTCTTTCAGCTGGACAGGACTGAATGCAGGCTGTGTTTACACAGAGCAGATAGAAAACAAGGATGGAAACAAGACAAATATAATTGTCATACTGCCAAGGCATGTTTGAGTTCCGTAGAGGTGCAAGACTTTGCATTGCAGTGGAAAATGAACTCACAGTGAGTAAGAATGGCACTAAAACATCCGGAAACTGCTAAGAGTTCACAGGGCTAACTTCCGATATTTATCTTTACTGGAAAATTCATGAAAGGACAATATCAGCCGTATCAGCTTCACTGTGGACCTTCTGCAGTCTGGTCTTGGCATCTTTCAGCAGTTGACCTCAATCTCACGGCTCCCCAAGCCTCTTGGAAGCCAAGCTGCTACTGATCATAGCTAAGATTAAAAATATAATCACGTTAACGTGAGGTTAATCTGACCTCGCAGTCCTTTAAAGTTCAGCGTGAGCAACCGCATCAGCGCCGGTCCACGCATCGAGCCAACATCCTCAGTGACGAATCAGCTGTGAACATGAAGTCATCTTCCCGTCAGCTTCACCATCGAAGCGCAACGTTCAACCTGTCCGTCCTCTGCCTCCCGAGCATCGAGGCGAACGGTTCGTTTTGCCATTTCGCTTTAGCGTCGCTGTGACCTGTAACTTATCAATAACAACCAGGACCTCTGCGGAAGAAAAACTGCTTGTCGTACTCGGCAGGAGCTCTCCGCAGCAACACTTGCACTATGAAAAGCAGACTCTCAGACGTGTCATCGTTCATCTCAGCCCACTTATTCCGCTCCGTTAAATGCCAGGCGCGCCGACCCCTGAGTCCTTGAGTGGGCAAGTGTTTCGACTTGAGAAATGAAAGCACCCCAAACTCCTCGCGGAGCTGTTTAACCTCCCCCCCCCCTTCCCTTCTTAGATGTATAATTATGCAATGAACACAACACATGAGGTGATGATTAGAAATGGATTTGTTTCTTTCCCTCTGACCTCTTACCTTGTTTTTCCTGTTTCATGCTGTTGACCTCCAACATGATTCACAAGAGGCAATAGGTGCAGCAAAATATTGTCATTCCTGTCTTATGAACTGCATTCATAATTAGGTTTTAGCTTTATTTTCTCTGGTGCTTTCTGGTTCCCATGTTGATTAGTCCTTTTTTTTTTTTTTTTTTTTTAAAGCTCTCTGTGTGTTCTTGCTATTTATAGCAATTGTGTGCATCCTCTTTAATTCTCGTTCGCTTCACTATTTTTACTTCAACCGGTTCCTCCTTTATAAACACAACATCTCCGCCTCACCTGCGCAAAAGAGAGGAAATTAGCAAAGCAAAATAACCATTCTGTACTATTTTTACCTGTACTAATCTCCTCATTCCTCCTGTTTTTCTTGCTATTATCTTGTTTCTGTTTTTTGTTTGTTTGTTTGTTTTCTTCCCGCATGTACAAATCCCCCTACTCTCTCCTCTCCATAAACCTTTGCACCAGGAGGAAATTACTCAAAACACAATATTGTTAAAACCCCAAATCTACCTCCAATTAGCCAGAGCTTGTGTTTCTCCTTTGATGTTCTATGTAAAGGTAAAAGAGGACGTTTTAATTAAAAGACTGGGAGAAAAAAAAAGATGATTGGAGACAAATGGAGGCTCATTAAACATCTGAGAGAGACGATAGGTGGGCTTTTTAAGATGGAAAAGGAAAGCTCAGTGAATGCTTACTGCACCTGCTGCACTATACAACATATTTGTTTTTCAAAGGGTGACGTTTTTACATTTATCTTTATGTTTTATGTTTTTATCACCTTCTATGATTAATGTATACTGTAGTGCTGTTCTTAGAGCGCATGTAAAGCACATTTACAGTTCTAGAATTTTTCATTTTTAGGGTCTACTGAGTTGGTTTATGTGCTTTGATGCTTTAAAATCATATTTTTTTGATATATAGTATTATTATATTTTACTCTTCTCACCCACAGTTTCAGCTTCTGTCTCTTCAAGGCCCCCCTCCGCTAAATTTAAGTCTGCTCTGATTGGTCAGCTGGTTCAACAAAGTGAAGTAACATTGGCTACAGGCCGTAATATAAAATCTGTGAGTCCAGGCATGGAGCTCTAACAGAGACTGCTTTAGTAAAGAAATAATAACACTGTGAGGAAAATGCCCATTCATGCTATTTTCTTTTGTTTGTTTTTACAAGCTGTTGCTGCATATTTAATAGTCAAGACAGTAAACAAACTTTTGTTTTATAAGTTGTTGTACGTATAAAATAATAATAACGATAGCACAGAGCCCTTCATTTCCAACATTATGTAAAATTAAAGCAATAAACTATGCTTTAATTGTGGGTAACTGCCCCTTTTTTCAGATAGTTTTTTCTTTTTTTCTGTTATTTAAGTTTTTTTTTTTGTTTTTTTTTTAGCCACCCCATCACCCCAGTATTACAGCTTTTCTCAGTGTTTGTTTGTTGTTGGTTTGCTTTGTCTGTCAGTTTGCAATATTTCTATTAAACACAAATTTATGTAAAAATATTGTCAACTGTTGGGCCTGAAGACTCTACCACCCTGGGGTAGTTGCCAAGCAGCCTTTGATCCAGGACTTCAGGGTTCTTAAGAGGGGCTTTTACATACTATACTGAATAAAAAGGACAACAATCCCTAGGAGTCTAAATTATAAACCTGTTTCATGTCTTGGATTTATACCAGCTTATGCTGCATCAAAATAAAATAAGTCCAGAGAAGGTATTTTAAACAGAAATATTAGCGCTTATAGATTTACACACCACTTCCATTTGAGGGTGAGAAACGGAATTGAATAAGAAGACAGAAAGGAGAGCGGAGACGATAAAAAAGACAAAATGAGATGTAAAAAAGAAGATATCAGCGTAGAGAGCGACTTGAAGAAGGGGTGAACCAAAGAATGAGCAAGGAGCTACAGCAGAGGAGTGTTATTGCTTGTGATATTTCCTCTCTAGTCTTGCACCTAGCAGCCTGGCTGCAGGCCTACAGGCCCGGCTTCATCACACCGAGAAAACAGGCCACCTCCACAAGTGCAGAGGTCAGGTTAGCAACGCCAGCTCAAATCTCGTTTTCTCACCTCAAGAGTTGTAGCGGTTCTGAAAGTGGAGCGAGGGTATATCTGCGCTCAGGAGTTCAAAGTAAAAATCTCCCAAAAAAAAAAAAAAGAAAAATCTTTTTTTGGGAGTATTGCTTTGGTAGAAAATAGTCCCACTGAAAACAGCAAGGTCCATGGATTATACTGAGAACCATGGACATTGTTGAGCAGTGGAGAACGTGTTCAGATCCTTCACTTAAAGGAAAAGTAACACAATCACAAGTGTGAATGTTGGATAAGGGAGAATGAAGAAGAGAGTAAACATCTCCTGCTGTTAGAATGTTTGGGCTAAAGAGTAAAATTTGCATCAGCAAAACATAAATGTAATAAGTACCTCACCATGATCCTATTATTAGATGCATTATCTTGTAAGCAACGTTAGCATTGTAGCTAGGCTCCTAAAATGACAACATTTGTCAGTCCACCACTTTGGTTCAAACTAAATGAAAACATTTCCATGGCGATATGAAGGAACCAAGAAGAGGAACTGACTTTGGTGATCCCTCAATATTTGCTCTAGCACCAACATTAAGGTGACAGCTGTGGTTTAAATGAAATATCTGATTTTAGCACCACTGAGCCAAAGTACAGCCTCACAGAGACTCTATAGTAGTCACAACTTGGAAAAAACACAGAGGCAGAGAATAGCTTACAAGCCTTATTTTGGTCTTCAGCAACTTGTAGGGTGAGTCTTTGGGAAATATCTCTATTTGTACCTTCTGAACACTTTATGTTTGGTGCTGTGCCATCAGCTAATTATAATAACTGGTGAAAAGCTCCAGATGTCTAAATAAAAGTCTGTGTTTTGTTAATAAAATGAGAATAAAACTGAAATTCGATCAGGTTGTCCTACTAGATATCGTCAGGACATTCTGGATTAGGACCTAAACACTTAAATGTCCCATTAGCATGACATCAATGTTTAAAGTCCTGCTTCACTCTGGATCTCCAAGCTTCGCTGTACAGAATTATTTGTGTGGAAAGATTTAAACCATAAAACTGTAAGCCAGTCCTGGTCAACTAGGCGACAAACACAAGTATGATGAAGAATGCCTTTGCATTTGCACTCTGGCTTGTTCAAGGAGGGAGGAGACATGTCATTTTTTGGATTTCTCACCAGCCAGTTGAACTTTTTTAAACAGGAAAACCATGTCAGATTATTATTCAGTATATTTATATGTCTTTGAACATACCTGGAGGGGATCTTTCATAAGATTTAGCGTGCTCTGCATTATTCATGTAAGTATATAGTCATTATATAGAGAACTTTAATGCATATTCATGGAATGACATGCTGTATTTTGGAGACAGCAGGCACCAGAGTGTATTTATTAATTGGGTCTGTCATGCACATATACGTGAGCACATAAAGAAAAGGGCATATGTTGCATGTATGTATTTACACCATATAGTCAACACAGAAAATATAATGTATGCAAGACACACAAGCCTTTCACACACAGTCTGCAGCAGTAGTTTATTGTAGCCAGGAGAATAAAAACTGCATTATTTAGTCTCTCACGCTTTAAATTTGCATGCGTGTGTGTGTGTGTGTGTGTGTGTGCATCATTGTTTTTGTTTTTGTTTTTCCAGTTTTTCACCACGTACACACATTCGGAGGCCGCGTGTGAATGAATCACATCACCAGCAGCATGTTACGGAGGTAGCATTTGCGTATATGTGTCCACGTGTTCCGCTTGTACACTGTGTGCGGACGTTCAAATGTGAATGATTTGCTGTTAATGTGTGTCTGCACGCGTGTGCGTGTGAAGCAATCAGTATTATAACGCTATAGGAGTCGGCACATGAAAAATGAGGTTTTACAGACACACACACACACACACACACACACACACACACACACACACACACACACACACACACACACACACACACACACACACACACACACACACACACACACACACACACACACACACACACACACACTGAGACATATATCTCTTCCTACAGCTGAGCAGGGAGGCAATTCATTCTCTATCTTCTCCTCATCTTCTCTCTCAGTCAGGTGTTTGTGCTCTCTATCCTAACCTCTCTCTCTCTCTAAATATTTGCTGTATTAAAGCACTTCAATGCCACTTTATTTAATAGGAAGCCTTTTCTGGAGACGCAGCCGCCAATTGACTGGAAAAACGTGCTTGTGTGTATTGAGTGTATGAGAGAGCTTTACCTCCTCAGCTCCTCCTGGTGCCAGCAGCCAGATTGTATTAATGGCATAAATGAATCAAGCCCAGGAACCTTGGAGGGCGCGTTAGTGCCAGCAGTGTTTCCGGAGGGAGGGATATTCCCTGAACCCTGGGTGACCTTGGAATAAATAACACAAGAGCTCCCTGCTCAATCATCAGAAATGCAGTGCTGAAGATCCACCTGCATTGCAATGTTTCTAGCTGTGGGCGGGAATTAATTAGCTGTCAAAATATGGCGGCGACCGTTGGACCTGGTTATCACAGCGTGGAGTTTCTACGTCGCCTGACTTGGAGGACGGGGAAACCGAGTCGACTTAGATTCACATGAAGGACAGGCAACGTGTTATGATCCAGCCTGCTCTTTATAGGGTTAATATGTCGCAAAAATAAGGCAATAAGAAACTGACCGATTCCTGCTGACACCTACATGTAGATACTGTGGAATGAAACTGATCTGCAGGGAACAAGGTGGTAAAAACTGGGCATTTCAGGATGAGGTGAGTACATGTGTAAAAATGCCAGAAAAAAAGTATAATATTTAAAGGAACAGCGCAAGTTAAAATAGGGAAAAAAAATGGTAATAAATATCACACAATATAAAATATATACTAAAAAAGCCACACATTTCAGACACACCCAACCACACATCTACATTCAGCAGATACTGCACAATTCCCAATAATGCAGATGTATTTACATATTTGCACATTGAAGATGGCGGAGAGTTTACACTGATTTCGCGGTATTTAAAGCACCGATTGCCACTGGGAAGAAACTGTTTTTCAATGTGTTTGTCTTTGCTCTCAAACACCTGCACTTTATTGCAGTAAAATACAAAGCACCAGCTATGGAAATGTTCTTCGAGGAGACAAACTGCAGCATCATAAAGAACCATAGATACAGGCTGATCAAATGTGGCCAGCGATTAGTTAATATTAATTAGTAGTTAATATTTTATTTCTTTTAATTAAACAGTGTAATTAAGGTAAGTGGGCTGTAACATCAAATGTTGATTGTCCTCCTCATTGTAATCAAGGTTGTTTAAGGACTTAAAAGCAGACACAGGGAGGAGTTTATTAATGCACTAGGAAGTCAGTAGAGGGATGGTGACTGGGATCTCCTGATGACCACGGCTCTATAGACTGAGGAAAGAGGTTGATGAGCAGATAGTTCATCATGAGTACGAGGAGAGCGAGACCCTGAGCAAGGAGAGATAAGGATTAACAACCAACAAGGGGACAAAACTAGTTGTCCGTGGTGGTAAAACTACATTGGCAGACTGAGCGATGTGGGGAAGACTGGGGAATTGAGGTGAGGTTTAAAAGTAACAGGGGATTGATGGATGAATAGACCTCAGGGGCACTCAGTGAGTTTAACAGAAGGTTGATGGAAGGATGCCATGGCACACAGACACACAAATCTGAAAAGAGTGGACTCAACAAGAGACACAAAGGAAGTAGAAAATGAAAGAAACACTAAGAATGAGGGAGACGACTGGCAGGATCATGACACTCTTTTCTACTTTTCTCTCTTTTCCTGCCGTACATATACGACCTTTCAAAAGTCTGGAGTCACTTTGAAATGTTCTTATTTTTGAAAGAAAAGCATTTTTTTAAAAAAAAAACAAGAAGATAACATTGAATTAATCAGAAATACAATCTAGACATTGTTAATGTGGTAAGTGTCGGAAAAGGCTGATTTTTAATGGAATATCTCCATAGGGGTACAGAGGAACATTTCCAGCAACCATCACTCCTGTGTTCTAATGCTACATTGTGTTAGCTAATGGTGTTGAAAGACTAATTGATGATTAGAAAACCATTGTGCAGTTATGTTAGCACATGGATAAAAGTGTGAATTTCATGAAAAACATGAAATTCCCTGGGTGACCCCAAACGTTTGACTGGGAGTGTGCATTCAAGTACCAGTAGGGAATTAGCCTATCAATCATGTGCAGTATTTTAATATTAGAGTCACCCACATATCTTCAAATGAAGGGGAAAAAAAGAGAAAACAAAAACGTCACAAGAGTGTAATCTTCTTGTGTTGACAAAAAAAGAAAGGAAAACGATATCCAAAGCTGCTATAATAACTCTTCTGATGTTGAACTTGACTTTTAATCTATCACCAGCATCCAGTTAAATGTTTTTAATTGTCCAATACTTGCAGAACTTATGACATTTACATCAGCTGTAAGCTTTTCAAATGCTCGCTTGCTAACACATTTAGATTAACCCTGTGAGCCCCAAGCTGCTGTCAGTTATTTTAATGCTCTTCTCTTGGTCATTATAAGGACTAGTCACACACCCCACTATAAAATGAACTCACTCACTGCAATGGTGGCTTTGAGAGCAGTTCAGCCAAGAATCAGGGCTGTGAACATTACATGTGTCTGTTGAGCTCTGACGCTTAAGGTGTTGAACTTCACATCATACCATAATGTTAGGATGCAGATGGTTGTGTTTACATCAAAGCATCTCTGGAACAGGGCTTCAAACAGATCAAAATATGAATGAGGTTCCAGATTGTTTTCACTAAGACTGAATGCATATTAGTTCATATGTTCAAGAAAGTTTTGTTTTTGCTTTTTTTCTCTAAGTGCATTTGCCTGTATGGTAATTGTAAGTAGTAGTTTTTATTTTAGGTTCTGTTTTTACATACTGTATTTCAACCCTATGTTGAAAGAGCAAAAAATGCTTTTGTTTGATTATCAGTTGACAATAATGTTTAATTTCTTTTCTATCCATTTTTGATGCCACACTTAATTCACACATCCCATGTTTTAAAATACTGTGAACAGCTGCCTTTCCTGTTGAACAGAAACACACAAGGATGCTTTTCACCAGATAAAAAGAGGCGGCGATGAGTGTTTTCACCTGCTTCGTACGAAGGTGGTGTCACGAGCCGCTGGGAAGAAGAAAATTCCTTCCCGATGTCTGAAACACGGAGAAAGAGCAGTTGGTGGAAAGGTCACACGCATGCATAGATGCCCACACATGAACACAGGAGTACACTTACAGCTGTACATGGCTGAATGCACACACACACACACACACACACACACACAAAGGTCAGTATTTCCCGGATGGTTATTGACGCTGGAACGAGTCCTTTTCCCCTGTTAGAGGTAACTGAGAGGTTCTTCTGAGACCCAGTGCACTATTGATTTATTGAGCAAATGGCAAATGTCAATCAGAAAAGTTGCTAAATGATAAATGAAGGTGATTTGTACCGATTACACTTGATTGATCACACACCCAGCAGTGAAATGTATAACTGTCCATTTCTATTCAGAGGTAATAGTCAGAAATTGCTCCTAAAGCCAGAAAAGTCCTCGCAGACTGTATCATGACATGTACACACATAAACAATGCAAATGGTCTACTAGTTAATTATATCATGGTGACTAACTTTATTACTGGCTGAAGCATTTCTAGAGCACATTAATCGCTACATTTGTCTCAGGGTGGATGGCAGCAGGACTGTGACACCAGATAGCAGGAGATGCGTTTAGACTGTTCTCTGTGGTTAGGATTATAGGTACACTACTGTTCAGAAGTGTGGAATCACCCAGACAATTTCATGTTTTCCATGAAAACTCACACTTTTATTCATGTGCTAACATAACTGCACAAGGGTTTTCTAATCATCAGTTAGCCTTTGAACACAATTAGCTAAGACAATGTAGCATTAGAACACAGGAGTGATGGTTGCTGGAAATGTTCCTCTGCACCCCTATGGAGATATTCCATTAAAAATCAGCTGTTTCCAGCTAGAATAGTCATTTACCACATTAACAATGTCTAGACTGTATTTCTGATTAATTTAATTCTATCTTCATTCAAAAAAAACTATTTTTCTTTTAAAAAACAAGGACATTTCTAAGTGACCCCAAACTTTTGAAAGGCAGTGTAAGGTTTGGGTAAGATCTCCGTTTTAGTTCAATGCTGTGTCTCAGATCACAGCAAATTCTTCAAACCAGAGCACAATCTTTTTCAAAAGCTTAAAGAAGTCCCTGAAAAAAAAATTGGTTGAACTCATAGAGGACAAACTGCATTTGTCCGCCTTCCTGATGTCCTTAATAAGTAGCAGTATTCTCCCTGAGCATCGCCATCTTAAACTTAGAATTCACTGTTTGAGCTAAAATCATTGGTTTTATTTCCTACATGCTTATTTAAGTGGAGTCGCATCAAATACCTACTATTTGTTGTTATTTTGGTGTCATGGTCAAAGCCTTTGGCTCCCTGGAATGATTAAGATGTCCGTTCCTGTAAATGTTCCTACAGTGGAAATCCACCTGCTGTTAAGGAGTGATACGGTCCTTTAAGTCCTTCTGTTTTTAATTGATAACCTGCTCAGGAACTGTACAAACTGATCAGAAAAAAACAAAAGCATATGAGCAAAAATCAATGTGATTAAAAAAATACTTAATATGATGGAAACCATGTTTGGGAACTAGAAGACTAGACTATGCTAACTAGAAGGGGTCAGGTTTTATAATAAACATAACAAATAATTACCAAATTTTAACCTGTAATGTTTTGGGCATTAAACACACACTGTCTGAGCATTTTAGTGAACAACTGAGCATTTATTTATTTATTTATTTATTTTAGCATTTTTGCCACTTGCCAACAATTCTCCTTCATTATGTTAATAGCAAATGTGATCTGGTTATCAGTGTGTTTTCCAACATGCTAAAATGTGTATAAACATAGTTTATGGGAGACTGTGGCGCACTGTGAGTTCTGGTTAATGAATCCTACTACCAGAACCTGCCAGTTTCTTTAAAATATTTAATACAGTTTGGATCACTTTGGATTTACTTTGGAAAGACTTGACAGGGGCAAACTGTCACAAACACACTGGAGTCAGTCACAAACTTCTCAGCTTTAGCATCATTCCGTGTACATCCAGGCTGCTATAATCTGTCAGATGGAATGCCTTATAAATAGAAGGAAGCTGGTACCCATGCTATAGGGGATCTTCTTAAGGATGGATTATTCGAGGAATGTCACAGCATTAGAGAACAAATTCTGCTCCCACTTTATGTTTTCAGAAATATTTACTCCCAAGGAGCCTGGAAAAGGAGACATGTCCTCTATAATTATAAGAGAGTGAGAGAGAAAGTTTACCATCTCCAAAGAAAATGCATTAGTTTCCAAAATATATAGATTGATTTAGAAACAACGGTGATCATGGTCAAAGTTATACATTTGGGAAGATGGGAAAACCTACTGAAAGGTGGGTAATATATTCTTTGAAACACAAGAAATGTTCTCAATGAGCATTTTTTTTCAGGAACACCAGCTAATATTGGGTAGTGATTCCATTTGGTCTCAGTTGTACAAGTTTTAGACAATCTGTTTTATTTACAATGTCTACATGACAGGCCTTCGACTTTGGCATTTCTGTTTGGATTATATAATAGTAAACAAATAATTACGTCAACTTCGGAAACATGTTAAAAGTCTAATAATAGCATAATGCATGTAAAGTCAACTGATATTTCAAGAGAAAAGCAATGTGAGATGACAAGAAGACAGACGTACTGGTGCATGCAGGGAGAAAGTCACAGCCACAAACCAGTGTCCATTACAAACCAAAGAAGAAAGCAAAGTCTGGTTCCACCAAGAACCACAGCGCAAGAGCTAGAAAACCCCGATCACAGCGGTCTAGTGTTTGTTTCAAAGCTGTCGGCGTTGGAAACCTATGTCTTCCCCTTCTGCTCCATTTTGACATCAGTCATCACCTCATTTCTGCAGATTTTTCAGCTGTTCATCCAATCTGATATTCTCTCCCTTTTTATTTATTTACTTATTTATTTATTTTTAACCACATCCTTAATGTGTTTTAGTGGACTGAGTGTCCTGTACGCATTGTCAGATCTACGTAGTGCATTTCGCTGCTGGAGGAGGCCATAAGAAGATGGTAAACAGTGACCATGAAGCAGTGAGGTTGTGGCATTTAAGTCTGATTGGTCTTAAGGGGCCTGAAGCTTGTCAAGAAGACATCCTCCCACACCACCACCACCTGCAACCTGGGCTGTTGACAAAAGGCATGTTGGTTCCATGGTTCCGTGACCCTACCATCTGCAGCCTCAGCAGATGATGAGAGGGAGCTACTTCTCTCCAGTTTGGGTGAGTCTGCGCCCACTGTTTCTGGCTGACAGGAGTGGGAGCACTGTTATCTTTTGCTGCTCATCCCATCTAAGAAGGGTTTTTTTTTTTTCTGCTCACTTGTACAGTTGTAAAGTGGTTATCTGAGTTACTGTAGCTTCTCTGTGAGCTCTTATCATTCTCCTCTGACCTGCCTCATCTACAGGATGTTTCTGTCGGCAGGACTGCTGCCCCCTTTTCTTTTTCTTTCTTTTCTTGCGTGTGTGTTTTTCTCAGCGTTCTGAGTAGACTCTAAGGCTGTTGTGGTGAAAATCCCAAACTGGCATCAACAGTTACGCCACGGTCAAATTTGCTGAGATCACACCTGATGTGCACTTCGACGGAAGCTCCTGACCAAGACTTGCAGGATTTTACTCTGTGCGATTGGCTGATTGGATAACTGCATGAATAAGCAAGTGCAGAAATGTTCTAAACATGTCTACTGTAGACTAAAATAGCTTACATCACCTGATATTACTGGATGAGACGATAAAGGCCTGAGATTCTTTACTGCTGAGTTATTGCTTCTATATGGTCCTCTGTGGTGCTGTGTTGTTCAGCCTTTCAACACAGTGGTCACTCAGTGATGGACTTGTCGGACTATTAACGACGTTTTAAAACTTCGCTCTGGAAGCTCTTTGTCGTGGCTGCTGTCTCAGCTCTGAGCGGTGCAGGAACTGGCCACGATGTTTACTGTTGTTTGTCTCATTGAGCAGAATCTCTGCTGCGAGCTGGTGACGAAAAGGAGAGTTCAGATCTGCTAGTCGTCAACCAACCTGCATTCTTTCCCCCCCCCCTGCAATATACAGTAACTTTACTTTCTTTCCTGTCGGCAGTAGTCTTGTGTTGTTTTGTATCATGTCTCCTGCTGAGCTTTGTGCAAAAAGGCTTTTGCCTGTATCCAGCCTCTGAGTCATCTCTCTGCTTGGGCCCAGAATGCACAGTGGAACTTATTTTAGGCAAAAAAATAAAAAATAAAATAAGAAACACGCCTGTATTAGCAGAAGACTCCACAGACTTGGACTTATTGAAGCCAACCCCAACTGTTCAGTGTCCTGACATGCAGTACATTCTGTCTCATAGAGCAGCAACCCTTACATGTCTGTCTGCTTTACCAAACATCCATAAACACCCCAGAATGTTCACTTATGTAACTCAGAATAAAGCGACAAAACAAGACCATATGTTTTACAGACAGAATTTCCAACATATTGTGGATATTGATGACTTTGTGGCAGAAGAAAATAAGGTCTGTTATTTTCCCTTGCAGACAGATGCAGACATCACAGAGTTGTTGTTGTTTTGCTGCTTTCCTAATCAGCTGGGATGACTCTATTCTATACATTAGCAGACATACACAGTGTTTTCTGTGTCTGCATCCCATCGCTGAGCATGCACACTACTGCCCTTATAAAGTGATCACTGTGTGCACTACATGAACGGGTCTCATTGACTTGGAGAGACAATGAAATGTTCTTCACGTGGCCTGCATATTCATCTATTCAAAAAGTATAACACAGGAGAACAGAATGACCTTCTATCACGTTGGAAAATGTCTTATTAACTGAGACTATTGACACTATGTGGCTAAAAGTATGTAGAAACCAAACTATTACACCTTTGTACACTGGTGTGCATGTAGTAAAGTGCTATACTTTGGGATACTTACTTTAAAAATTCTATTTTATACTGCTTTATACTTCTACAATATCTAAAGCTAAAGTTCAATTCTCCATCTATTTTAGTCATATAAGTACTAGGCAGTAAAAATGAAAACTGAAAACTTATCTAAATTGAAAAGACAAAACTTCCCTGTTGCAGCCAGGTTTTTTATATGATCTAAAGGGGTTGGATGTGGGGGAAATGTTTGCTTTTATAACTTAAAGCACTGCATTCAGACACCAGTCAGTCAGTCAGTGGTGTTGGATGGAGTTGAGGTCAGGCTTCTGCTAACAGGTCAGGCAATTCCAAACAAAACTGGAAAAAAATCACCATCACATTTAAACACAAATGCTTCCAAAACTGTGTCCAGAAATTGTGGCAGTTGAGCAGAGTTTGAAGGAGTTCTACAGGTTAGGAAATGCAAATATACATAACAAAGACAAATGTCAGAAAACAATGACATCATTTAAAGACTTTCCTCTTTTTGTTCTATGAATTTCTCCTGACCTTCAGATACCACTGAGAAAATGTTTCCCACAAGGCAGCCAGTGGTGTAAAATATTACTGCATGCTATAGCATTAGAATTTCCCAAGACAAAAGACCCAGTCCGAAGCATTAAACAAACAAACAAACAAACAAAATAAGGCAGAGTCTGTATACTCTTAGCCACAGAAGTATTTCAGGTCTTTCTATAGGTTAACTTTACATGGTGCATCATTTTGTAATGTCTTTGCCAGATGCGTCTCTTGATGAGTGAACAGCCTCCAAACACTGTGTAGAACACAGTCTGTGTGTGTTTAACTAAATTCTTCAGGCCCATCAGGGGGGAAACGCTGAGAGAACAGCCAAGATTTTTTTTTTTTTTTTTTAAAAAGACCAAAAAAAATCAAATTGAAGTTGGTCCAAAATTACCATTGTGATTTGCCATCTGAAGAATTACCACAGAGATGCACCGTCTGGTAATTGCTTTGTATTACAGTCGTCTTTGTGTGTCCAATACGCTTTTGAATGTGCTTCTACGAATGCACACCGGAAGACACGTCCTCCTGCTTCTCTGAGGTCATATCTGTGTGCCATCAGTCTCCAGACACTGCTCGGATGTAATTGCATGTGTGTGTGCGCGTCGATGTGTGAGTTTTAGCCAGAGCTTAATTGAATAGGAGGTAAAGGCCACGGCGTTCCCCTATGGTGCCGACTCTAAATGCGGCCTCGCTGGAGAGGAACCGAGGGGAAATCGAGCTTAGAGACACAGAAAGAACGGGAGAGGGAGAGAGAAAGAGGGCCAGATGACTATAAATTTGACATTCCTCGGAGAGTTTGAATAGAAAGACTGACAAAGAAAGAGAGCGTAGCTAAATGTGGGCTCCCCGATGAGACGGAACGAGCTGGAGAGAAAAGAAAACGGGAGCGACAAAGAGAGTGAGGGAGAGAGAGAGACTTTATCTAAATGTGTCCCTCCCCAGTGAGCGGCGCAGAGACCAGGGGAGCTGTCCTTGGTTCTGAATAAGCCTCTGGCAGAGAACCAAGTCAAGCAGTTAGCATTGAGCACATTCCACGGGGCTGAAGGCTCCTACTCTACCTCTCTGTCACTGCCTCCCTGTTCATCTGGCTGCCTCCCGCTTCTTTTAACCTTCCATCACCCCAGCTGCGGTTGTCGTAGAGATGTAACACAAGCAGCCAGTGTAGTGTACAGATGGCAGAGGAATCCAGCACCTGTCTATCTGGTTGGTCCATGTTTATTTTCTTTGTGTTCACCATTGTTTCTTACTTTTTCTTTATTTTTTCCTCTTTACTTTTTACTATTAGCTTGAAAAAAAAAAGTATAACATTGCGCAATGCTGAGATATAAAAGAAAAAAAAGGTGGGATTTTTGTGTAAAAGCCATTGACTGACAATTCAATAAAGTAAATAAATAAAAGAAGCAAATGTACAGTGGCATGATGTATAACAACAACAAACAACAACAGAGTGGAGATTTTCTTTGCAATGCAAATGCAGTTGTTGTGATTTAACTCTTTGAACCCCCAAAACCCACGGGTGGGTTTGAAAGGCATTTAATCTTTAAGAAAACAAACACACAAGCAAGAAAGCAAGAAAACAAACAAAAAACATGAAAATGACACCCTTTTCCAGAGCCAGAAACGATAAAAACAAACAACCTCAATCGCTTTATTCTAAATGTGTCATTTGAGAATTGACACAATAAATCATTTTGCCGAAATCAGATACTGTAAAAAAAACAAAACAACAACAAACAAACAAAATAAAAACAAACAGCCAAAAAAAGTCAAAAAATCGTGGAGATAAGTAGAAAAATTAAAAATGTACATCATAAAATATCCGGAATTTGTAGTAGTATGTAGAGTCACTAGTTTTTTGTTTTTATTTTTGCTTTTGTTTGTTTTTTTGTTGTAGTTTTTTTATGTTAGTATTGTTAACAGGATGTTGCACATAGTGATTTAAAGTTTTTTTCTAACATAGAAATCAAAGAAATTTCACTTTTTAAAAAACGATTTATTCCACTTAAAATTTCTTGTACTGAAATATGCAAATAAATGAATAAATATTCTGACTGACTTTTCTCTCCTTCCTTTGTGGTCGTGCCGTTTCCTTCATTTCTACAGTGTGGTGAAGAATTAGTAGGTGATGATTAGTTTATAAATACTTATAAATATCTCAGTCATTTCTCAATTGTTCTCTATTAAGCACTCATTTTGTAAATGTGTTATGGTAAAGTGTCACTCCGAAAAATTAATTTTGGCCAAATATTCTAATACAAGGCAGGACTTTGACATCAGCAAATGGTCACACAGGGTTCTACTTGCTGGAACTGTCTATTGGCAGCGTCATTGTGATGAAGGAATGTCCCATTAACCAAAAACATTTTTACAGTTCAGTAAACCTTGGCAAGAATCCAAATGCAAAAGCAAAGAAGTGTATTCACCAGAATGTGGAATTTTTCCTTTAAATGATGGCTCTTCCAGCTAACTACATCACTGAGTTTATATATTCAACACGGATATATTTTACATATGAGTCAACTACAAAACTGTCTCCTTTGTGTTTACATGTGACCACAGCTGTACTAGTAATCAGGTTAAAAGAGACAAGATTTTTTTTTTTTTTCTGAAGCATCACTGCTTGGGTTTGTCTCTCAGCTGTTGTGGGTTTCCCTGCTGCCTGCGGCTTAGTTTATTATTAGTTTTTGTCTTTTTCTATAAGATTTATTGAAAGAGAGAAAAAACAAGTACAGCATCACCACTCTAAAACTGCACACGGACTATTAATGGCTCATTTTGGTCCTGATCTCACATACAGTAATTGAGATAAACTAGGTTAATTTCAACATTCAGCTTCCCTAAAAGGTCTCCATTCATTTTTCTCTCTGCGGGTGAGCAGAGGCTGTCTGGCCGTTGCCGTAAAAGGGAACAGTAATATTCATCGACTGCCAGTTCTTCTTTTCTAATGAATCTTAAAGTTCTTTTTCATATTTCTTTGTCACTGTGGAAGCTGTATCTCTTCCTAACTTTTTGTCCAAGCTCAGAAACAACATTTTGCCTCCCTGTTCCACTTCCCTGACCTGCTGATGAAAACACGGTGACACCTACGGAGGCGAGAAAAGGCTCGACCTGGTGACTTTTCAGGGAGGTGGAAAAGAATTCCATTATTAAGTTGCTCTTTCTGTTTCTCTGCCACACACTAAAAGAAAAGAGCAACAATGTAAGGCACTGGGACACCATGTGCCACCAGAGGGGTAGACTATGAAGCCGGTTTGACATAGCTGGGCTTTGTTTGTTAAGGCGGCTCAACAAAAGCTAAAGCCTCATTCAGAGTTAACGGGTATCGTTAAATGACATATATTTAAACACGATATTGTATTGAAGTGCATTTAGGTCTGACACTGTTCCATAATGCATCATACCACGATATTTTGTGGCCAAATCAAAGTGAAATTAATGTTACCGACTGAATATTCTCTGTAGCAAACACCATTAGAATAGTAAATGTTCGGTGTTTGAGCAGCTGCAGTATTAGCAGCATAAACCGACTCCGAGGCAAATCAGGACCAAACATAAAAACACATTTACACGATTTCTGCACCCCCCGACCAAATACATGTTGGGTTCCCATGGCAACTCGATGCATACAGTGTACAATACTGTAACTGCTCAGTCTCATTCAGTGGTTCTAGTAATGTACAGCTCAACAGGTTTGCATATAGAAGATATTCAGATCATAAAAAAATGCTTGTTAAAGGGAGACGCTTCTTACGGCTAAATTAAATCTGAAACTCTAAACACAGTCTGCTCCTGACCAGGCTAGCTCTACAGTATCATTACCATGGAGATCTAGCAGGTTAAAACAGAGCTACCTTTGTGAAACTGAAAACTCTGACTTTCAGCTCAACACACCTCACTAACTAATCTTTCTTTGCAGAGCACCTCTCAGAAAAAGCTTCAGTAAAGCTTGATATTGATTCTCCAAGTCTGTGAAACTCTACTGGAGGCACAGATTCACATTCTAGCAAGAGATATTTGCTCTGTTTGTGTTTCGATGATGGTGTTGTAGCACCATCTCGCAAAAATGGCAGCAATTTCACCGATTTGTCACTAGGACCCCAGATTTTGATTATTTGTTTTCACAGGAAATGTAGGTGAAATAATACCAAGCAAAGCGGTGGACCATGTTTAGTTATCAGCAGGCTATTTAGAATTTTATTGCAAATATTTATCTCAGTCAATGTTGAATTTATCAGTAAAGAATGGGGCTGATTCTGCGTTTGTGGAATTTCCACTTAACTGACACTTTTCAATGCACTTCAGTCGTTTAAATAATGAAAAAAAATGAACATATTGCCAGATAAAACAATTCAGCTTTGAATAAACTGTCTGAAATACTTTATTCAGCGCTCCACAGAATCCCTGATGATGTAAAATTGAGCTCAGCCTAACCCATTTGCATTATTTAAACAATATTAGGCACATCAACAAAACAAAGCTGACAGCTGACATCTCCTGTCTTATCCACAAGATGATCAAATAGCTTCTTTCCCAAAAAATCTGTGTTTTACAAGAGTAGGTGAAACGTGGAGCAGTCACAGGTCAACTATCATCAAATAGCCTCAGTTCTGATTCAGCATATTTTGATTTCTCGCTTCGTGTTGTTAAAAAAAAAAAAAAAAAAAAAGCCTCCAAATTGTGATTGAGGCAAGCATTTGGGGCTTTTAGCCACTAAATGGGCCCCGGAGATGTGAGAAGATGATGGTGGCTGGCTGAGTTTGTGTTTATTAAGCAGGAGAGGAGGAAAGCGGACAAAAGAAAAAGGGAGGAAAGAAAATATTTTAGAAAGTATTGGCAGAGTTTGTGATTAGGCTGACCTAACTGTCATGCAGCTTCCTATTTATGCACAGATTCATATTTTGCTTTGCTTCTGCTACTGTTGAAAAAAAGTTGGAGCACGTCAGCCTTTACTGTTAAAAATGACACAGTGGTGTGAAAAAATAAACACAGTTTCAATGTGTGACTTTGTCCCTGCGTGTTTTCTTTATCTGAGAGCTTCTCTGTCCCACCCAGCCGTCTCTATAACCGTCCATCCATCCATCAACCCGGATGAATAAAATGAAGATAGAATGCTCAGGAACAACCTTAGTGAAGGAAAAGGACGGCTGGAAAAACAAAGACGCATCCTGACTGTTGTTTCCTGCCTGAGCCAAAGCTCTGGTGGTGTTTCAGTGTTAATATTTCAGCACCGTTCATATTAGCCCACCTTGCCAATATTTTAGCAATCATATTAACCTTGCCAGCCAACATCTCAGCATTTATATTAGCCTCCACAGCCAATATTTCAGAGTTACAGCAGCTACGTTGCATCTGCTAAATGTAGCACTATTTGAATTCCTGTATGCCCTCTTCCCCCGGCCCCTGTTCAGCTCTCTGAGCCAGCCAAGGAGGCATTGTTTTATGGCTAGGGACAGTAAATTACCTGAAATACCCCTTTCTTCATTTTAATGAGCATCTTTTAGACAATCAGGACGGGGAGAAAGAGTGGCCCTATCTCTGAAAAATACACCGAAAACCTAAAAACCGAACGATGTCTGTGTAGTTTCTCATTCATCCAGGTCATGGTTATCCAAAGTTGTCTAAATCGACCGTCGTTGAGGAGCCAGACAGGTCTTGGCAATGGTCGTCGGAATATGAATAGCACTGACCACACCTCACAGAGGTTATAAGCTGAGGCAACATCAACCACCACCAGAACTGAAGGAGCCTCTTGGATGAGAGGTGAAACGTCTTCAAGGAACTTTCTTAAAGTCCAGTTGGACTGATTTAAACAACTTTGGATAAAAACCGAACCAAAAAAGAACTCTCCGCCCAGGATTTCAGCCATGAAATATTACATTAGAGATAACATATGTTTCATTCATTCCCGAACCCTTTGGATATAATGTATGGATGATTCCTTCATGACCAACCCCCCTCCTGTGTTGTAGCATTTTAAGACTGAGCAAATGTTAAAACTAGGCCAACAGACTGTGTAAATCCGATTTTAGTGCAAACAATGACGAGATCGGAAAACCTAATTTGTCAACCGAATTTATGTTTACATCAAATAATCCTGTGAAAGTTGCATCCCACTGGACACCCATATAAGACACAACCCAGCGATAAGACCGAAAGTGCACGCCCTCTCTTTGTCTGCACTTGTGAGTTCAAATCAAGGTCACACTGAGCTAAGCAGAAATAATGTTCACCTAGCAGAGGAGGTGGTGAAACGTTTGATACGATTACATCAAGATATCCTGATTGGGTCTTAAGACAATGGGTTTCCAGAAAGTAAGATGAGTGTTTAGGGGAAGCTTGTATAGGTGCACTACCGTTCATAAGTTTGGGATCACCCAGACAATTTCATGTTTTCCATGAAAGCACACATTTTTATTGATGTGCTAACATAACTGCACAAGGGTTTTCTAATCATCAATTTTCCTTTCAACACCATTAGCTAACACAATGTAGCATTAGAACACAGGAGTGATGGTTGCTGGAAATGTTCCTCTGTACCCCTATGGAGATATTCCATTAAAAATCAGCTGTTCCCAGCTACAGTAGTCATTTACCACATTAACAATGTCTAGACTGGATTTATGATTAATATAATGTTATCTTCATTGGGGAAAATATCCTTTCTTTCAAAATTTCTAAGTGACTCCAGATCTTTGAATGGTAGTATATATAAGAGGATGTAACGCTTAAAATCTCTAGATTTTGCTCATGTCTGTATTCAATAAGCATTATTCGCATCAAACTCTGAAGACTGCTTGAAGACTCTTTCTTGAGAATTTTTTGATTACTTAAATTTTTGATGCAGATTTGATTTTTGACTACATGTTTGACAAAAGCTGCCTGATCATCACCGGTCCTTAGCAGTGTCTGTCTGATTTACTGTCTGAAACCACGGCAGAAGAAGAAGAAGAAGAGAATTTTGAGTTGTTCAGCTATAAGAGCGTGGTTCATTCTCTTTTAGGCTCAAGGAGGCATTGAAGGATGTGAATGGGAGCTCAGCTGAGCTCAAGGCTTGTATTGTTACCACCGCGAAGCCACAAGGAGCTCAGCTTACATCTATTGACCCGTAGTGTGGGATGAGTCTTGGTTTCATGCACTAATTTTCAGCAGACATTGATTTGGTTCTTTTAAAAAAAAAAAAAAAAAAAAAAAAAAAAATGATTTCAAGGTTGGCAAGCAGGAGTTATATATCAAGCTGTTCTCCCCTGTGGTGAAGGAAATCACTTTGGGTAAAATGGCAAAATCATGAAGTGAGACTCATTTTCACTGCAGGCAATTTTGTTAAAGTATTGATACAAGCCAGACTGGAATCAACTTCCAACAGTGTGGAACTTAATGATTCTAATGGGGTGTCTTTGGATCAGACCTGCAGTTCTTATAAACATTATGTTAATGATTTGATTAATATAATAATAATAATAATAATAATAATAATAATAATAATAATAATAATAATAATAATAATAATAATAACAACAAAATATTATTGTATGGTCATCCTGCATGGGTTTTCTATAGGTTTCCGCCTTCTTATGGCCTTCCCTGTGCAGTATAATCTTGTTTTTCCAGCACATTCTGTGGAACATAATGGTCTGTCTGCACTTCACTATCAATATTTATTATTTTTGTTTATTTAACCTTTATTTAACCAGATTAAAAAAAAAAACCATTGAGATCGAGACTTCTTTCACAAGGGTGACCTGGCCAAGAGAGTCAGCAGCAAATGTCAGAGTAAACAAAAACAGACTGACAATGACAACAAATATTCAGATATTAAATACAAGAAATTTGAAACATAAAGTATACGAGTTATTTTTACAGTAATGATTTAAGAACACAGGTCATTTATATGTCTTTAAACCAGTGTCAGTCGTTGTAGGTGGAGCTAATTGAAGGATGCAACTGGCTCCTCAAAATAGTGATGGTGGAACTGTTGTGGTGGTAAATTTACATGCAGAGCAATAAGCCACAAAACAAAGCAGGCTGCCTCACTGCATGATCCAAATCCTCAACAAAAGTTCAAAATTTTCTGTGTGGTAGGTTGCTCACTGGAGGTTGTTGTTGCTGCACACGGATAGCGGACAGATGGACAAAGGTGAAATGAGCCTATTCCAGCAATCTACAACTTGTGAATGAGACTACATAAGACCGGATCTCCTATTTCTGATTGAAAATGGTCTTTGCTGCTGGACACAAATGGTCCTTCCCCATCCACCGACTCCAAATCAGGACAAATGCTGCCTCTGCCTTAGCATCAACAGAGAGAGCTCATTGTGTCCCTGGTGAGTTTGCACTTAACAATTTCTCTTCAGCACAATGCACACCAATCATGTGTAAGTTTTCCAGCTTCAGTCAGATCCAGGTCAGTAACAAGTGAAAAAAAAAATCCCCTCCAGCTGATTGTATCCCTAGAATACAAAGCTGCAGCATGTGAGGTCCCAGTTTGAGGATGAGTCTTCTTTATGGATCCCAGGAACCACCAACATGTCATTGTGGTGCTTGGGTGGATTTTCCCCTGTAATGAGCAGTCTGCAGTGTCTGTAACCTGCTGGGGAGACCAGACATCATTTATACCCAGGGCAAACAAGACACACAGGCTCTGCTGCCAAAAGCACCACCCATTTAATAGAGACAAGTCAGAGCGAGGGCAGCCTGCATGCTGCCACACAGCCAGCACTGCACTGCAGAGCCCAGCTAAACAGACTGGGGGGTGGCTTAATGAAGCCCATTTGTTTGCAAGGATTATTTGTTATGTTTATCTGTGAGCATAAAAAAAAAAAAAAAAAAAAAAAAACCTTTTATAAGAGGTCCATCCCAAAGCATTTTCATCTGAATGTTTAACTAAAACTCAAACACTGTAAAATAAAGCTCTATGGAAACTGTGACAGAACTAAAACCAAATAGTTTTGTTTGGTCTTTGGTTCAGAATCATGGCTATTATGATTAGTGAAATGGTGATCAAAATTAAACACTTCAAGTAAAACAAACGAATAGAGAACACATGAATGGACATGCAAATCTAAAATGTAATTTGTGTGCCATTTTTGGGTTTTGTGAGAAAATTTTATTGCAATAATTACAAATGAGCTGGATTCATTCAGTCTATTCCAACCTAATCATAGCAAGCTTGCATTTCTGTGGTATTTGCACTATCAGGCACAGTAATCAATTTTAACATCCTTGCAAAACAGGTGGCGCATGAAACTGCTGGTTAGTAAGCTAGTTAGCTGGGCAGCTCAAAGAGAAATAACAACACAGTTTGTTCAGAATCTGTTGCACCGATTCATGCCTCACAATGGCAAAGCCTTTATGTGGGGTGCAGCTGTTTAAATACCAGACGAGGAGTAAAAGTGGATGGTGTGTCACAAGACTCCTGCACCGAATATTATAGCTTGGCCACTGATCAAGATGAATTTTACAGCTATCAATCCCACTTTGTCATAAAAAGCTGGTGTAACCGGGCCCTAATGGTAAATATATACAATCAAGCCCGAAATTATTCATACCCTTAGCAAAATTTGACTTAAAGTTGCTTTTACTCAACCAGCAAGATTTTTTTTATTTTTATTTTTTTGATTACAAATGACACAGGTGTTTCCCAAAAGATAATAGGATGACGTACAAAAGGCATCATTGTGGAAAAAAAAAAAAGTTTTCAGCTTTCATTTACATTCAAAAATAACTTCAAGTTCAAATTTGCTAGGGGTATGAATAATTTTGGGCTTGACAGTTGTTTAAGCAAGTAACCCCTAAAAGTCCTATGTTTCAAAGTGTCTCCTGGTGGTTATAGTAAGTAAAGGAGGTGATGTCATAGCAGAAAGGAAAGTGGATGTACAGAGGAGGTTGAGGTGGATGGATGTGTCAACAGAACATCAGACTTTAACGCAGTATGCAGCTGTTAATTTATCTGTCGTCAAACCACATGTAATGTTTTTCCTTAAAGCGTGACCATGCTGATCATTTCTGAATTGTACCTTTCTGAAATGGTTTGGAGGAAGGTCTAACATGTCATTCTGTGGTTTCATTTGAGGATGGCAGCCTATGGAAACAGCACAATAATGGTTATAGATACACTGCAGGACCAGAGAAGTTGAGTATCTTTTAGATTACTAATGAAAATGCCACTTGTCTGGTTGAAGAACCCCATCATATCCCAACCACTGCCATGAAAATTTGTCCTAAATATTACCTGGAGCAATTTTATTTTATTTTGTTCCTGCTTTGGACTCATTCACTCCCAGGTGCGAAACTGGTGGCAATGCATGCTCAGCAAACATTCTCAAATAAATAAAATCCTTAAAAAAAAGAAGAAAACACACACACACACACACACACGATCTGTTTTAAGAGGATCGGGGTGAAACTCATTTCCTCGGTGTTGCCCGGAGTGTTGTGCCAAGTAATCCAGGCGGACAACAAGGTGAACGGCTTGGTCTGCTGACTACCTTTAGTTCCTCGGTTCTTTATTTCCCAGATATCTATGAGGGGGTTCAGTGCTATGGCCGAGTGCACTGGCTGCCAATCTGTTCAGAACTGCAGCAGCTTGCTTCTTGCAGCTCCAGTTATTGATTGGAAATGTCACATGAAGCCCACTACATTAGAAAGGGTCAGTAAAAAAGCGAACAAACTCTGCACACAAGTCTTAAATTCATTATCTACAGGAAACAAAGGTGGTCAAAAAGTCAACCGATTGCTTCAGTTACATTTTCCTTGTCATTATTTTCATGACATTTAAATCAAAAATACACATTTAAACAAAGCGAGTTGACTTTTTAAGTGTGTATAAAATCCCAAGACATTTATTTGTTGTCTTCATTTACATTTAACAGAAGAGAATCTTCAGAGATTCTGTCTATTCAAAGGGCGGTTAAACTAAACACACTTTGCGCTTGACTCCTTTATGTGTTTAGAGAAGTGTTTTCAATTATTTCTGTGTGCTCATAAGAAAAACAAAGCAGTGGACAACAGCTAAATGCTCCATAACAGCTGATAGCATTGCAGATAAATCTGGAACGGGAAATGGTGGAGATGGTGAAAAACACAGCCAACGACAATAATATTAAAAAATAAACAGTTCTGCCATCAATTCCTATCTCTACAATAATTACAATACCCACAGTTTGACATTTCAGTTTAATCCAGACTGATTTAGACACTGATTTGCGTCATTTAACAACCGAGTATCAAAATAATTCCTTTTCTCCATTAACTTTAAAGGTTAGGAATGAGTCATGAACTTAGGTGCATGCAGAGCTGAATAGAAGAGTTTATACATGTTTGAGGCTTTGACTTCAACTCGCAGTAAAACCGTGAAAGACTAGATGCTCTCCTGTGTATCATCACTGTCGATCTGAATATAAAGTTGAAAATCCCAAAGGTGTTAGCAAACACTGGCCCTTTCAAACTGCATTACCTCGAACAAAAAGTGGTTGTGAGTTAAAAAATAGGAGCATTTTTGACATGTACAAATAAAGGCCATAGAAAAAGAAAAAAAAAACGTGTTAAAGAAACTCATCATGCAGCTGGAATATATATCAGATATAGGCCTTGTAGTGCTGCATTCTACTGGGGTTGAATTTCTATTGAAAGAGTATTGTAGCACCTTAACATGGCAAATTGAAATGGACAAAATAAAGATTCATGATATAAAAAGGGCTGGATATACTTATCAAAAGAAGGGAATTTGAAGTAAATGAAGCCAAATCTAATGTAACCCTTTACAAAAACAAACAAAAAATACACAAAAAAGAAGTCTTATTACCTTCTGTAGTTAAGATATGATAAAGGCCCCTTTCACTAATTGAGGTAAGTAAATTGAGCCTTTAGGTCAGTTTTAGTCTCCATCAACTATTTTATTTATTTATTTTTTAACTTGAACTTGTACAGATTCCAATATGTTCCAAACTTTTTAGAGACTTTATGGTGTTGCCTGGATGCTAACTCCATCTGTTTGGTACTCGTTGTAGAACACAGCAAGTATATTAGTCGACCAGTATCAAATTTTTAAAAAGTGGCAATCTTGGGGTTGTAGAATTGAACGATTGTGGGAAAGCCAAAAACTGCAGTTTCTCAAATGACCACTTGAGGCCGGCTCCATAATCGAGTCACTCCCCATAGACTCCCCATGTTAAAATGCCCAACTTTATAAAAGAAATACACATCTACAGCCTGGTGAAAATAATGGTTATGGTCTCTAGCCAATTTCTTTCAGCCGTAATTGTACTTTGTATGTATCATCTATGTTACTCTTGTCATGCATCTATCCTAATGCGTGTTATATGTTTCCTTGTCCCCCACCCCCTTCTTCTCCCAAACCTCTCCTCTCCCTCACCCTCTCTACTTTTTCTGTCCCTCTCAACCCAGCAGGGCAGTGGAAGATAGGTCCTCCTATGTGAGCCGGGTTCTGCTCAAGGTTTCTTCACCATTAAAAGGGAGTTTTTTCTTGCCACTGTAGCCTTAGGGCTTGCTCTGGGGCTTCACACATATGGGTTCTTTAAAACATCCTAAGACAATCTGAATTGTAATTGGCGCTTTATATATATAAAATCAAATTCACTAAATTGTGAACTGGAATCAATACGCCAAAGAAGCTAATAAACCCTGCATTGTTGAGAGGAAATGGAAATGGATTTCTTCCTATGATCACCATCTTTTACATTACATACAGTAATTTGATCTTTTGTCCAGTTGTTATTACTGCAGTTTTATACCTGCTATGAGTTGAGATGGAATTGGGGGATCATGCTTGGATAGAAAGATGCTTGATACCCTCTCAGTGAAAATGACATCATGGGCTCCACATTTCTGCTATCTGATGTCTGGTTTCACCTGAACCTCAGGAAACGGATCAATATAAGCTCAGCATCGCCCTCTCATTTAATGGAACCACGGTGACAGCAATGGATGAAACACCAGGCCCCAGAACGAAATTAGCCTTTTATGTTTTCCATGGCGAACATTTGAACAGTAAAAGGCAGACTTATCCCCAGGTATTAAAGCTGGAAAATGACTATGAATGTTTCTTTTCTACAAGCCATTAGCTAATTTGATTTCTACCCACGGGCTTCGGCAACTTCCCACCAACTGGACGCTTTCCTATCACCATAGGAATGTTACCTGCTCCAAACCAACAAAGTGGGTGGTTGATAGCCGGAGCAGAGCCAGGTAATGTTGGCCGGCCAGCAAGTGTTGATGATTAGCACCCCTCCACCGTGGTTCTACTATCAGATCTGCCTCATTTTACAAAAGATTGGAAAATGAGCAACAGGGAGCAAATGAAATGGCTCACAATGATGTCTAGGAATCTGAAAAATATCTCATTTTCAGACACATAGATTCAGCACATACATGCATATGCTTTGAGCAAACTTACAATGAGAACATGTCAATCTCCATTACAACATTTTGACTATTACTTCTTGCAGTATCTCAGTCATTCACTTCCACCTTTAGCTCTTAAATTTGATTTGAGTCGAGTGGGATTGCAGATAACGGGTCAAATATTAAAGCTCCTCTTATTCAGATCTGTTATTGAGGTGCAGCTGGCTCACCTCAGATTAGGACTCCTGCCAGTTCTTGCTGTCTTCTGACCTCCACAACTCCACAACCTCCTTCTGACAGGTGTTTCAAGTTCTTGGCAATGGAGCAACACAACATATCCAGATATCCAGTAAATAAATCGCCAGTGAAGAGAGGGTAATAGATTCTCAATAACAACTAATTTCAGTTGCTACTTCATTAGTTAGTTTTCTGTCATAACTGAAAAAAAGTCTTAAATTAAAATAATTTATGCATGATGTGAAGAAAAGGGTCAGTGAGACAGATTATTACTACAGATTAATTATAAGGGAGTTATTTCCTCGTCTGATGGTGAGGTGGGTGAGGCAAGCATCAAACAGGATCTTACAACACATGAGTTGAGGGAAATCACATGAGTTGCAGCCAAATAATTCAAAATATTAAGTTCTATATGTTAAACACTGGATAAAAAACATCATAAGGTTAAGTGAAGACGTGAAGGAGAAGTCATGGAAAACTCAACTATGGCACAAGGAGGAAGCAACACTAAACTATGCAGTCATGAGATGATGGGTGTTGACATGAGTCTGCTGTGGCTGCTGCTTGGCTTTGGACGTTGATGTTACATGGGATTATAGGAAAGCATTTTCTCCTTTCTGGTGCTACAGCATGGAACACTGTGTTCTATACTAAAAGAAGAAAGAAAGCATTGAAGTGACTTTCCTTAGTATTTAGAAAATTCAAGCAGGTCTTAACATGGCTGTCCCTTAGATATTTCTGTTATTTCGCTCAGTTAGGAAACTTTATTATCAAGGAGGCACTTCAACTACAATCAAGCTTTCAAAAGTTTCTTATCACAAGGTCAAAAAAAGAAAGTACAAAAATGTCACAATGTCATGTTTGGGTGAATGAAACTGGAAGGTTTTGGATGATTTAGGCAGTGATAAAGGCCTCGCAATAAAGGATTGTTGTGTATGCTCTGTATGCTCTAGATTTAGTGTTTCCCATGCCTCCCATGTACATGGATCACTATCAACCACAAAAAAAAAAAAAAAAAATGGTCATGGGCCAGCTGGATTTTACTAAACTACAAAGCAAAAAGCCATCAAGAATAAAGACTCATATGTGGTGTTGTTTGCAGCAATATGGAGATACAGTGGACCCTAAAAAAAAGTGGAGAACTGGATAATAAATGTAATGTCAGGTTATGATAATTACGCCTCCTTCACCTGAAGAGTCAGATTTTGACTGATGGATGAC
The DNA here is from genome assembly GCA_027123335.1 of Amphiprion clarkii. Taxonomy (NCBI): domain Eukaryota; kingdom Metazoa; phylum Chordata; class Actinopteri; family Pomacentridae; genus Amphiprion; species Amphiprion clarkii. The sequence goes on from CM049578.1 coordinate 8,869,193, forward strand.
GGGTCATTTCGATTAAATAAAATGATTGTTCATCAAACAGATTGTTGGGATCAGGGGCAAGTATCGCTGGACCTTTTTTTTTTTTAACTAAGGTTTAATTTATTCAAAGGATTTTTGTGTTTTTTGTTGTTGTTGCATTTTTATTTTGCCGCAATTAAAGATATTTAAGAGAAATGAACAATAATGAACAGGGAAAGGAAAATGTGAATGCGAAATTATATCTTTCATGTGTACTTACCCAAGTCTAAATAAATGATGCAATGTGCTTCCCAGTCACGTTCTATTTAAATGAAAGGGAAAATAAAAGGGAGAAAGAAAAGAAACACGAGATTTACTTTGATTTACAATAAATAGCTTTCCGCACGTCGTTAGAATATGATATAATCTGCTTTGCGCCTCATATGGATGGGTAATATGCTCAGTATTACAGAAATGTATCATGTGTGGGTGTATTTTTCTCTCTTTTATTTATGTCAAAAGAACTCACACAAGGTAGAAATTAGAAATTTAAACATTGCCCCAGTCACCCTTAATTCACACCGTCTGAAATCAGCCCCTCTCTTGCTGAAGTCCACAAATACTTCACAGGCTGACTCCTCAATATGCATTATGTCCACTCCGTCAGATTGCCTTGTGCTGAAGAGACCGTTGCTGTTTACCGCCCTAATGTGATGAAACTGTTATGAGAGACTGTCTGGGGGAAGGTTGTGAGATTCATCAAGAAGTGAAAGCCTGTCATATCATTACAGTGGTTAAAAAGATTAACCATCCCTGTCGCGGCAGGATCCAGCCGAAGACTTGGAAATTGCACGAGAGTCACTGATATGAATGAATGAACGAATGAATGCAAAACCACTGAAACCAATTTACATGTCACTGATTATTTTAAAGATAGCTGCTTAAAAATATGTACTGCAGTGTGCAAAACTAAATTAATTCATTGTGGTTTTATGCAGCTTTCATGAAAACCCTCTGTTGTTGAGTTTATTCAATATTCTACAACTCTATAATTTTGTTTTTGCTTTTATCCAAGAGAAATAATAGCAGCTTCCTGTCAGTAGTTGGTGCTGCATTGATTGGTGGGTGTTGCTCTTTTCCATTTGAGATGTTTAGCCACACATTCCTACCATTTTGACTTGGTGGCGCACCTGCAGCTTGCATGAGTCTGTTGTCAGTTCAATAGGCCTTTTCACAGAACATATTTTGACAAATGACAATTGTAGTTTGGCTTTGGCTTGTAGTACTTGAAAATCATAAAAAGCAGATTTCCATTTGCCTGTTTTAGCTTCAGGGTCCGGCTGGTATTCATGGTGACTCACTGTGATGCTGTCATGAATTAACTGGGACGTGCGAATAGAACAGATGCACCTGTGCTTTTTATCTTCTGAAAAGTCAAAATGCCTGCTATTGAATTGCCCGCTGTTTCTCTTGGGGTACCTCTACCAACACAGAACCGGCTCCACTCTGGTTCGTGAACCTACATTTCAATCGATCTGTGTGTTTCCTCAGAGAGCTTCTTAGCCGAAGGCAAAATGAAAACCAAATTATCCATTGTGATTTTTTTGACCTACAGTTAAATGCAGAAATCAAGAATTTAACACTGACTACCTCACAAAATTAACTTGAGGATGTTGCTGTACTACGTACTACTACGTTTTGTATATTGTAGTTTGCATTTATCAACAAGAAGACAACCTTCTTTCTCTGGTTCCTCTGTACATCTTCCCTAGACTGTGTTCTTGCATACTTGCTGGGCACATCTTGTACTGTAAGAACTAGCACATGGCCCTGAATGGTACAAAATGTTCATCAGATGTGACACAATAATTGTCCATGAACTCCCCCCTGCTGGTGGTTAGGAACTTTCTCACATTACCTAAAAGCTACCAGGTGGTTTGAGTACAGGCACAAAGCTGAGGTCCTCTTTGAACCACAGACGTCCTTGGATGTCCTCATATCTTTCAACACTCATCTTGGCCTGTGGTTGAATATGCCAAATATTTGCCAGTTGGACACGTGCATTCGGTAGTTTTGTTGCATATATGTGTGTGTACATCCATCTCCCTGTATGTTTCTCTGTGTGTTAACCTCCCAGCCTCAGTATGGTAGTATGTGCTCCAGCACTGTGGGCACAGAGCGCAAAGCTAACAGCTCCGGTCCTTTCCAGCGTAAACCTGTCAGTCTGTGGATTCCCTCAGTCCCTCCTCCATAACACAACCACAGCAGAGTTCAACTCAAAACCTCTCCACTTAGAACTTTGTCTCCCATGAGCACTCAGCGTATTGCCACTCTTTTCTCCTCAGCCTGCTCTTTGAGTTAGAACTGGAAAGTTAACTCACTGATGTGTGCAGAGCAGGAAGACAGAAGTGTGGATTTGCTTTTATTTTTCATGCGTTCTTCCAAAAACCCGAGAGCAGAAGCAAATGGAACAGGAACGCTAGTTTGATTCTGTTGTAGCAACTAAACAGAAATCAGTCTTAATTATCAATCAAGAGCTCAGAGTAAACTAGTCATACCAGCTAATTACAACAGCTCCAAACCCCAGGACTCGCTTGTTTTTGTATACAACCTGTCAGTGAATTCCCTCAGTAGCCCAACCATCTGAAACTACAAGAAAATTCAAGAAATAAACCTCAGAACTTGAACTCCCCATAGTACACATATATTAAACTAGATTTACAGCCAGGTTCATAGACTTCAGACAGAAACAGATTAAATAACGTAAGTGTAACATTTTACATGTTTCTCTTTGCGCTGGTCTCACATAGGTGCAAATGTAGATCAAGCCCACCTATTTTAAACTGGAAAGAGCTCAACTAAATTTCATATTCTCTATGGAGTGTCACACAAAATGCGGATTGTGTTGTAATCAAAACCGTGTCAGCAGTTCAGTTTGGTGTAAAGGTGCAAAAGTTTAAAAATCAGAACAGGAATCCCCAACTAACTGACATACATTTCAAAGTTATATTGTAAAACTGACGTTATCCATCATCAGTTACATATTTCAAGGGAATATGGAAAACTGTATGTGTATTAATTGCTAGGCTACAAGGGCTTAGGAGTGAATTATCATTAAACAATGAAACATTTTAGATGCATTTTGTGATATTTTGTATAGTGAGTGCATTCATGATGGCCTTAAATAGACTCTTAAAAAAAAAATAAAAGTTTAAAGTTTACATAACCTGTGACTTGATAGAAATCAGGTGATTCATCCTGACAACGGGCTCCCTCTCAGCACATTGTAAATGTTTTTTTTGGCTGCACCAACACAATCGTTGCTCGCCTTACTCCAGATTTCTCACCCTGCGCCTTATATCTCTTCTTTAGAAACAAATCAAAGTTGAAAGGCAGCCATTGTATCACATGAAGGAGATCCACCATGCTTGATGTGCTTACAAAAGAGGACTTCCAGAGAGCTCCAAATGTGGCAGGAGCTCTAGAAGCAGCGCATCAATGCACAAGATGATTAGTTTGAAGGAGATGACAGCCAAATTTATATATGGTAGCTTCAATCAGTAGAAAATAACTTTTTGATTGGACATTGTATTGGATGGATTGTCAAGAAATTTGATCCCTAATCTCAGGTGATGGCCAAAAAAGATGATGTTTACTGCCTTTAGGGTGAGAAAAAGTTTAGATATCTCATTTAATACATTGCAGTAACATGAACTGACTCAATCCATCCAATGCACGCTAATGATTTTGGTGGCTTTTTTTTTCCGTGTTCCATTATTAGGTGAACATTTGCAGTGTTTCACAAATGTCCATAACATTTGGTATGGACATTCAGAAACACTGATGGCGTCTTAATTACCAGTCAATTATGTTGGTTTTTGATCAGATAACTATGAAACTAATGACATTTACATCTGCCTCAGTTTCACTTTGTTGCATTGTTTTTCTCAAAGTACATCTATCAGGGAAATTACAGCACGGCAATGCATTCCTTCTTGAGATTATACACTGTGAGTTCAGTAGTCTGTTCAGTAATCCGTTTATACACTGGATCAAAATGAGCAAAGTGGACATTTATTGCAGAATATCAGCACTGACTTATCTGCATTTCCCTGCAGATGATGTAACACTTGTTCCTGTAACCCAGCTTGTTCCAGTTTCTTGTGGTTATCACCTCCTCTCCTCTCCCCTTGCAATGGCTGCCAAACACCAGTGTTGCATCTTTAGAAGTGAGATAAGTCAGAGAACAGTCGAAGCAGATGGTGGAAGCAATCCTTGAAAAAAAAATGAAAAAAACAAAAAAGACAAAACAGATTTCCCGCTCCAGTGTTGAATATTAACCGTCGAGCTAAAGCAGAGGGCAGACTGTAGAGCAATATCAGTAAAATATTACAAGTAGCCATTTCTGATCTTCTCAGTGTGAGGGTAATTAAGATGTGCATTACTTTAACAGACAAGCTGCCAGTGAATATAAATGTGTGTGGTCCTATTCATTGCATGAGAAGGTAAACTAAAGCCACAGAATGCTGTCATCATTATTACATGTGTGGAGCCAAATCTCCCAGACTCACAAATTCACACTTTATTCTCCAATATTCCTTCTGTTAGAGTATTTTTTTCTGAATTATTCTTTATCCTGAGGTCCTCTACTGCAACAGATGTGTTTGTGAATTGTCCCATTTCAGACAGAGCAAATTACAGAATAATAAGCCATTTAGGCCCTAAAGAGAAAATGACTGGTTTAAAATTAAAAAGGAAATAGCAGGATATCTTAACTGAGGGGATTATTGTTTTTCGGGCAACTAGAAGCAGTTCTTTAGCAGTTATGACAAGGACCTGACAAGAGGAAAATAATTATGTAAAATGTCAAAATAAAATAATAATCAGATTTCCTAAAAACTAAAAACAGTACCCTTTTCCAAATTATAACAGCTCATTCCTGCTGTTTCTGTAGAAAAAAAAAGCATTTCCCATTGCTATAAAAACAGTGTGGTGACTCAGTTTGGCTTAATACGTAACCCATAGTGTACAGGTCAGATCAATAAGCCACTATTGTCTATTTTCCCTCAGGCTATAATACCTCATTCATCATTTAATGTTACACAAGTTCTCATATTTCTCTTACATGTCATCCTTCCTCTCCCATATTCTCCACCTTTTGTATCTCTCTCTCCCAGTGTCTATTTCTGTCACTGATCCTCTCTGAGTTTCTCTTTTATGGGCACATCTTTGTCTGAGGTCACTTGCTCCACATTCAATCTCGGAAACCGACAAAATGATGCGATCAGATGACTTTGCAAAAACCCAGATCATGTTTAAGTGATTAAGTGATAAATGTGCTGATGAAAAAAGCTGGCTTGTGGGCTGCAACATAAAGTGGAGACCTTAAACTGAATTTGAAGAAGGGTTTCATTTCAATAAATACATACCTTCGGTTAACATCTAACAGATAAAGGACAAAAGCATGAGAAGCCAGACAAATACAGTGTGCTTCAGCAACAGTAGAATGCACACCTCTCCTAGCATGGCTTTTCAGGTGTAGACAGTTAAGACAATAAAGAACATGTATCACCTAAAGACTCTTGCATTGCTACAAACACTAGCTGGCAGGGTCACCCATTCATTAGCTTTATCCTGGAGTTTATCTAAGCTGTATTTAGTTAAGAAACACACTCAGCACAGTAAAACAAAGAGAAAGACATCCATGCACACTGACACCGATGGCCTTTTGAGAATTACGAACCCACTATATGTATTTTGGACTGTGGTTAAGAAGCCAGGGCCAGAGGCAGCAGAGATAACCACTGCACCACTGTGCAGGCCTGGGAGTGGCATAAAGACACTAAAATTCTCAACATGAACTGGAAAAGACATACCAGATGTTTAAACGTTTTTTTGTTTTTTTTTTGCATGAAGTGCAACCTAGTTATTCTTGGTATCTTTAGTCATGGTAGTGGAGCAGCTGCATCAAACAGCATGACTGGCTTGAGGGAAGACGACATGCATTGGATGGACTGCCATGAAACTTTGATTGCGTGAAGTATACGGTTTGTCTTCTGTGAGACTTGAACTAAGTATTGGTTGACACTAGGGCTAGACCCGAGTATCCAAATATGTGGTCATTGTGTTGTATCCGAATATTAATTTTGAGATCTGAGTACTTGGAATACCCTCCACCTCGCCACCGAATAGCTGCTTTACCATCATTAACCATCGGTATATCACAGTTTTGTGAACTGCAATGGCTTCTGGGTTCAGCGTTACTTTTGATTGGCCAGTTGGCCGGCTGTATCACGCAGACTTACCAACTCTGACGCCATGCTTCATCTCCCTCCCTCCTCCTCCACCTTCTCCTTGTCTTGCCCACCCCTCCAGGGATGAGCCGAATATTCGGATACCTGTCATTAACTGGGCCCAGAAATTGCCATTCGGGCCAGCCCCACTTTACACAAAGTTCCATGCAAGACTTTCATTTATGACCAACTAGCTTCAAAAAAGTAAAATTGCTCTTGTGAGCAGTTAGCATGATGATACGCAGAAGGCTCAAAGCATTGTCTTCGGTCTATGTGTTCGTGTAGCGATGGACTTGCAGCAGAACGACAGCGTCCTCACACCATGTTAGTTTAGAGCAGTCATTTCAAACCCTGCAGCAATTTCACCTTTGCCTCACAGTTTCACCACAGCCAGCAGGAATCAGGCATCATGGGGTAGTCTCCTTTAAAACAATGAAAGCTGCTCTTCTTCTTTCACATTGCATCATTTGTGGTGGGAGCACAGGAGCTCAACAAAAACCACACTTTACTTTAATCCACTTTTGTTAATTCTCATTTACAATATATTCAGTAGAGTTGATATTATTTGTTTTCCAGGATAATGACGAGGAGCTCGCTGACAAGGGGGGGCTACTGTTAGGTATACAAGTCGACAGTACAGCATTGTGTACATCTAGAATGTGAAGCACTGGGAGTCAAAGCAAAGCAGCATGCTAATTTTCCTCTCCACAGTAAGTTTTGCATCTGCACAACATTGTTGAGTACTAATACGCTTTCTTATGGCTATGGAGCAACACTAACATCATGGTTTCAGACACAGCACTGTCAGTGAGTCCACTACTTTGTTCTACACTATAATATCTCAACTATGGGATCTTCACTGCATATTAAAAAGGTGTTCTTGGCCATCAGAGTTGCACCTATTCAGAAACACATCAGTCCTTTCCCAGCTCAAATAATACAAATAAACTGTTTACTCATCTAATTATTATTTTTTTTAAAGTTGTTGTTCTCTTAGCTTGAGAAAACGTGTAGCATGACCTAGAATATAACTTCTAAACATAAGTTTGAGAAGACATTTAGCTATATTACCCTTCTTAGTCAATCCTTTGTATATGATGCTTTGACTTTGTCCTGTCTATGCCTGGACCTCACAGATCTGGTAGCTGTCTCCTCTTCCAAACTCTGCTTATGTTGTATTATATTTCCCTAAAACCATTACGCCATGTCCTCCGTTTCCCATCCACTCATTTCGGTTTTTCGCTGGATTTCTTTAGTTACTTTTCTTTCTTACATTTGCCCTGACTTTCTCTCAGCTCACCCCAGCTTGTCATACAGACATGCTGGTTGCATGTAGGACAACATGCCGTGACGAATGAATAAACCATGAAGAATGTGGCCTTCCTCAGTCTTTCTTCATCTTTGTTTGCTTGTATATCTGTTTCTCTGTTCCGCTCATGATCTTGAGTGCATCTCTCTGCAACTTGTTTTCTCTGTCTGTCTTTTTAACTTGCTATTTTTTTCCTGCTCCCTACTCTTTATCTCTCTTCCCATCTCCCCTTTTCTGTCTCTCCCTCCTGACTCCAGATGAGTTTATTGCCTCCCCAAGAGACTCACCACCCACCCACAGTTCTCTCTGATTGAACTCGGAAGTCTCAGAACTTCTGTGTTATGATTCAATTTGTTCTGACCTGAGCAAGGGGCGTGCACGCCATCATTATATGATTATATTAGAAGGAAGGGGACGATGGCATTGCGACAGCAGCAACAGATCAGATCCTGAACATAATCATCCTAATGCCCCCCAGCATAGAGAGGAGAGTATCAAACAGGATCAGGGTAATGGAGTGGAAGGCTGATTGAGATTTCAGTAAATTAATTAGGCCCCAGGAGAGGGCTGGGTTAAGGAGATGTGTTGGATTGCGAGCTCCGACAGAGACAGACGGGTGGGTTGAAAGGAGAGGGTGAAGACTAGGTTGGTGCATGAACAGAAAAGACAGAAATGGAGTGAAAGAAGAAAAACGACCAGCTGGGAAGAGGTGTGTTGGATACAGATGAGCCAGAGAGGGTAGCTGAGGGTGTATGAGGGTACAGAGTAGAGATGGGTGCATCCATGTACAGTGCATGGCAAGAGATGAGAAGGGCAAGCTAAGTTGAAGAGTATTTTTGCTCAAGCAAGACAAATGTAGAAAAAAAGAAGTGATTCATGCAGATAAACTGAATATAAAATGACTTTACTTCTAAAACACTGCTTTAAACACAAGCCCCACTGTGCCTTCCTTATCCATGGTCCAGATCAAAGCACTTTCCAGACGAGGAGCAAGATGTAAAAATAGAAATGTGTCAAGGGGGCGTAAATGACTACAGCGAGAAGAAATAGTAAGAGATGCAGGCAGACAGAGACAGACAAGGTGCGTTAGGTTCAAACCACAGAGTGTCTGAAAGGAGGGCGGTGTGGCCTCTGGTCTCTGCGTAAATGTCAAGCTCTCAGTTCAACATAATGACCCTCAAATCACCAACAAGTCAGTCCAGAGCATAAAGAACAGTTTGCTGACTCCATTATCTGAGGGTAGGTCAGCCTGGAGCACCTGCACCAGAAGGACGCAAAGGTGGATGTGTCAGAGGATTAAAATCACATCATAAAGTTGTCCGACAGACATGGTGTTTTCTTAAGATTGAATCAGATATTTTGGTGTTGAACCGTGTCTAATCACCAGACAGAAGGTTGGCATTAGAAAATTTGACAAAATCCTTATTAAAACGTAAGTTTGTTTTTTTCCCCCTAGTAGAACCTTATTTTTTCTCATAGAATGTGCAATTAGAGTGAGAAAAACATTGGGAAATAATCCTGCATGAGTGGAAGTGCTGTGTGTTCAACAATATCATCACTCATGCCATGCCACAGAACTTTGGCCTTGGATATTAACCATGCGCTGTAGAATCATTCAATATGACCATGATAATTATCTTATTTTAGCAGTTTGTTTTTTCGTGGTCCGGACCAATTTCTGTAGCATTTTAAACCCAAACCACCATCTTTCCCCAGATTAGTAAGTGCTACAACTGCTTTTCCCCTTGTGTGTTTTGAGCTTAAATTTAATAATCACCAATATGGCTGCTGTTTGTTTTGTATTAGCGTCCTTACTAGAGTTCTCTGCTTTTGGACCGCACTGTAAATATTGAATGTATCTGCAGTTCACTGCTGACTCAGATGTCCATGCTTGTACCCTGCGTGCACTGCTGAAATATTCAGAAAGTCAACAGTAGCACTGAAACACAAGACAAGGCAAAGTGACCTTTTCAGCATGTCACCAAACGCGTGATGTTAAACATAGTCTAAATCTATCAACGAACGGCAAGGATGTGACTTTCTCTCCTGTTTTCTGTCCGTACGGCTTCTACATAGCAGAGAAATGTTACACTGCCTGAACTGGGATTGTCATTCCTGTCCTCCAAAGCAGATTTTGCAAAGCAAATTAGTAGCATATACACATATTTATTTATGACAGGGTTGTCATGGCCGGTTCAAAACTGATGCAACATTGCCGGTGATACAGTCTCATTTGTTCATAGCAACAATTATGCAGGTTCCTGCTGTATAAATTTAAAGCTACAGTGGCTGTAGCCTAAAAGTCTGCATTGTCATCTTTGGCTAAGCTTCAGAGGATCTTTTCCATACAGATACTGGAGCATCTCCTTCCTGAGGCACTACAAACTAGATTTAGTGATTCTATCTTTTTTGACTCTTACTTCGAGGTGTGCCAAAAACAATAAAGCCTAATCTGACATCCTTTATAACTCTTGTAATGTCATCCTTCACTTGTACTTTAGATATTTGTGCAGACCCTCTAAACCATCGCTGTCCTTGGCTTTTCCGTGTTTTACTTCCTTTTGGTCACGCGCATCAAATAGTAGGAGTTTGCAAGGGGTTTATAATTGGACTTTGTGTTAGAGAATAGAGGAAAATAATTCCTTCCAAATAAAATGCTGTGCTGCGCTTATTTGAACATATCACACAAGTATTTGTTTTGAATTGGAATAAAATACATAATTTAGTGTTTATTTCAATGCAACAGGCGATTCTTTCACCGGAGGAGTGTGCTGCCCGCAAATCTGACAAATCCAAAACAAGTGCAGCTGGGAAGACATCATCTCACAGAGCAACCATTTGTCCTGTTTGCAGGGCTTCCTGACCTGTCCCTGGGCAGTTATCCTTTTTATCTTTCAAACACCATGTCTGTTTTTGAGAACTGTTTCAAGGCTCGGACATGATGAATGTAGACTGCAGCTCCGCAGAATCAAACATCAAGCGACAGTTAGCATAAAGGCAGATGTGCTTTCTCCTTTACCCAGTGTTGAAAATCAAATTTTTCACTTTTGACAGACTCCCAGGAGTTTTCTTCAGGTGACAAAGAACACTGTCACATTTAACAGCTCTTCAGATGACACAGACTGCACAGCAATGAGTTCAATTATCTCACCTAAATGATGTCCCTAGCTTTTTCAAAATGTTTACGGAAATGTCTTCTAAAGGCCTAATTCCATCCTTTATTCAGAGTCACTGTGCTTTGTGTCCACACTCATGGGATTCTTTGTAACCTACTGCCATTTGTTTAAAACTTGATTTATCTATTCTATCCCACTTGAGGGAGCTTTTGAAGTACCTGACAGCATATATCAACTGCACCATCACTAAATCAAATACAGTACAGTACAGAGCTATATATTCCCCTGCTCCAGCCCTTAACCCTTGATTAAGAGGAAACAGCTTAATAATGGTCACCATGGGTTGGGTTTGGCAGCCAGTCGGTATGAATAAAAGAAGGGGAGGCCGGTATTTTAGTTGCTCGCCAAAACAGCATGTCAGTCACCCTCAAAAACAAAGTTTAGAAATTACAGACAGACCAGCTTGACCTGTGCCGTACCATCTTATCTTTGAAGTTGCTGTCAGCACTCTGAAATCACTTTTTCAAGTCCAGTGAGATAACTCAGACACATATCAACTAAATCAAACGTAGCACAACTCCCCAAAAAACTATTATGTTTAGGGAACATTGGCTTCTGGCAAAGCGTATAACCTCAAGATGAACTCCAAAACACTTGACTGGACATGTGAACCTTGGCGGTGTGATCTAAGTGCTGTTAAATTTTCCTCTTTCAAGTGCAAGATGTGTGGCAGGTGTGCATGCTCGAGCTCAGCCAACTGCAGGTGTGTTTCAGGCTTTTTTTGTTGCGAAAGCCTAAGGGTGCATTTGTGTTGTTCAGCGCCGCACTAATTGGTTTAGTTCGGGTCCTGATAGATTTTTAATTCTTTCAGAGACACCCTCATGAAATAATTATATTATACAGATATGTATATGTGATGGAGCTCTCAAAGAATCCAAGCAGCAATAAGGATGCTGCTCGGAGAATTAATTCCTCCTTTACAAGCAAATGCATGAATATGAAGCTTTGGTGAAATCACAATACTAAAAATAACCACATATTATAAAAGGTGAGCAGTGGGAAATGGTGCTGTTGGTGTCAGGTTGGAATGGCTATACACTTACATGAAAATGACTGGACAAAAACAGTCAGCTGAAAACCAAACAGCTGGTGACTGAGCCAGATGTGAAGCATTTTTTGTGACTGAGGCTATTAATGCCAGTTCCAAAAGCTGATTTATTATTAGCTGCAAATTTATCAATTATTATTATCATTTTTATTAGGTTATGCCTCTAGATCCGAGGGTGTTTTTTTGAAAAACAACCCCAAGTTTAGCATGTAATAGTGCCACAACTGTATAAGCAAAATGAGCAACACTGAGGTCGATGGATAAGAGACATTTGGCAGAAAATTTAAATACAATAGGTCATATTGTTTCCATCACTTAGTCAGAGAGAGACTTGAGCAACTGCAGCAAAAAAATTACATTATTAGGTACAATCAAATCCATAAATTTAAGACTATATAACAACTTTAACAATAAGCTATGAATGAAGAGTTTGATTTTATCAAACCCGTCCTAACAATTCTCAATTTCAACTCTCCTAGATCTGATGCAACACAAATTTAGCACAGCAACACTTTATCTGCCTGAATCATAGTAATACCACGTGGCCTCTTCATTAAACTAAACAGATACAGGTACCTCCATGGTAGAAAGAGTTGGAACTATTTATGTAATCGAAAAGAGACATTGTAATCATGTTTGAAGAATCATGGAGCTGTGCAGGCTACACTCATCTTCCTCAATTCTTTGCTCAGCTCCAACATATCTCAAACATTTCACTGAGTGTCTCTCCTTTGTCTTGCAGCCATCGCCCAAAGAGCAGTGACTCTGGATGTCATGTTGACTGTGCTGTAAGGGTCATCCAACTGCAGGCTCCAGATCCAGCTGGCATTCCACACATGACTCGTGTGCTTCTGGGTAACTTCTATCTAATATTCTTGAACGATTTCCTCAACAATAAATGCAACTTTGAGCATTTCAATGTTGCAGGTTTAGTAGTTGGTAAACATATAAGAGGCAGGTTAAAATGAGAATGGTCACAAATGATATAGTCGGGGTTAGATACTCTAGATTTCAATGCTTAGTGTGGATACGTCTCCAAAATACTGCCCTACATGTCCCATAATGCCCATCAATAGTGTATTTTCTTGAGAACTGATTATTCTTCTTTCCAGATGTGCAGACTGACAGCTGTGGATAGACAGTTGTTGGGATTTTGCTATCTTTCCAGCTCACTGGATGCCACTGGAGCACACATTTAGGGATGCATGCAGATATCTATGGACTTTGGGAGATGAGAAACTGTACACCATGCAGACCTTTAAAGTACAACACAGGCTTCTGACTATCACTGCTTGGTGAATTTTTATTCATTTACATTCAATGCTTTTGCATTTTTTGTTGATAATTTTAAGTTTTAAACACAAGCAGATTCTGTCAGGCTTGAGAAAGCTTCCCCAGAGCCACAGCAAGCATCAACGGTTTTTATAGGCTAAGAGATACTTGCCTCAATAAGTTAACTTATTTTTTATAGGTGAATTCCGTGGAGTATCCCTTTAATAACTACCGTTTCAAAACTAATCAAAGATGTGAATTATGTCTCTCACAATACTGAAGTGTGGGAGTATAGACTGCATTAGGTAAGAAATCTGGCTCCAACAAAGAGGTTTGTCTGAATCAAAGCAAAGCTTGCTACTTGTGCTTAGGCTGCTCTTAATATTGTGTTGACTGTGTGCTATACACAAACTTTTGTTCCTTGTTTGCCCTCCTCCCAGTACAATACAAAATCCATTATTTTCAGCCATTAATCACTTCATACCTCCTACATAGCACAGATTCACCAAGTGGTATTCAGTGGATGACTCAGTGAGAAACTCTAAATGGATGAAGTGGAATATAATGTCTTCCACTGTAGAGGAGCCAGATGGAACATAATTTAACAGCTTTTTTCCCTTCATTTAATGGCAGAACATGTCCATAATGTGATAGAAATGGGTTTCCTCATCTTATCGCAGATTAAAGACTCATTTCTGAGCGTTTTTCTAGCTTTGGGTAAGGGTTGCTCATTTTCATGAATATTAATTGACCAAGATCAGAGAAAAATGGCATGTGTACATTCTGTTTTAAGGTGCAATTTCTGCTTTAGTTCACAAAACCTTGGCATGCCACTCACAGGCGAGAACATTCCATACAGACGCAGATTGCCATAATTAAAATATAGCTGTGAGTCAGATGACACTGTTGGCCAATAGAGGATGACTTATTGATGCATTCTACTGATCATAAGCCAGCTCCAAATTCAAAATTCTCTTTACAACCCATCCCTATAATGCCATGCAATTATGTGAAAAGCAACCATTAATATGACACCAGTTAGTGTATGTTTGCATTAAAACAGTCATAAATATGCTCAAAGGAAGAAAGCATTAATGCAGCCACCATCATATGGCTCCATTATGGCAGAAATGGATAAGATGGGAAGGAGTTCAGAAAGGGAAAAAAAGACACACACAAAAAAGTGCATCAGATATACATCTCATACTACTGGAAAAATATATACAGCAGCCAAATGTTTGTTTTGATTTTACTACTTAGAGTAGATTAGATCCCATGTGTGATGGACTACTAATGGATTTGGATACAGTAAACCATTGTTGCAAAATTCAGTACCACAGTGTGAATACTACATTACATATGCTGTCCTGCATAAAAATAATTGTGTTTCCTATGCAGGGAAACTACAGCAGTTCTCCCAGCAGCTCCCCAAAAGGGCAGAGTCTTTACCTCCAAATTTGTACAACCATTCCATGACATAAGCATCTCTGAGTGAACTGAAGTTTCTGCACTTCTTGCAAGTTCCTACAAAACTGGCTTTGCTTTTGTGTAAAACCCTTCATTTGGCATCTACCCTACACAGCAAAGATCCTGCACAAGGACACATTTAGGGAATGGAAAGGCTTTAAAGCTGGCCACTATTATTCAATATATTCCTGACTGTGGTGCTCGGATTAACTGCTTGGCTAAGTTTGAAATAACTGGAGCCTGTCAGAAGTGTATCAGTTGCTTGCTCAAAATTTACAAGACATTACATATGTATACATACAATTCAAAAGATACAACACTTAGTAAGCACTATTGCAAGTTTGCATGTAAATGAGGAAATGTGAATTTTATTAATGATTGCCTTAAACAAACTGAGAAAACTCATATCCCTTGTGTAGCTTCATGTGCATCTCTACTACAACCAGCATGTACAAATAGTAATGTTTCATTTTCCCAGCTATGCTTTTAAATAGTTTGAACAAATAACTGACTTAACGATGAGCCATTAGATATGTCGACTTGGCAAACTATTTTCCCTCAAAATACCATTTATGGCTGATGTCTCGTTTATACACCTTCCACATTTCCTCTTTAAAAGCATTTTGGATTGGTCTTAGTTACTCCATTGCAGACAGTCAGGAGACAATTCAATTGCAGCCATAAGTGTAAAAATCTCGGCAATAAATGCAATTGTCATCTTTTGTTCTGAAGCTTTTGCAGCCTTGTCAAGATGCATTTAAGGAGCAGGCAGTTTAAGTATCAATTTTCCCCTGGTAACATACCGGTGAAGAGAAGTCATTTCAACATATTCAGAAGCAGTAGTAGTTCCTTTTGGCACCTGTACAGTGGGAGCCATTAATCGCCCATTGTCCACTGGCTAAGAGGCTCAGCGGAGCAGAATCACTATATTAATTAGGATGTACAGTGCCTGCTTCGAATGTAAAATGAGTCAATTAGTCCACATATTCACTTCAGTCCAGCTCCCCAAGTCCAAATACCTTTTAGAATCAAAAGAGTGGACATGTTTGATTTATGCAATGTTGCATTTGCAGCTTTTCCCAGTCCTCCGTCATTTTCAGTCTCTTTCTTGTTCCCTTTCTCATTCTCTGCCTTGAGATCCCTTCATTTTCTGACCTTTCTACTATACCTTCTAGTCTTAACTGGTGAATAGAGGTAGCTCTGCTGCCATGACTGACATTCCAAACACATGGTAATAACTTGGAACACCTGTCTCAGTTTAAAGAATGGCCTCTGGTGTCAGATAAATGTCCTCCTTGACCTTTCCACTATCTATTGGCTCCATGTTAATGCGTTCCCTGTCTTGCTGATACCAGTTTTGCCCTGGTGGAGTTACCAGTTCCACTGAAAGCTTTGCAAAACTACTAAGTGGACCTCAGTCTTGAGCAGCATATTTGACAAAAGAATTTCAACTTGAGTGTCCACTCTCAGTAATTTGTTTAAAGAAATTATTATTTGTCCTCAGAGAAAAATGTCAAGCTCCACTGATGACCTCAAATACCATTATCAGCTCAGCTCTGTTATCCAGTAGGAGATTAATGGATGACTGCAAAATCTACAGCCATGATGTAATAATTCAGTTGTAGATCAGTGGTTACTTTGCAATCAGCCTTACAAATAGCACGTGAACAGGCCAAGCTTTTTACTGAACCAACAACAGACCGAACTTAACATTGATCCAAAGACAGTTGGCGGCAGTGCAGAACATCTGTTTGTATGAATGATGGCATGATCACATGTTGATGTTATTCCTAATAGTGATCTGAAAAAGGATACAATCATTTTTAAGAAATGAATCAATTAGGGGTTCCGAACTTCACTTTTCCGAGATGCAACTGGCATTATGAATGGGGGTCAGGCTACTTAGTTTGAGTAAAGACAAAGCATGTATCTTCACAATGAGTTCTGCTGCCTATCATAGTTTGAACAATCCAATTAAAGGCTCGAATGCTTCTTTGATTCATGTACACTAAGCTGTTTTAAGATCAGATACCTGTTTAATCCCCCAGAGACATGTAGTCAATTAAATGGGAAAGCAGTTACAGAAACCTCAGAACACCTAGCTAATGCATTGAGTTGACACAGCAATCTCCACTGTAGATACGCTCACTTGTTAACCATATGGCACAGCCTTCAAAGGTTGATGATGTTTTCTTAGTTTGACTGAGATGTCTTGAAAGTCCTGTTAAGATTGGACAGTTTCAATATCTACAATTACATGAAACAGGGCTCAAACTAATGGAAACCACAGACAAAACTCTCCAGAGCAAATGAGCGACTGAGTGGGGTTTGGCAACTACTGCTTTCAAGGTCAAGGATGATGAGCGAAGCTTCAGTATACACAGTCTGGAATCAGATTGGTTTGGACGCCACTCACGAACAAAATCTATAACCTGGCAAGAGAAGATGTTGCAGTCACGTCTATTGTCTCCTCTTCTTTCTCCCCTCTTCTGTTCTCCCTTTCTTCATCTTGACAAAGGCAACCCTCCCCTCTCATCTCCTGTCCTGCCTTGGTAATAGCACATTAGTTTGTAGGACATTAGTCAGTAAAAATGAAAGCATATGGCACGTAATATTTACTTGTAATGAGCCTGAGTGCCACCATGCGCGGAAACCAAATTATGAGTGCCTCGTTTTGTGGCAGCCCAATAAATATTTTAGCCTGTAAAAGTATGGATGACGTGGGGGGATGAGAGGGCCACCTGTTCCTGTCTGCTAAATGATTTACCAGATGTCTCGTCTTCTTTCTATTTTGTCTTCAGTCGCATCCCTCCATTTATTTCCCTATTTCCCCCAGGTCCACTACAGAGGGAGAGAAGGTGTTCAACAAAAATAGGAGATTAAGGAGAGGAAGCACAAAAGAAGATGTAGTACACTGAGAAAGTGTCACACTAATTTAGCAGCAGCAAGAGCGAGCATGAATGAGATTCACAGACCTTCCAGTGTACTCCTGAACAATTCAAACTTAGTGGCATTGCTAAGTAATTCTGCCCATTCACCAAAGTGCTAAAATCCTCCAGTAAGGCTGAACATCATGCATCACTGAGTCTAACACTGTTTCTACACTGCATCACACTTGTTTTTTTACTTGTTCCCATTTTAACAGGATTTATATTATGCACTTCACAATTTTTACCAGGAAACACTGCAGAGGTTGCTTTTATTGTAAGATGAGGCCTGGTTTAAAAAAAAAAAACGTGTCACAGCAGGGAAAACTTCACATTAAGTGCAGCTCAGAATAATAAAAGTCAATCTATCCATTTCCATCTGCTTATCCAGTCAGGTTGCAGTCGCAGCAGGGTAAGTAGGGCATTCCAGATATCCACAGCAATGTTTTCCAGTTTCTACAGGGGATCCCAAGGCATTCTTAGACCAAATGAGATCCTTTAACCCTCCAACCATTTATGGGTCTATGCTGGGGTCTCCCCACTAGTTGGACATGCCCAGAAAACTTCCAAAGCAAGTAATTTTCTTTGCACCCAAATTTCATCTTTATTTATTTATTTATTGTGCTTTATTATTATTTGTACTTTATTAGCTTGATTTTTTGTATCACGTTAAGAAAAAAAATAAAGGAATTTAACCCCTTTTTTCATGTTTCTTTCTCTCTAATGTCCCACAGAGGGTGACTCCTCTGATTACAAGAAGACAGAATAATATGAAGTCTTTGAGAAAATGACCCTTCTTCTCACTTGTTTTGCTACTGCAGTACGCATTTTCTTAATGAGTTTATGATCCCCATCACTACATTTAAGATTTCGTGAAGAAAGCATGTTGTTGGTGTTACTTCGTGTGCTACAAAGTGTGTTTGAGTGAACCAAACCAAATGTGAGCAGTGACGATACAGCTGCACCTTCTTGTCTGCCTGTGAAAATGTCTGCCCTATGCTGACCAAATACAGCGGGTAATTTAGGTTCAGCAGTGGGATTGATTTCTGACTGGCAGGTCTCAGTCTTGTACTTGCACAGCTTACATCTTAATACCATATTATGTTACTGAGTTGTAGTTTGGCTGTGTATGTCAAAGTTCTTTGGGCATGTGTACAGGTCTGTAAGCCTGACTCAGAACAAGAGAACACCTTTGTTTTCAAAGATGTTACTACTTTAGTTGTATCTAATACCTTGCATGTATTGTCACATCCGTTGTAGTTCTCTGTTGTTACTTGTAGTCCACTTTGATATTTCTTTACTTATATGTAAATAAAAACCTTAAACGGTTCCTGAGTGTATCGTTTCTCATTCCCTGCACCTGAGCCTCCTTGAGAACCGTAATAATATGTTGCTTAAAATAACATTAATCTCTATTCAAGATGGCACCGCTCTGACAGGAGTCTCTTGCAGCAGCTCTTGTGAACATCATTGTGACTTCTGCAGCTCCGCTGTAACAATGGACACCAGCCACCACTCTGCACAACTTGACTGTTATTATCACATTATTTATCACATTTATTACTCTGTGCATAACTTATCCCAAACATGCGATGGTCAGTGTAAGGACTGTGGAGCCTTTAATTTTTGCTATACTATATATTCACATATGCACGCATATGAATTCAGGCCTCACACACTAGCCAACCAAGATACAGTTTCTAAAAAGATAAATCAGAGCCAGGAGCTTGCACACACACTCACACATGCAGATCATGCTTCCAAACAAAGAGAGAGGTGGCATTTTGACATTAAGAGGAAGAGAAATACACAAATCCCTCCCACTATACCTGGGATTTGGGCCAACACACACTCACACCCTCTGTCTCTCTAACTCTTGGGAGAACAGGAGCTTAGTACAGGAGGGCTCAGATGGTGTGTGTGTGTGTGTGTGTGTGTGTGTGTGTGTGTGTGTGTGTGTGTGTGTGTGTGTGTGTGTGTGTGTGTGTGTGTGTGTGTGTGTGTGTGTGTGTGCGCGTGTGTCCACCTCCTCACGTCCTGAATAGCTGTCTTTTCTATTTTTCCTGTTCCTTCCTCTTCTACTTTCTCATTGTTTCTTCTCCTTCGTTTAAGTCATTTTCTCTGCCATTTCTCTGCCAGCAGAAGCCACCATCGTCTCCTTGAAAAACGTGATAAATGCTACAGTAATAACTGTTATTGCAGTCAGAATTGAAAGAACAGTAAATGCTGCATTTTATGTGAGATGAAAATGTAACGTCATTTCAGCACAATTTAGCCTTGAAATATCACACTAACCTATTTAAGACAGGCTAGCTGTTACCACTAATTCCACTTTTTATGCTAAGCTAAATGTGTGTGACGCTACATATCTGAGAAGAAACAAGAGTCGTATGTATATGAATGTATATGTGGGTGTTTTACAATCTGGCTATCTAGGGAAGCCAAAGAGTAAAAAAAAGAAAAAAACAGAACAAACGCTGTGTTCCAGAGTGATATGCAGGTATTTACTTGAAAGTCAGGTTCACAATAATACAAAATGCGAGGGGGTTAAAGGCAAAGGGGTGCTACTGAAATAAATAAATAAATATAACCAAAAATGAAATTCACTCTTAAGTTGATGCATGCATTACCAAATTACAGCGAAAGTAAAAGATAACCAGTGCAAATATCTGTCTGTCTGTCTGTCTGTCTGTCTGTCTGTCTGTCTGTCTATAGATAGATAGATATAAACAAACAAAAAACCTCACGGCTTATCTCCAAAACCAAAATACAACTTTATTGTTCTGCACCACTTTTAGTGGTATGTTCCAATGGGACTTGGGGCCTTCTGTCCCATACTCAGCAGAGATGTTCATGTCCACTATCCCAGTCACTTTCTCTGTAAGCTGTCTCAGCTTGTATCTCACACATTGCTACTATTGTATGGACTGCTGTACAGGGGTGCCTTTGCGTAATCAGCCACATCTTCTGTGAATGGTACCTCCCATGGAGAGAACATTTCCCTTTCCTCCTCACCTCCCTGTGTCTTCTTCTAAAGGCATTCTCTTGACAGTTCATCTTGGGTGGCCGTCCTCCTGATGTATTCATGGATGCCTATTGTCTCATATAGTGGATAGTGGCTTTGACACTCACTGATCCTTGTCCTGCCTCTTTTGGTCATTCAAAGTCTCAGGATGCTGGGCATTGGGTGGTATCGTCGATGCATTGTGAGGAGTTTTCATGTCTTGACATCAGTGGCATCTGTCTTCTTCAGTGGCCAGTTTACTATTCCAGCTAGGTATCAGATGACTGCTAGGGCGTACATGTTAATGACTTATTCTTTCTGTTGAGCTGGTTTCTCAAAATCTGTCTTTCCCTCGGGAGATACTTGGCTTTTACTGACCTCCCTGCACTGGACAATAGAATACTGAAGTGTTTGTAGCTGGCTTATACAGTATCCTTCCTTCTAGGAACGCCTAAAAATGGCACCGTTTTGTTAGTACCTATATTTTATGACATATAAGTATTAGAGTGTAAATTAATAAATTAATTCTGCCAGAATTTACTTTAGATTCATTTAAAGGATGATTTTCATGAATCACGACTGCCTCCTTGCTATTGTCATTCATTTTCCTCACAGTCATCACCTTCCTTCAGCTTCCCTGTCCTCCTTCTCCTACCATCCCCTTGTCCTCCTCTGCCCTTTTCTCTTTCACTGCCTCACCTGCTGTGGAAAATATTCTCAGCATCTTTCCCCTTCACTTTCGGTCTCCTCTTTCATCCCAAATCCGTACTCCTCTCTATCTTGGCCTCTCTCTCTCTCCTCTTCTGAAAAAAAAAGAAAAAAGATATCACCTCTTCTCAAGGATGTCCTGGATTTGCAGCTACGCTATCACCATGGGGACTGTTACCGGGGAGATAATGAGCGATACAGAGCGACAGACGGATGGATGCGGCGGTGGCGGCAGAGGGGGAACTCCGGCACCATGTGGCCTTCTTTGGTTTAGTTGGACAACAGAGTGGAAAAATAGAGGGGAAGCAGACAAACGAGGTTGATGGATTGATAGGGAAGTAAAAACTAAGAAGTGGATGAAAGGAAATGAAAATCAAGGGGTTGAGTTTTTTTATTTCTATTTGATTTTATTTTTAAGAGAGGTAATTGAGAGAGAGAGGAGGCAGATAGGTAATGAAGCCTGATTTCAAAGGCTGCGTGGTACAAGAGGACTGGTAAGTGGCTCAAAGACATGGAGGGAGTGATGAGAGAAAGATGAGAGAGACTGAGGAAGGGGAGGAAAGATGTAGGAGAGATGGACTGAGGAGGCTATGATAAGAGAAGAAGCGATGGGAAATGATGAAAAGGAAATGAGAGATAATAAAATTAAGGGTGATATAAGGGGAGAGGGAAGATTTAACGATTGAACCAAGATGGAAAAGGAAGCAGCGAGGGGTTGGAACAGCATGCAGGTGGTACACTTGACTTGATATATGGGGCAGATATGGGCATTTAATTACAAATCAGATCTGTTCCAGCCAGCATCATCCAACACTAATATGATGGAAAAGATAGAGATTAATACATTTGCTTAAAAAAATCAATTCAGAAAAGCTGTGAACTGGAATGATTGTTTTCCTTGTATATAAATTTAATGACGACTTTATAGGGTCTGTGTGCTTTATTTGGAGCCAGTCTGCCCTGTCAGTTTGAAAGAACAAAAAATGAAATGAAGAAAAAAAAATGTTTCATTTTCATTTTAAAGTACAGAGAGATAGTCTTCAATGTTATTTGCACTTTCAGAGTCCTCTATTTTATGAAGGCAAGCTGTAACTTACTTGCCAGATGCTGAGTTAATGACTACATTTCCACAGATGCCTCCCACACTTGTTGAGTGCAGAAATTTGTTTTAAGTGTAGCTTGACCCAACAAAGTGACAGTAAAGAAAGGGCTGACTCCACAGTATTTGGCATTCATAATAAATTAAAACACAGACGTCTCTCAACATAGTGATGAAGTTACTTCTAAATAGCATTGCACAATAATACTATTACAAGTGGTAAAACTTACTAAAAAGAAGAAATATAATTGTTGTTTAAGCAGTTAGACATATATTTGCCCGGTAACAGACTCCCACGGTGCAATTATGTGAGGCTCTCTTACTCTAAGTAATGTTTAATTTTGACAAGATACTGCACTTTCTGCTTCTTCTACTAAAGGGTTTTCAAAAGGAAGCTTCCCTCTTTGATTCTAAGAGTACAGTGCATCTTTAGGCAGACACACACTTCAGTTGAATTGCTGAGTTGACTGTGACCACTGATTGGTTCCAGTTGGGTCAGTTGAGGTCTACAGCCGGCAGATGAAACCATGTAGGTAATATATGAGAACTGTTACTCCACCAAGCAATGTGGCGGAGTTATGTGATGATCAGCTGGAGCCTATCCCAGCTAAATTAGGGCGAAGGCAAGGGACACCAATTAACCTGAGCATATTTTTTGACTGTAGGAGGAAGCCAGAGTGAAGACTACATCAGCTGTCTGCTGACAATCACATGACTGTGATCCTACTACAAATCCACCGCTGAAGAAGATTTCATCTGGAAATCATACGACTGAGCAGCCTTGGCGGAGTACTGCGATCTCTGAGTGCTTTTTTTGCTTAGAATACTTGATTTTTGCCACTGACTTTGCTGACCAATAGTGTCAGTTATGTCTCAGCACAATAAACAACTTAAAGTGTAGTTAGGACACTCTCCTCCAGTTTCTAGAGTTCTCTCTGTGTCTCCATCCAGGAAAACAGCCAAACTGTTCTTTTCTTCCCCTTTGTTGCATCTTCATTGCAACTTGTACTGCTGACAACTTGACTATCCTACTTGACTGTTTACACCATCTGTCACTGAAAACTACTAAACATTACTCTATTGTAGCTGCACTGAAACTACCAGTGTGAGGTCAGGCTCAACACATTATACAACCTACCTGCAGTAGGATAAAAATAACCCAACACAATACACAAGCAGGAAACATGAAGTAAAACTTCCAGCACTTTCATTCGTAGTAGTAACAATCGTATATGTTCAAACAGAACTGCAGAGTATTGGATTCGTAAATGGACAATTAAGAAATGGCTGTGAAGACACCGGGCTACATCAAGAACTGGATTTAAAGGGAAAAGCTGTGAATCTGTGCGAGGGGCTACATGAAAGACCGAGGGGTGGAAAAACAATGAACCAGTGTCACGGTGAGCATATTAGTTTTGAATCATTTAACAGCATATATTCTCAGCATGGCTCCCATTTGGTTTGACGGACGGTAATGTCAGCACCACAGATAAGGAGGGCGACGATAACGTGAATGCGAGTAATTACGTGATGAAGAGGGACACGAGGGGAGAATAACAGTGATGGTAGCGTAGTGGAAAATGAAAGCATGGCCACGAGGTAGAGGGGCAACTCAGAGCAGGGAAAGAGGAGATGAGGAGCATGACAGAAAGCAGGAAAGGAAGAAGGAAAAGACAGACAGACAGGATTAGGGAAGCACTGAGTGAAGGGTGAGAGTTCGGAGGTGAAGGGAAAGAAGGAAGGAGATGAAGAGCTGGAAGCAAAAGCAGCAGGTTTTCCATCAGGTGTTGAAATTTTAAGCTGTGGGTATTTATTGTGAGGAGCTAAACTAAGTCAAATTAGAGAACAGAGAAGACAAAAGAATAAAACTACAAACTGAATGTTATTTAAATTTGTTTTTTTGCATCCTGCAGGAGATTTTACCAAAGACAGATTGAAAAAAAAAAAAAGAGCCTGAAAAAGCCAAAACATGATGCATACTTGGTCAAACATGAAAGAAAAGTCTACCTCTATGCTGCATACATTACAACTTACATGCTTTTCCAGGGATGGTAAGGTTTGTGTCTGCACAGACTGAACTGAAATGTTGTTTTACTTGAGGTTTGACCAATTTCCCTCAGACACTGCAGTGACCAGTCAAAAGTGTCCATCAGACCAGTGTTTTGTGTGAAAACTCTGTCTTTAAACAACACCAGCTAAAACAGTTTTTCAAGGCACTACCCTTTTCCAATAAAAGTGAGGTTGGATGATACATATAAACATCTAACTTCATATATTTGTGATTTTTTTTTTTTTTTTGGTGATTTTGAGAGCTTTATTTGTAAGATGCAGAACTTAGTTTGGGTTAATGGGCAATGTGTTTCACATGGACGCTAACAGTAGACGCTGGTGCACACAGTGGTTAGGCAGACTGATCAGTTTAGCACACTAAAATCCCTGTTTATTCATATTTGGGAGCACAGCTGAGGTGTCCACACCAATGTGACAGGCCTATGAAGGTGTCTTTTCAGATCACTGGCCTTTGTGCAACTTCACTGGCTGCACTGCCTATGTTTCTATGTGCATTTACACTGAGCTCGGGGGCATGTTATTATCACTTACGTGTTAATTCAACAACACCACGAAGCATATGAGGGAGCTGGAGCCTATTAATGAATTAAATAAAATTGCACATCTATGTGTGAGAACATGCTTTTCAGTTACACTACTGTTCAAAAGTTTTTGAGTCATCCAGACAATTTCTTGTTTACCATGAAAACTCACACTTTTATTCATGTGCTAACATAATTGCACAGGGGTTTTCTAATTATCAGTTAGCCTTTCAACACCATTAGCTAACACAATGTAGCATTAGAACACAGGAGTGATGGTTGCTGGAAATGTTCCTCTGTACCCCTATGGAGATATTCCATTAAAAATCAGTTATTTTCAGCTAGAATAGTCATTTACCACATGTATAGACTGTTTTTCTAATGGATTTAATATTATCTTCATTGAAAAAAAAGCTTTTCTTTAAAAATTAAGGACATTTCTACTTGAAACTTTTGAATGGTAGTATGTGTGTAAATTTTCTATAAAGGAACAAAGTAACAATGGATGCCACTGAGGATAGAACATAATCTTTATTTATAATTTTAATACTAAATTAAATTTGAAAGTAGGCTGATTAATGAATGACTGCTTAAATTTATTGTTTTTTTTTCTCTTTTTATGACGAAATTAACAGAAGACATTTAAGACACAACATTTAATAATGTTTCCCCAAGTGTGATATTTTTTAAGGTAGTTTGGTACATGCGATTAATTGTCAATAATCAGATACAGGTAATTAGTCGGGGTAAAAAAAAAAAAAACATGTTACATCGCTGAACATTTGAATGTGCTGTCAAGCGGGTGCAGTTTGGGAATCTTACATAACCTGCATTCAGGGCGGCTGTCCCATGGCACAAAAGAAACAGCTCAAGGTCACTTACTGTCACCCAGCAACCCTGAGGAGAGCGACAGGGGACAGTCTGAGCAGCACTAAATCAGCGCAAAATATAAAGTCAGACCAAATGCAGCAAATCTTTGTTGGAATGTCCTTCCCGAGTAACTAAGTCCCAACCCAAATGCCCATTCTGGCTTTATATAGGCTGAAGGAAGCATTTCCATGTTCGCTATGTTCATCTTTGTGTGTATGTGTACAGGCAAGGACTGAATGTCAGATATGCTGGTCTGTGAAAGTGTGTGTACTGGTTCTCCATCTGAGTGTGTTGGTGTGCCATCAAGAACCCCAGCAATCTGCCATCTGCCCCCATTCTGTCACCCTGGCAGTGGAAAATTGAAATACACAGAGACACACATTCATGCAAAACTGCTGCTCAGTTTCTGCCACCTTGTCACCACGAAGTTGCCTTATTTCTAATTTCTTGAATATTTAATAAACATGTAAGCCTGAATCCAGAAAAAAGAAAGCAAAAAAACTGATGTGTTTACAAGGTAAAACAAATACTACAGACTGAATACCCAAGATCTGAGTTCCAGAATTGATGGCTCCTCTTCATTAATTGTTTTCTCTCTTGTCAAGCTGCCTGTTCTTGTAATATGTTATAAAATCCAGACAAATATGCAAGACAATTACCCGCAACGTCTCAATTTATACTCTTAATTGCATGCGAGACAGCTAACGAGACGCTGACAGTTGCTGAGACTTTAAATGATGGAGTTTTGTGTTTTGTTGCATGTATCAATGTCTGATAGAAAATGTCAGAATGATCAAAACACAGTCCGCCCCTGCCGTTTGGAGAGGACCGTCAAGCGTGCCTCTCCAAACGGCTAAAATGGATAGGCCTACAATGACTACAATGGATACAACAGTGCCATGCTTCATTTCAATTGAATGAAATTTTAGTCGTAGGTTTTTCAGATCTCACTCTGGCCTGATGAAGGGGACAGACAGAGACTTTCTTTCAAAAAAATCATACAATTTATCTGTTTCTAATGTGCGGTCTGGAGCCTGTTCATGACTTTATCCGCTAACCATAAGATTTAAATCCTCCTGGAAATGAACTGAATTTTTATTCCACTTCCAACTGAGATCCTTTAATTCATTAGAAAGTGATGTGACTGTTGCAAATTTGATGTGATACATCTTCAACTGAAGAGTTTTGCTAATATATTAAAATAGTTCAGGGAAAACAATCTTGTTAAAAAAAATGAATCACAGCTTTCCCCCCCCCATATCATTACTTTAAAAAATAGACGTAATATTGCATTTTCATAAGGTGATGTTCCACGCCGACTGCACCGGCGTGCCGAGGACCTGACAGGTTCACCAACCTGAACACACTGCGGAGGCTGGTAGCCAACATGAAGCTGTATTTCCACCACAAATCAGTCCTCTTGTTTATCTCGAAATCCGCCCGGCCAATTCACGATGTAGTGCAGCTTTACACCTACACTCACACCTTCCACCTTCACAAACACCCACGTCCACCTTAACATGCACATGCAGGCTCCTCTTAAGGAAAAACATATTTGCTTTCAGGATGTTCTTCTCTCGAAATCATATTTCACAGCATTGCACCTTCCTAAAGAGCTGATTGTGAATCACCAGTGCTGTTATTTTCATTGTTCTCATGTTTACGTTCTACCAGTACTTAGATGGACCGATTTCTACAGTAATCACATTGTTTAATAGGTTTTTTGTCTTCCCATGCAAATGAGCTTCTTGTGGCAGGAAAAATAATGTTGTTATCATTAGAAAGATTTGTCGCAGTGGCATGCTGTTTGCTGTCCTGCAGCGAATCAGGTTCATTTTCCATGCAAGTCCAGCAGCTCTCTGTGATGCATGAAATATTGAGCGTGTGCTGGTTACAGTATTTTAAACACCTTCTTTAAAACAAGTGTAATCTGTTAATGTGACACTTTATCAAATGTACTGCACTTGGCAACCTCCTAAAAATGGCGACAGGTTGTACTTTACATAACCAATAGAGCCTGGTTCCACAGTTAAGGATCGCTGTGACTATATTTTTAAATTCATTGATCGTTTGTATGGCTTATAAAAAATAATTAAGAAAGTAGTAGGTATTACTATTACGTGAAGCCCAAAGTGACACCTTCACAGCGTTTGTTGTGCCTAACTAACATTCAAAGTAATTAAATAATTGAAAGGAAAAGCTTGAAATATGAGACAAATGAACAACTATCAAAACATTTACTCTTTAATTTCCTGTCAACAGAATGAATTGTTTAAGCTTCACTTGTCGACACCACTGAGTAGCTTAGTGCGTGAGAAAACATCATTATTCATGAGATCTCCAAGCATTCTGTGTGAAAGAATGAGTAAAACTAAAGCTGTCACATAAATGCAGTGCATTAAAAAGAATAATATTCTCTCTGACATGTTGTGGAGTGGAAATAGAGTTTTTGTTCTTTTTTTCATGCCTCTTTCTACTTGACTAAATGTACTTACATGTGTTGCACACTGACCAAAAAGAGATTTTTGAAGCCACAGCTATGAAACATTCAAGACTTTTTTTTTTTTCTTCTTCTGATCATCACAAACCCACAGAATCATCATCAGTTTTAAATGAGCGCTGGAGAGGCCACTGCAACCGTTACAGTCTGATTTAGATAATCCCATTCAAAAATGTTGGAACATCTGCGGCTTGTTGGAATTTACACGAGTAACTTATTCAAGTGCAAGTGACTGTAGCAAAAGATGACACTGCAAAGTGAAACTGCTAAACGGAGTTCATCACGCGATGTGTTCTGCCTGAATGTTTCAGTAAATGTCAGAGAGATGGAAGAGCTGATGCAGTTTTAAACATTGCATGTTTGAATCCAAAACCTTCAGGCTTTACGTTGCTGCTTTGTGGACAGAAGTCTGGTAGCTGCACTGGCAGATACTGCTTGGACAGTTGGAATAGCACATGGGTGTCAAACATACGGCCTGTGGGCCAAAAGCGGCCCACTAGAGGGGCCAGTCTGGCACGTGGGGCAACTTTGCGAAGTGTAAAACCAGAAATTTAACGAAGTTGTTTTGATCATTAAGTAAAACACTATAGTGTGCAGTTCCAGATGTCTAAATGCTTTGTTCCTTTTGTAGACACACTGTGATCTGTAAATTAGAATGTGTAAATGAAAAGCTCAGGCATAATATTGTTGAAATTGAATTAATTTTTCTGAAGACATTCCAGGTTGTTCATAATGTTTTGTAAAATAAAAAAAGATCATTTACTGAGTGTGAACATTTTCAGAACGTACTTTTTTGCACTAAAACAAAGGGAACATTTAGGAGTTGGTGTTGTTTATAGGTTATTATGCTATGATTTTACTGGTTCGGCCCACTTCAGATCAAATTGGCCTATATGTGGCCCTTGAACTAATTTTTATTAGCAAATAAATATATTGAACACTTGCTGCAACATAGTACAGGACAGAGTCTGTACTAGAGCAGGCAGCATCTTTGATTGTCAAACCACGGATTAATAATGTATATCAGTCATGATGAGATAAAATCTAAATATCTTGTATTAATTCTTTGTTGACCACATGATCCTACAATTTGACATAACATCTGTTTCAAGCAGACCTTTTCACAGCTATATTACTGTAGTTCAGAGTACTCGCACTGACCTGCGGTGCTAGCCAAAGATGAAAAGGAATTTCAAAAGTTGTGATATTTTGAGCTTTTCCAGCAGAATAAGGCCAAAGACTGGACAGGAGGAAGATACGGAGAGAAATGGGGGAAAAAAAGGAGAAGAGAGACAGGCAAGGACGAAACCATGGAGGAGTGAGATGAGGACGCTGGAGAAGGAGATGAAGAAATGACTGCGAGGGAGGAAGAGCATAAATCAGAATCAGAAAGAGAAAGGACAAGAGAGACAGATGACCCTGCTGCTGGGCATCATTTCTATTCACTGTCCAAAAATAAAAATAAAAAATTCAGTACAGTATTTCACTCAGTAAAAGTTATACTTTTATCAGTAAATGCTGCAATGTAAAGATGTAATAATTCATTTTTTAAAAGATAAATCAAAATTCAAAGGTGAAGCAATACAGTCTCATTTAAAGACATCCTCTATAACAATACTTTTTGTTACATTTATTCTGATCTGCTATTACTGCTCTTTCCTAGTTATCAACATTCAGATAACCAGGAAAATGTCTACTAACACAACATGTCAATGAATATTGTGAAAGTACATTTGTGGATCTTTTGTTGAATCCATTAGCTGAAAGAGCAAAACTGCATTGTTATCACACATCCTGCCCTCTCTGCCACCTCTTGTAAAATGGTCCAGATTTTGATCATTTCCTTTGGGATTAATACAGTTCTATCTTATGTTTTCATATTTGCAACTGATCATCAGAATTGCATCCATTAGATCATATAAACTTTTAAAATCTGCAAGAGCCGCATCAACAATATTAATTTATGACATTCACATGTGCAGGGAATTAACAGAAAGAACAGTGGCTCTACTAGATGATGCACTGTAGAAAACTTTCGAGGTTTGAAGAAAAGCAAAACAAAGTTTTCGATCTTACAACCTCAGTGAGGGACTTTCAGAGGAATAAATGTGGCTCCAAGAAGTATCCAGTTTTTTTTCTTAAAACATAAATGTTGGGAACGCAATAATCTGTAGATACATACTGTTAATAAGCTTCTGAAACGATAGTAGAATGAAACAAAGTCAAAGATCAAGCAAATCAGAGGGAACTAAACATGTAACTATTAATGATTTGGTCAAGGAAACTAATTGTGACTTTAAGTAGGTTTGTAACACTAATAATACCAGAAAAGGACTCAGAGAGTGCAGTACTCTGCTAAGGCTGCTCAGTCGTTGTATCATTTCCAATGGAAGAAATGTTCACTAAAAAAGTGACCTTGCAGTGAGCACAGACACACGTTATGCATGCGCACATTATGTACGGACACCAAATCATGTGACCTAAGTATGTAGCAGGCGGTAGGAATTGATGGGACTCAGAAACACCCCCACAACTCAATCAATTGTTCCTTGTATTATTTCTGATTGCAATCATGTGATCATCAGCAGGCAGCTGACGTAGTGTTCACTTGTTGTCATGGTTACAGTGACGCTGTGCTGCTATCTCGCAATGATACAGAAATCTTTAACAAATCCGTAGATCCAGCCTATAAGCCGCATCACTGCCAAAATCTAATCACTTGGTCCTTGTGTTATTTCTGACCTTCCCTGAAAATTTCATCCAAATCTGTTATTCCGTTTTTGAGAAGCTAACAAAGAGACAAATAGATGGACAGACAGACAAATGTAAGCCGATCGCCACTTAACTCCGCCGCATTCCTTGGCGGAGTAATGAGATTAATTTTCCAAAGTAGTTCTATTCTATTACTAATATTAGTATTTAAACTACCATGTCATGATCATTTATTTGAACATGTATTCAAATAATTCATCCAACAGGAAAATAATGAAGCACTATTGATTCTACTTTTATTCTTTTGGTACATTAAGTAACAAAGCAGGACCTACCTCAGAGTTCTTTACCTTTAAGTCCTTTATTGATGGATATTCCAAACCAATGTTTAATTAAATTAGCACAAACCCATTGAGTAAAGCCTACAGTTCCTGAGGCTCTCGGGCCACCAGGATGTCTGTGATTGGTCAACCAGCCATGCTAATAAACCGTAGCATTGTACCAAAACAGAACATTGCACCAAACATTACGTTCCCTCACTGTGTCCCAGGTGGTTCCAGGTCTCTGTCTGGTCTGTGCCATCATATCCCAGAGTTATAATGTGTTCAGTAATAAAATAGAGCAGCAGGGAAGGTTAAAGTTAAGACCTTAAACTGAACAGGGAAATTAAGGTGGTTCCCCGATGGCCTGGCTTTCTTTCTGAATTTCATTACCTCAACAAGGCACGCCCAGAGGTCAAATACATTTCATCAGCTGAAATTTGCCACGGCGGCTGTCAGTGATTATAAAGTTTCGACCGCATCCAGCTGTGATGTCAGGTCGCTGCAATACGTTACATCAGACCGCCATAGGTGACTTTGTTTCTCGAGAAAAAGCTCAATAAGTGTGTTATTTTCTTTTTTTATCTGCTGTCGCTGTCGTTGAGGATGGGTTTGTCTCTGAAGCGCTAACATACACTAAAGGTTCCGATGCTCCCGCTGTCAGGTTTCAAACGCTTCTGCTCAGATGGGCTCATTAAGGCTGCAGTATTTCTGTTATTCTTTAGAGCGTGTCACTTTTCAGGTGGGTGAGCTGAATTCACTCTGGGGAGAGCGACTCAGAGACACAACCGCCGTTTATCGAAATTCGCTCCCTGAGGCATTTATTTGAAAGAAAGTTCCCTCTGTGCAGGTGGACACATCAAATTCAATAATGCTCAGCAAAACTCTGAGCTATAATCATCTGACTTTGATTGTGTCTTCTCTCTCTCCCGCTTTGCAATGTTTTGCTGCTTCTTTTTTTTTTTATTTTAAAGGCAGACAATGTCAGAACCACTAACGCTGTGATTGTGCCTGAGCTATTCTGACATTGAGTGGAGTCATTTAATTTCCATATCAAAGGGACTCCAGGAAAATCAGAAAAACCCTCACAAGCCGAGAAACGCTGCTCTATCACTCTCAGCGAAGCATGCGACGAAAGAGAAGAAGGCGCAGGGAGAGAGAGTGGCAACGAGTGATTAGAGGAGCTGGTGAGGCGAAGGAGGGAGACAGACTGACAAGAAAAAAAATGAAGCGTTTTGTATCTCAAATCCAAAAGGTGTCTCTTCCTCACAAAAGGTGTTTTCTTTCATAAAAAGGCCTTGCTGCATGGGGAGGGTAAATTAAGCAGAGAGGAAGCCATGCCGAGGTGCTGGGGTTTGTGCAGAGGAAGAGGAGGGGGTGTCTTTCGCAGGAATTTTTGGCCTATTTTTTGTGTTCCCATGTAGAGGACGACGGGGGGGATATTGCTCATGTCACCTCCTTGTGGTCCTGACTGCGTTGGTTGCAGTAAAGTGGACTAATCCCAACGCTGTGAGAGGTGTCAAGTGGCACAGATCAGCCGGAGCTTTGTGATGTTTGGAATTCTAAACATAAATACTCTGAGTATTAAAACTGCAGCAGATTAGGCCTTCCTCACTGATCCACCACATTGTGGCAAGGCTTTTTTTTTTAAAATTTTTACATTTTTTTTGTTTGCTGCTAGAAGTCAATGAAAGCATAGAATAGGTGCTGTTGGAACCAGCTTTCAGTGTAGCTGGTGTTCTTTCTTTTTTTTGTGTGTGTGTGTAAATATTCATTTCCCAAACCTTTAATTGTCAAACTTTGCTTTGAAGGATCAAACGAAATGATGCAGCTCAAATGAAATAACCAGACAGCCTTCAGCGAACAAATGAAAGGTCTTGTTTTGCAAAGAGTTGCGTTGAGGTGGTTGGTTAACACAAACCACACAAAGCAGCGGAGAATCTGTGACACCCGTTGATTTAGTCTGTGCCAGATCGCACTCTCGTTACAATCACTCATTTATTTTTAATTTGACTGTTGGCAGCGTCATATGGTTAAAACTAATTTAACAAGGATGATCAGAGCTGTTTCAGAGATCCCCTGCTTTGTTACACACTCAGCGACACCGAGAAGCTCCTCGGCAGAGAAACGACAGCAGTGAAACGTTTAAAACAGGCCTATCCAAATAACGCCTGTTCTGTGACTTCCACTGGAAAACGTCAATGCTCTCATCACAAAACCTGCCAACCACCTGGATGGTATTTGATGCTGAAATGCACCACATCGCCACAAGATAAAGCATTCAGCCATCGCTGATCTTTAATTGGCTTTCTGGTTGTCTGGTAGTTGACGAGTCACATTGCTGTAGGTGTCTGAAGGTAAAAATCGCAGCAGTGTTTAAGGTGATTGTTGGTTGGTTCAAACTAAAACATGGTTAATATAAAATATCCGGTGTAGTGCAATAAAATTTGCACTGGGTACACTTCAGTGACTTTTTTGATTGCAAAGTATTCTGATAGAGATTCAAAAGTCTATGAACATTGGAAATGGAGTGAGAGAGAGATCTTTGCTGCCCTTCGTTGGCCATGTAACATGTAGTTTTGCGAGTAAAAACATAATTTATGTGACAGAATAAAGCCAACCTCAGAGAAACAAGTAATGGTCTGCTTCTAGACCTGACGTTCAGTCTACTTGGTGGAAGTCTTGCAACTTGTAACACTTCCACCCCTCAAATCTCCTCATTAGACTATTTTAAGCTGGAAACTGTTCCACACATCCGTTGGCACAGAATATTACCATCAAAATACCTTGTATTATCTCAGAGACAAGTGACTTTGATCCCTTTGAAATCTGCTTAATCAGCATGTCAGCATTGTCACTATGTTAGCAAGATGACATTAGGATTTAGCTCAGACTACTTCTGTGTCTGAATACAGCCAAGCAGAGCTGCTAACCGTATTTTACAAGTCTGTTGTTTACTTTTGATTTTTTTTCCGTCATATTTCCTTCACTGACAGCTGTTGGTTTGACTCGCAGTTTAGCGTGTCTTCCAGCTGTAAATGTCAGCACACGGAGCGAGGCAGGAGGCTGTGGTAAATATTTGGGTGTATAAACAGAACATTTTCCGAAGGTCACTTTGTCATGACCGTGATCTTACCCAGACCTTAACCATGCAGCTCTGCTTGCCTGAACTTTCCCAGCTGTCATCAAGGTGGGATAATTTTTGAAGCAGCTGTGGGTCATTTACAAGGGGATACCTTCAAGACGGAAGGACTTATGGGAAACATTTCACTGCCTTTGGTTTGAAATAATCAAACTATGTGCAATATTATACCAGTATCTGTGAATTCACTC
Organism: Amphiprion clarkii; assembly: GCA_027123335.1. Taxonomy (NCBI): domain Eukaryota; kingdom Metazoa; phylum Chordata; class Actinopteri; family Pomacentridae; genus Amphiprion; species Amphiprion clarkii. The sequence continues at coordinate 8,903,780 of CM049578.1, forward strand.
GCTTTGTCACCTTTCTTTGCGCTACTTCATCATGTGTTTACATTTCCTAGATATTATTTATACATTTTCTGATGTGTATTTTTTACATTTATTTTCTTCTATTTTATCTTACCTTTAATTCTATTTTAACTCAAGGAGTAACACCATAAATAAATAAATATTTAATTATGTTGTTGCCTGCAGCTGTACAATGACAAATAAAAGTCTTGAATATTGTGAAACTTAAAACCTGAATGGCTTCAGAAAACCTCGAGATATATCAAAATGCATCCCTCTCATTGTCTCCCTTTAGGCCCTAATAAGCAGACATTTTAAAGCAAAGGGGTGAGTTCGGTTCATACTCCAGTAGAGTCTGGCGGGTATAACTGTCACATCCCTGTGACTTCACTGCAACTGATGGAAAGTGGGTTAATCCCAGCACTGTGAGGAGTCAAATGGCACTTTAAAAGTAGGAACAACTCCAAGATATCACCAGTCTGCAAAACTGAAGTCAAAGCATGAGGGATTCTGGAGCTACTGGGGTTGTCCATCGGCTATTACTGGAACTGTTTTACTCAAACGTGTGCTATTATTCATTACTCATGGGCGAGTGTCAAGTAGCACTTAGATATCCGAAGCGGGCTTCTATGAAGTGGCCGTTTCACTCGGCCCTGATGTCAATTTTCTCAATTTTTTTTTTTTAAAGGGCAATATCAAGGCAGAGGAAATAGTCGCACCCATTCACAATGCCTGTGGAAATGTCAAAATACAACGGCATTAATGTAAAACTGTTCACACTCCACTGGAGAGACTCTGTGGGGTATTCCTGCTGTCAAGTTCCGTTGAGTTTACCACAGTGTGATGGCAAGTGGGCTAAGAGTAAAAGCTCTCAGTGACAATCTGACTTCTGACTTGTAAAACATGAACGTATCTGTCAGCGCCAAGGGAAGGAGTCGCGAACACTTTTGACGCCAGCGCTTTTACTGAGATCTGTGCAGACCAGAGGATGTGACACAGCTTAAACAGACATTAGCAGTCAAGGAAAGTCATAAAATTTAGTACTATGAATCACCACAGGCAATGTTCTCCTGGCGACACTCATTCCAAAGGTCATGTGAAATGTCAGTATAGGGGCAGCTGCAGCCCGAGGCCATGATCACACTGGAGGAATTTTAGAAAGCTTTTCGTCAGGTTTGTACAATGTTTGAGTGTCAGTTTTAGTCTCTGAAAAACTCTGTATCACTTTAAAAGGTAACTCCAGTATTTCCATTGTAAATTCTTTTGGTAGAATTATGACGTCAGTGATAATGTCAACTACTGAGGTCTGGGAACATGAAAGAAACACAGATGAAACAGCATTCAGAGCCAGACAGTAGTACTCATTTAGATAAGTGATCAGTGTAGTCGTTATCCAGCTGGATTTACAGACACCTATCACAACTGCTTCCAACATTTTAGTGGCTCAGATTGACCAGACATAAACTGAGTACACCGATATGAAACCAATTAAGGAATATTTAACATATAGAATTGATTAAATAAAAATATCAAAAGCATAGCCTAAGGTTTAGGTTTCAAATTCGGCAGCACCAGCTTGGTTCAGTTTTGTGGCATCTGAAAGGTGCAGGACTCAGAACTCATGCAGAACTCAAGTAGGGAAGTGTCACTAAGCGGGACTACATTCGACAATTGATAGACAAAATGAAGAGGAAAATGTAATTATCTTCCATTTACTTAAAAAAAAAATGTGTGCCCACCACACAAATCAGTGCCTTGTGGCTGCAGTACTGGAGTCGTACTCTGCAGCTCTCTTGAATGTGTTCTGTGTCAAAATACGAGGCACTGCAGGGAAAGAGCATGCATGTTCAGCAAATCTTCCCAGAATAAAATAAAGATCTAAATAATGCATTTACTTTAATGAAAAAAGAAGGAGAAATGAAATTCCCAGTAATGAAAACTGGGCTAATCCTCTCAGCAGAGACTTGCAGTTTGACTTCAAAGATGTAGGACATCAATACCATCACACTGTGTCAGTATTAAACTGCAGAGAAATATTGCTTTAATGGAAAACAAATGAAGCAGCATTGGGTAGTTACTTTTGATAAGGCCGGTTAATACTTTTCTGGATTGTCTGGAGAGCCTTGCAACAGCTGGGTAATGAAAACTGGGCTAATCTCATCAAGAGGTCAGTTGACTGTAAGTTTCATTAAACTCTGGAAGGCAGAATCAGAGATTTTTTTTTTTCTTTTGTTGATTATCCTCAGCAATAAACTTTCGATCAGGTGGTATCAAATCCAAGCAGGTTTGTGTGTTTTGTGCAGAAGTGCAGCATCGCAAAGTGTCATGTTTTACAGACGCGTTGCTCGCTTTAAAGTCTACATGTGGGCAAGAGTCACTAAAAGCAATCATGTTCATCACTGCTGTTTTCATCCACAACATCTTTTTAAATTTAGCTGGGGATTCTTGTGTTGCCATTGCATTTGTAGCCTGAGGCTTTCAAATAAAGAAAGAGCAAATGTATCAGCAAAGCCCAACCGTGGCATTTCCCAGTACGCTAATGAGAAACAGGTTATTTCTACACAATATGGTGTGTGTATAACGAGACACTGTGGCAGCCTTGCTGGTGGAAAAATGATTACATTGCAGAATGAGAGACTTTCTTATTATGCATAGCCTCTGGTAAAATAACTCCTATTTTCTGGTAACCTATGCGGCGGAAAAGGCTTCATAGAATGTGTCAGAATCCTCATGGAAAGGCCTTCCCCGGGTGGCAAACATGGTTGACCTTTTGAGTTCTTTCTCTTTGTGAGAAGCATGAAATCAAATCATGTCTGATCTGACAGGGGGGAATGGATTTGCCTCGTTCCCGCTCGTCAATTTTATAGCTTCAAACTTTTCTGCCATCTGTGTTTGTGCATCTTGCACACTTTGCTTGTGCTTGGATCGTGTTCTCAGTTGATTAAAACAGGAACCACACAGGCCAGAGCCCATGTTTTTCTGTCCAACTTGGCTGAAAGATTTTAAAAGTTCAGTCTCAGACATACAGACATTTACAGCTCACTAACATGGGTAGCATCCATGTCTCGGCACATGTGAAGATGGTCAAACAGTGGAACAAATTACAGGAGATTGCTCTGGACTGTTCATTTTCACGCTTCAGACAATACATTTCTTACTCAGTATATCATGTATTTTAGTCGTTCTAGATTTTTAAATGTACCCAAAACCATCAGCTAGAAGAGAGAAAGATATTGTTTTCACTGCTGGAACTGAAATTATCTTTGGTGTTGGGTAGACTTTTGCAGCCAGTACACATAATCACCTTATGAGACGAAGCCAGAAAGTATGTATGTGCCAAAACGTACACACAGAAAGCACGGTCCAAGTTCTTCTGTCAGAAAGTGGTTCCATTGGCAGCACTCACTTACAGGCTAAAACTGTCTTATATATGGATTCTCAGTGGGAAATAATATCTTAGATGCACACTTTACTTGCACTGGGAGAAGATTACGAAGTTTAGACAACTTGACTTGTTATAACTTCAGTAAGAGTTACAGAAAGTTGTGCATCTACACACAAATGCATGGAGACCTCATTGTGTCACAGCACATGCAAACATAACAAGAGACTCATGCTTTTTGATATTTGATGCACAGATTGGTCACACTTTATTGAAAATAGAATTCCATATATGTAGGTGTTTTATCCAGCGTACAAAGTGCAAATCTTTCTGATTGTGGTTTAGTGGAAATATTGCATGTTATGTTATCCTTAAAGACTCCCATTCATTTCACACACCAAATGGTAGTTTCTTACCTTTTGTGTCTACAGGGCCACGATGCTGTTTTAATGACTATGTGCTCAACACCATTTTCATTATAAAACCCACTGAAGCAAAGAAAACATTGAATATTTGGGGGTTTAAATGGTGAGACTACATGTCAGAGTCACATTTCCAGTTAAAATGGCTTCAATCAAATACGAGATTCACAACAGTCACTACATATCCATCAGGATGTGACTTTAGTGATCAGTATTGGTGAATTTGTAACAAAAGACCATACACTGAAGTTAAACAAAAGCCCAACTATGCAGCTTCAGCAGATTCTCAGCTTCCTAGCACACAGTTACATCCAAAATACTTCCTGCAGTTGGTTTTATGCCGCCAATGTTCTGCTGCATTCTTTCACGCTGCCATCTGCTGCTTTGCTGAACTGAATTCTCCACTCTAACCACTACTATGCTCATATGCTCTGCTGCTTCAACCCCACCTCCATCCCTCCAACCACCTACAGGCTTCCAGGGACACATTTAAAAGACACTTAGGCGTCTGGTTTTCAGACATACACGCGATGCATTCTGACCCGAACATGCTGTTGATACTGTGGGCTGCAAGTCATAGTTTGCACGTTTGCAAGATGCGATGTGCCTTTTTGCCTCACTGCATGTGCACTAACATGAGGAGACATGTTAATGGAGGCTGGTTATGCATTCTGATGGATCCGTTTTCATCTCTGCACAATTTACAACTGTGAAGCTGGTGGTGTGGGGTGTAAACCAGGTGTAAACATGGCAAGGATGAGATTTACAGGAGCCATAATGGAGAAAGGGAAATAATGATCATAATTTTTATTTATAGACTACCTTTTAAAAGTGTATTAACAGACTAGCACACTGAAGGAAACAAATCATAAATCCTTAAATTTTAAACAAGCAATAAAAAAATATGAAATATGAAAAAAAAATCACCGTTTTCATTTCTGTTCTGAGTTTGATGATCCATCTACTTACTCAGTGAGTCAACACCTGTAGATTGGTACTGCAAATGCAATGAGAATAATCTTGATCAGTTTCCCTGAGGGAGATGGTATTATTGTCAATGGAAAGGTAAAGTAAAGGTGGAATATAAAGCCAGTTTTGTACTTCAGTTTTGCAGCCTGACTCAAATCTCAAACTGTATATATATATATATTTAATTTATTTTGTTTTATATTTAGATTTCCGCCTCAAAAACACCCACATTTGGTCAGTAACAGCTCCACAACTATAAGACCAAACTGGTAAACTTTGGGCTCTACGGGACAAATTAAATGAAGGAGTCCCCATCATCAGGCCATAAGGAGACCAGAAAAACTCCATCAAAAACAGACATATATAAAAAGAACTACTGCCTTCTACAATTTCTACAACACCAATTCTGCCAAGTTGCACCAAACAGAAACGAAGCACATCTGGGTTGTCTTGTAAACTTTTCAATAAGTCCAGGTAGAAGTCTCATGACAGACGGAGCCTCATTGTGATGCAGAAACCATGGAGATTCAACAGAATAGAAACCTGTTAGTTTATTACTTCAGAACAATTTAACTGGAAGAAAAAAAAATTAAAAAATGAGTGGGTCAGGTGTTTAGTGGTAACGCCTGGTAGTTCCACACCTCTGCCGTGGCACCAGTTGGAAGCTTCAGAACGTCCTCCAAAATGCAGTGAAGTTTGCAATAAACTGAAACCTAGTGACACTTTAGAAACAAATTTCTTTCTTTTTTGTGTTTTTTTTTTCCCACCAAATAATTCAAAGATGTGCTGTCTACAAATCTAAACCCTCACTCTAACATTGTTCTTCTTTCTTTGCACTCCCCTCTTCATCTTCCTCACTCAGCTCAGCTCCCTTTTTGTTTGGACTCATCACATTTTCTTGACCTGACACTGTGTTACACTCACATGCACATAAAAAAATAAAGAAATAAACTCCCTGTATCTGCCTCACATCTCTGCCCCCTCCCCCTGTGCTCGCCTTAACATAGTACTGTGAGGCAGAACGTACTCGGATCCGAGATGAAATTAATTTACTTAGGGGTCTCCCATTCACCACTCTCCTCAATTTTCCTCAATCTTTTTATACACGTTCTGTCTCTTTAAATCCCTCTTCTTCTTCTTCTTCTTTGCATTCTGTCTATACATCCCCCTCCCCTTTTCCCCTTTCCCTGTGGATCTAGTTTAAACCGAGGAGTACAAAAGGAAGAGAGCTTGTCTTTAAACAGACTATAATAAGCTTCACTCTGTTTTCTCTTTGTTACAGATGGCGTTATTCTTTCCGCTGATTGTATTCTACTTCATCCCTTTCTCTCTCAAGCTGTCTTCTTCTGGAAGATGAAAAGACAGCAGAAAGTAAAGGAGGGGTGGATGGGATGCAAGAGGGATCAGGCTGATGCACAGTTAAAGGGAAGTGCTTCCGTTTTTGATGAAAATCTAGCAATCAAAATATTGTTGTACTGTAAAAAAAAAAAAAAAAAGCTGCACGTGTTTCCTTCCGTGTGTTCAGTATTTAGAGGAACTGTAGTTGTGTTAGATAGAATATACTCTAATGATTGAACTTCATGTTAAATATAAAAGATTAGCAGACTCTGACAATGAGGAAAACAACTCTAAAAATCATGTTTTAATAAAAAGTATTTATCTCTTGCTTAAAACCTCGTTTATTTGAAAGACCGGGCTTCCTGTCTTTATATCGCAACCTGACATATCTGATCACACTACATCTTTACACGCCTGACACCTGACTGTATCTGACAGATTGCATCGTGGAGAAATCCCATCTCTCTTCACACAAACTACAAGATTAAAGTAGAAGAAAGGCTCTCTCTGCTGTTGTATCTCCAAATATAATGTCTTTCTAAAAATAACAACACATTTTCCAGCATTCATATCAAATTTACACAAGACGATGTATAATATTGTGTGAGCAATAGAAGGCACAGAGTTCACAGCACAACACTGAATCACACTTCACATGTTGGACTGCTGTGGCTCCTTCTTAATGATTTGTTCCTCCGCAGTCTGACTAAAAGCTCAAACCAGATATGGAATATAGATTTTCCTGGGGTATGGTGGTTCTTAGTAATCACAAGCTAACCTTGAACCTGAGGTCATATTTTATCGCTGGAATCCGGACAAGCTGGGCGACACAGATTTACCACAAGTTTGTGTGTTAGTATGTTAATATCAAAAGAGATGTGAGAGGATCCTTCATCAACTCTGACCAGTTGGATTATCATTAAAGAAGAGAAAGATGTTTTATGACAGTAGGTGAGATTAGGAGTCATGATGTGGTAGGGGAATTAGCATGTGTTTCTGTTATTTTTGACTGCTGCTTTTTAACTAATGGCTTGTCATGGGTTTGCCAGCAGCGTTTCTTGCTTTCCATTAGAGTTGGCTGCATTTTGGGTCATTTCAGATCTAATTTGCCTTTGGATTGCATGTGGCTGTCTTCAGGTCAAGTTCAGATCAAGTCTCTCTCTATATATATATATCTTCTGCTATCTTTCTCTCCACGTGTCTCTCTCTGTCTCTCTACAGCACATTTTCAAAAAAAAAAGAAGCCATTTACACATGGTAAATTGGTGTACATTGTTCATAAATTAGATTAAATCCAGGGCTGCGCATTGACTTGGTGGTTAGAGTGCAAGGTTTTCGTCTTGCAGCTGGAAGATCCCAGTTGGCATCCCCACCTTCCCAGGATCTTTCTGCATGGAGTTTGCATGTTATCCCATGTACTCTGGCTTCCTCTTACACCTCAAAAACATGCTCAGGTTGATTGGTAACTCTAACTTGTCCATAAGTGTGAATGTGAGTGTGACTGTTTGTCTCTATATGCACTTTAAAATACAAAGATATTTAAAATAAAGATGCACTCTTGAACTCATGCTTGTCTCTCAATTTGAATGCTTTAATGTATACCTTAGCGCTTACTACAGCATCAGATATAATATTCTGAAAGCGTGACAGCACACACGCATCAGCTGTTGTAGACACGCAGCCTCAAAGGAGATGCCATACTGCCGTGAGCATCCTGAACCCTTTGAAGCTAAATTAAAAGGGAAAACCTGAACCCTTGACTTCTTCACTAAGGGGATCTGGATGTTATGCTGCTGAGGTCTTGTTGCTGGGATGGTTTGGGTCCACTTGCCCCTTTAGAGGGAAGAGTCACAGCTAATCAATACAAAGGTGTTCAGAGTGATCACCTTTATCCTGTGATGAAACAAGGCGTCACTGAATGGTATGGTGAAAATGATGTGAATCATAAGCTATAACCTCTGCAGTCACCAGACGTTGACCCTTCTGAACATTAACGGGTGATTTTGGGCGGCGCTCTCCACCACCATCAACACACCAAATTAGAAAGTTGTGAGAATCAATGCCAAGCAGCGCCGAAGCTGTTCTTACAGCACATGACATCTTACATTCATTTTTCTTTAAATTTGTCACCCATCTGTATATATTTGTCCTGTGTCAGTCCTGTTCATACAGCTTGTTGCACATGTTCATGTTACATATGTACTGTACATAAAATGACCTGCATCCATATCCTTGCTGTGATCGAGTACAGGAAAATAATCAAGCCTATTTCCCTCACTGGAGTTACAATGACTGGTTTGCCTCCTCATCCAATCATCTCTCTATTGCATTAGCAGCTCTCTGTTATGTTCCACCAACCCGACCGCCCGTTGAGAATCACTGCACCTGCCTGCGAGTCAAAACAAGGCGCGTTAATAGCACATAGGGGTGAGACAGCCACTGCTGCCTGGTTTCAGTCTCTTTGTGTTCATCTCTACACATATTTTATGTCTTCATTCTCTTTCCTCTCTCCATGGATCCCTCTCCCTCCTCTTTCACCCTCTGCCTTTGTCCTCCCTCACTCTTCCTTTCTGGAAATATATGCCAGTCTCACATTAAAGTGACTTTCTGCAGGCTATCTGGATATGCTGTGGGCCTCATAGGAAGCTACAACGCTGCCTCTGTGAGCTACTGATAGGCAATTCTCATGCAGATACGAAGCACGAGGGTAATGAGAGAGCGGCATAGGCAGGGAGGAGAGCAAAAAAAGAAAGAAAAGGAAAAAAAAGACAGAATTTGCCCTCTAAACAAAATGAATCGCCACTTTAAATTTCTGCATACTGTATAGGCTTTTCTATCTAGGTTTTTTTATGTGCCTTGCTTAGAGGCTCATGAATAATGTGATGGAGTCAATATTCTGTCTGGGTTATGAAATGCAAAGAAAAGCTGCAAAATAGAAGTGAGGATTTTGAATACGGTCTTTTGAATATAATGCTTTTGTAGTCAGCAGCTGCCAGTATATGAAAATATTTGAAAGTGTTACAGCTAAAATGACTTAAATCCAAACATGTCACTAAGCTGAAGGTTAAACTACACAATCCTAATGTTGAGAGTGCAAATGTTAAAAGAATTCCTTCTATTCTTTAAGCCTCAGAGATATTTTCAGTGATATAAGTTAAACTTAATCTCTGTATATCTTGGTACAATTTATTTTTTTCATATATATTTTAATAAAAATGGACTTTTTGCTTGATTACAATAAAATGTACTGTTGGTGCAAAGTTACTGGACTTATTTTTAGAGAAGGGCCAAGTTAGGTCAGGTGAAACAGTAATGAAAAACAAACGCTAATGCCCGTGTTGACCCATAAGGACAGACACAGCTTACTAATTTTGAGACCCAGACACCACTGAGGAAAAGGAGATTGAGCTGTAAAGTGAAGAGCAGTGTTTGCACTAGACCAGGAACATGCAGTGAATTCAGAAACTGTTCAGAAAACCCATAATGACAAAGTGAAAACATGCTTTTCGAGTTTTCTTTTTTCTTTTGTGGCCAGTAGAATCTCCTAACCTGTGGTGAAGTCAATGAGTTGGACATAGTTATTTAAATAAAGACCCCCATGTGCACGCAATTGGACATTAAAATAATTTATAAAGCTTTGACTGATCTCCAGAGTACAAAAAAAAAACTCTGATAAGTCATCATCACGCCAAACTAAACAACTGTGCAAGAAGGTTCTTCGTCAGAGATGACTAAGAGCCCAACGATTACTCTCTGACAGAGCTTCAGAAGTTCTTTGAAGAGATGGGAGAACTTAGCAAAAGCACAACCAGGTCAGCAGAACTCCATCTATCAGACCTTTTGGGTAAACCTGCTTGACATAACCCACTGCTTGGAAAGATAAAAACAGAACTCCCTGGCTGGCACTCCAAGTTGTGCCTTGCGAACACCAGGTACTACTAATCATCTGCTAATACAAAAAACAGTGAAGCACGGTGGTGACAGCATCATATGGAATGAAAGAAGGCACATACAGAGAGAACCTTGAAGAAGAACCTGCTCCAGGATGCATGACCCGACACCTGAAAGTAGACAACTATTGACTTTTCAGCCCAATGATGACCTGGAAGCCACAGAACACATGGGGCAGTGGACTTGTTGCTGCCTGATGCCATTCTTTAAAGAAATGAAGTATTATGTAAGATCAAATAAATTTGTCATCAATACAAGATACGATGGCTAGGATACTTGAAAGTACTTTTTAAAGCTTACATCTGGCCAAAAATATATTCCCACATTAACCATCGTCAGCTCCACCAGGTCCAGTCAGCAACTGGTGACAATGTGACAAAACGTTTCATATCACCTCCTGCTTATTTGTACTGCTGTAACTGTCATTTAATTATGAAGCAGAAAAGCAGGATATGACAACCAAATGTAGATAATATTTTATTGTGGTTATGAAAAAAGGGGGATAGGATTGTGCGTCAGGGATACTCAATATTCGTTGCCCTGGGGCCACTTTAACAAAATGACAGGTGGCCAGGGGCCAGTTAATAAACAAACAGTAACACTTATCAGATTTGAGGGTTCGAATAAATATTAAAAGGGCTGTGACTCATCTTTCTTCTAGCTGAGAGACAGTCAAGGGACGTTGCTGAACGTTTATTATACAAACAAACAAAAAATTCCCAGTGAATCAATTAATTTTCATTGTGAATTAGAAAATAGTCAGTAGGACAGCTGGCACGGTGGGGTGTAAGCTAAATGTCAATTATGTATGTACATCTTGCATTTATGCCTTATGTTTGAATTAAAAATATTTAAGTTTACCCAAGTTATTTGTATTCTAAATCCAAGATTTGTTTCCCTCTGCTTCATGAGTAAAGAGACAGTTGGATTAAGTAGCCAAGCTGAGCTGTTGACTGGAGTGTTTTCTTTTCTGATTAAATTATTGAGTAAATGTACCAGTCCTTGAAGCTTAGCGCACAAAGCTAAGACAACAACATTGCTTGTGATTAAGCAGGGAGATGAAGTGCCTGTAACCCCACCCATGTAGACAATAAATACATTTTAAAAATCACCGGCTGCCACCAAGCCCATGTTTCTTTTGACCACAATGCTGTCTACACTGGTGAATTTCAACATGAAATCAGTCCGTCATTCTTACATCGTTCCCCCTAAATCAGCCCATCCTGACCTCCATCATACATATGGTCATCTGTGACTTTTCTGTCACAAACTACACCCTAGCAAGTGCCATTGTCGATTTCATGTCCTTACAGGCAGGAGCTTTGCAGTCTGCACAAACGTAAAGGTGCAACGAGATGAAAAAATGTGAAATTAGACAGAACATGTTGAATTACTGACTGACACAGTGAAACCTACAGATGTGTCGCTTCTTTTGTTTGTAGCATTTTTTTTCCCATTAATTTCACTGCAAACACTTTTCATCAAAAATCTTATTGTGCAGAAAATGTCACCAGATGTTGCTTTCTGTATACCAGCGGCACATAAGACTGCAAATCATTTTGAGATACTTGACTCCACAATTAATATTTCCATTCAAGTCATTTAAAGAACACGTTTGCATGTCGGCATCATCTGTGGTTTCTAGCTGCTGTCTGTCTTAAGTAGGAATCTCTTCAAGCTTGACATTCATGAGATATTTGAACCTGAGGCCTCCTTGATAATTTTTTCCGCATGGCTTAAAGAGTGGAGGCGTTTTTAAGTCAAAGAAGTTTGTATTGATTACATGCTGAAAAACTACAATCACCTCATCCCAGATTGGTCCAGAGTCGAACAAAGAGAGCACCATTGAGAACCGCTGAGACACAATCATTCTTTTCTGTTATTTCTCCTTCTCTGTGCCACACAATATCGATGCACACAATAGTCTAATCACTAAGTGAAAAGGAATTGGACTGAGCACTGTTGAGAGAGGTGAGGAAAACCCTTTTTTGTCTCCATTGGATCCCAACCCTTGAGGAAATCTTTGTAATTGCTTATCTCATTTGGTTCCTTTTCTCACACTGATATTATCGCCTGTACTCACTCTTTGCTTCGCTCTAATTTAATTCCATTTCAAACCAAAACACATTTCTCCCATGAAAAAGAAAAGCTGGTTATTTGCCCATGCAAATTTAGACGGAGCAATGAGCAATGCAGATAACAACTCATCTTGTTAAAACCAATCTTCAACTATATTGATGAGTTAAGCAGGAAGGAATCGAAGAAAAAATCATTCAGTAACTAGATAAATAAAAATGCCTGAAAGGGCAATGGAGATAAATGATCATCTTTTTCTCAGTCATTGTTTAATAAAGGCCTCCTACAGTTTTTTTTCTTGGTCCTGCTTATTGCATTTCTCAACTAGATTCCTATCCTGCTTACACATATGAATTCTAAAGACCACGATAGAAACAAAGCTCTTGTCTGATCACCTCACATTGTCAAAAACATGGTTTAGATTTAGTAACTGAGGGAGCACATTTTTTGCACACACAGTTGCACAATAAGTAAGAAGTGCACTATTTATTATAAGTCATTGCATCAAGACTACAAACACAAGAAACGGACACAAGATATTGAGGGGGAGGAGATCAAGGTCCCTGAGGAGAAGATGGCAGCAGATGTCTTGCCCCACTGTTGAATATGAACTTCGAGTAAAACACACTCCTGGTTGACCCTGAGCTCAGCTTTGGCTTAGGTTGGTATAAAGTACGCTTTATTACAGGTGGGAACACTTGGTTGGTTAACCTTTTGTGAGGGGTCAGGACAAAAATGACTTTGGCCATCACTCTACAAGTGCAGTTTCTCTAGAGCTGCAATGATTAAGTGAATTAGTCAGTTGACAGAATGTGACAATTAGTTTCGTTTTTGGTTTTTGGTTTCATGCTAACAAAAAATAAAACAAAAACATTAACTACTTCTGAAGTATGGATATTTGATCTATTAAAACAAACTCAACAACTCTGAGCACTGGTCAGTCAAAGAAGATATCTGGATATGTTTATATTTTGGCCTTTAGGAAATAATATCATATATATATATATATATATATATATATATATATATATATATATATATATATATATATATATATATATATATATATATATATATGAATTGTAAACAAAAGCAATTCAGGTATTAATATTTTTTTGATACAGTCTGAAAAGATGATGAACGTCAAAAACAAAGACCCAAAAGTCTGGAACAACTTGGCATTTGGTCAGTAATGTCTAAACAACTGTGAGGTCATTGTGAAAAACCTTGCCTCAAAAATCTTCAGTCTACTCAACCTGCATATTAAACTGTGAATAAAAGCCTCATAACAATGAGTCAGCGACATTGATGTAATTAAGCCTCTTCAAAAAGTTATCACTGGTAGTTTGGCCACAAAGCACAACTTTTTAGCATTATTTCAGTCATAGTTGTACCAGATCGCCTCTTCATTTATTGTGCCACTCTGTAACCTTCTAAAAACAGCGTCAGGTTTCATTTCAATACCAGATACAGCTGCTGCAGAGACCTTCACGCTGGAAAAAGGGTGAATGACGGGTACATTTGCTCTAAAAAGTAATTATTCAGGTTTCTCTCATAGAAGCGAAACACACACTTGAAACCATTTGTTTGGAAGTATGGCTAAGGTGAAGGTATTGTCCTTGTGGCTGAAGAAGTGCAGTTTTCCACAATCATAACTGCAGTGGCTGGTTTCTGTAAATGTACCGTAACAGATAAGCAGAACAAGCCCACTCTTGAGAAAGCATCGCAGAACATATGTACAGTGTGCTGTGTGTTTTTCCTTCACATATTTGGTTCTAGAATAGTAAAAGCAACATTGAGAATGCCCTGACTTAATACAAACTAGTAGCACTCATAATGAATCCTATGATTTCTAAGATTAGTAACTTCAGCAATCAATGTTTGTGTGCAAGTTCAGTGATGAATGCAGAGAATGAGTGCTGAGTCAGAGCTGAGTTAGCAGACTACAGGCTCAACACCAAACAAGCCTGTAAGGTAAAGGCTTTCCCTGCTTTCATATTTTCTTTTCTTGCCTGTTTTCTTTTATTAAACCACATTTTATTATTACTTGCATTTTCAAAGCTCAATGAGTGTGTTGAGCAGGCGGTTCGACTATGCAACCCTTCAAGTGGCGATAATTGCCTTAGTTTTGATTTTCAGTGGAGAAACTGCAATGATTATGACCTTTACTTTAATTAACCAACGTGTTCATATTTGCACACTCCATCCATGCAGAAGGACTCAACGTACAGCTTCAGTTTGCTGAAGACATTCATGCTCCCAAAGTAGTATACCTTTCCCATGACCCAGTGGCCATTCCACTGCTGAAATGCTCACCACCAGTGACAACTTATTAAAAATTCAAAATGTCACCACTTTGGTGTTGTTGACTGCAGTGGACATTTTGGCCTCTGAGGGCCGCTAGCAGGGCTTCATGAGAGCCATCCATTTAAGTTGCCAATCAATTGCATCACCACCTACTCTCCCTTTGTCTTTGCCTCGCTCTTCTCGTCTGTGTTGCTTTCCCTTTTCACACACACCCTGTCCTTTGCCTCAGTCCATATTGATGACCACGGTGTAATAACAGAGCTGACATGGTTGACTTGATTCTAGCAATTATCTTCTGACTCCTTATTTGCAGGACAGTAGGTGTGTGTGTGTGTGTGTGTGTGTGTGTGTGTGTGTGTGGTGTGAATGTACCTACTCATGTATAAGTATGTACTGGGTATTAAATCCAGCTTGTTTGCAGGCTTCGCATGCATATACATATGCAGATTTGTGTGTGTGTGTGTGTGTGTGTATAGATATACCTGAAAAGGCTAATGGTAATTAGCAGCATTAATGGTGTTAGCCAATTAGCTAACGTGCCCTGAAGAGCACTGAGCACTGAAGCAAAGGGCAGGGGAGCTATTTGTCTTCTCAAGGCCAAGCTATTGAGTGCACACACACAGATGTCAGTGCAGGAAATACAGCTGATGTACAAATAGATGATGCAAAGGAGCACATATACGAAGAAAAAGTCACACACACACGTAGAAGTTAACCCGTTCCCACATTTTAAGCTAAAGTTACCTCGTATTGATTAGGTGCACTTTACTTTTCCTTTTTAATTTAGTTGTCATGGTGATGGAGAGCAGGCCAAAAAGCACTGCTTCAGTACAGTCTGGGAAAGAGAGAAATAAAAAATAAAAAAAACAAGTAGAGGAGAAGTTCATGCAGCGTTATTAAGCCGCAAACAGAAAAGTAAGAATTGAAAGAAAAAAAACTGTGAAGGAGGTGAGGAAGGGTAAGAAGAAGAAGATGTAAGCCAGTGATAGACAAGAAGCAAATAGTCTGAAACAAATTTAGTTTGATGATTTCAGGTCTCCAAGCTGCATTTTTTTTTTTTTTTTTTTTTTTTTTTAACACAGCCATCTCCCGCATTGCAAATGACAGCACTTTCAAATGTCAGGCACAGTGTTTTTCCAAACTTTTATCTGCCAAACAAAGCTGGCTGGATACACCTGTGAATTTGTATTTCAGTGGATGGGTGCATTAGTGTGTATTCTGTGTGTGTACATAGGCCTGTCTGCATGTGTGTGTGTGTGTGTGTGTGTGTGTGTGTATAAAGGCCAGTTCGGCAGTGGGTTGCTCCTGGGAGAGCTAACCTTTGCTTGTATAGAAGACAGAAACTCACTCTGACAGCCTGAGGTAGAAGTCCCCATGGAATCCTACACACACGCATACACACATGTGCACGTGTACACACAACCACACATATGGGAGCTTACACTTTACAGAAAGAGACACAGACACACAAAGTGTACATGAGCTGCAAAAGGAACAGTGGGGGAAAAAAAGCTATTTGACCACTCAGACTGACAGAAAAACAGCAAATTGACACCAGGGCCATGTACACACACACACACTACACACACACACACATACACATGCACACACACATAGGCATTTCACAAAAATCCAACAACCCTTTTCCCTAAGGCCCAGTCACACTTGGTGAATTGCTTGTTTTTTGAAGTTCATTCTAAAAAGCATCCATCCATCCATTATCTATACACTGCCTAATTATCATAAAACAATTAATTCCTTTCCAAATCATAACACAATCATTAGGGTCAGCTGGAGTCTATCCCAGCTGACTTAGGGCAAAGACAGACAACACCCTGGACAGGTCACCAGTCTACCACAGGGCTACACATAGAGACAAACAATCACACTCACATTCACACCTCCAGACTGTTCAGATTGACCAATTAACCTGAGCATGTTTTTCAACTGTGGGAGGAAGCTGGACTACTGAGAAAAGGGAGAACATGCAAACTCCATGCAGAAAGATTCCAGGCCGGGACTTTCTAGCTTTAAGGCAACAGTGGTAACCACCAAGCCACTGTACAGCCCCTAAAAGACATGTCCTGCATTATTTAATCACTGTCCCAATCGCCACTAACTGAAAGGTTTTAGTCTCATTTGACCAACAACCCTGTTTTAATTTTTAAACAGCCATTTGCCAGAACACACCATGCAACTTTAGGTTGGCTTCCTTCATTCAAGACATGGTGTTTGATCTTTTCTTTGCAGACACCTGCTTTACCTACAGTGTACACATTGATCAGTCACAACATCAAAACTCATATCTTCAAAACAGTCCTGACCCATCAAGACTTGGACTCTACAAGACTAAAGGAACCAAGACGTTAGCAGCAGATCCTTGAAGTCCAAGAAGTTGTGCAGTATGGCTTCCTCAGATTGGACATATTTCCCCAGTACATCTCACAAATGCTTGATGGGAGAATTCAAATTACAGTGTGGAAGGGAGCATTATAATGCCGAAATAGGCCACTGTCATTTGAGAATACCACTACCATGACAGAGTCTCTGCAACAATGTTTAGGTAGCTGTCAAAGTACCATCAATGAATGCTGGGACCTAAAATTTTCTCTCCAGCTTGCCTCCTTCCCATAGTGCATCCTGCTGTCACCTCGTCTACAGGTAAGTCACGTGAAAGAAAATGTGAATCATCAGACCAGTCATCTTCTGATGCTCTTGTACCCACTGTGCTTTCACAAGCGATCTGAGCAATCTGCAGCTACAGAGCTCCATAAACAGCAAGCTGCAATGCACTGCATATTCTGACACCTTTCTATCAGAGCAAGCCTTAAGGTTATCAGCTATTTGCACAACCATAGCTTTTCTGTGGGATCTGACCACATGGACCATCACTGGCTCTCCACACCTATCAATGAGCTTTGGGCGTCACTGACCCTGTTATAGTTTCTGATGGCTCCTTCTTTGGACTTCTTTTGTTGGATACTAACCACTACAAACTAGGCTCACTCCACAGAACCTCATGAGATGCTCTGACCCAGTTGTCTAACCTTGTTCCTTTTTCCTGTTGCCTGTTCATTTTCTGCCTAATATATCCCACCGCTTGAAAAGTACTATG
Organism: Amphiprion clarkii; assembly: GCA_027123335.1. Lineage (NCBI taxonomy): Eukaryota > Metazoa > Chordata > Actinopteri > Pomacentridae > Amphiprion > Amphiprion clarkii. The sequence continues at coordinate 8,921,337 of CM049578.1, forward strand.
GTAACATGATGATCAAAGTTATGCACTGCAGTCACTAGTTTCAAAGCTGTGACTTAACTCTGTATGTATTGACAAGTAAGTAACTTGTATAATATTTCTATGGTATTATAGTTCATGCCAAGTTGAATCTAATTGGTCTCACCTTAAAAAGCACATTACAGAAAGTTGCACTACTACTATTTATGTACTTAAATTTTCTTTTTCAGATGTAGAAAGACTGAATTTATAAATAATTATTGCTGGGGTGAGTGTGACAATGACCTATACACACGTGGACAAAATTGCTGGTACCCCTCGGTTAATGACAGAAAAACCCACAGTGGTCACAATAAAAATTCTATGAAAATTAACCAATGAAAATTACTAACCAGGACAGGTATTGTAAAAAAAAAACCTCTTCACTACCTCCAGAGGAGTAAATCCAAATGGGGCAAACAGTTTAAGGCTGTGACACTGTAACAAAAAAACACCCCACACACTTAGCTTTTAAAGTGAGTGCACCCCCCCCCGACACACACACACACACACACACAAATAAACATGCACGCAGAGAAAAGACGGCATTCTCTCAAAAAGACACACATACACACACCACACACACGCTCCCAGATTTGCTCACAATGATGTGTGACGGCGCACACACACGCACACGCACACGCAAACGCACACGCACACGCACACGCACACGCACACGCACACGCACACGCACACGCACACGCACACACACACACACACACACACACACACACACACACACACACACACACACACACACACACACTCTCTCTCTCATTCAGTCATGTACCCATACATTCACTAATACTTCCAGGTAAGCAGCCACTCAGATATTGTACACGGTCAGGCAATGCTATGCATGGATTTGCACTTTTTAAAATCCGCAAACACAAGAGTCTCATCATCATACATACACATAAGCACATATAGACACACACACACACAAACTTGAGTTTCCTGCCAGAGTGTGACTGATTGAATTTCAACCTTCTCCATGTCTGCAGGCCAAAGGCAGCAGCAACCGCTGAGCAATGCACATTTTACTGCTCCCTCTGCCTGCATCTGTGTGTTTGTGTGAGTAAATGTGTGTACCGCTGATATACTGTATGTGCCTATTACTTATTTTGGTACATGAACAGGCACTTTTCTTTGCATGTACAGGAAACCACCTCAGTAGCATGTTTGATTTGTAGAGTATTGTACATGCCTTTACATTTGCCCATCTGTAAAGGTCAGAAACTGTATTATTTTCTTTTAGACTAGTCTAAGGTGTCCCCTGCCTTCTCCCAAAGTCAATCGGGATAGACTCCAGTCCCTACTGTGACCCTAATGAGGATTAAGCGGCGTACAGATAGTGTATGTATGTATGTATGTATGTATGTATGTATGTATATATGTATGTATGTATGTATGTATGTTGGAAACTATCATGGTGCTTTCTATATTCTTACAATGTGCATTAACTTGTATTTGCTCCATGTTGCATGTAATTTGTTTACAAACTGCTGCCATTTGTCACAAGTGCTGCTTTTAATATTGATTGTGATGCATGTAAATTAAACTTCTGATTTGAGTAAAAGACTTGCCAGTGCATGGGATAATGAGCAATCAAGAGTCTCAGCTCAAAAGGCCAAAACAGGACGGAAAAGCCCTTAAAGCAGCATTTAAATAATCAGACACTAAACTCTTCTCTGACAACTAATCAAATCAGACAATGAAATTCATTTCTATTGGTTGGTAGCAAAGAACAAAAATACATATCGGAAGGATTTATGGGTAAGAGTTGTACCACACTAACCACACAACCCAACACAAACACAGTATTTATAAGTGAGTTCTAATTTTGTGATTGACAAAATCCATTGACATACTCAGGAAAGCAATGTATTATTTACATTAGTGAACAGCCAGCCCATAAAATTCCTACTCAGATATTTTGTGATATAATTAACGCTACTTCCAGGGTTTTCGCTTTCTGCAAAGTCAACTATTAGCAGACTAATGGAGGCAGTACTGTTGGCTTTGCAACCCTGAAGTCACTGTAAAAATGTAGTTCTCACATCTTTTACTGCCACAATGAGAAACAGCAAAAGGACCATAAAAGGTCAACGCACTCTGCAAATTAATTACTGACGTCTAAAGATATTTTAAGTGGCTCACTCAGAGGTCAGCACCACTGATCCCTCTACAGTTTCATAGTGAGGTTCATAGCATGTAATGTATTAGTCATATTCTATGAGTTAATGACTGCTTGGAATGCAACACGATTCAAATATCAGATCTTGATTGTAAGACATCTCTGATTTGAAAATAAAATCTATTCAATTTCAAAAGTAATAAATCTAACTTTTTTAGAGGTACAAAAGTGAATGTTGTTTCCAAAACTCTTTTTCCTGTGAAATAAAGGATGTTGCGCAAGCAAGCTTGCCCTCCAAGTCACTAAATCAGTGTTGATTGGAACTGAAGACTTGTTTGAAAGTGAGATAATGAGAGAAGAAAAAAAATCTGGGGGTTTGCAGTAGAAAGAAAGGAGCTTACCAAACCTTTGTAACTGTTATCATCTATGCTTGAGGCTAGAGGCTTAAAGCTACATTAACCTTTCTTAGCATAACACACTTGAGAGTTGCATTGTGGGTGATGTACGTGACAGGTTTTGACAAGGAAGGGGAATGTGTGGAATTTAAAAAAAAAAAAAAAAAAGTCATATCACTAGTTCTGTTGCATTGACTGAATTTTTAAACTGTCGAATCAAATTACATTGGAGGAATGCTATCCTGAACTGGTACTCTTTTTTAAAGTTTTCTGTTTCTTCCTAAAACACATTAAAGTGGTTCAAGGCTTGTAGGCAACACACCAACCACAATGTGTCAGCAATAACTAGCTAATTAATGAAGCAATTAAGCACTAAATCGTTGCAGAATGTATCATCCGTTTCAGGCAAACCAACCCAGAACAGCTGATTTAATCATCTGCATAATGGTAAAGAAACAAATTACACTGTGTGTTTATGCACAAATGAAGGAATAAGGTCTATAATTCAATTCAGTTTTACTGATATAGTGCCAATTCTCAGGGCACTTCACATAGTAAGATCAAGACCTTACGACATTATATTATAGAGGGAAACAAAACAAATGCAAATAATTTGCTTTATCTCATTTTTGAGTAATAAGTAATATTAAGTAACCACAGAAATGATGATGCTAAGAACTGAAGCCAGAGAAGGAAAGATGAGGGCTGCTTGAGCCACCTCTAAAGTGCAGTTTTCTAAAGAACAACACAGTGGTTACAACAAAGCCTGAGCAATGAAACAATAGCAGTATGTAGAAGAAGAAAGTTGCTTGATAGAATGTTCAGTAGTTTCACCTAACCCTTTGATGCGTAGACCACATCAGGAGATACCCATTTTCCATTGGATTTGGGTCACTTTTGACCCAGGTTATGCATCAAAGGGTTAAAAGCATTAACTGGAAACCACCACGGAGGCAAAAAACTCAACGTTTCATTGCATGAACTAACCCTAAGCATGCTCGCTCCCTGGCTCATTGACAGAATATTATTCCCCTTAACAATGAAGCTCTTTATGCCCTCCTTCAGTCTTCAAGTAGTTTCCATGCAGGTCTTCCAAGGTGCATTCGTTTCTAGCTGCCTGGGGATCTTGTCAACCCCTACTGTGCTGCCACTCTCCTTGCTGAAGGTGGCAGAGACTGATGATTGAACTTGTAAGATAGGTGTCCTGGTCTAAAAACACTCACAACCTCTGCATAAGCAATGTCCTCCTGCCAGCTTGCTCAGAGGCTGAGGAACTTGACGTCAACGTGAACATCAATGCCAGTTCTAGGTCCCCGTCCGGTCATGCTCCATCCAGGCCATCCACATGGAACCTTCACCTCAGCCTGGTGTCACAGCAAGTCACCATCTGTATATCTTTACTTCCTTTCTTTATTTAATGAATATCGAAGTAAGATACAAAATCTGACTCACTGGATGTAGGGTGTAGGCATAAGCCACCAATCATTCAATTTAGCTTTGACTTTGCATGCAAATGTTCTACCACAACAGTTCCACCCATCACTATTTTGAGGGAACAGGAACAGTGAAGACCCTTTGCTTAGCGCCATCTACAGCGACTGCAACTGGTTTAAAGACAAAACAAACCAGAGTGTGGGCTAGCTAAGCAAGACTAAGGTGAGAGATTTTCTTTATCCTAATTAGAATAGAAAATATATGTATTTGTGAATGTTTTTCATTGTTGTGTTAACATTAAAATTGCAAACTGAACTAGCAAACTGGTACCTTGATACATGAGTCAAAGTGCTTAAATCAAAAATAAGATAGTTAAACTCAAATTTAGCCTTTTCCATGGTGGTCTTTTTAAAAATAGATTGTTAAAATGATAAATAACTATCCATATCGCTTAAAATCTTCTCTCTTTTTTTCCAGCCTTATTGCCCAATATATAATACTTTTAGGCCTATACATTCACAGGCAAAAAGTGCCATTGGTCATTTTTGGCATCGCTGCATCAGTCAACTGATGGCTTGCAGGGACAGTAATTCACAAAACAGGCATCGCACATATGAATAACCCATCTCCCTCATCATGACCCCGGCTTGTTTTCAGATTCAGTCGTTACAGATTATGTTTGGTCCCATTATACCAATCCCCATTCCTGCTGAAAGCAATACTGACCACTGACCACCTCCGCTGCAGATTGATTTGCAGGACGCCTGGGGGACATAAAAGACACGAGAAGACTGATGACTCAATCTCCATAATAACCACAGCCTGCTTTAATTTGCTTTCAATTCAATCAGCTTTGTGCCTTCCAAGTCGATCAGTTTCCTCAAAAACTCAAAACACCTTTTATGCTCGAGCAGGTTGTCACATCGAAGCCAATTTAGAGGTAACTGTGAATGAACGCCATGTGAAAAGTAAATGAATTTTAGGGTCAAACCAAATAATTAGAATGAATAGAGTGGGCACTTGTGCTGTTCATTTGGCAGAAATCGCGTCAGTCCTGCTTGGTTTTGTTTCGTAGGTCATTCCAGTGAAGGTTATTGGGGTTGAGAGGACTAGTCCATCATGAGCTTAGCCTCCAAACAGCCAATCTGTAGAATGCCTGAGGGACAAAATGGGCAGTAATTCACCACAGACCTTTGTGGCAGCTTAAAGGATTTTGTGAATATAGCTCTAAAAGCTAATAAGCTACTGATGATGATGCTAAGCGCTCACTGCAACTCAATGGATACAGTCCTGTGCTTATTTTGATGCCTCCATGCAGTGTTGACAGAATGGGGAAAAATCTGAAAACCAACACTTATTCTCAATTTAGATGATTACTCCCTTCATTAGCATGGCCGTACAGTGCAGGAACAACCTTAATTAGTTTTATTAGGTTACATATTTGTGCCAGTTTGATGAAAACAGAAAGTCATTATAAACCTGCTGTGAAGCCTAAATGTGTTGTGGGCGTTGCAAATCATACAGACTTTACAAGCCTTTGAGCAAAATTATTGATTCAGAGCTTTATACATAAACAGATGGGACTTAGCTCATGTTTGATTAGTTGAATAAATTGTTTTATTTCTCATACTGAATTGAATTTAAATATAATGACTTAAGTGTTGGTTTTGCAGACACTGACCCAATGCTTTTCACACCACTGTAGTTGATATTTTACAAGTAAGAGACAGCGTTAAGAAATCCACAATCAGAATTTAAAACTGCAGAAATAAGAGGCTACGGTAGTGTATCTTGGCTATTAAGACCAAAAAGAGGTCTTAATAGCTTTTCGTATTAACCTGTGGACAAAGTTCATATGAAATTAAACCAGTGGTACCAACTGAACGATTGAAAGGTTCTGAACTTTACCTTAGCATAAAGTGCCCTGAGATTGCATTGAACTGACTCCTTTTATGCTTGTATTATTTAAAAAGCAGTATCTGGTTGGGATACTTGCTTCAGCAGTTATGAAGTATAAGTAATTCCACCAAATTGACATTTCCTCAGTAAATTATCTCATGTTTGCATATAAATAGCTGTTTGAGGCTTCCACCACTGCAGATTTGTGATATTAAAAGCACAGGGCTAAACTGAGTTAAATGCAGCAGTCACTGGGGCACCGTTTTCACAGTAATGATGTTAGTCCCTCTCCAGGCATTCATTAAACCCCTACAAACTAATCTTTGTGACTCAAAAATACATATTTAGAGGTCTCCTCTGAAATGAAAATATTCCCTCTTTTGCTTGTGTCCATAGGATCCGTCAATTTCACAAATCCCATTCCTTGTCTATATGAAACGCACCACATTGAATGCTGGTTCCGTTGCAGCATGTTTCAACCTGCAATCTGGTGCATCTCCCCGGAGCTGCCTGCAGCTCATCTGCATAAAGTAGATTTGATTTCTACTCTCTGCAAATTTGGTGAGGTGAACAGAGGTCCGACGCATCGCGAAACTTTCTTCAAGTGTCTACACTAGCCGTCGCTGAACTAAAACGAGGACAGATTCAGCAACTGCACAGTTTGTCTCTCGCCTCAAATGCTTTCAGACATATTTTTCACTGAACTGTTTTTGTAATAAAAGAGAAAATTTGCAATCGAGTTGCTCCAACGTATCTACCAGACTGAAGCTGAAAGCACTGTCATATGACCACGTAGTTTCCCGCAGTGACCCTCCCACCAAGTGGGTGATTTTAAGATGCACACGTATTTACATGTGAGAAAAATGGATTCTCTAGACACGTACCATGAGATATACCTCTACATATTTGCACATCTGATAAGAGGCATCAGTGTAAAGTCCACACCTTGATATCCACCCACTTAACAGTCAGTTGGTACAGCTTGAGCATACCAGCTCACCTACTACTCAGACACTATTAAACTATTCTACTCTAGACAATGTCAACATGGAAAATTGGAGTAATTAAATCATACATGTTCAATTTTGAAGAAGAAGAGGAAAAGTTCCCAGAGCTCCAGCCTAAAAACTGACATCATCTGCTTCTTGGGTTTGTTACATGTGAAACCCTGGAAGTCTGAATTTATGTTTTTAAAATTATCACCAGGAAGCTGCTTTTTCAAGTCCAAATACTCAGCTGTGATGTTGACTGCTAATTCTGCTCATGATATGGCTTCTGGTTTCTAAAAAAAAACAAAAACAACCCCATATGGACTTGTTGACACCTTTTCATCAGAAGGGTCTTTAACAAGTTGATGATTGCCGTATATAATCTTTACCATGGTAACCACATTTGTTCAGTCTTGAATCATGCTACATAGTACTAATCTCAGAGTACAATCAATATAAATGAAATGGGTATGTTTTCAGGGGAATGGGTCACTATATTCTGCAGTATTTGACACTAAATCACAGAACTGGACAAAATTAAATTTTCTGATATTGAACTGACATGAGAAGCCAAAATTTCAAAGTCAGATGAATCTTCCAGGACACTGAATAGCTGTATCGCTTGTAATGGCAATTCATTTGTTAACTGTGTGGTCCTTATGGAAAATTACCAGTACCAAAAACCACAAAGATACCAACAGAAGAAAATGTTGTCCTGTGAGCCAAGTGTGATGCTAAACTAAAGGAAAAGGATGAACTCGAAATTTAAACAAGACAGCAAAGTTCAGAACTCCCTCCTCCAAGTGAGATGAAAGCACACAAAAGCTTGCTACAGTGCACAACAGATCACAGACATTCTGAAAGCTGCTCAAATGACCCAACAGCACCGGCGACGCCTTCCCTTTCAGCCTTTACTTGCAGGTTTGATAAGCATGTGGAAACCGCTGCGCTAAATTACCTGCTGCACAAGGCAGGGAAGAGCACAAAGAAGAGAGTCGGCAACACACAGCTATACTCACTATGGCACACAAAATCAGGGGATCACCACAGTCTGGAGGACACATGTTCGAACTATGAAGGACTGCTCAAAATGTCATTGCGATACACCCAGTGTTTATTCATAGTTCAGCTTGACTCAACCATCATCCATCACCAAAGCCTCTTTGTTGAGAAACACAACGTACCAGGGTTGGGACAATGACATCAAAATGTTCCAGTCAAGTCACACCCTACTCCTCCCATTTAATGTGCACAACATTGATCTGCATGTTTCTAGAAGGACAGAGTAGAAAGCAAATGAAGGCAGAGACCTGCTGGGTCAAACCTCTGATCTCTGTAGAGAGGGACGAGTACCCCTCACTGGGATGGATCTGTCTTGGACTTGGGTCACAAGTCATATTACATAAGCTAAGTGGGCTAGAGCACACTGGCTAATCACTATGCTGGCCTTCAAACCTCCAAGTTATTGATTTATATGAAGCCTGGGGACGGACAAGACAGTAATTGAAGACTTGCTACAAAATGGGTTTATTTCCATCAACTGAACCTGACGGATTAAATTGCAGAGCTCAAACAAACATACTACCCAGAACTCCCAATTAAATTCTGCCTCACTGTATGTTTACTCTGATGACACTGTGACTTATTTGTGCCATCTTTTTATGAATTACTGCTGGTTTTCAAAAGGCAGTAGTCAGCAGTCAAAAAGAAGTTTCATGTCTGCATGGACACAGTGGTCCTTTTAAAAACACAAGTACTATCACCATTTAAATCTATTTATGAAGTATCCAGCATGATAAATCAAGTATCTGTCGCAGTCTCTGCTGAGAGCTACTACGATAGACGACTGATGAAGAGTGAAAGCATAACTACTTCACCTTTGACAGTAAATATACTGTTGCCCAATAGCAGATATATACTTTTCTTATTCTTTTATCAGTAACATACTCTGCTGAGTAGCTTAGCTCAATTCTGAATAAAAGAACTGACCATATGCGGCAAAATGGAGACATTTGAACTTGTATGGCATGTGTATTTGTCTAGTCTCCATTGTCTAAAAAAGGGGAAAAAAGAACTACAGGAAGGTGCTGCATTGTTTTCCATTTAACTAAATTAACTCACCTTTTTGTGATGTAAAGACAGTTTACTTTTTTTGTGTTGTTGAGAGGTGATTACATTAAAAGTAATTCATCATCAAATAGTTACAATCTACACTAGAGAGAGACAAAAGAAGCACATTTCTAAGAGTAGACATCCACATTTAAATCACAATGATATTTTTTTGTACAAATATTAAACTGAAAAAAATGTAACTCTTGCAAAATAAACTTGACTATTTTGAAAGCTAGAGATACTTTGTACTGTTCTAGCGCTTATAATGGAGATTTTTTTCTGTAAGTAATATGTTGGAGTCGTTGCTGTTGGTTATTTGCAAGTCAAGAGATAATACATCATACAATCCCTTAATTAAAGATTAAATCATCCAGTTTACTTATTGTTAGTCTGAATTTGTACAGAGTTCAAGAAGTTACTGATCTCGACTAGTCAGTACACCGACACTTAATGCCCCATAAAATGTAGATTTGTCAGCTTTACATTTTTGTTTAAATGTAGCTGAAAGAACAGCAACATAATAAGTTAAGGGTCACATATAGCTATGGGATTTTTATTTAATTTACTGTCCCAGCAGTACATTTTTCAGATACAAGTAAATTACACTTCAATAGGGTTTATTTGTAGCTTTGCATTATCATAGAAGTGCAACAGCACTTAATAAAAAATGACACAAAGGTGAAATTGCTACCAATCGTAACATTGCACACTGATAATTTGATCAAAAGGCTTGTTTGCCCAAAAGTCAGGGTATTCCTTTAATCAAGCAGACATTAGCATGCTGGCTCTCATCCAGGGTCCCTAATGGACAGGCACTTGGCACCATTTCATTGATCTGTGACAGTTGAGCTAATTTTTATTCAGGCAGAGGCAAATAATTGAAAGACAGTAAGATTCGAGTGCCAGGAGGCAATGCAAATCATTTGGAAATGTAAAACTCTGACTGATTTGGTTAAGACGACAGTAGGAGTTCATATTGATTGGGAAGACAACTGGCTCAGACCCAGGAGAGCAAATGATAGGAGTAATCATTGTGGCTGTGGATGAAAACAGAAATGAGACGATCGACCATTGAAACCTTGGTCACAATGACCAGATGACCACACCGTTTGAAATGCTGCCACTGGCTCTCGTATTGATCATCTCTTTGTTAATCAACCATTTAACTCAATATCCATCAGAAGACAGAAGACAGCAAATCCTAAACTTACAGTCTTGAGTGAATTGGAAAATGCTGCAGCACTGTTTTAGAAACAACAAAAGTACAAAAGTATCTGCCTTCATTGGTCACGTGATAGTCCAGGGGCTATTAAAAAGCATTATGGTACCCTTCGCGTTTCAGCTATCCAGTGTGAACACATACAGTACACAACAGAAGTCTATCACTGAATTGTCAGCTAATTAAAAACTGCATCACCGCTAAATAATTACATTAAGTTAGCATAAGCTAACAAAAATGAGTATTTCCTCCGATGAAAAATCAATGACAAATACTTTGGAAATACTATTGTTCTGTCCTCGCTAAGTGTTGTCCCCATGAACATTTACTCAGCTATACAGACAGCTAAACACTCTCCTCAGCAAACTCCAAGGAACAGGCCATGTGTTGAGTTGGGTAGTTTAACCAGGATAAAGTGTGAAAATACAAACAAACCCAGAGATAAACAAAACATTGCATCAGTATAACGCATATAAACAGACCACGTGTTCACAAAACACCAAAATAATATTTCTTAACTTAATGAATCTGCAAACAAACATCTCCTACAAACATACTGATTAAGAGCCATACACAATCAAAAGCATCACAAAGAACACGCGGCCTATAAATGAAATCGATCGATATCTTAGATGACCTGTTTGCAAATGACATTTCAAACTAATAATAATACACTCATGCTGCTTTCATAATAAGAAACAAGTAGAACTTACAGATGATGCCATTTTCAAACTGTGAAGGTGTGGATGGTAACAGATCCAAACAGGTGTGACTGCCACTGACTGGCTTTTAAAGGCAAGGAAGGAGATTAGAAGGAAGTGACCTCATGAGCATGACCTCACTTCCTCTTTTCCTCAGGTAACAAAAATGAATGAATACCCAAAACAACCACTAGGGCGCAATAACAACAAACAGAACAGATCTGACTCCATCACAACTATATTGAAAATGCAGGTCCTATAGAAGAAGTACACATGTGATGTCCAGCCTAAGTGCATGAACATTGTTAGAAAATGTGCAGAACTTTTGCAGTTTTGGACCTACGAGCTGTGTTTATGTGCATGTCTGCATCATGGCTCCACATGGAGAAGAATTGCAGGAGGAACTGAAAAATCCAATGGTGAGACTTCACAGTCAGATCAGTATGGAGGCACATTCTTTGCTCAAATGTGAACCTGACCAGGACTGCTGCAGTGAATGCATAGACCTGGCAGTGATGCACATGAGTGGGAATGTGATCATGCTGGGCTAAAGGAATGCAAAAGGTGTTGACATTCAGATGTTGACAGGAGATGACATTCATAGATGGCATCACGGAAGCTGTGGATGTACCAAAATGCTGTCTGACAAGATGAATCCCAGTTTTCAGAAGTTTGACAGAAGAGGAATAATAAAGACTGGTAGTGATTCAAAAGAACACAAAAGTTCTGAAAGAAACAAAGTGGAAACTATGACATGGCCAAGTATGTTGCCACACTTGAACACCACTGAAACTTTGGTAGATGCAATATCTTCAAATCAAATTCTCTATTTGTGCAACACATGCAATGCCATTGACATTCCCATCAGCTGTGTTTAGTATTGTGACCATGCCAACATGATAACCTCACATAAGGAAATGAAAACATGTGTTATACTTGCATATATCAACTTCCTAGATCAATGCATCATTGTGCTTCTGTCTTTCCTATGGGGGTGGCTGATACAGCTATGATTCACACATATATTTGTTTCTGCTTATTTTATTTTATTCAGTTTTCATATATATTTTTTTTTAATCTCCAGATTCAGTGACCAAAGACCATGAGTACTGCACATTTATTCCTCAGACTTCACCATGGTCCGTGCTGTCAAACATAACCCAGCCATTTGAATACATGAATAAATTGTCCCAATGTCTTGAGTCTTCTTTTCCACATATATTAACCCCTCCTCCGTAAACATAATCTTCTCCATTATTTTCTCTCTCATTCTTTACGACTATGATTGCAGTCAAGGTTACAAGACCCTCCAACGTCACTCCGCCTACACAATTATAAACTGCTCTCAGATTAGCACTCCACGTGTATCCTTTCTGTATGTATATGGCCCGACAAGCACCTCCTCGATGACACCTGATACCGACAGCTCGTCGATTACCGCTTGCATTTCCACCTTTTCTTCTTTAACCCCAATCCAACCTATGCCTGCTAGCGAGTTGCTCTCTGCATTGAGAAAAAGACAGAGGCCAACCAATAAGCTGCCTGTCTCTTGCTTCATTATAAAAGGACAGAACCCCAGCGCTAATTGGTTTTCATTTTGATCTCGGCAGCCTTTGAATAAGTCTCCCACCCCCCGGGTAATGGAATGGCCCTGACCACTTTAATTACCAACCACTGTTGAGAGACAGAGAGAGAGGAAGAGGGGTTATAGCTGGAATAAAAGAAAAGATGATGGCATGATGAGGAAAAAAATCCGATGGCTAGAGGCAGACTGAGCAACAAAGCCAGACAGCAGAGAGCCGGGGAGGGATTTATGCAGCAGGTGTAAGAATTTGACAAATGTATGCGACATTGGCCAGAGTTTTGTTTTCCCATACATTGGCAAGGGTTTAAAACAAGCTACTGCTGATAAGGCTAGGTTCCATTTTGGATGTGGTTCCAGATTATCAAAATACATGGATTCTTCCTGCTCTGAAGCTTACAGGCTAGCCTTTTCAAAATTTTCCTCACAGGTTTGCTGACATTTGAGACCTACTATCGAACTTACAAATGTGATCATAAAATTCAGATTCTGTTTCTGCTTTCAAATGGGGTACAACAAGGTTACACACATGCAACAGGCAAGGGCTCACGCTTGTGAATCAGGATTCCACATGACATTGCAGACCATGAACTGTCTTTGTGATCACTTGCTGGTGTGTGTCAAAGACTGTAAGGATCTCTGTCAGTTGGTCCCACATGAGTCAACTCGCATGTTTAGGATCATCATTGCTGATATAGGAGGTGAGTCTGCACCTGTGACACCAAACAGAAGCGCTTTTTGTGGAAGAGCCTGCAGTCTCCTGAACTGAAGAGGACATGCTGATCAGGAGCACACTAAAAAGAGCATGCTCAGTATTTTATTTGACATTTACACATTTGTACACACCTCAGTTAATGCTGTCACGACTTCTCTCTGGTCAATTGGAACATATGTCGGATTCACCTTTTTCTTTCTCTCTGTCTTCAATAAAGTGATATGGTGGAGGTTGAGCTACCAGAGCACACTGTCAATATTTTATATATGGTGCTGGTTATTGTATTTCCACGTCACAGTGTATGGGTGACTATATTGATAAAACAACCTCTTAACGTTATTTCTGATCATTAATTAAATCCCTAAAAGCTCATCTATGTCCATCAGATTTACATATTTTAAAGTTTTATTATAAAGCTATTTTATAAAGTTGTGTGCGTGTGTGTGCGTGTGTGTGTGTGTGTGTGAGAGAGAGAGAGATAACGAGATAACATAAAAACCAAAACAAAACTGAGGAATTTTCTTAAATTATGTGGTGCTCCAGCACTCTCAGCCAACAAAAACTGATCACAGATCTGTGTTAAATCTGTGAGATTTAGCTTTCTATTGGCTTTATATTTATGAAGGATTCACTAAAAGAATGTTGGACCCCAAACCTACTGATTGGGCTATACGCCTGAAATGCACTTCTGTGTCTATATTACCCTTGGATGCTGATATTGGTGGCTTTGAGACAAGGTCTATGGGCCAGAGTGGCTGCTGGAATGTCTGATATCTTAGCCTGGGAGCAATAGATCATTTCAGGGAGACAGAGAGCTAGTGAGCCAAGGAGTGGGTAGATTGAGAACATTTTGATCTTGAGGGTCAATAAGGCACCGCTTTAAGGTCTCTTCTTCCTCTGGGACCTACAGCAAACACAGAAGAAAAAAAAAATCCCCTACGTTGTCATGTTAGAACCCGTCAGTTAAGCCTGTGAGTGTCTCATTCACATTCCAAGCCACGTATTGGATTTTCACAAACTGCACCGATGTCAAATGAAATGTTAAAATGACGCGTGATGCTGCATGCTGCAGATCCCTGCGAGCCACTTTCAACGGCAGATTTCATTTTCTCCCCTCTTTTTTGCTTTTGAAGTGTCATTTACCAGTTGAGTGGCCACTGAGATTATGTTGGTAAATGACACTTCAAACATGGACTAACCCCAGTCTGCCTTCCAGATTGTCCCAAATCAAAGAACAGTGGTTACAACCCAAGACTACAGAGTAAAAACCTTCAAAAAGTCAACTTTTCTGAATTTCAGCACTTAATTCAGACGGCTCATACACGCCTATCAAGAGTTCTGAAAGGTTTTCTTGTGCCTGAGGCGTCTCGAGTGCTCTACCTTTTAGTTCGAGTGAAAACAAATCACCAGATTTGGAGTTACAGTAGACTAATTTGCATTTTTACTGCACCATGTGTCAATCATCCTCAAGAAAGCGCAGAGAAGTCAGTGTAATCAGTTCTGCAACACACTGCTGTCATCTCCAATCTACCCCATGGTGAAGTAAAGAACAAAATAAACCCAAATTGTGTTTGCTTATCTGTTGAGACGGCAGCAGCGCTACCAAGACCTTCAGGTTCCTCCAAACCATCACCGTCACACCCACTCATCTCAAACAACTGGTACATCAGGTAAATGCTACAATCTGCTTCATTTAATTCCTTCTTCGTCATGACATGGAGTTGTCCATGAGGACAAGGAAAAACAGCTGGTGTCTATATTATCTCTACTGTATAACTGTTTTCCCCAAAGCTCTCCAGTCTCCCCACTAAAATGTTGTTTATTTCGCTACCAAGTATTTCAGCTATACTACGTGTAATTGACATTTTATTTTTATGATGCACAGATTTATTAGTTTTTCTTTCCTAATTATAGCTAAGAACAATATAAAAACATTTCAGCGACTCATTTTTACCCGACACTGATTTATTTATTTGTTTTTAATCACTAGGTGACACAACAGCAGTTACATCAGTCGTGACGTTAACAAAACACCAAAATATAGCTCAGTGTCTGCTTAGCATGCTCTCTGGAAGCTGGTGTCTCCACTCAGCTGAAGATGGATTGTCAGAGGGAGAACTAGCACTCTGTAATACTGCCGAGGGATCACAAGACAGTTTGTGTGTCTTAACTCCTCAAAAATCCTCAGAATGGTAAGACCTCTGATGATTTAATCCTGTTGATCGCCTCTCATTACTTGCTGTTATTGGAATTACACATATTCATTGATTTCTTTGTCTCAGCGTGCTGAGCTCACAGAAACATGTGCCCCATTGTCTTATCCACCAGTGTACTGTTGTGATTAGCAAAAATGTGGCTTGTTTAACAAGCTCTATACTCGAAATATCCAAGAAAAAAAGAAGTTGATTAAAGGAATAGTAAGGGTCTTTTCACACCAACATGCTTTGTTTGGTTAAAAGGAACTCTGATCTGTTTGCCCAGTTAGTGTGGTTTGCTGAGGCTGCTGAGAAACCTTAAACCTTAAATCCAATTAAATTACAAGGCAGCAACTGTTGGGAAATATGGTCTTCTTCCGGTTCTGAGCAGACTGTTTGGTGTGGTTTGTTAGCAGTCTGACTACCACAGCTTTTTGTGGTTGTAAATGGAACTGATTTGGATTGAAAAATGAATATACAATTAATCCCATGCCTGTCAGCATGTCAATGCTGGAACTATTAGCATATTCATGTGTTTTTATGTGTGATGCACATATCATGTTTTCGCTTGGTCGAGAGCAAATTAACTAAAATGCAGGCTGCAAAATGACCTGTGAATGTGGATGATAGGTCAGAGGGGAGGTTGTTTTGGTGGAGGATGTTTAGAAAAGACAGTTTGGGTAATAACTTTGCTTCTCACCTTTGTTCCTTGAAGTAGGTCTGGCTAACCTGGAAGATTTAACATCTCCTGGACGATCGCTTGACTGTGAACACTTTCTGTCTGGTAAGACTGAAGAACGATGAGCAGAACTACTCAAATCCAGCTGTAATAAATGACATTCATCCTTTCATAAGTTTCCTCATGTAACCATTGCTGTCATGGCGGTCCTTTCTGTCATTGGGTTGCCTCTCTGGTGGGTCTCTCATCCTGTGGACGAACTCCAACTCCACTGTGTTGGACTGCAGCTTGACAACCACAGTCCTTGCTCTGCTCTCCAGCTGGAGGGTCACTCCCACTTACACCTGCCGTAGGTGGACAACTGGCTCTTCTGCTGTTACTGAAATCTCACCAAAGGTACAGAGCAGAGCAAGAGCTCCCTGAAGTTTAACCAGGATGAGACAGCTGAACATCGTGATCATTCTTAGTTCAAGGCAGCAGAGTTGGAGTCTGTCAGTGGGATGAAAGACTCGGTGGAGAGGCAGCTGAACGACACTGAGGGTAGTGACCTGAGCAGCTTACAGGTAGAGAAACACCAGACAGGGATGGGTTGAGAAAAAGGGAATTGTTGCTTTTATTTTCTTATTTATTGATTGTAAATAATATCTTTGACACTTTTATTTTTCTCACCTTTTGTTGTCTGTTATTTTAGTCTACTGTTTGTAACAGAATATAAAAAATTATTATTCCATAAAATTTGCATGCACGCATCTGTACTGTTTTTGATTCATCTAATTTAGTTCATTTTATTTTATTCTCCTGTATTATCTAATTGTAAGTCAGTGTTTTTCATTGCCTCTAAAGCACTTTAAATTACCTCTGTGTATGAAAAGGGGCGATATAAATAAATTTGCAGATATGATGTGTTTAATTTTGCTTTATACTATGGAAAATAATGAAACATAAAGACAAACTGTTGATTGACTATGTTCAAACTTATGAGCTTATGAGTGAATAATAATAATAACAATAATAAAAGTAATAATAATAATTGATGAAGAAAGACCAAAGTGGAGATGTGTAGTAATCCATGGCTTCTTGATTTTAAAATGAAAAAAAAATAACCTGTTATATTTCTAAATGTCTCTCTAACACCAATTTTCACAAGTTCATTTTATTGTTACTACTCTAGGATATCATTTTGAAAGAATCACTGTGGGTCGGTGTTAACTCTGTCACCCTGTGCACTCTGAAATGCCTACTGTATCTCACGGGAGGTAGATTAAACTTTAATTCACTGAGTCGCTGCTGTCCGCCCGTCTTTGTTGTCCTCCTCGCTCACTTCCTTCGCTCACATTCCCCTTTTCCCTGCCCCAGCCATATCACTTTTTCCTCTCCTTTCCGCTCTGCCTTTTTGCTCCTCTGCCACCATTTCCTCTCAATTCATTTTCCTCTCCTCTTTTCTGTGTCTTATTTGTGGAGGTCTGGTGGCGTAAACTACTTCTGAGGCCTCTGTGTTGTGTGTGTGTGTGTAGGTGTGTGTGTGTGTGTTCTCGGAGGGGTGTCTCTAGTTTGAAGTGAAATATTTCTTCAAGGCTTCTGACCTTAGAATCTCAATTGCACTCACAGCAGGTTCACACGTAGACACACACACACACACACACACACTCTGCTCTGTCAAAAAGAGTCAGTGTCCTGTTTTCATGCGTGTGCGTTACTCCTCCCTGTACTCTGTGTGCCGGTTTTGTTTATGCCAGCAGCACTTTGCACTGAACAGTGTACCCACAGTTTGTGTGTGGTACCGCATGTGTTTGTGTTTTCATGTGTGCCTCGGTGCTTCGGTGTGTGAACAAGCTCTTCGGTGATATCAGCGTTTGTGTATCTTGTTTTGTATGTGTGTGCGTCTGTTAATATAATCCTGTGTGCAGTGTTTAACTTTGTCGCTGCGTCAGGTTTCTCATGTGTAGAAACTCTCAAATTCAGCTACTACTAAAATACGTTTAGGATTTTGAAAGATACCCTTTTTGTCATGGATTAAGGTCCTCAATCGAAACCAACACAAACACTAAAACACTCCAGTTCTTTAACACCCTAAAGGATACCTCTGTTTTATTTTAGACCTGGGTATTTCCCATTATTATGTCTCTTGGTGCAGAGACAAGTGTGCAGGTTTGTTGAGGCTTTCATTATCATTCCATTTACTCTGTTCATGTTGTCGTTTAAGATCTTGTTGTCTTTCAGCTTCTGCCTCCATCATCATAGTCCCATCTTTCATTTGATTTAGTTGATCTTGTGCTGTCCTCATAGTGCTCAACTAGCTTGTTTGATTTTTCTATCACCATTTGAATTTGCACTACCAATCAACAGCATTGACTGAAAAGCCCTGAAGTTGTAACCCTGGTTAATTGTATGTACACTACCAATCAAAAGTTTGGACACACCTTCTCATTTAATGTTTTTTTCTTTATTTTCATGACTAGTTGCATAGCAGATTCTCACTGAATGCATCAAAACTATGAATGAACACGTATGGAATTATGTAGTTAACAAAAAAGTGTGAAATAAGTCAAAACGTGTTAGATTCTTCAAAATAGTCTCCTATTGCTTTGATTACTGCTTTGCACACTCTTGGCATTCTCTGGATGAGCTTCATGAGGTAGTCACCTGGAATGGTTTTCCAACAGTCTTGAAGGAGTTCCCAGAGATGCTGAGCCATTTGCCTTCATTCTCCGTTCCATCTCATCCCTCCCTGAAACCCTCGAGAGTCCAAACAAAAGATGGTGAACAAGCAAGACTGACAAGGATCCCGATAAAAGTAGAGGGGAAGCAGCTTTTGTTGTTGGTGGCGGGGTTCCCAAGTTTTCACAGAAAACGACACAGCATTACTATTTATAATATGACCTCAAATGCTAACCCCAGATTTCTCTCTGCTGTCAGTTCAAATCAAAATCATCAAGTGTACAACCACAGAGTGGTTTTTGTTGTGAAGTAGACACAGCTAACACAATGTATTATTGACCTCTTTAATGAGGCAGCTATGATCTTATAGACAAAGTCTGGGCACCTCATGACCCGATTTCTAAAAGGCCTGAAATTAAAAAGTGGACATTTAGTGAATATTTTAGGTTAGAATACATTTTATCTCCATAACATATTTTTCAAAATATATGTAGCACACTGTTAAGCAAAAATCGCAAACTAAAAGATTTTCGTAGCAACTAAGACTCTTTCTGTTCTTGTTGGGATTTTCATCCATTTTTTCCTGCAAAGGGTTTCTAGTTTCAGGTTTTTGGGTGCCTTGCATGCACTGAACAAAGGCCATATTTGTGCAGGTGTTTCTGCACAGTAGAACAGTGGACCACTCCAAAGTCTATTAAAACCTTCTGAAGGTTTTTTGAAGACAATATGGAGCCATTTGATATGTCTTGTTTTATTTTTGGTTTTTTTTTTTGCAATCCTATGAACTTTGCAAAGTTTTGTTGGTCTTCTAGACCTTAGCTTGACCTTGACCATTCCTGTTACCTGTCATTTCTTGATTACCTCAGGAACTGGGTAAATGACTACCTGAAGACACTTTCTATAGCGTTCTCCTGCTTTGTGAACATCACTTAATTTCATTTTCATAAAGCTATACAGCTGCTTAGAGGAGCGCACAGCTGCTGATTGTTAGCATACAGTTTGACTGGTCTGAGTATTAATATAGCTTTAAAATCTGCATCACCTGGCTTTACCTAATAATGACTGTAAACAAGCAATTGCCCTTATAAGGTAACTAAAGTGTGAAACATTGTTAAGAGCTATACTGGAGCTCAAATTTCCTGGAGTGGCCAAATGTTTGCATAGCTGATTATACAAATCAAAAGTAACACATTAACCTTATTTAAAATGTTGACAGCAATCTTTCACCTGATTCCAATTCCCATTTATTTTTGCCACAGACAATGTTAGGTGACTCACGGTTGGAGCTCGTCTACAGCTTGTATTGACCTGAAACTCCCCCTAATCAATCACTGATCCTAATGATGCATTACAAAATATCTGATCAAAAAGTGAAATGTACAAGACTGTCCTGCATACATGACCTCCAAGGTGCATTTCAGTAACATCCAAACATGAACTACTGGTGAGTGGCAGATAAAGACACTGCTGAGAAAACTAAAAACCCAACAGGCACCTTTTATTAGTTCACTTTGGAATTCTGTGTCATCTTGACTGAATTCAGCAGCTCTATCACCACATGTGGTTAATAACTGCAGCGACGAAATGTTCTGAATATCCAATCTACTAATTCACGCCTCTTTTTGGCTTTTTCTCTGTAGCGACGACACTCAGAGCTCACGGGTACGGTAGTATTGAGAGCAGGCTGTTTGGTCAAAATGACTCTAAAATACCACAGAAATGATTGAAACTGATGGCTACAGTATAAGCACTTTGCAGCTCTATGTACCAAAGGACATCTGACGAATGTGCTGCAGTAACCTGCTTGCTGTTACCATTTGCACTATTGGTGTTGCCAAATCAGTCAGGAATAAAAATGACTTTAAGATGATGGTGGAAAAACAGGAGGAAGTGCTGAGCTACTATTTTGTGAAAAAAAGTACAATTTTTTAGCTTTTTGACATATCTGAACAAGCAAAGATCTGATTCAGTTTAAAGCATCACTTCTGCAAGCACTGATTCAGTCGTTCACTGAATGAAAATATCAATAGATGGAATATTCTTATGTGTAAGAAATAAGTACACCCTTGGCTTCAGAAGCTCGTACAAATAACTTCTTGGAAGTGTTCTGCATGACTGGTCAGCAGTCTCTGATATTGGCTTGCTGAAATTCTTAATGCCAAATTCCTTCATTTGCAATAAGTTCTTGCAGGATTTTCTTGCATGCGCTGTTTGTTTCAAATCTCCTCACCACATTTCAGTGGGATCCACATCTGAGCTCTCACTTGTCCATTCCATAACCCTCCATGTTATTTTTTTTTCTTTTTTAGTCATTCCTTGGTGGATTTGCTGGTTTGCTCCAAGCACTCTTTGATTGACCATGAATTCTGCATCATATCAGAGACTGCAAGCTGCCCAGTCCTTGAGGCAGAGGAGAAAGACCTAACCATAACATTTCTACCGCTTTGCTTAAAAGTTGGTATCAGATGCTTTTCATCTTTGGTCTTTGCCAAATGCATCTACTGCTGCTTTGGCCGTGGAACTTTATGTTTCATTTGACTATTCAATTCGTATTATTCCAAAAGGGCTGATTTTTGCTGGTACAGTTGCTACAAAACTTGTTTTGGACAGTACACATATTTTCACAGCAATGCCCTCCATGCTGGTCGATTGTGAGCAATGTCTTTACGGCTGTAGATGCACTGATTGAACACCAACAGTTGCAGAATCAATTGAAAATGACATCTCAAGGGTTTTGGAGACTTATTTTTGCAACAGATTGTCTGCTGCTCAGCTAAATTTGCTGGTGGCCTTGCTTTATTCCATGTTCATGCTTGTGCCATGTGTTTGTGAACCAGTGTCCGTTAATATATCAGATATATGCTGTTTGAAATACACTGCCTGATTTAAAAAAAAAAAAAAAAAAAAAAGTCGCACACTCTAATATTTTGTTGGACTTTAGCTTTGAGTATGGAACTCATTTGCTGTGGCATCATTTTGATAAGCTTCTGCAATGTCACAGCATTTATTTCTGTCCAGAGTTGCATTGATTTTTCACCAAGATTTTATATTGATGATGGGAGATTCAGACGATTGTACAAAGTCTTCTCCAGCACGTCCCAAAGATTCTCAATGGGGCTGAGGCCCAGTGTTGACAACTTGGCGACTTTCTAGCTAAATCTGGTGACTTCCAAAGCCAACCTGGCGACTAGCGACAAATCTAGTGACTTTTTCTGGTGTTTTGGAGACTCGTCCTAAAGCACAGCCAGTCAGTCTAGTAACCCTGCAGCAGTCCCACTGTCTGATTAGAGGAGACCCACATCGCTCTGCAGCCAGACGGCAGATGAACTGCGCATGCGTAAAGTCATTGCAGATCCCGTCCTGGCTTACAGAGCGGGATGTAAATGAAAATGTTTATTCGCTGTCATAACAAAATAAATCACTGCATTTAGCCTCTAGTATAAAAACATATTTTAGGTGTTTTATATTCATTCTTTGTTTCTCCCACAATGTTATTCCTCTCTCCTACAATGTTGATTACAACTACATGCAAACAGAAAATTATGCAAATTATGCGATGGCGTCATTTAGCGACTTTTAGCGACTTTTAGGACAGCCAATAGCTACTTTCCTTACTGAGGAGTTGTCAACACTGCTGAGGCCTGGACTCTGGAGTCCAGTCCATGTGCTAAAACCCCATGAGCCCCATGAATCCTGGCATTGTCATCTCAGAAAATGTCCATGCCACCAAGGAAAAAAAACTCCATTGATGGAAAGACCTGGTCATTCAGTATATTCGGGTAGTCAGCAGCTTCATTCTTTGGGCACATAACCGACCAACCCCAGATCATAACCCTAACCCCCACAGGCTGGTAGGTATTAGCCATGATGAGTGCATCACTTCATCTGCCTCTCTTCTCACTGCGATGCGCCCATCACTCTGGAACAGGGTAAATCTGGCCTCATCAGACCACATGACCGACCACGTTTGTTCCTGGAACATGACAGTTCACCACTATCCTTTCAGGTTTTAACAAAGTGTTGGACAGTTCTTAACCTGATTTTAGTAGTTTCAGAAATCTCCTTAGTTGTTTTCTTTGCTTGACGCAGGTCAGTAATTTGACTCTTCTTCCGACATGGTTGTTGAAGAAATGAGAAGCTCCTCACTGAATCAGCTAGGGTTAAATAGGTTGTTGCCAGGTGGCACGTATCCATCACTGCAGTATTAATCCAATGGAAGGCTCTTACCTAGTTGCTTAGTTAAATCCAGGTGGCGACTTTTATTTTGGCCATCCAAACAGCCAACAATTTTTAGAGCTTACTTTGTCTCGACTGTTCTCTGCCAGTCTTCCACCCTTCTATGACCTTTATATGCACTGTTTGTATTTTGTAAAAGGTGAGCTGGAAACATAAAGTCTGACTGCAACATGATTTAAGCGTGATGAACAATGACTCGGTGACCTCATTTCAGAGATGTCATCCATGAAGAAGTTCGGCAATCAATTTAAATGATTCTATTATATCATACATTTGCCCTTGTGTGGGAAAATAATAAATTCGAAAAAAAAACCTCCAGCCCTTTTTATAAAAAAAAAAACTGAGATAGACATTGGCTTTATTCAGACAGCAGTATTCAGTCACTGTGAATGGCAGGTAAATAGACATTGATTGTCGATAATTGTCACAGCACTCTATGGATTTGTGCCGGCCTCTAGAAAGGGCAGATGCTATCTTGGCCTCAACCATGGCTGAAGCTAAATGGGGAGATGCCGATATCTCACTCAGCTAGATTCAGAACGGGGAGATAGATGAATGTCTTGTCTCAGGCGCTTTTGTGTGCATTTGTGTGCACTGGAGAATGCACCCTTTTCGCTCAGCCACACACGTAAAGTAGGTGGGATGCATCGGCCACTGTTTGTTTATGTCACTTTTCACCTCCATATATCCATTTGTCTGTTACTCACATTTGCACTCAGTCTGGCTTTTGCTCTCTCAGTGTCTTAGTTGTTCTCTGTCTCTTTTTTCTTCATCTTTTTAATGCATCAAACAGCATTTTTTTAAAACACAGCTTTACTACCTGATGCCACTGTTGGAGCAAAACACCGCTTGCAAATATGCAGAGATAGGACTAAATGGGGGGAAGATGCCTGCAGGGTACAGCTCTCAAACCTGGCTTCCTTTCGACATGATAAATTTTCATGTCATTCATGAGCGACATCTGAACAATGTTTTTTGTGTATTTTTTTCTCAACCTCATGGTTATGTAATAACAGCTATTATAGACTGTATATGTGTGATCTCATAATGTATAGCGAGGACGTCCATCCATTATCAATACAATGCTTAATCCTCATTAGGGCAGCGGGGGGGCTGGAGTCTATCCCAGCAGATTTAGAGCGAATCAGGGGACACCCTGGACAGGTCATCCGTCTATTACAGGTCTATACGGACAATTTAGAGTTACCAACTGACCTTAACATGCTTTTGGACTGTGAGAGGAAGCTGGAGTACCGGAGAAAACCCACCCATGCACAGGGAGAACATGTAAACATCATGCAGGAAGATTCTGGGAAGGCGGGGATGCAAACTGATGATCTTCTTACTGCAAAGCAAAAGTGCTAACCACCGAACCACTATGCAGCCCTATAGTGAGTACATGCGAAACAAATTTCAATTCTAACAATAGTCAGAAGGAACATTTCTTATTATAAAGACAAACCTCTCTTGTTAAGATGAAAGAACTACAGAAATGCTGCAGTTTACAGTCGGAGTGACAATTGTAAAAATTGTGTCATCTTGTGTAATTGCTTTTAAATGAACAGAAGGTATTTGTCCTTGTGCAAAATGAAAAACACTTTACATTTACAATGTAAAAAAATCAGGCCCCACAGTAGGAGCTCAATTTCTTAAACACAATAGCGACAATAGTAATCAATTATCTTTCATGTGGGCAACAAAGTGCAACAGTTACTGTGTTTGACAGGGGATAAGGAATGTCTTCTTTTAAGAACCATGAATATCCACACTTTGATGACAGGCTTTACTTAACCATGTTTTAATCTCATTAAACTCAGAGTTTCCCACTATTGAAAGGACACTGGGCAAGATAAAAGTCAGTCAGTGTTTGAAAAAATGTAGCAATAGAATTATTCATTTTGGTGGTTATTTATTATTATTATTATTATTATTATTATTATTATTATTATTATTATTATTATTATTATTATTATTATTATTATTATTATTATGCATTAAATAAGTAGTCCACCTGTCTTCATCCTCAACAAAAACTAAATATTGAAGTTCAAATGCACAATGTTTTTTTTACGGTGCAACCATTGAGTCCATACTGAGGTATGGGATCACCTGCTGGTTTGGGGCTCTGACAGTCAAATCAAAAACTCAGATTCATAATCTGGTGAAGATGGTGAGTAAGATCATGGATACTCCTGCTCCACATGCTGCAAGACGTGTTCATAAAGGACACCATCAGGCAGGCAAACAGCATTCTTTCGGACTCATCACACGCCCTGTTTCCAGACTATGTTCTGTTGAATTCAAGCAGGATCAACTGTTTTAAACATTATTTTATCCCTCTGTCAATCAAGCTCATTAATGAGCAGTTAGGTGCAGCTACCAAAAGGTAGCTTCTTTTTCTTTTTTCAGCTTATTTTAACATATGTATTATATGTCACATATTTTTTGTGTTTTTAATATCATGTGTTATTTAATGTGTTGCTTGCTTTTGCTTTTGTCTGAGACAAGATTTCTCCCACGGGAGACAACAAAGTGAACCTTGAACCTTGAAATGCAGTTTGAACCCAGTAGAACTACTCACCAAGTAGTTTGATGCATGTTCTTAGCTGAATCAAGTTTTATGTGGCAGAATAAAGACTAAGTCTGGCTGAAATGTAATTACAGTTTGAAATAAAAGGAAAAAGGGCAACAACAACAACAAAAAAGAATGACACTGCATGAAGATAATCAGCACATAATTGATTGGCATTGTTCTGCAAATCATCCTGTCGTCCTCTGTTATTGCAGTATGTGGGGCTGCTGTGCCATAATAACAATAACGCACCAAATGAACTGAGCTGAACTTAATTAGTTCAGCTTCAAGTGACAGACAAACACAAAGCAGGATGGCAACTGTAAACTATGACTATGTCACTGAGGCAAATAACGTATCTGACTGGCCAATATGCTGATAAATGCCACAGCCTGAGGGGCAATGTGCAGCCAAGACATTCACACCATTAATACCGCAATGTCATGGATACTAGCTGGTATTTGTTGGGTTTTGAAATGTATGTGTGTGTGTGTGTGTGTGTGTGTGTGTGTGTGTGTGTGTGTGTGTGTGTGTGTGTGTGTGTGTGTGTGTATATATATATAATGTATATATATACATATATATATATACATTCCTAAAATTCTGAAATCCTAGCCGCCGCTCCTTCAAATTTCTTTTTTTCTTTTTTTTTGTTTGTTTTTGTCATAAATACACCACCGCTGCATGTCTCCACCTTCACAGCAGCGTGCTGCAGCATGTCGGGTACTCATAAGTACCAAAATAAACTACAGATAACTATCTTGCTCAGTATCTACTCTTTGGGGGGTTAATACGTTAATTACTCGCCAGAGCGCGGCCTTGAAAGTGACGTCCCGTCAAGCATCCAGGCAGCAGGTCAGAGAGTCAGAGGAGTGTCGTCTTGCAAAATAGGTCAGCGACTTACCGGATAAAAGTTATTAGCTTAAGATAACTCGTAATAGATTTTACAAGTTAAAGAGACATTCGCAGAATATTGATGACCAGCTAACGTTACGTAGCATATTAGTAGCTTCAGTTAATTGGGCCTGGTGCCAACTCAGTGTCACTAATGTGAGTGAACTGTTGATAGCATTAAGCTAAGATCTACACACCATGATGTAACTGCTGACTGCATTTTCAGATGAGCTTGTTCAATATATATATATATATATATATATATATATATATATATTACACCTACACCCAGATATTGATGAAGAGAGAGACCTGGAGGCTGATTTTGTGATTTTGTTGTTTTCTCCCAGTGTGAAAGTGGAAGAGGTAGAAAGGCAGAGAGAGAGAAAGTGTGATGTGGACAGACAGGGAAATGGAAGACAGAACACAGTAGATAGAGATACAAAGTGACAGAGGAGGACAAAAAGAAGGAAGTCTAAAAGAGAGAAAAGTGAGATGTGTGATGGTAACAACCGTGAGTTAGAAAGTTTGACTGGAACAGAGAGAGTAGAATGACAAAAATGGAGAGGGACAGCCAAGAGACTTAAGAAAAATGAGAGATGGGGAAATAGAGAGGAGGAATGTTCATACGGCTGCTACATCTGCAAAACAGAAGCATTGGAATTAAACCTGACGTTGGCCAATACATGAAGCTGCTATAATTACTATTTTTGTATTGATCACATAACTACTTCTATGTAACGGAATCTCAGATGAACCCTCAGAGTCTTTTCACCTGTCTATGCAGTTTGCTTCATTTCTAAGGAATGTTGTAGCTCCATTCAGATAATTATTTACATTTTCTAGCCAACAACTTTACTTTAATTTACCCTAATAGCTGTCATTCAAGGCATTTCCAGCATGAAGATGCATACATATGCAGCACCAGCAACAGAGAGGCACAGCTGATGAGATAGTTAGAAGCTACAGAGGCGGATGGTTAACCCTGGAGTTGGTGAAGACCAAAAACAGAGCTATAAGTATGGTGGATAATGGGCTTCTATTTATCAAATGTACTGTATGTAGATGTGACACAAAATGAATAGTAATGACTGACATGTTTCATGTACAATGGTAACTGTATCCAAACAGGTTTTTGATTCTTATGGTGATAAGTCAGTGGTTGTCTGAAGATTCTTTACCTTGTCCACAAGTGGTCAAAAACATCATGATTGATTAGTGTAAGCAACCACAAAGAACAAAGAAATCTGAGATTACAGCAACTAAAAATAAATGAATACATATGATGTTGGCCAGTTCATACAGACAGTTGTGTAATCTTCACAGAACTTTAAAAAATAAATAACGAAAATGAAACGTTCTGTACTCATCACATCTTACTGCACTGACTTGGTGACATTTTCCAGATTACTTTATTGAGCATTTTATCCCTTTATTGGACAGTGCCAGTGGACAGAAACAGGAAGTATGAGGTGAAAGATCAGGAGAGTGACATACAGCATAAGGTATAGTTAGGCAGGAATCAAGCCACAAACTTTCTGCTCCATGTACTTTGTGTATTATGTGTCCTAACTATCCAGCTACCCCTGTGGCTTATTTAAACATCTTTATGTTCATAATTACTATATGTTGATGATGCACCACAGTTGAATCAGGCCAGATCATCCCTACACATTATGGGCCTGAAGGAACTCCTCCAACTACTGTTAGCCTCAGTAGGACATCATAACCTCATTGTTTTGTTGTCACCTCACTTCATGGCAGCGATTGTGCAATTTAGCACTTACATAAAAGAACCAAAGTCCACATTTGGAAGCTGGAGGGAAAGTACGAGGCTTAAATCTGGAGACTTGAGTTCAAATCCCACCTCAGAATAACAGATGTATTTTTTAACTTATTTTTCATTTTCAATTTTGTTCAGTGTTTGGTAAAATTTAATCACAAATACGACTTGGTTAGGTTTTACTCTCAGTTTGGGTTAAAATACACCCTTTTCAATATGTTTACCAAAGCTCAATTTTATCATGACAGCATGAGGCCGCCAACAATATAGGAGATTCATATTAATCAGACTCTATGCTAATATGCTTACTGAGTCTAGTAGACGGTGGAGTTCATGGACATAATATCCTAAATAACCATGCAACTGTATAAATGAAGATCTCTAGAAAGTGCTACATGCTTTCATTTCTGTTGGTTGGCCATTCCCGCTGTCACTGGTAGTGATGGGTTTTTTTGTTTGTTTTTTGTTTTGTTTCCATCTGTTCATATGTTAAAACAGACAGATGAAGGTGAAACAAAAGTCAGTATACCCATCTAAAGTAATGAGAAGAGGGTAGAGGTTTGAACTCTGCTATGTGTCTTTGTCACGAGCTGTAATGTCACTGCGCTCAGGTGGACAGTGAATCTGTTTACAGTCTGTGGAATCAGTGCCTTCTTTTCAAAGCTATATCTGGGATTGAAGTCCTTCCAACACTCTCCATTTTCACTTTCAAAAAGCTTGTCAAAGAAATTTGTGTTTGCACCGCTGCCATCCTCTTTGGACTGTATTATTCAAACTGTAGTCATTCATGATTGTCACTTCAAACCTTGGAATGTGACAGCTTCCCACCAGCTGCGTCTTCAGGTTTGGGAGATCTGTAGACCTACACCTTTCCCATGAGATTTCAAAGCACAGAAGAAAACCCTGTTCCTTGATTTCATTGTGGCTGAGCATTTGCATTGATGGATGTGCTCTTACATGAGACAAGCTAAACAATTTACAGTTATTGCATACACATCACGCATCATGTGTGGCTCGCTGAGCGTCGGCATTCAGTGCTCCTGTGTATACTGACATATGCATGATGATGCTGACATACTGCTGGCTGTCTGCTCACATGGGGTTCAAGCTTGCAGCGTGCTCAGTTTTGCATAAGTAAATGATAAATGCAGCTGTTCCCTGCTTCACAACAACCCTGAAGGCGATGCCTTTAAATGCAAATGCCGGCTAAAGCTGAGAACTGTATTTGTTGTGGTGTAACAAAAAGGCCTGTGAATGGCTGACTGGGCTCCATTTAGATTATGTTATCTATCTGCAGTCGAAAGATATGCTTTGAGATGGGCAGTAATTTGAGAAGCCACCAGTGGCTGAAGGAATTTCTTTGGATTCCTTGCCAGTACAGAATAAAGGCAATGTGTTGCTGTTGATGTCTGTATGGGAAAAATAATAATAACTGTGACCCTGGTGGCAGGAGTGGTGCGGCATCACAAATGAGAAAGGTTTGTCTCATCACAAAGGAATACATAGCAGCTTTGAATGTTTGGTTCTAGGCTCTGGTTTGGGAGATCTTCTGAGACAAGGTGGAGATGAGAGACACTATCAGTCATGTTGGTACATATTTCATGTACTGTCACATCAAGGAGCATCCCCAAGCTCTATATATCTCTTTTCCATATCCTGTGCTGGTCTTGGTCTCGGGGGAACAGATGCTATCCCAGTACAAAGTGGATGAACTGCATGGTACTTTATAGACAAGGTTTTATATTCGCCTCTATTAGGCATTCCAATTCACCTGGAGACTGAACTACAGGCCATCTTTAATAGGATAATGCCAGGCACTATGCTCAACATTCCAACCTAGTCTTCAGTAGTCATTACTGCAACATTACACAAGCAGTCATTACTCATGGATCGAACCACATCCATCTTTCAACTTGACCTTTCCTGACTGCATCTTGCATGGTTGTGATGTGATTGTGTTGAAGAAATATGTTCACAGATGGACAGATACCTGCCAAAGTACTCCAAATCATTTTTGTAGTAGTCACTACTCCAGATTAACATTTTGCCATGTTAACAAACTCACTCATAGACAGACTCACAAGGCGATAATACCAGTCACACTGCCACAGTTGATAGCAACAGGATGTATTCTGGTCTCCAGTGACAAATTCTCCTCCCCTCTCAAAATTGAGCAATGATTTGCTGCTGTTGTATTGATGAATGTATTGCTGATTAGTGGGACAAAATTAAGTGATTGGTGTTTAAGTCAAAGTTGTGTTCAAGATCTTTCTTGATCTTGTCGACTCTTGTCCTCCCTTGTAAAATCCCCAGATTCACAACTTAGGTGTTGTGTTAGTTCAAGTCATTACACAGTGGATGCAGTCACTGACTTTGACCTTCATCAGAATCAGCTTTGTGGGCCTATTATGCTGAAACATGCCAGCAGGTTGACTGAGGTTTTAGTAGCTCTCGATATACTTTGCAGAAGGTAAATGTATAAGTGTACACATATACAATGACTTACATAAGGAATATACTATCTAGATACAGGAAATTTGGTTGGTGCTATGCTGGGTAATTTGTGTGTGTGTGTGTGTGTGTATTATTCATAAGTTTTTCTTTAACGATGGCACCCCCTGTCTGTACATATATTTTCTCTTTAATCGATTGCTGCTGCAGCTACTGGTACAGTACGCATTTTTATGATTCCATACAACTCCAAACTTCCTCTGGTGCCACACAGAGTTATTCCCCTTAGGGAGCATGTTAACACACAAGGGGGAGATTTCCACAGACGTCCCTTGTGTTTTTCAGTGCATTAATATTTCATCACACACACAAGCACGCACACACTCACGGTTTGATACTGCTCATCTTTAAAACATGATTCTTTTTTTTTTCTGTTCACCTGAAGCAGGTCTTTAGTGGTCACATGGCATTACATTGTACAACTGTTTGCACAATTACCATATTGCAAGTGCAAGTGTATCTGCTCAAACACACACACACTTACAGTCGATGCTCTCTACATCTGTGCTTCTACCTCACTCAGGAAATGTTGTATTTAACTTGTGCATAAAACATGGTGCATGAGGCCACCAGAGACAAAATCTCAGAGGACACTTTTAGGAAAATTACTTTGCACGATTTATAGCTAAACACAGCGAAAGTCTGAAAAAAGATCATAAAAATTTGGTTTGATGTTGAACGATTTGCTTCAGTCTTTATTTGAAGACCTCACCTGACCATTCAATCAGCCACAAGCTGACAAAAGAGTGAAATCTATAGAGGTGATATTGATTTGAACATTACAGAGCTTACACTGGCCACAGTGTAAGCAGAACTCCATCAAAGGTTAAAAAAAAAAAAAAAGAAAAAGAAATTTTGCAGTTTTTCTGAAAGGTTCTTGCATTTTCTTTCCATTCTGTTGACAACAGCTCCGCACAAGAAAAAGCACCTGATGCCCCCGATGATGAGAAATTCATTTTGGTGCCATCCATTAATCAGATTGCTTGAGAGCAGAACCAGAGCATAAGGATGACAGTATTCAAAATACATCCAACTACTGACCCAAAGAAAAATCAGGAGTGATGAGGGAATTTGCTCCTGTAATTGCACATCCAAACCAGAAGTTTACCTACACTGCATAAAAAGACACATAACTTTTTTTTTTCTCACTCTCTGACATGAAATCACACAAATTTTTTTCCCGTTTTAGGTCAGTTAGGATTACCAAAATGATTCATATTTGCTAAATGCCAGAATAATGAGAGAGATAATTTTTAGAGCATTTTTTGGGGTCATTTAGGGTCACTGTCCTGTTGAAAAATAAATGAAGCTCCAACTAAACACAAACCGGATGGGATGGCATGTCCCTGCAGGGTGCTGTGGTAGCCATGCTGGTTCAGTGTTCCTTCTGTTTGGAATAAATCCCCAGCAGTGTCACCAGTAAAGCACCCCCACACCATCATACCTCCTCCTCCATACCTCACGGTGGGAACCATGCATGTAGAGATCATCTGTTCACCTTTTCTGCGTCGCACAAAGACACGGAGAGTGGAAGCAAAGATCTCAAATTTGGACTCATCAGACCAAAGCACAGATTTCCACTGGTCTAATGTCCATTCCTTGTGTTTCTTGGCCCAAACAAATCTCTTCTGGAGGCTGGTGACTCGGATGAACTTATCCTCAACAGCAGCTGAGGAGACTCTTGGTCTTCCTTTCCTGGGGAAATCCTCATGCGAGCCATTACATCATAGCACTTGATGTTTTATGTGACTGCACTTGGGTATACATTCAAAGTTTTTGCAATTTTCCAGACTCACTGACCATCAGTTCTTAAAGTAACGATGGACTGTCATTTCTCCTTACTTAGCTGATTGGTTCTTGCCATGATATGGATTCTAACAGCTGTCAAATAGGGCTGTCAACTGTGTACCAGCCTGACTTCTACACAACACAACAACCCCATTAAGAAGGCAAGAAATTCCACAAATCAACCTTGACAAGGCACACCTGTGAAATGAAAACCATTTCAGATGACTACCTCTTGAAGCTCATAGAGAGAATGCCAAGAGTGTGCAAAGCAGTGATCAAAGCTCAGACTGGCCTCGAGATCTTTTCAGGTTCAGTGATCCATTTAAGGGAGGACATGTATTCTTGGCCACTAGAGTTGTGATAGGTATGGTGTTGGATAGGAATTCAGGATTCAAACCTTAGCTACTGTCCATAGGAGAGAGTCAGCACAGGAATTTCTATGTGGTGTCATCTGGTTACATTTGGTGATTGTATAGCTGTAACTACCTTCCATTACAAGTAGTTGGTAATAGTCATGGAAAGTTCAGCTCTTTTCGGAGAGCTAGTTCTTTTGGAATGGCTCCCAAAGAAGAGTCGGCTCTTTAGACTCCCAAACGGCTCCTAATTTAGTATTGTTTGTAGCCTAATATTTTTCCTTTTGAGAAACCCTTTTGCATTCAATGTTTTTATGAGAAGTCTCATAATTGCCTCACTTTGTTCATTTGTTTTGTTACAAAAGCAGGCTGTTGCTCTGGAATGTTCTGCTCCTCAGTCTGTTACATTGGTGTAGAAGTACATGAACTATTATAATTTCCAATAACAGCTTAAATTTAAAAATACTGTAGCTGTAATCTTATCCTGCCTAAATATATAGGCTCTCCAGTACTTTTTTGTTGAATTTCGGGACGTTTTGTGTGTGTGTGTGTGTGTGTGTGTGTGTGTGCGTGCGTGTGTGTGTGTGTGTGTGTGTGTGTGTGTTGTGTGTTTGTTTGTTTGTTTGTTTGTTTGTTTTTTCAGGTGAACATTTCAAAATTAGCCACAGGCATAAGGGGGTTAAAGGGCCAGAAATACCTATGTGAACTAAAAAGAAAACTTCCAAGATAAATTTGAGCTTCTGGCTCACTTCTGACCTCCACACACCTACCTAATCATGTCAATATTGACTTTGCAAAGTTAAAAAGTTGTTGGATGCAGCCTTCCAATTCAGAAGTTGCAAAGGTGTGGAAGAAGAGTTTTCAAAGTTGTTTCTACTTTTAAAAGTTTGTTGGAAAATCTGTTTTTCTTTTAAAAGTACAGTGCTATGGAAAGAAAAAAGCACCCATGGGGGGCTGGTGAAATGAAAACCACTGCTGACCTAAAATAACAGCCAGATTTGTGTGAATTTTGCTACAGCACACCTTGATGGTCCTTAAACATGGTCCCTACATCAGGAGTAAACCAAACATAAGATAAATAAAAGAACATTATAACTCTGCTCACACATGACGGTGGCAGTATCATGCTGTGGGCAGGCTTTGCTAGCTTGAGGGTGACTGATTGATTGAAACATAAATTCTGAGCTCTGACAGAAAATCCTGATGAAGGACAGTGTCAGGCCAACCGTTTGTGAACTGAAGCCCAAGCACAACTTACTTATACAGCATGACAGTAGGACAAAGCGTGAGACTAAGTCCGCTTCTAAATAGCTCAAAAGGAGTAACATTTTGGAGTGGACCTGAACCCTGATAAAATGCTGTGGCAGGACCTGAAAAGAACAGTTTAGGCTCACAAATCCTCGAAAGCAACTGTGCTGAAGCAGATCTACAAAGAAGAATCTGTCAGAATTCCACCAGTGATGTCAGAGGCAGATCTCCCGTTATCTGAAGTGTTCAGCTGTAGGAACTACTACTAAAGGTGGCACAAGTCTTTTGACATTGGTGAGTGAAGTGTTGGACAGCCTTTTGGTACGAGATGCCTGAAAACTGCACATCTTAGCAAGGTGTTTTAATTACACTGCCGTTCAAAAGTTTGGGGTCATGCAGACAATTTCATGTTTTCCATGAATACTCACACTTTTATCCATGTGCTAACATAACTGCACAAGGGTTTTCTAATCATCAGTGAGCCTTTCAACACCATTAGCTAACACAATGTAGCATTAGAACACAGGAGTGATGGTTGCTGGAAATGTTCCTCTGTACCCCTATGTAGATATTCCATTAATAATCAGCCGTTTCCAGCTAGAATAGTCATTTACCACATTAATAATGTCTACACTGGATTTCTGATTAATTTAATGTTATCTTCATTGGGGAAAAAAGCTTTTCTTTTAAAAATAAGGACATTTTTAAGTGACCCCAAATTTTTTGAACGGTAGTGTATACTGCCAATAATATATTCTTTAGAGTTTGGGTGAACTGACTCTAAGTATGGCCAGCTTTCAGCTAAATAAACATTAAATTAATAAGACTATATGCCAGGAAGAGAGCATTTTAAGTACTTAAGTGGAAAGACACTACTGTACCTGCAGAAAGTCTGGTAAAAGAGCATAACCAGTACACTCAGGAAAGTAATGAAAAAAAAAAATGCATGAAGGTTCTGCAATAGTACATAAGTCTATGATGGTTTCATGAAACTTTCCACCATATTGGTGATTAGGACCAAAACAAATGTCTCCAGCTAGCAGAGCCTTCAAGTGCGTTTGGAAAAGTAGCATTTCATAACCTTTGTGGGACATATTTTAAGCCCTGTTTTGGATTATGTCCCAGTTTATTGTATAATAATAACTCTTAAACCACAGGGACTATGAGGAAAAACAAGCCACTGGCACATTGTGATGAGCTGCTGAGAAAATATAGCTGGCAGTATTGTTGTAATGACAGATTTAGACCTTTTACTGAAACGCTTACTACACTCTCATTTGGGGGAGGCTGTGAATTTTTGCAAAACTGTTATCTTCAATCCCACCATCTGAT
This sequence comes from Amphiprion clarkii, assembly GCA_027123335.1. NCBI lineage: Eukaryota > Metazoa > Chordata > Actinopteri > Pomacentridae > Amphiprion > Amphiprion clarkii. The sequence continues at coordinate 8,956,784 of CM049578.1, forward strand.
AAGATGAAAATGTCCCTCTCATTATAGTCTGCAGTATGTCCTGTCCCCTCACAGCTACATGCAGTATATCTACAGAGAAAACAAATCTATATGTTGCATTGCTAGTTTAAAAATTATAAAATAGAATTTCAGTTTACAAATATATTACAATATAATCATGTATTGTTTTCATTTTCAACTTAGCTGTGGCCATCATGTGACAGCAGATACAGCTACAAGAAGGTTATATTTACCTGTTGGAGATAACTTTAGCTATAAGGGAACAGTGTCAAAAGAAGACTGAGATTAAATACCATGCCCATATATTGAATACCACACTTGTTTTCAGAAAGGAAAAAGGAATGATTCATGAAGGCAAACTAAACATTGGTCAGACCCATATAAGTCTATATAAAGATAGAAGAAAACTTCTAGACTCAAAAAAATAAGTACAGATAATGGATGGATGGATACATACTTTAAAAAGTCATCCTTCATTTCTGGGGTTTTTTGAGTTTAACTTTTTTTTTCTTCTTTTTACACTTCTATCAATTTGCAGCTTTAAAAAAAAAACTATGTTTAAGAGTCTTGCATGGTGTTGTCATCCTTTTCTACAGTAGCAGGAACAGTGTGAGAGGGAGATGGGCGTTGGTGGACGACATGCAGCAGAAGTAAACCTCCAGACGTGATCCCGTAAAGCGGCAGACACACAGCTGGATCTGTGGGCTGCTGGGAGGCTTGTAAGCCCCGATAGAAACACCTTCCTGACTGAGTCTGCCTCAAGGCCTTTTAATTATGCTCTCAGCCGTTCTAATACCGCTGCTGTGTGCGTCTGCTGGGGGATTGGTGGTGCGTGGGGGGGGTTCAGAAACACACTCGGATTTAAAATAGTCCCTGTTGTCTCCTATTGTCTCTCATGCTTTGATGTTTCTGGTAGTGAGTAGTTAGTAATTAGAACGCCCACACAATTTGGCACATCTTCTCTCCTTTCCTGAGCTCTCCTTCATTTTCTTTTTCCAGATTTAACAGTCCGCAACTGATTTTCTTTTGTTCCTGCTCTCCTTGCTTTATACTTGATCTACAGGTAGCATGTGTTTTTTCACATTTTTTTTTTGTGACTCCCAATTGCATTACAGCACAGAATAACTAACCTTACACTCTCCTTCTCCTGCATCTACGTATTTTCCTTCCACTTTGCCCAGCCTCCTGTCCCTTCTCCCTCAATCCTACATCCCTCTGCTTCTTTAAGTAGCATGGCCTTCTCTCATAATAGTGCAGCGGTGTGTTCTGCTTGCAGAGAGCGCCATGTAATTTATCAACACTTGGGAAATTACCACCTATTGTTGTTGGGGAATGAACAGGGGCGGCGGTGTAAAATGGGTTTAAGCACATAAATGAATCATCAAGGCAAGCCTTCTAAGTCTTGCTTTCTCTGGATTTCTATTTCATTTTATCTCACACGCTCTCTCTCTTTTAGTCTCTGCTGCCGTCGTTGTCTCACTCCTTTATTTTATTTCTTTTCCTTTCAAGCTTGATCTCTATTTCAGTCTCGGTTTGTTTGGTTTCATGTAGGGAGCTCTGACCTTTGCCGTCTTTTCTATTGTTGGTTCTTCTGCCGGTGATCCAGGATTTGAAGCCTACTGTTATTCTGTCTAAAAAAAAAAAAAAATGACCTTAACTTCCAAAAAAATAAAAACTAACTGTATATTGGTAACAAGCTCGTGGTAGGTACAAGCCAGAAAGCAGGACACATGCTGTCTAAAATGCACATTAGATGGTTTTATAGCATCGTCAACCCGTTTCGACTACACCTTTATGAATATCAGATAGGTCCTGTCCATGTCGACCTTTCTATGAAAACCTTGAAGTCCTGAAACTGACCATAATCTGCCTCTTATTCTGTGCTTACCCTCATTTGGAACTATATATTCTCACAAGCCTGAGTCTCCCTGTTTTCTGATCTGCTGCTGTTTTAATTTGCTGTAAATACTGTGTGCCTCCTGCCTGTACCTGCCACTGTGATTTAGATTACGTCTGGAGACTGCATAGCGTTTTTTCACAGCATCATCATAACTACAACAAGAAAAATGTTGTTGTTTTTTTTTTGTTGGTTGTTTGTAATTCTGTTATTGGCTTTACTTCAATTCACTTTGTCATAATTCTGTTGCGTGCTGGGCTACTTTCAACCCTGAAACACAGTAAACGCCAGTTACAAAGACACAATCCTTCCCTTTCCTGGTACGTTTTGCTGTGCACATTGCAATGTAGTGCAAATCGGAGGTGCATATTTTTTACTTTTTTTTTTTTAATTGCTAAAGCAAACAAAGTGCAGTGGCTGGCTTTGCATGTGCTGATCAAACCTTGTCAAACAACATTTACTTGATGTTCGATGCAAAACCCTAACCCTGACTCGGCACAACCTCGTAATCCACACATCTACAGAAGTGCTGTACTTGTATACATGAGTTTTATTTTCTATGTGTTCTATAAGAACACTGTCCAGAAGAAGTCATAAACAGCTAAAGAAGTCTCTGTTGGGGTGGCCCACAACACTCCTGATCAGTGATCACACAAACACCAAAAACCATTAGAAACTGAGTCCAGCACCAGACAAGGGGAAGCGGTTGTTCTTCACCTGTCACTTGAAAAATGTATTTCCATAGTTAATTAACTGAATAGCACAGTAAACCTCCCTCCGCCAAAACACACACACACGCACACCAAAAAAAAAAAAAAAAAAAATAAGTGGAGGTAGAATGAGGCAGATCCAGTCCTGCTTGTGGAATCAGCTCAAAGTCACATTTCCTTGGGGACCACATGTCAAAAATCCAACTGGTTCTGGCTTTCACAGCCACTTCATTTACTTTAATACGTCCAGTTTAAAGCAAACATGAGCAGAAGCTGGACTGATCTCCTCTTCCAAACTCACGCCTCCTATGTCTGCCGCTCTCAGATCACGGGTGGGTCTGTTTTGAGTAATGTCTTTAAATGGCTTGATAGCTCTCAATTACGTCTAAACATCTCCAAGACTGTGTGTATGTAATTTTCCAAAAAGATAAATGGAGAAATTGACCCTGATATCTCTGTACAAGGCCAAACAATTGAGGTTGTACAAGAATTATTTCAGATACACGACTTCATTTCAAACAACAGGTGAGGAAGTTTACTAGTAGGATGAAATTTAACCTGTCTAATTTTAGATTAATTAGGAACAATTTATCTCTGGAATCAGCTAATCTGTAATTTGACGCAATAATTATGCCAGAGATGTTGTACTGTATAATGAGTTGGACAATTGCCTGTAAAACAACCATAAAACCTATTGTAACAGTTTATAAACAAGCCTTAAAGGTTCTTGATAAAAAAACTAAAATGTATCATTATTGTTATATTCTTAAGAAATATGAGTGATTAAACCTGGATAAAGTTGGAAAATATACAGATTCTGTTTTGGTTTACAAAATTTTTAATGGCCAAGCTCAACCTCCGCTACAAGAATTTGTTAAAAAGAACTCCAGTAGATCAACCAAAGCAGGCTGAAGAGGTAACTGCATAGTACCGTTTAGGAAAAGTGTCTATTTCCTCTTTCCGTGCATCTCAAACCTGGAATACTATACCAAGTGTAACATCTCAAAGCATGGCTATCAGAAAATCAGATCTGTGATCCTAACGCCGTGTGAATTTGTTTGTCTGTTGATGGGGCTTGTTCTTGAGGATTCTGTGTAATTTGTTTTAAATGTGTAGACGTGGGCTTTGTGCAACACAATCACGTGTAATAGCATTAAAGGATCATGTGCGATAGTGATAATGGGATATGTGCAATAGTGTTAAAGGAACATGTATAGTGTAATCGTGTGTAATGTAGACACGGATATGTGGAATGGTGATTAAGAGAAATGTGGAATGTTAGCATGTGCAATAGTGACAATGGGACATATGCAATACAATTATATGTAGAAGTGTTAGAGGGATATATGTAGTGGAATCTTGTGTTGTAGTGACAGCAGGGTTAGTGTAGCACAGTGTTTCTGAAAGTGCAGGGTGCGATTGGGGGGGTACGAGTGAACGGGAGGAAAAGGTCCATCTATGCAGAACTAATTAGCTGAACACTTGTCTCAGCGTCAGCCCGTTTTTCGCGGTGCACAACAATGCTCGCACTGTGCTGGCCATTTCTCAATACCAACTATGCAAGTCCGGACTTCCGTGACAGTCCGTACACGCGTCCATACCTGCACACTTGGCAAGTACAGAAGCAAGTACAAATTCGTTCGGAAGTACAGACTCCCGAGATCGCGAGAAGGCATCATTAATGTGATCAGCGTACCTGATGACATCACCACCTCAGCTCATCCAATCTGAGAATCTTGTGAAAAACAACAGAATTAGATGGAATAACACAATGACACAACATAATATAAAAACAGCATATATATATATATATATATATATATATATATATATATATATATATATATATATATATATATATATATATATATATATATATATATATATATATATATATACATTCCTGTGCCATCATGAGGCTATGGGAAGGAAAAAAAGTTTTTGCTTTTACTAGCCTCATATAGCCAAACCTATTACCAGAAACTCTCCATCTCCTTTATAAACAAATCACAACCATCTTGGGTGGTGCTGAGTCCAAGATGCAACATTGATTCTGCTACAATGATGAGGCGAGGCTGTTTCGATGAAACATCTGCATGCTGGGAAGCAGCACTGTCAATAAAATGGCAAAATCTAAAAAAACGAAAAACTAAAAAACTACCTGCCATACCGGATAATCCAACTCTTGCTGTTGTATTTGTTTCCCATATCGAAGGGGATTTTGAAAATAGTAACACTGAGACGAAACGTTGGCCATAATAAAGACCGGCTTATATCCAAAGTGTACATTGCTATTTAAAAACTTCTGAGTAAAAGCAATTCTCTGTGAATTTGCTATAAAGGGAACAAGGTTAGGTATGTTGACATTACGAAATAGTTCAGGCCATTGTGATGTCTAAACATAAACTTGATATTTCAGACTGATCTAGTTTTGTACAGTCTGTTCTTCTGACACGGGGATGTGTCAGATTCTTTTCTTACTGGCCTTTATAACAACGCTAAAGGTTACAAGGCCCTTTCAAACTATAGAAGAGTGGTTTCCACAAGCACATCCAAACAAACTCTATGACAAATACAACTCAATACATCCATCTTACAATGCGTTCCACACAGCTATATAGAACAGTAAATTGTTCCGTTTTTTATTTGAAAAAAAAAAATGGAGGAAGGTTTTGGTTTCATTAATGACAACAAGTCAACACCAGTCTTTATATTTCCTGCTATCCCTTGGGGGCATGTTCATGTTCTAAAAAGTATATATTTAAAAATTGTCCATGTTTTGATGTCTGCCTTCGCTATAAACTGCTCTGGATCACAGCTGTAGCTATAACCTTGCAGCGAGCAGCAACATTTCTATCCCACTGCCGTGTCTCTGCTTATTTTTCATCCTGCATTTGTGTCACTGCCTCTGAGATCTATTTAAAATTAAATCTCAGATTCAAATGTGCCTCAGAGAAATAAAGTACTTATACGCCATATGCTGCAGGAGCAGCAGAACAACAGTTACAGTATGGAGCCTCTAAAATTAGTGATTTTGCAAGCAACATAAATATTTAATCATCTCCCTCTTTCAAACTGTACATATCTTTTTGTCTTAATATATCAAATAGATAATGTTCTTATTCTTTTTCACCTTTTCTTTGTTGCTGTTTGTTCACATTTCAGTCTGTTTATTTCTCTCTAGTCTAGGGGTCTATTTTAGAACAATACATGTCACTTGTGTCACAAACAAACTGTAAATTCTGATCATTTCTTTCTCTCTTTCTTTCTTCTTCCTCTTCTCCATCCATCTTCTGTCTCTCTTTTCCTCTTGTGATAGCTCCCAGGAAGAATCTTTATCAGAGGAGACTTTCTTTAATCTTCCCAACCCTCCACCATCTCTGAGATTACTGAAGTGGTGTGTACCTATGTGTGTCTGAGTGTGTATGACTCAGTAAATGCAAATGTCTGCATCATGCACCCGCATGTTTGTCCAGGTAATTTGCTGTGGCGTATGTACGCAGCTTAGCGCAAACTGCATGCACTGTGTGATTTTGATCCTCTAGCAGAAGAAGACAGCAAAGACTATATCTTGTCTGTTATACAGTAGGTTATTCAATCATCCAAGCACATATTTCTCAGCAGAAGTCATTTTTGCAAAACAGTTCATCCAACACCCAAAACTCACGAGCATTTGCCAAAATGACACATTTCTTCTGCATGATGCTCCAAGTTTCTAAGAGCAAGCACAATATGGCATGGAATTTCACAAACTAGTGCAAAAAAGTAGAAACTGTCATCCGACTTAAACTTGGAATTGCTCACTGCTCTCTGTCCTTAAATACAGTATATTGAACAATATATTCCATTTCGGGTATTGTAATTAAAATATAATACGTTTTTCAGCTATATTGCCCAGCCTTACCTCATTAATATGGTAGAGGCAGACTCAGGGCATCGCTAAAGTTAGTGGGATTATGTTTTCCATGTTTTGTTTTTTTTCGGGTTGGATGCAAGAAATAGCCACAGCTGCGTTTAACAAATGGAACCGTTTTAGTGGACAGTTTGCTGCAAAGGTGCAGAAGATATCATGCTGACATCTGAGTGAAGGCTGTTATATGGCCTACTTTAAACGATGTCCGTCTCAAGCAAAATGTCCATAAAACTTGCCAACAAATAAGCAAAAAAACTGTCAGCGTCTTAAAGCGCTGCCGCTTGCCAGAGGAATATGCAGACGCAGTATTTCATGTAGTCTTACAATGCACAGCTGCTCTGAGTGCGGCTGTGAAAGGTCAGTTGAGACAATAAATACGGTCATATTTTCCTTACGAGTCTTGGCATTTGCAGCACATAACGTTCCAGAGAAAACTGTTTACCGCTCGGTTCAGAATCCTGGCAATGTCAGAAAACAACAGCAGCTTTGAAAGTCTGCTCAGCAAACAGGGCTGCTTTAGAGGTGCATAGTTAGAAGATCTGAGGCTGAACTCTTTATTCCCACCCACAGTACAGTATGCTGTATGTAACAGACCTTGCCAGATCAAATGCTGGATCTCATGTTCTTTGCTTGTTTTAATCGGCGCCTGTGTCTTCACAACCTCCAAAGTATATTTAAAATTAAGTTGACATTGAGTTAGAACAAAGATTAGACTGGTAGTGGAGGAAATGTGGATGTAGGCAGGAGTTTAACCTTCACCTGCACCAATGAGACAATAACTGGGCTTCAACTTGTGTATAATACTTGCACATTGATAACAAATCATTGATGGAGTATCTGGTCATCAATCCTTCAGCTGTATAACACATTTTTCAATCAGCCACAGTGTGACTGGGTCTTCCCATGATTTATGATAGCGCTAAAAATGTATGCGCTTTAAATTAGTGGTCTGTTTTTAATTATAATAGCACTGACTTCTTCATTTTCACTATCTCTATCGCACACAATATATGTGAAAGTAATGTCTAAAAAAACCAATTAAAATCATGTTGGACCAAAAGACTGCACAGCTGCATACCTCAGTTTGCAATAAACCAGCTGAACCTCCTAACTAATTATTCATATTTTCTCCAACTGATTAAACACAGCAGTGACTCACATAACGGAATTTCAATAATCCTGTTTCAGGTAACCTGGCATTGCATGACCACCTACACAACAACACAGTGAGTCATGATACAAATATTCAGTATTTATATTTGGTATAGAATCAAGATGCTCCATTTGCATTAATTACTGGTGCACATGCACAGAACTTAAAGTTAAAGAATTTAGCGATAGTATGTTCTCAAACTTGTGACTATTAGTGCACAACTTTAAAGAGGTTTTTAGACGATCTGTGTATTTTACATATGCAGTGCATTGCTATGGTGGCACCATACTCAGCATATAAAGGGGTAAAAGTGCAACCTAAAGCCTCAAGCATTATGTTCAAAGCATAATTTTTAGTGTCCATCAGAGAACTGATTGAAATAACTGAGCTTTGTCTGGAGTAATAATTTCCTTATTTAGCGTTTCCACAACCGATTATTTTTTGTCTGTGGCAATCAGCAACTAATTGCTTAAGTGACTGACGTGTTTGGAGTCACCATCATACCCATAGAAGAGTATACGTTCCATGTCGATCGTGGCTATAGCATTGAAAGGACTCTATGCCTAGCTTGGGAGCTAATAATCAATTTATTTCTGATAGATTTGTACAGCATAGTGAAAAGCCAGTTGCACAACATTGTTAAACATCACTGGGATCTGGTACCCATGACTACAACTCTTTAAGTTCTTGACCACGTTATGAGCTATCTAGCATCCTATGTTGAAACCATGCTCGAAGTTTCCACTGCACAAAGCCATCTGCACGTATAGCTGTGGCAACTCATAGAAACTGTGCATATTGTTATGGTTCTCAAGGAGGCTCAGGTCAGGGAATGAGAAACAACAAACTTAAGGAGCAGTTCAAGGATTTTATTTACAAAAATAGAAAGATAACAAAGTGGACTACAAATCAGAACCAAGGACTACAATCAGAAGTGAGGGATATCACACAGAATACCGGTAGGGCTACAGGGAAAGAGAACCCTCTATTGGGCAGGCTAAACGAATACACCGACTCTAAACAGGGAAAGAAGTGGCTAACCCACGGAAGGTACTACCTAGGCTGGAGAGCGAAGTACACAGGAAAATATGACAATAGAATACTATGGCAAAATCTACGCTACGTAGAATTAACCAGGACTCAAAAATACTACGCTAAGCAGGGCAGCTAAGCCACTCTAGGAATAACCTGGCAGAGAATAAACCAACCAATGATAATACTGACCTGAAAATATACAGAGAACGGAAGCCAAACAAGTGGTGACGCAGTACACAATTAAACGAAGCATACACAAGCAAATACAACAAAATCTGACTGAATCTAACAGTACGTGAGAAATAGCTACCAGCCTGGCTCAGGGTTGGAGAACTTAGCTGAGGGAACCGAATGGAGAACTGGGGAAGTCATCGGCAGGTGCAGAGGTTGTTTCAGATTCCTCAGAGGCTCAGGTTCAGGAAATGAGAGGAGAGACAGAAGTTGCAAAGTCTGGATATTCATCCACGAAGATTCACAAAAACAGAACTACAAATTTATACCGGAAAACTACTAACGGAAACTCAAACTCAAAAGCTGAGTCTTACAGACACAGACAGACTCAAGAAACCCCCTATTAGAAAATAACTAACCCAGAGAAGGTAACACCTTAGCAGGAAAGTTACTAGAAGGTACCATGGCATCAAGTGGTGAGTGAGGTCTGCTTTTATGGCCCAGGGAGTAGATGATAAACCCAATCCTACTTGCCCGCTCCAGGTCAGCTGATTGCTGATGTCGAATACCTGCCGCTTCCTGCGCCAGCTGCATCTGCTGATTGCTCAGGAAGGGAGGGGAAGAGGACCGCAACTATCTGGAGCACGCAGCCGCAGGCATGACAATTGTACACAATGTAAATCTCTTTGGGATTATGAAAAACTAGCAACATAAGTGTGCTAAAAGTTCAGACAGTTGGTGTGCTGTTAGTCAGCAGCAGATTGGGTTGTGCTGTCAAGTTGCAAAGCATACGTCAACCCTTGCAACAAATGTTTGGGAATCAGATTTGGGACATCTGAACAGTATAATCTGTTACTGATTCTCTTTCTGATGTATATTCCTCTGGTACAGTTTCTATAAAAAAAGGCCCATTTGCCTCATAAATGCCGGATGAGGGGATGCAGGAAGTCAGTGGTGGACATTGTTAAACACCAAAATCGTCCCCAATGGAAACTGGCTACCAATAATTCTGCTTTTTTTCTGCTAGTAGGGGGACATGGACGTAGATTTTGTCCAAACAAGTGGGGAGTCTGGGGGAAATTTGAGCATCAAAAATCTCCTTTCATGCATTCTGCTCAATTTATGAGCATTAGTTTCTGCCGTTCTGCATCAGTCCATGGTGAAATGGTTAATTGTTATTTACAGACTTCTGCTGCCTACGAATGAGGTCATGTTTACAGTGTCCATGAGAAGAGCTCATGTGAACGCTCCATGTTGTGGTAACAATGACCTCTAAAGTGGAAATTTTCAAAGAGCTCAGAGTTCACATAGAGGCCATGGAAGTTCATTCTTCAGTTAGCAGTAAAAGATGTTCCCATCGAAGGCAGCTTTCCATGAGGTTATCAGCACACAGAGAAATCGAATCACCTACAAAGAATCACATTTCTATAGTGATGAAATCTAAGAAGGTTTAAGTAAAATGAACGCAACATTTCATTAGCAAACTGCAGATTTTAACATAGCACTGTGAAGCTGTTCAGAGGAGAACTGTCCTTGGATTTGAACGCTGAAAAAATACTTTCCTTCTTCCGCTGTCAAATAATTATGCAACCACCTGCAAAGCACACAAGACTCCATGTGTTTGCTTCGTGAAACGCAAAACAGCTCAAGCACATGCCTGCAGCCGCAGATGTACAGTTTGCGTGCGTGAGCGAAACAGGAAAACAGAGGACGAAAGAGCTTACCTCATAAGAATAAGTTGATTCTGTGTCTGCACATGGCTCGGCGAATGACTCGGTGTCCTTGCACTTGAATGAGGGGGCGATAAATTCATTTATTACAGCTGTCAGTGACGACTGGCTGGTGGGTGGAATATTAAAAACTACTGCATCAGGTAAACACTGTGTGTGCACATCAGGTATGACAGTACGTTTTTCTGTGTGTCTGTGTATATGTATTTGCATGTGTGTGCGTGCCCTAGAAAAATTAAACCCCCCCTCTGCCTCCCAAACAGATTAAAAATGAGCAGAAGTAATGAGTATTTTGGGTACCAAAACAATGAATTAACAACATGCACCACACGAATACAAACATAAATCTCCTCAGCCTGAGACAATATTACATCTGGCTTATTAACAGCAGGAGCTAAAAACATTATCATGAAAAATAATTAAGCCAAAGTAATATGTATATTTTCCCAGGGTTTCCTTCATTTGTTTCATTGTATCTGCATTTTTAGATGTGGTGAATTGCTGTTGACTAGGCGTGTGCACTGGTCTCTGAATAACTGCATACTCATGTCGCTTCTTATTTTAGTGACATGAACATTTTATGGTTTTGCATTTCCTTTTTATTGTCTGTAGGTGAAAAGTAATATAAACAGTAATACAAACTGCCAAACACACAATTATTTGAGTCTTTTCCTTCAAAACTGTTCCTGCATTAACTCCATGTTAAGCTGAATTTGGCTCTGAAACTGAAAAACATAAAAACAATATAAGAATAAGCTCACTTTAAAAGTTTTTATGTATTCCCAGAAAAAAACAAAAAACAAACAAAAAACCCCACAATCATTACATTGCAAAAAAAATAATTGTCCAGAAGAAAAAACAAGCAATTAGTTTCTTCCATGTAGTAATAGAAAACCAGACACTGCAGTGTAACAAAAAAAACAACAAAAAAACAAGCCAAAGTGAAGAAGTAGTTACAGCTAGCTTCATGCTAGCTGTCCACTAAATCAAGTAACTTCTGAGCTAACCGCTAGTGAGACAACAAGCATCACAAGCCACCAAAATGTCAAAGTAATAAAGTGTTACTAGGATTACTATGTGTACCAAATTCAAATTGCAATTTTTAAAATGACTTCTTACTGATAAAAATACAGTTGCTGATCCTTGACTTTCCAACAGACGTGGTCCCAGACATGTGTCATGTTGGTACAGATAACTAACAAACTACACATCTCTCACTAAATGTACTGATTACAAGGTTTCATTTGAAAAGATCAATATTGCTTCCACTCCATACTTTTCAAACCCTTCAGCCCACCTGCATCATCCCATCCAGCATTTTTGATGCAAATGAACATTTTATATAGAAACTGCACCAGAGGAATATACATTGAAAGGAGCATAGGTTGCAGAGGTTGATGTATGCTTTGCAACTTGACAGCACAACACAATCTGCTGCTGACTAACAGCACAGCACCTGTCTGAACTTTTAGCACACTTATGTTGATGTTGACAGGTTTTTAGAATCCCAAAGTGATTTGCATTGTGTACAATATGTACAGTTCCTATTTGAGTTGCCACAGTTGTATGTGCAGACAGGTTTGTGTAATGGAAAACTCGAACATGGTTTAAACAAATGATGCTAGATAACTCATAATGTTGTCAAGAACTTATGGAAGAGTCGAGTCAAGGGTACTAGATCCCAGCGATGTTTAACAATGTTCTCCAACTGACTTTCCACTATTCTGTTCATGAATACATCGTAAATAAATTGATTATTAGCTCCCAAGCTAGGCAGAGAGAGCAAGGGAAACGTGTATATTAGTTGTCATGAATATGATGGCTAGCCTTTACTGATACCTTACAATGCTATAGCCATGATCGACGTAGAACATGTACTCTTGGATGGAGTATGATGTACAATGATCACATTTTTTTCTAGATGTTCTAAATGTTATTGTTTCAAATGGATCAAACTCTGATGGTAAAAAAGAGTCATTTTTGTGAGTTTGTAATACTTAGGAAAGGTTATTTACTATCTTACTGTTTCTTTTTTTTTCAATCAACAATGCTTTTGGTGCAAATGTGCATGATAAGATGAAAGTAGACATTATAGTAATGTGGTTTGGCCATATAGCAAACATTTCCACGCAGCCCAATGCTGTTTCTGAGGTGGCTTGAGTTGGCATCTTTTCTTATAGGAGCAACAGCCTTCCTGAAAGTACTGCAGTGTGATGCCTCTCACTCTCTAGTTTAAGGTAGCAGGGCATGTTTTCCAGAGTGACCATAAACTTACCGGAAACACCAACTGGTCCACTCTTGGATTAACATTAGCTACACTGTGCTCCCAAGCATAATCATAACTAATTATGGAAAATAGATAAATAAACTAACATAATGCTTCAGGATTGTGTTTATGCACCTTTTTTTTTATCCAAAAATACAACAGAACTGCATTTTTTATAAGAATTTTCCAGGTGTTCTGTCAGTCAGTCTTACAGCAGACATCAATGTCTTTTACAAGGCTTCAGTTTGTATTAATGAGACAAATACATTTAGAAACAAAGCACCACCAAAATTCTGTTAAGTACTCTATATATATATTTTGTATTTCCCTCATCCTGCCTGCATCCTGAGGGTTTGATACCTCCTCCTGCGCTTGTTGGTGTAAACTTTGTTGGACACTCTTTCACAAAGTTGTATTACCCAACATGAAGAGGCCTCTTAGCTGATACATTTGAGCGTGGCCACTCCACTGCCTCTGCATTTCAGTTAAAATGAGCCTGCAGGTGCCATCCTGTAGCATTCCAAAACATCTCCGAACTCATTTTATAGGCTTTAGTTTAAAGTTCTCTAAAGGTGAGTGATTTTGCTGTCTATAATGATGCAGCCGTAACTGTATCAAGAAAACATTCTTTCTCCATTTACCTTTAATATTCAGATGCTGACAAAATTGCATTGCCAGACCAAGCTATTAAGTGTGTTCAATCAATTCACAGAGAGCAGATTACACTAGCAGGGTACGGATGTGACTATTTCACTGCCTGTGCATTTTAATTGGAAGGAGAGCTGAAGCAGAACACACCATAACTCATCTCATTTAGTGGGCGAATATGGTCTTCACAAACACACTATATGTACCTTAATATTCCATATTGTTAGGTCTTTAGAAACAATAGACACAGTGGTTTTATATGTCTTGCAAAAACTTTTCTCATTAAAACTGACTTGATATTTGTGGTTGTTAACTGTTCGTGCTCTCCTATTGATTGGCATACTACATTCTACCTGACATTACCACTCTCATGAACTGGTTTGATTGTGGCTTTGGGGATCTTTCTGAATGTTGAAGTTAAAATGGAAAACATATTTTAGGTTTTTGTTTCACAGCATTTTTTTATTCCAGGGTGCGGTTTTCCACTGGAGATGGGCAGACATGTCCCCATAACTTTTTAAAATCCAATATTAGCCCCATGTAATTTTAATGTTTCAGGTAGATTTAGTCACTTTAATCTCTGATGAAGAAAATAGCACACCTTTTGGTACTAGTGTCACATGTCACTGCTGCTTAGGATTGAAATGTGCTAACTTATTTGCACACAACTATTAAAAAGAAAACATGTTTGCATGTTCTCCCTGTGCATGCATTGGTTTCCTCTGGGTACTCCAGCTTCCTCCCACAGTCCAAAAACAGGCTGAGGTCAATTGGTGATTCTAAATTGTTTGTAGGTGTGTATGTGAGTGTGCTTTTTTGTCTCTATGTGTATCTCTGTGATAGACTGGTGACCTATCCAGGGTTTCCCCTGAATTCACCCTAAGTCACCTGGGACAGGTCCCAGTCCCCTGCGACTCTAATGAGGATGAAGCGTTGTATTGATAAAGGATTGATATATATTATGTAAATACAACAGCCAAGGGCACATTTAATGTTTATCTATGAGGTTTTCATTACTATTATTATTTTTTTTTTCCAATTTCATTTGGTTTGTTTGAAAAGTTTTACTAGGGCTATAGCAGTAACCTGTAGTCACCTGTTTTCTAGCTCAACTACAGGGTTACAGACTGCAACCCTTTTGGTCAAACGTGACAAAAACATCCGTCAGTTGTGCCTAAACATTGTCATTGATCAATTAAATTGTGCCCTGTAACACCTATTCAAACTAACACATTTGTGTCAAACACCTGTCTAAGTTGTGTTGCAGAAGTAAGTGGAGACCAGAAGCATATCTGTGTCCATTTGCATCAAAACATCTACTAGTGCATGCAAGGTGTTTCGGGTTTAGACTGCACAATGTAAACTGTAGAATCTGCTGATAATTTGAAGTGTTTAGGGAACACTGGTAAATCAGATACTGAGAGTCAGCACGTGAGGCATTTATGGGACATCAGTGCTTTTGCAGTGGGAGCATCGACGTTCTAAAGTGAAATATTAACGAAGCAAGAAACTCATCATGTGCTGTGACAGGGCTACTTTTACTATTTCAAATCATTCATATGAATAAGAACGAGTTGAATGTAAAAATAAATAAATAAATCTTCACCTCTCTTTCTACTAACAGTAACTTACATACTGTGTTAAGGAATTATTAGAGTTTTGGGGAATTGACAACCAAGCGATATCTTAAGTTATGTCCTGATGCACCTAAAGCTTGTGGTCCATGTGGCTCCGTGTGGACAAATGACATCATTTTAGCAGCCAAGGCCCCTCCCACAGCCCTTCTATAGCTGAAAATTTCTGCGTCGCCCACCTCCAAACCCACCTCCAAATTTTTCTAACTTTGAGACACGTGGAAAAGGCATTTATATGATTCATCACACAGAGATCACCGTGGTAACCGGGTAATGAACAATTCGGTAACAATTGGTGTAAACAATGGCAAACTTCTTCTACTGTAGTTTAGTACCAGAGTAGACCAGGTAGACATGTGTTTGTGATATACTGCCCCCTGCAGTTTGGAAGCAGACCCGGCATGGAGCAAAAAGTCACACACAGTTTCTCGAGCGGATTTCCAAGCATTTCATCTCTACGCGGCTCGTTCGTGCGGAAAGCATAACTCAACGTTAAATAGGGGGGAAAAAAAGGTTTGTTAATGGTGATTCCACACTGGCTGTGGTTGCGGGATTGGCTCCAGCCTCCCCATGATCCAACAAATCAAAGACCAAAGGGGTCTATATTTCATTAGAAGCTCCTGATGAGGTGAGACAGAACCCAACCTCCCAGTGAACAACACTAGAAACAAGAAGTCGGCACTACTCTCCCAGCGCAATAGAGAAAAGAAGTGCAAGAACTGTAATCTTCCTGCTTCTAATAAAACACTCTTTGCTTGTCAAGGTAATTTTAGTTTCGTAAGCCTCTCAGAAAATACTTTTCTCAAGATGTAATTTAACATTATTGTTTTTTTCTGTACCCCTTTAAATTACTGGGATTTTGTCTTCGCTAAATTATATCAGCGAAGCTGACTTGGCTTGACTTGAATAACTTAAAAGTAGTTTGTCTGCACTCTGTTGAGAAAACACTCTAATTGAATCTGTGCTCAAGTAGTTGCTCTTACTGTTATGGTGTTTCACTGCACAATAACAGGATTCCATCTTGCTTTATTGATAGCAAATTTAACTGCTGCAGTGTTTGTGCAGTCTGTCTTTATTTCCCCAAAAAGCAGATGTTCTGACTGCACAAATGTTAACTAAAGATACAATCTAAGAATGAACACAGTGATGGTATATGTGCAGAGACTGTTATATCCCTGCACTTCTCAATATTAATGAAGTGGATTCAATGTCTGTTCACATTTGTTTGTATATTGAATCCACTATAAGAATTCCATATAAAGCTAAATGACTCAGAAGCCATGATAATAGAACAGGACCTGACCTGGGCATGACTGACCATTTAAATGGTGATCTGAACCTGTACAGGATTAGAAGTGGCTTTTGGGTCTTAGAGTTTGGGTGAAGATCTCTATATCATTATAGAAATGCAGCCTTTGCTACCGTCAGGGACTGGATTGAGTTCTGTCTTCTTAGTGAGAGGAGCTCAAAAGTGGCTACATCTACAGTATCAGTCAAAAACCTGACCTGCACATCTTCTGCTTACTTCTTTATTGCATACTAACTTCTTCATTGTGGAACATTACTAAAAACACCCAGAGTATGGAACAATCCACGTGAAATCCTTTTTTGTTTGTTTGTTTGTTTTTTTTTAAATGAAATATGTTTTACATTTTAGATTTCTGGGCAGCACAGTGGCTTGGTGGTTAGCACTGTCGCCTTGTAGCTAGAAGATGCCCGGTTCTGCTGGGCCTGGGATCTTTCTGCATGGAGTTTGCATGTTCTCCCTGTGCATGCGTGGGTTTTCTCCAGGTTCTCCTTCATCCTCCCACACTCCAAAAACATGCTCAGGTTAATTGGTAACTCTAAATTATCCATAGGTGTGAATGTGAGCGTGTTTGTTTGTCTCTATATGTAGTCCTGTGATAGACTGGTGACCTGTCCAAGCTGCCCCTGCCTTGACTGTAACTCAGCTGGGATAGACTCCAGCCCTCTGCAACCCTATTGATGATTAAGCGATGTATAGGTAGATAGATATAGATCTTAGATCTCTTAAAGTATCCATTGTTTGGACTGATGACATTGTTTGCACATTGTTGGCCACATATCTTCAGCAGCTTCAGGTGTTGACTGGTGCTGTTTATAAAGCAGACTAATCATAAAGTTGGATCTGCTACTAGTGGTGGAACTGACACAGTTCTAGACGGGAAACCTTTGAGATGGCTTGTCTTCACAGAAATGGGAGAGTTCCTTACTGGTCAGGCTAAAGCATGTTTTTTTTCTTCTTCTTCTTAGTTTGTGTGTGTATTCAGCTCACCTCCTACCTTACAGGTTGCGGAGGCTACAGCATACCATCCAGCGAGTTTATGCTCCCGTAACATATTTTATTAGCAGTTTCTGATGTGTGCCAGGATAACCATGCAGAGCCATAGTACATATTACTGTAATCCTACCCCTGCTCCTCATTTTCCAGGAGGAAACCCTGAGGCTGGCTCCACTTTGATTGACAAGTTCATGTTATACTGAAAAGTAGTTGGTAAAACAACAACAACATAAAATAAACTCAAAAATGGCCATTCCAGGTGTTTGACCGTTGAAACAACTTATGTTTGTGCTTTTAGGCTGTTTTGCGTACCTCATCCCAGCCTGATTGCTGCGTTGCCAAGCAGGTTATCATTATCATGAGCTCGACCCACACTGCGCTGATGAGTGTTGGTGAAAGTGGCATTTGATATGCTGCAGCAGTTTACTGTTGGCAGCAGCGTTAGTCATCAGTCAGAGGGCAGCGAACACATTTACACCTAAATGATGGGTTTTATAAACACTAAGCGAATTTGTGGGTGTGTGGCTAATTCCCTGTGATCCAGAGGAGAGTGTGTGAATTACTGATGTGTGCTGCAAGAACGGATGTGAACTGCAAAGGACTGTCAGCATTTGAAGGGATAAAACTTTTAATTATAGATCTGAATCGCATTCCTGAGCATGCTACTTTAAGGAGCATAGCAAGAAAATAATATTTGTACCATGAAATCTCATTTGTCATGTAATCAGCCAGTGGCAAAGACATAAGACTTCACTGTGCTTTTATGATAGGACGGTTGCAAACCATTGTTCCACATCTTCACCTTAAATGATTTTACTTATCTCATAATAATTTGAATTAAAGTAAAGCGATTTGGATAAATCAAGTAGCATGTAGTGTGTTTGAGTGTCTGTGTACGTCTTCCTGGTTTATACTCCTGTGTGTGTTCCATTTGCTGGATTTATTTATGGTAAAAGTGTGAAATTTCTCCATCTGTTGGTACAGAAACAGCATCCTGTTGCCACCTGAGTCCAATTTTTTTTACGTAACTGCCCTCGACCTTTACTGCCACCTCTGCAGAACACATACACAGTTCAGTTTCTGCGACCCTCTGTACAGTCTCATTGCCTTTTTATAGATTCTCATACCTACTTCCCATGGAAGACATGGGGAAGCAGTAAATTTTCTGCAGTGAAAAACAAATGCAAAAGAAATGCAGTGAAACAAGCGAGAAGAGGGGAATTCAATCAAGGACTTAAAGAAAGGACTAGAAACCAAATGTTCAAAGTAAACATTTATCTTGTCTGAAATGGAACATCCTTAGTGCAATGGTTCATTTAGAGGATTTTGTTTTTCTATTTCCTACATCATTTAGATATGGAAATTAGTTAGCTTTAGTCCAAGGTTCACACTCACTGATTATGTGATGAAGTTTGATGTTTTCTTTTTTTTTTTTTTTTTTTTTCAAAACCATTCAGGGTGCTGTGAAATCAAGCGCTGTTGTAATATTGAGCACACTTTTCTTGAGTGAGTAACATCATAGATGTCAGTTGAATGGTGTTTGTCATGTACTGACCTGCTCTAAAGTAGGTGTCTGTGTGCTTCATCGGACTTTGGTCTGGCATAGGGTTGCAATTAATCACTTAATCCCATAATAAGTCAGAAGGCTGTGAAAATTACAATCTGCAGTGTGAAATAATTTTTTGTGGGTAGTTTTTTTCCTGTCTAGTGATTTTTATAAAATCTGTTTCATAAAATTAAGATTTCAAAAAAGTAATTTTGAAAATGCAAACCCATCATGAGACAACCCAGTTTCACAATTATGATCACCAAAAGTTCCACTTAATTCTTTTTTTTTTGCAACACAGATTTCTTCTTCGTTTATTCTCCTCTAAAATAGCAAAAATATTTCTTCTTAAAGCACAGACTGTGGCTGATTTATTAAAAAATAAGTAACAACGGGAAGAAAATTATGTGAATAAATCCATGTTACCATTTAACTTTGTCTATATCTGTGCAATATCTAAAATTTGCTCATGTAATCCAGTTGGAATAAAATAAGAAATAAAATATGGTGCTGAAGGTTTGCTGGAAAACAATGTGAGGTCCACAAGAAAGAAATACAGTCCTAAAAAGTCTTATATTATTTTGGTGACGCAATGCTTGGTCATGAGGACTGATTTATTCAATGGCTCCGTAGTTCCACGGTACCAGAAAAGAATCTAGTTCCTGGTGGAAAAGCAGCATGAGAAGCATGTTGTATTAACACTATGAGTATTTACTGTTTAGTATTCAGTTAAATGCAAAAACCTGCAATGAAAAAGAAAATGTGAACTTTTTTTCCCCCTCAGGATCTAAGAAAAGTAGCTCATCAATGCTGTTGTTGGTTTTTTTCAAGGTAAGTCCATATGATGAACTGCGAAGAACTCGGCTGGTTGAACGGCATGGTCCAGGATCGTGGGGGTCAGCCATGTCTCCATGAGGCAGATGATGTTGCAGTCTCTGGTGTCCCTCTAGTACTGTATCCTGGTTCTGAGCTCGTCCAGCTTGTTGTCCAGGGACTGGACGTTAGCGAGCAGGATGCTAGGTATTGGTGGTCGGTGTGCTTGCAGCCTCAGCCTGTTCCTGATGCCGACTTGTTTCCCCTGGGGCCTGTTATGCTGCCGACATCCGCTGTTGTTTTTGTTTGAGAGTCCCCACAGGATCTCGCTGGGCCAGGACGCATCAGCAGTAAAAGTTCGAGAATATGGTGATAAACCAGTATTCACCAGTGTGTCTCACTGGAGACACAAAAGGAAACTAACGAGTACGCGAAATTGTGAAACTTGAATTAACTCACAAAAGACTACTATGAGATGCTCGGACGAGGCAAATAACTGTGGAGGTCCGTTGTTCTAGGCTGGCAGGCCGGTGTCCAGGTGGTGGTTGTCGAGATGCTGCGGCAGGACGGTGTGGAGGGACACCAGGAGGTGGAAACAACACAGGTGAGTGAATTCCAGGACGCTGAGTGTCACCGGAACTGGAGCTAATGATGGAGCCCGTGGGAACCAGCAGGAGCAGGTGGAACCAGAACTAAAACGGAGGAGGACAACCAGTATTACTAAAAGCAATCTGAGAATGCATACAAAGATCTTGGAACGAGGAGTGACCGTTACTGGTGGCGTCACGATCCGGCACAGAGAGGTGAATGGCGTCAGACTATATTGTGTTGAGAGAAGGACCTGATTGGCAGAGACCACCTGCTCCTGCTCCAGGCTGATGATGATTAGTGATGAGGATCTCCTGCTGCAGCCACTGCACTGCTGAACCACACCTAAAAAGGGAAAAAAAAGGGCGAAGGAAGAGGGAGAGGGCACTATCTCAGCCTGGCAGCAGCCAGCCTGACATATTGATGAACATGCAGCAGAAAATTGTAAAAGACAAGGTTTATTTTATAAAAATGTTGAAGCCCAAATGTCTTCCAGTTCTGGAATGACCCACAACATGTCCTCCCCATCCAGCCAAAATGGTTCAATAATGACCCAAGTCTGGAGAGCTAAATTGGCCTGACTGCAGTTGTCGGTCTTAAATGTGAATAACGCCACAGAACTGGATGGACTGCACTGGCCCGAGTCTGGCTGCTGACACTGAGCCACAGTTACACTGACCAAAATGGCACACCTAACCAATCACGGCCCGAGTCTGGGCACCAACACCTTGCCATGATCTTTCCAACACAGCTGCCAGAACTCACCCATATCTAAGCCAACATACCATTGTGAGCACATTAGCATGCTGATAGTGTTTAACTCAAGGTAACATTGTGCCAAAGTATAACCTTCCTGCCTGGTTTCTGGTTGTGTGTCTGCCTTACCAGATTTCACTTCAGATTTCATTTGTACTGTACCTGCATAAAGGCAACCCAAAGTGCATTTATACTCTTTTAGTTTATTTATAAGTCGATTTTATTCAGTTCATCACGTATGACAGCAGCAATTGCACGTTGAGCCAAAACATGAGTGACCTACACTCAGTGTTGCACCTGAACTCATCCTATATAGCAGCAGCCTCAGTCCTTCATCACTTAGTTTCTTGCTGACTATTCAGTCAGTGAACTGACTGTATGACTACCAAACAAAACATAGGAGACAGAATTACTCAGGTAATTTAACCAGACCATTGCAGAAATCAGTTTCCTGTTCCCTTTCTTTCTTTCTTTGCTTATTTCCTTCTATCATTTCCTTCTGATCAACAGCTATCACCACATTTCTAATAAATAATCTGCACTTTGTTGTGTTGCAGAAAACAGTGCAGATTTAGCTGGTGATGCGTTATGACTTGACCACCAAAACAAAGCATGGCTTCTAATTTTTTTATTTTTTTTACTGATATAAATGAATTGTAACTTTATTGTTTGTGCTAAGACAATGAAGAAGACAAACTCTTTCTGTAGGAGGTAAAATTGGCATTTGAAGTCAGCGTGTGTGTGTGCGTGTGTGTGTGTGTGTGTGTGTGTGAGTTGTGTGGGAGGGTTGGCAGGATGCTGTGCACGCAGCAGTGCCTGGCAGTGCGTTGCGAGGGCAAACAGCCTCAGCCTAGCGAAGACCTTTTCGTAAAATATGCTAAATCTTGTACATATTCCAAATCTTTATTCGCTCTTCTTCGGGTTGGGGTAGGCACAAAGAGACTCATTAGAAAACATTTACTTTCTTTTCCTGGAAGTAGGATTAAAAGCAGCCAAAAACTTCAGAGGCCATCTACTTTAAAGAAAGCTCCATGAAAGGTTTTTTTTTTTCTGCAAAATGCTGACAAAAAAGGAAATTTCTGCTACTCGGATACACATTTATTGATGGCACTACTCACATTACATTTGCACGCAAATGTCATAGGGTGTGCAAATGTCCACTTTTTGATTCATTTGATGTATCAGCAACTGTCAGGATTAACATTATTTAGAGCCAAAGACATATTTATTCCTGGCTTTAAAAAAATGAAATTTAGAGAGTAAACAACAGCATTTAAACAATGAGTCAGTGACACTGGTGTTGTTGAACCTGTTCTAAAAATGATCCGCTGTACCAAATTTGATACAACAGAAACGAAGCACAACAAATGCTGCTTGAGTTTTAGTCATACTATTAGTATCTGGCCTATAAAAATGGTGCCGGTGGCCTGTTTTCGTAACAGATTTGGCCTCGTCCTGGTACACAGACCTGTGAAGGGTTAATATGTCCCTGAAATGATCTTGTCTTTCTGTCAAAGTTTGCAGCTCAATTAATATGGATCCATCATTTCCCTTTGGGGCCCTTCAGGGACAAAGTAGGAGATAGATGATTAACTGTTTAAATACCGGCTGAGCTTAATTTTCTATTCAAGAGAAAGAGTGCCATTTAGAGAGACATGTTTTTCACCTGTTTCACTGAGCGTTAGAGGAACTCAAGATTCAGCTGTGACATAAAATAACTAGGTAGCTGACAGCTTGTTAACTATCTCTATCTGCCACGCTTGTGATGCAAAAACACCACAATGTTCCAAATTGAACAATAAAAGTAAGTTTAAGTAAGTTTACACATCAGTTCTCAAGCTGTGGATTGATTATCCTCCCAGAGGACCTTTGTTCCTGTGCCCCAAATAACTTAATTTCACTTTTCATTATGTGCCCAGAAACGTTTTGATCATCCGTTAATAAGTAATGCAAATATTTGCTTGTTTAACAATTTTCTATCATCATAAAGTCAAACTTTTGAGTTTTTAATTGTTGAACAGACAAAACAAGATGCTAACCTTGGCTTTGGTAAATAATGATGAAAAAAATAATAATTTGCTGAAAAAAAGAAAAAAGATTTAAAACAACATACGAATGAGGAAGCAAGCGAAAAAAATATATATAAAAATTACCCTTGCAAACCCAGATCCACATCACTAATAATGAAAAATCTGCCATTCAGTGGAGCAATTCTGTGATTAATCAAGTTATTAAAATAAATAAATACAAAGTGAGTCTGTTAAAACCTGGTTTTGGGAACCCTCTGAATTTGGGACTCCAGCCTTAAATTAGGCATAGCAACCAAGAATGCGATGTCTATTCAGTGGAATCTCTAACATTAAAGCACCTGGAGTCTTTAGTTATTCACAATTTCTCTGCAGCAATAAATATGCATGATTGAATAAGCAGCAGTCAAAGGTAATGTTGAACACGCTTGAAAAAAGCGAGGTAATTATTTTGATTGAAATGTTGGTGATTAATGATGGTGCTGGAAAGCAATAGCAACAAAAAATTAATACAGATAATTGTCAAATGACATACACCAAATGTTTCCTGTTGAGACAGAAAATTAGTTCATGTACTAATGATAATGATAAATTGCTGTTTGAGAAAAAAAAAAAAAACGTTTGTAAATTAGCTTTTGTTGCATGTGCTTCTTATGTTGCATTTGAATAGAGATGGTAAAGAAACAGTCAGTGTTTGATAAAATGAAAGTAAAATGTGTCCAGGACTGTTTTATTAGTTGAATCTGCTGTGTGACCAATACACCAAAAATACATAATGCATTATTCAGTTATCTTTTCATGGAAATTGTGCAATACTTTGCTTAGTAGGATAAAAACACATTGATTTTGTAAACCGTGATGATGCACTGAGTTGCTTTTCATGTAGGAAACATTTCAATTAGCCATTTACTTCGAGGAAGTCTGAGCGATGAGAAAAGAAACCTTTTTTATTTCATCTCCATATTAATATGTAAAGACACACGGAGAGACGAACTAAACATCAAAAGCAGTCTTCCATTCAGTAAGATATCAGGAGGAAGGTTTAAAGCTCAGCAATAACAGCTCTGCTTAACAAACTGCAACAAATGTTGACAGAATAAATTGATCTTGCTTGCATAAAGCAAAATGTCCAAATCTGTAGCGTTATGAAAGACGTTCCAGATTTCATTGATATAAGACTCACCAGATGACGACTCCTACACTTCTGACACTGGCATGAACGAGCGATTACGCCATTGCATTTTTGAAGACATTTGAGTCAGATTTGGGCTATGTGATAGACTGGTGCACCGTCCAGAGTGAACCCTTTCTCCCGCCTAGCGACACCCTGGGACTGGCTTCAGCCCACTGCCAACCTGTCCAACATGCTGAATCCAGAGAATGGCTCGATACATGGATGGGTGGAGTCAGATATGAGCAGTTTTTAACACAGTCTGTGGATTGCTTTTAGTTGAAGCTACAAGTAGACTTCTGACATACAATCTGCATTTACCTTTCATTCCTGCCTTGAAATGCTGCGGATATTTTCAAACCTATTAGCTTCTCTACTGTATGCTGCCATGTGTTGGACTAAGCCTTATAGAGGCAACTGAAAAGACTGTGAAAGAGCACAAAGGTGAAAAACTAAGCCAACTTTCTAATTGCCATCTCAGGAAGGAACTATTTGTAGGTAGACGAGGAGGTGGGGAGGCTGTCTAAACATGGCTGCCCCTTGCTGCTTTTTATCTAAATTGCTTCTTCCATTTGGGGCTGTTACACTGACCCGCCTGCTCGAGGTCAACCGGTAGGCCGGGCCGTCAGGAATTCTCCCAGAAACCTTTGAAGCCTGGCACTACACAATTTCTAACCGCGTCCGCAATCACTCCCTCACAGAATCGCATCCACTGTTTAATATACTATAAAAAAAAAGTTCTGAATTATTTATGAATCATCATTTAGCATCAGAACTGACAGGCTACATTGTTGCATAACTGAAATTTACACATTTATTAAGGGATTTGAGCAGGGATTTTTATCGAGGGCACCACGTAGCGCATACATTTACATAGTGAGTCATGAAAAAAGTGACTGCATAAAAAAACACTTAATAATAAATCATCATAAAAATGACATGGATTCATTGTGCATATCTTTTAAAAGTCAAGAGTCTTTTGTCATGAAAAAGATGTTCAAGTTTCGTGAACTGTTTTTGATATAATAGATTTTCTTTATGGCGTAGAGGAGGTGCCAAAGTTACGACGGCTACGAGGCCAGAGGAGCCCATGTCAATGTCAGAAGCCCAGACTGATTTAGCTACTGATAGGCTGCCGCTGCTAAATGACAGATTGGCAGTAGAAACGGAGAGGTCAGCAGAATCTCATCCTTATTAGTCTTCTAGACGAGTCTCCCACTCACTGAGCTCAACTATTCATTCGATAAGCCAAGCAATTCACATGCCTTCAGGACTCCAGACTAACTTTTTACAATGGTAGCCCTGGTTTGCCCAACTTTTAAATTTTGGTGCACTTAGTCTGGGCTCACCCTGGGTTTTTATTACACATTACAAACATAACCTTATTTCTTAACACATTATGTAAATTATGGCAAGCAGGAATAAAGTTGCTTTTACATGTTATCTGTTCTTTTTCTTAAGTTTAATGTGAGACAGTGAAAAATAGCTCTGTTTTGGCTGTATTATAAGCAGTGTTAAACTTTATTATCATTTCTGACTCCCTACTGTTTCAGTTTGTCGCTGTTTGCTGCTGAAAAGCTACAGGGGGGAAACGCTGTCATGGCACAAAGTTGGGAAGTTTCTTGCTTTCAGTTTGGAATGTCGACGCTCCGACTGCAAAAGTACTCACCCAGCCTTGCATAGGCCACACATTTCTCAACAAATACATTAATCCAATGATGTTGGCCTTTTTATAATATGCTATGCATGTGAGCATTTACTTGTGGTGGTGGGAGGTACAATGTGATCGATGCATGCAGGCTCATGTAGCTAAGAGGGGGTTCAGAAGCTGAGAGTGTAACCCAGGTGGTTTTCTGAAGCTACAATTTACATATGCTCCCTAAATGCCTCCCATGCATCGGAATAGGATGTGAACAAAAAGGCAGCTGTGCACAGAGAAGCTTCTAGTCCCCACTCAGTTACTGCAGCGCCATAAGTCACATGCGTATAGCCGAAAATTAGAAGAGTTAAAAAGGTTCAGTCTCACATAAGTTGAATCTGGGTGACTTTATATACTCTGATGAGCTGCAAAGAGACGTCGACAGACAAACCAAACTGCCAAGTGCACTGATGCAACTGCAGATTCTTAGTCGCATATGTGAATAAAATTGTCACTTCATTGCAGAATTGGAAGATCTCTGTCATTTCTTCCATTTTGTTTAATGCTAAATCCACTGCAGTGACAATGTTTGTGTAAAGTAATGATTTGAAATGTCAAAAAATTATTTACGTTTATTCACTTTCTTGCCAAAAGTTAGATGAACAGACTGATTCCACATTTCTGTCTGTATGGTAAGATGAAGCTACAATCAGGAGAGGACATTTTAACATCACATAAAGAGTGAAAAGAGGGAAAAACAAAACCCAATCATCCTGCCTTGGTTCCAGTCATCGTTCTAAGCTAGCTCACAGGTTCCTGCCTGTACTTCATGACGTGTTTATTTCCTCATCTTATTTTTAGCACGTGAGCAAATTTCTGAAACTGCTTAACTATCTCTTTAAAACATCAATGATAATATCTCAGACTTAATAAATGATTAGATGTGAAAAAGGCTTTAAATCCAGACTCGGCGTGGGGGGAAGAGAGACAGTGTGAGATGACTGCGCTGCAGATGAGGTGAGGATGAGAGTGAACAGTGAACCAGAAAGCGCGAGAGGTGAGAGAAAGAGGAGCCCTCGCTCTAAGGCGCTCACCTCTGCTCGAAGAAACCTCATTTTCCTCCTCTGATGTCTGCTTCCATCCATCACTCTCCTGCTCCTCCTCTCCTCGTCTCCTCTGCTCCTAGTGTCTGTGCTCGCTCTGATTAATGAGTGGAGCCCTGGTTGAACCTATTAACAGTGTGTAATACCGCTCAGTCTGCAAATAGCCTGCACTGTCCAGACCTACTTTACACTCCTCAAGGTAGCGGCGGCCTATTAGGCCAAGCTCGGATCGTGCCACATTGTCTCTTGCCGGGTAGCCATTTCTGTAACTCCCTTTCTCCTCTTTCTTTCCTTGTGCCTGTTTCTGCCCTTCTGCCTCCCATCATGTCTTTCAGTGCCTCCTCCCCAGTCGTCTTCCTCGTTTTTCTTTGTGTCAGTTATTCCTCTCCCTCTCTCTCTCTTCCCCAGCTATCCTTGGCCCTATTAGGGTGGTCAAGTCGGGAGATTAATCGACCTGAAAACCCCATCAATCAAAAAAGATTAAAAAAAAAAAACTCCAAAAAACTTAAAGGTACATGTGGCCCTCACAACCTCGTTTTGAGAACAAGGGCTTCTTCTTTGTGCATTTTGTTCAGTGTCCTGTCCTTCTTAAGTTGCTCTTGTACGATGTGTAATGTGAATAATGAAACTACATCATGTGATATGAATATCTTGTCTTTTTGTATTGCAATATTGTTGAGTTCCTGTGCCAGTTGTTTTGAGTTCTTGCAGTGATGTCTTGATGTACCGAGGAGGGGTTTGATGATTTCTACCAAAGCTTTTGAGTGGTTGTAGGTGACTGATCCAATGCTGTCTGCTATGGGGTGCAGTGGTGTGTCTTTTTTATGTATTTTGGGTGTTCCATATATCCGGGGGGTAACGTTGGCTGTGGGTATCAGATGATTATATGCTTCCTGTGTTATCTTATTGGTTTTTAGTAGGGGTTTTAACAGAGTTTTTAGTGTCCCTTTCTTTTATTCTGTGGGATCTTTGTTGTTCCGTGGTCGGTCCGACAGATTCTGACAGATCTGTCAGATCGGCCACGTGATAAAAAGGACACGTCATCACACGTCAGATGACGCTCTGATGAAGACGGCAGATGCCGTCGAAAGATGTCGGCAAGGTAAAACATCTTTTCTTACTGAATTGTCGGTTCAAAAGTAACACTATCCTATAATAACAAATGACAAAATGAACATAATCCAAGTAAAGTAACAGATGGTCATGAGAGTACAATCAAAAAGGGGGCGACTGAAAGCACACTATCAATGCATACGTATAGGAAACATGGTGCCAGTGTTAGTTCATGATAAAAGGACAAAGTGTACAGACACAGTAGATTGTGAACCAACAATCCAGATAGATTGTGAAAGATAATACTGGAGAGATGAGGGACAACTATATGTGGAGCTCAGTGCAAGATGGTAGTGGCTTCAGTCGAGTTACTTGCCGAGTACGACTAATTCCTGGCAGTTAGTGAGGTTAGCACCAGCATCATTTTTTCTGCATCTGCCATTGTACGGTATTGTCTCGTGTGAACAAAGGACACAATGGCACACAAACTGGCATCACAAGCCAGATATTTTTTTCTCTCGACATGCCACCCAAGAAGATGCATTCAGATAGTCTGTTTTGATTGAACTACAACTTCTCTAAAGTACAAAAAAGAAAAAAGTAATATCGTGAAATAGCTCTGTATTTTGGAAATACACAACGTAACAGTGAAATGATAGAAAGTAGACTTAATTTTCCCACCAAATGTAAAATAAAAACCCGTATAACCAAATTTTTCCCTGCCAAAAAACACTGATTTTCTTTTTATAACCAACAGAAAAAAAGGAGCAAAGCTTCTGTAATTTTACAGATTTTGTTTGTTAAAAACTCTGTAAAATAATGATACATTACATACGTTTTCACAAATAAATAAATGGATAAATGTGTATAATATCTATGGGAAATTGCAATCTGTCAAAATATAGATTTTATCATTATAAGTAATTTCATTTACGCAGACATACCTTCCATTGAACATTCAAAATTCACACGATCACTGTAATTAAGGGCAGAGAATGTATTTTATTTATAGAAATGAGCATTTTACAGCATTGCTGTGCTGCCCTAGATGCTAGAGTATTACCAGTTTGTTTGTTTTTTCAGTGTGCATCTGGAGTTTGGATTTTACAGCTTGTTATTCTACACAGGCAAGGTGACTACTCAGCTCAATAGAGGATGCAGAATCCTCACATGCATGAGTCCCCTGTGCCCATCATTTCCATGAACTAATACTGCACCATGTTATGTATAATTTAAGTACAAGCCCCCTCTCTATTGCACTTCAGTGTCCTGGTTGCTGAAATGAGTAAGTTCAATTGGCTTGATTACGAGTGTGTTCCATTGCTTATGAATCCATTTATTTCCTCCGTGAAAGGAAAACTGTGTTAGAAAACATTCAATCTGCCAGTAAGTTGAGCTATTTTCACTCCTTTTCAGTGTAAACTGAATTAAAGTAAAATGATGCATTTTCATCATGCTGCTCTAATGACTATTATTTTCAGAGCGGACTGGAATTGCCTCACTGAATTGGCACGATATCGTTCACTGAATACTAAATAAGGACTTTTTTGCACGGTTGTGTAGAAGCACAGAGGGAACATAAAAACACATATGCTCTTTCACACACAATGTGCGGTATAATTCACACAAAGCAGCCGCCGACATGTGCTGGAGGCTGAATGCTGCACTCCCACTGCAGACTGTGTGTGGCTGCTTTTGCTGTTCACATAACGCCATGTAAGAACATTGTGTTGAAATTAGAGCAGGGCTTTTCATACAAAGGCCAGCAATCAACATCTTTACTCCGAAGATGAACTTGCAGCCAAAAGGAACGCCAAGAATCTCAGGCTTGATGCTGTTTAGTGTTAGAAAAGTGAAGCAAAAGCCTAGTGAGATATAGCAGAAGAAGAAGAAAAATGCTGCCTTTTTTATGGTGAAGAATGAGCAGATAACGAAAAGTGGAAGAGAAGGCACAAAGAGAAATATAAGTGAGAGAAAACAATGGCAAGAATGGGGGAAATCTAGTGAAAGGAAGATATAGAGATTCAGACAGATTAAAAGATAGACTGAGGGGAAAAGGGAACAGTGGGATTCCACTATTATGCTGGTAATCTCGCTACGGAGATGGTTTGATTTGTGAAAATGGAGCTTTAGAAAATGTGACAATTTGACAGTAGCCCAGGGTAAGCAGTCTGGGATATCCACACTTATATATGTATAAAAAACTGTGTCCTCTTTTCCTCTCTGTATCAAAAAAGGAAGACCTGCTCACCTCTTATATAAACTAGCAGCACCAAGTGAAAGGCGGCCACACAGAGACTGAGGATGTCCACATCCAGAATAAAGGCAAACATGAAGAGCTGAAATTGAGGGAAATTGGCTACAAAAACTGTCAAGTACGATTCTTCTGCTATTTTTCCCCCATTTCTTTCTGTCTAACTTGAAACTAGATGCACCGAGTGTACGAAATATAACGAGTGTAATTGGGTTCCAGCCCCATATAATCATATAATTGGACTGCACTCTGGTGTGTTTCTAACCCTTCACTCTTCTAATCTAACTGCTGACCCAAAAACACACTTTTCACTCCACATGGTAGCATTTTAGAATATTACAGTTAGCAAATTGTTAGGTCAACAGGCAAGTTAACCTTGAGCACCCAACAGACCTCTTTTTTTCATTAAAAAGCCCTCTCCTCTCAGTTGGAGTAGTAACTTACACTTTCCAATTCCAGTGTATTAATTTTTCAAACATTCAGTGAGTAAATGTTTAGAAGAAATCGATTTATCCTCTAACTTTTTTCTTCAGAATTAAAAAATAATGCAATTGATTGCTATGCAAACAGCGGCTTTCTGTGGTGCACATTTCTAAAAACAGATATTCCTTCAAAAGATTAGGTAAGCATTTTGCCTGCTTCTTAACCACTCGGCTCCTTTACATGTATACATACAGAGCCAGTCAAAGGTTTACACACTCCTACTCGATGAAGGGTTTTCCTTTATCTCAGCCTTTCTCTGCACTGCAGAATACAAAAGATGTCACGAGTACAAAATATCAGAATAATGCAGCAAACAGAAAAGTGTAAAGAAGCACAGTCTGTTTTCCATGTGAGATTCTTCAAAGTACCACCTTTTGCTCTTGTAACATCTTTGCATACTCTCAACCAGCTTCACGAGGCCGTCACCTGGAGCTCTTCCAACGGTCTTGAAGGAGTTCCCAGCATATGCCGAGCACTTGTTGGCTGATTTTTCCTTCACTCTGTGGTCCAGCTTAGGTGGGTGATTGTGGAGGTTGGGCCATGTGCTGCAACACTACATCCCTCTGCTTCTTGGTCAGATAGCCCTTACAGAGGCTGGAGGTGTTTGAGCTCAATGTCCTGCTAAAAAAGAAACAAGGTTCCCACTAGGGTCAAAGCAGATGGTGCTGCAGGATGTTGTAGTAACGATGCTGGCTAGGTGATGCCTTGAATTTTAAATAAATCATCAACACTGTCACCAGCAAAGGCCTCCCTCCCCCCCGTCACTCAGCGGGAACAATCTGTTCACCTTCTTGATGGTTGTCAGATTGAAACTCATCAAACCAAAGTCCACATTTTCTCAGGTCAAGTGTCCATTCCTTGTGTTTCTTTGTACAAGCAGTTCTCTTCTTCTCCTTTCTCTCTGTCAGTAGTGGTTTCTATCCAGTAGTTCCATCATGAAACGGTGAACACAAGGAAGAACTGCAGGTAAACAGGGTGATGGACAGGATAGATGGACAAAGATGGAGGGTGAGACAAGACATTCATGAAACTAATCAGGCAACCAAAAGGGAGAATACAGAGGGACAAAGAGCAGAAGTTAAAACACAAGCGATACACAAGGAAGGCAATTTCAAGATAAAACAGGAAGTAACGGAGATAGGACAGGACACCTTGACAAACAGGCACAAACAGAAACACACAGAACATGAAAATACAAGAACGAATCACAAAAGAAACACCAAAACCCAAGTCTATGACAGCCTCTCCACAGCAGATGCTAGATGCTTAAACTCTGAACCACTGATGTGAGCTCTAATCTAAGGTGCTGCAGGGTTGTGAATTCTGAAGCTGATAATGAACTTTTCTTCTGCAGCAGCAGGAAATGTTTGGATCAGTACTCTTGAGAGCCATTTTAATACAGCGTTTGAGGCTTTTAAAGAAAGTTTTCAGGACTGGCTGACCTTCATTTTTAAAAGTAATGACAGGCTGTCATTTGTCTACATAACTGAGCAGTCCTTGCCATAATCTGTGTTACTACAGTTGGTATATTTGTTTTATACTAATGCAGTATACACATAAAAACAGCATATAACCACAAAAACAGCAACAACAAAGAGGCCAATAATAAGAACAATGAGAGCAGTAATTAAATGAGACTTGTACATTGTCTAAATTATCCCAAAATATTTAAAGAGTGCACTTTGCTTAACATTTACGACTCCACAATGCAATGTGTGATGTCTTATGAATGAGGAAATTTCAGCCATGAGACCCTTTAGCTGTCTGTCTTTTCAATTAACTGCTCACTATAGAATCAACTCCTAATTTAAAGCGAGCAGTAAATGAGTGAATAAGGCACTGACTTTGGAACATTAGGAGAACTGCCGCCACCACTCAGAATTGCTGCCAATGTGTCTAATTTGCCATTTGCAGTATTGAAATAATAATTTTAAAAAAAAGAATAAATAAATAAAACTAAAACGAAAAAATTCTAGCTGAACATTTTCCCCATAGACCACTATTATAGAAGACACATCTGTAAAAATGTTAACAAGACACATTCATCTGCAAACAAGATCAGTTTGTAAAATAGAAAAAAAAAAATATTACAAAGCCTGATCTCCTTCAAGATCTTTTTTTTTTTTTTTTTTTTTTTAAATAGTCTGTGTTATTTTTTTGTGTCATCATTGCAGTGTTAAGTCTATGGGCCAAGCAGGAACCTACAGGAGAGGCCAGTGAAGGGAACAATAAAGCACATGTGCAGATGGCCACATGTTGTAGAAGCAAACCCATCCATCCATCAGCTATACTTGCTTTAACCTATAAAGGGTCTGGCATAGAGACTCGAACCCAAATGACAAGAGGCCAGGTAAACCCCTGGCAAGTCACCAGTTCATTGCGAGGCCAATGAAAATAGACTGACAACCTTTCACATCACACAATCACATGGCCTATTTAGAATCACCAACTAACACATCACATGTCTCTGGACCATAGAAGGAAGCCCGAGTACCTGCAGAAAACCCATGCAGGCAAAGGGAGAACATGAAAACTCCACATATAAAGCCCTCAACTGACCAGCAGGTTCAAACCCAGAACCCTTTCTGCTGTGGCATCCTAAATAAAACCTAGCTAGACCATATTTTTGGTTCCTACTTTGTAGTGAAGTTCTGAAAACACACTGATTGTCACCATCCTGAAGTTCGAAGTTCACATTGTTGACCTCAAAAAATGCAGTTGACAAACATTCTCACTAGTAGCAGTTTTGTAGCTTCAGTAACTGTGACATAATCCATGAAAATGAGCTCTTCTGGTTTTACAGCATTAATATATCTCCTGACAAGACCAGCGTCAACATGGTTGTTATGTCGCCACCTCTTTCAATTATGGTATTCTATAACCTCGTAGAAAAACAACCAAAACGTGCTACGCAAATGTCAAATGAAGCCATTGTTCTGAAACCTTAAAAAGAACATCATAAGGCATGCATAACAAGGATATGTAGCTATTATGTAATGAGATGATAAATGAATTAAGGGGAGTTAAAACAACATTATGGATAAAAGAGCAAGCATGTTAAATTTAGATTCCCCACACAGCAGGCATCATTCTTTTATCCAGTTTGGAGATGTTGGATGAGATCATCCATTCACACCAAAGGACTCCATTGATGTGAAAATTTCAACACAGCAGGGGGCTGATTGGATTATTCCAGTGTGAGTCAGCAGTTCCATCTGGAGGCGTGCTAAACCAGTCCTATTAATGGATTACCAGTCTGTGCCCAAACTTAGTCATCAGTGACTTTGTACTGTTTTTCATACAGTGCATAATGTGTTCTCAACCTTGGAAATGTAGTAAACACATGACATGCTTGAGAAAGTCATCAAGCCGATAAACGTTGCCGTTTGAACTCAGCACAAACACTAATGTCACAGAGAGAGTAAACGCAAAGGGCTTCAATTAACATGCAAATACATGATATGCATTTCTCCATTTGAATTAAGTATTGACAATGATGTCCTTCTAACTGGGGGACATTTTGACCCTTTAAATCCATGTAGTTACAATTAATTAAGAAAGATTTGACATAGCTGTGACCGCATGTGTCTGAGTTATTAATGTCAAATGGTTTTTGTCTTTCAAGTTTTAATTGAAAACGTGGAATTGCCCGACTTTCTAATTGCGGTGCTCATGCTCCCATTACAAGTGTGTGTGTGTGTGTGTGTGTGTGTGTGTGTGTGTGTGTGTGTGTGTGTGTGTGTGTGTGTGTGTGTGTGTGTGTGTGTGTGTGTGTGTGTGTGTGTGTGTGTGTGTGTGTGTTGGAAATGGCTGCCAGATGCCAATAACATCATCTCAGCAGCATATTAATGCGGGTGATAAGTCAGTCTGTTAATGTTGCCTCTTAAGTAAAAAGGATGAAAACTCAACTTGGAATTCAGAAAGTCGAGTCTAGACAAATTACTGCTCAGAGTCTTAATCAAACGTGTACTTACCAGCTTTAAATCAATGATTATCATTTATAGACAGAAACATTACAGTGCCTTTAACCAGTGATTAAAAAGTGACATTGACACGTTATACATGTCGATCATTTTGAATGAAATATTTTAATCCATCCATCTTTTGACTAAAAGAGCTTATACAATGCAAAAATCTTTTTAAAAAAAATCTTATGCTTTTTTAACTTCAAAGTTCTTCAAAGTTTTCTTGCTTTAAAAGAAGGTTTTTGGTTAATTTGTTCATTAGATGGCCTCATGGAAACTTCACACAGTTAAATTGAATTGTTCATTGATTTAATCGTATTGGCACCAGGTGTTGTAATAAGGCCCATTTTGAATAATGAAGTACTTTAACATTTCTTCTAAATCCTCATTATGGTTGTAATTGTTCAATGTTTTACGACTCATCTGCACAAGTCTTCCAACAGAGAGAGTTTCTAGAAGGTTAAGCCAATGATAACACATGCTAGGAGATATGCTAATGGTGAATTTTTTTTATTTTTAATTTTTTTTTTTCCTTTACTGCTTTTCAGGACTGAGCTCAAAATTTTTGGTCATAAGTGTTGAACTCATATTGGTTTGGAAACAGTTACAGAAGTATTAATTAGCTGTTTCAAATCAATGCAATGCAGCAATTGATTGTTTTCCTGGCTACACAAATTGGCCTGCAAGTCCATGCAGTGGAAAACGGCTTCATGTTACCAAGCAACTGGCCCTTCAATTATCCCTTCCAGAGAACAACTAATGTCCAGTCCTGTATGAGAAACTATAACTCGGCGTGGGAGGACTTTCAAGCTCTCAAATCAAGGGAAAATTTCATACCAGTGTGTATGTCGACAGCCGAGACTGGATTTTGAAGGGGTCAACAAAGCGTGGAAGACATCACTCACAGCTGATTCTGTCAAAGATCAGCAAAAACTCAGTTATAAGATGAGATGCTAACTAGCATCACCTGCCTAAAATCCATGGTTGATAGCAAACAAAGATGGTTGAATATTTATTAAAATGCATTTATGTTTAAAGAGATCAATTTTATTGACACAATATGCAATCAATATCCAGTGTGCCTTAAACAGATGGAAAAGCAGTGCAATTTGATATTGCTAGCTATGAGGAGTTGACTTTAAATATTAGCTTAAAGGAGCTAAGCAAGGGAATATGTGTTTCAACTCACCCTGATCTTTAGTCATAAGCTTTGGGTAGTGACTGCAAGAATGGATGGATGGATGGATGGATGGATGGATGGATGCAATGCTAAATGTGAAGCTACTTCCAACAGCTGTACAGCATAGCTTAACACACAGACTACCGGCTGAAATGACTATCCTATTCGGAACAAATCTACTTACCAGCACATCCAAAGCTCACTAATTAAAATTTTAGAACAGATTTGTTTAATCTACCCACACGAAAGCCAAATTATAAAAAAGCTAAATATGTCCATGAGTTCATTGAGAAACCCCTTTCACATCACACAATGTTGAATAAAAATATGCTTAATTAAACTGGATGAATCAACACCTTGATTTAAAAAAAAAAGTCATAAATTAAGCCGAATATATCCAGAACTTGATATGTTATTTAATGCAAATAAACTTTTTACACCAAGGTAAATAAAAGTTTGATATTGTGGAAAATATGCTTAGGCTATTTTCCCTCTTGCTGAGATTTAGATGAGAAGATTAATACCACTGTGAATCATGCCAATACAAAGCTGCTGACAACAATCTGAGCTTAGCACAGAGACTGGAGGGGAAAACTGCTGGCCCAGCTCTGTCTGAGCAAAACCAGCACATCCAGAGCTCACTAATTAAAATGTTATGTCTTGTTTGCTTAATTTGTCCATGCAGAAAGTTCCAAAGAACTGCAGAATTGTTTGTTACCTACCCACGGGTTCCATGCCACAAGGAATCCCTTAGAAGCAAGTGAATCAATTCATTTTTTAGAGTAAAAAATAAAAATTGTGGAAAAACGATTGATGAAGCGGAATGAAGTTCACTTTAACTGGAGACCAAGAAACTTTATAAAACCAAATGAATTAAAAGTTTGACAAATACTCCTATTATATGCTAAGCTCATTAGTGAACACATCTTGTTTGTTTAATTCAAGCTTACAAAGACTGAAATGGCATATAGCAGTCGTTGCTGTCAGAACTAGTTATGTCTTCAGATTGGGATTTCCAGACAAGCGACATAAAAGTAACACAAAAGCAAACAACACGCTTTCTTTAACAAATACAGATAACATGATTAGTCTCGGAACAATACTATGTTCCGTGGAGAACTTTGGGTCCTGACATTTATGCCGATATTACATCGACATGTACCACCCACCATCCTACTCCCACCAAAGGATACTGAAAAAATTGTTCAGGAACAGCTCGAGGAACATGACAAAGAGCCCAAATGGTTGACCCAGCCTTACTTTCCCACTGGAACAAGCCTGATCCATGGAGAACCCCATCTGGCAACCCACAGGGCTCAAAAGATCTGCCACCAGCAACCCCAGAACGCCACCACTGGTCCTCTGTCCAAGTCCCACCTGGATAGATCTGTTCTGGTGGCATAACGGTGGACCAACACAATATTAGGCGCCTCAAAAATGATCCATTCCAAAGTGGTGGTGGTAGATGATGGCCGCATTTATCTGTTTGGTTCATGGTTTATGGTTGTTTGTTTTCTTAAAGGTTTTGAACTGCAAAAAAGTGGATTTCATACTCACCTAAATGTGAAGACATGCAGGTTAAGCAGTGGAACAGGATATCATCATGTATTCAGATGAAAAACATTTGCGAGATAAAAATCTGCCAGTCTACTTGGCTACATTCTGCTTTGTTTACTGTCAGTAAAAGATTGCGGTAGTGATCTGTCGATATCAAACCGATAAACACCGCACCTTTAACACCTCGGAAAAACTGCTCACAAACTGCCTGACCACTTTAACAGTGTCAACACATTATTCACGGCCTGCTGGCTCACTTTGGAGTCTGCTTTAATTGGTTGCAGGAATTTCCTGTTTTTGCTTATTTCCCGTTTGAACTCTACTAATTTCTCAGAGGAGCTAACTAAAACTGAGTGTGATTTTTTTTGTGTGTGTGAAATTAAAGTCTGAGAGCAGTTCTACAAGACATCTCCTCTTTAAGACAGAAGCACAACAAAGAAGTAAAATCCAAAGTCTTTCTCCGTGGACTTTCTACTGTTTTCTTTCATCTGTAGTCCCCACCTTTTTTGCCTACATTCTTCAATTGTAGCTCTACAGACCCATTATGCCTGCTCTGATAGCTTCGTATCTTAACTATAGACAAGCCACTGGCCTGGCAGCAGCTTCACTTTGAGCGATCGAGCCTGAGAAACAGTGGGAGAGAGAGAAAAGATTTAAAGTGAAAGAGCAGCGGGGAGACAAAAACATATGATAGAAGAGCAACATAGAAATGAGAAAGTTGAAGAGCTGTATTAGAGGAGATGAAAAGTGATTTACTGGTTCAGAGAGTGTTGTGGCCTCTCTGTTGGCTGGAAAATGGCTTTGTGCTGCTAATACTTTGTGTGTGTTTATGTGTGTGTTGTGTTTGTGTGAACCTACCCATTTGCATATGCCTCTTAGGTTCGTTCTTTGTGCGTTTGTGATATTCAGATCAAGTTAATCAGAGCTGTTTGGGACTTGCAGTGAGAGATATTAATCTAGATTCGGCTCTAATCATTTGTGGAGTGATTTTCACCAAGTGGTTCAGTTTCGCTGGTTGGTGTGTAGCAGATGCGTGCGTTTCCGTGGAAGCACCGTTGCTCTTTTTTCGTTCCTAATTTTTTTGATTAATGAGATTCCAATCACCTGTGAGAGAACCGAAGCCCTCACAACAAAGAAGTCTGCGAGGATTAGTGAGGATGCAATAGGAGAACATGAGCAAAAGAAGTGGAGAAAACAAAGAGAAAGAACAGAGAAGACTCTTTCCAGCAATAATCAACTTTATTTTATCTCGTTAAGGTGTCCATATATTGTTTTTCATATGCAAGAAAACACATCATGAGTAAAATAAGCAGTCAGGGCCATGGCTGAGCTTTATACCACAAAAACATTTCAAAGGTTTTTATTTGTTAGAAACCTAAAGAACCAACCCTGTTGATTCAAAGGGATGGGTTTCTGTATCATTATTATTTAGAATATTTTATTTGCCTATAACTTGTAAAGTAGAGTAGTTTAATAGTGTTTGAGCAGGTGAGCTGGTGTGCTCAGACTGCAGCAAGTGGCGGAGAGGTGGGTGGAGTGACTGGGTAGACATTTTAATGCAGGAGAGAATTTATTTCATTGAAAATGTCTTTGAATTGTATGTTCTTGATACATAGAGATGGGTTTTTTGGGGTTTAATTAATGGCTTCAAAGGCCTTCAAAATCAGGGAGGTCACATCCAATGAATCACATTATGTATGTCTTGACCCCACTTATAGTCATTTGCCAAAGACAACAAAGTTCTGGCAATAATGCAAAATGCAAGAAAAGTGATATGTTTTGCAGTCAAAAAAAATAAATATATATATATATATATATATATATATATATATATATATATATATATATATAGGAATGGAAAAAAAAAACAGTTTGCTACCCAAGTATACCTAAGACACAGTTCAGATGCAACGGGAGCTTTTTCTAGTCTGTTCAAGTCACAGAATCCGTTGCTTAGTTATTTTTGCAAGATTTCAAGCCAAAAACATATGGATATGGTTGACAGTTTGACAGTATGATTAACAGAATCACTACCAAACCACCTAGCCATGTCAATGTTCCCAAGTTAATATCAGGATTTTCAGAAACAAATGACAGGTCATGCATACTGTCAGCTGCAGCCTGAAGTAGCGACTTGAACTGTGAAAAAGATGTGAGATGATTGCTTATATGATGCACAGTATCAATATATTCTGAAGGGCAGTGTACTGAATGTAGCCTGTGCATTTCAGTCACCAGCCTGTGGTGTTAAGAGGATGAGGCATTGAAGGACTATACTCAATGTCGGAATTTTTTATTTTTTTTTATTATTCATTCAGTTTATTTCTAATGTTGAAGTGTCTGCAGCCAGCTGATGCCAGCGTCAGCAAAAGATAGTAGGCCAGACTAGATATAATGCAACACTGTTTTCATGAGGTATGGAAACTTTAAATTATAAGCTATTGCTTTTACACCATTTGTAGTAGACTGACTGGATGCATCGTGCTTTCTCATGTTGTAGTCATTGGCTTGACAAACAACCTCATTTTAAATAATTAAAAACCGCAGGTAGTAATTTGCACTTTTATTGCAAAGAGACAACTCTGCTTCACAGATTGGTGGCAATGGAAATGAAATAAATTGGAAAAAAAAAAAAACAGAAGTAACAGTAATTTTGTATTACACAAAGTAAACATGCACAGTGGGAGAAGTATTGCTATAGTAGCTTTCTTATTTGAAATCTAATTCCACATTTCTATTCATTGTGAAACTGAAGATTTAAGCAAGTCCAGCATATCGGCTTTTGAAGGAGGGTGTTTGAGAGCTGGGTGCCAGCTATGATCGGCATAGCTTGCCTGGGCACTACATTTTAGGAGACTGGAAAGTGGACACCTGCTGCCTCCCAGCTGTACTACACAGTGTGTTGGGAGCAAAGGTGTAAAGATTGGCATCTGACAGACATTTGTAAATATATTGCTTAAAATTTGTGACCAAGAACCAACTTAGAGATACAGGGATGATGGAGACTGAAATGTTTACCTCTTATCTTGTAATATTTAAGTGTGGTTTTAAACACCACAGTACTGGAATCTAGTATCTGTCATGACTTTGAATTTAGTGAAATGAGTGGACAGTAACACTGTATTCTGCTGTTGTGCCTTGGAAAGTCACAAACACACCTTGCTCAAGCCCACATGAGGGAAAGGCGGGAGAGGAAGAAAGAGAGGAGGGCATGACAGCAGTATTCTCATAGTTACCTCAATAAACTTGAGCACTATTATTGTGGAATTAGTTCCGAGGACAAATGTTCAACTTGTAAAGCAAAGAAAATAATAACTCCAATGTTAAGCCTGGATATACACTACCAGTCAAAAGTTTGGACACACCTTCTCAATTAATTGTTTTTCTTTAGTTTCAGGACTATTTGCATTGTAGATTCTCACTGAAGGCATCAAAACTATGAATAAACACATGAAATTATGTAATAAACAAAGTGCGAAATGAGTCAAAACATGTTTTATTATTTTAGATTCTTCAAAATAGCCACCCTTTGCTTCAATTACTGCTTTGCACACTCTTGACACTCTCTCTATGAACTCCAAGAGGTAGTCACCTGAAATGGTTTTCCAACAGTCTTAAAGGAGTTTCCAGAGATGCTGAGCACTTGTTGGTCCTTTTTCCTTCACTCTGCGGTTTATCTCAACCCAAACCATCTTGACTGGGTTTAGGTCAGGTGACTGTGGAGACCAGGTCATCTGACCTAAGCAGCACTCCATCATCTCCTTCTTGGTCAAATAGCCCTTAAACAGCCTGGAGGTGTGTTTGGGGTCATTGTCCTGTTGAAAAATAAATGATGGTCCAACTAAACACAAACCAGATGGGATGTCATGTCCCTGCAGGATGCTGTGGTAGCCATGCTGGTTCAGTGTGCCGTCAGTTTCGAATAAATCCCCAACAGTGTCACCAGCAAAGCACTCCCACACCATCACACCTCCTCCTCCATGCTTTACGGTGGGAACCATGCATGTAGAGATCATCCCTTCAACTTTTCTCTGTTGCACAAAGACAAGGCGGAACCAAAGATCTCAAATTTGGACTCATCAGACCAAAGCCCAGATTTCCATTGGTCCAATGTCCATTCGTGTATTTCTTGGCCCAAACAAATCTCTTCTGCTTGTTGATTTTCCTTAGTAGTGTTTTTATTTTTTAAGCAGTTATTTGACAATGAAGGCCTGATTGGTCAGTCTCCTCTGAACAGTTGATGTAGAGATGTGTCTGCTACTAGAACTCTGTGTGGCATTTATCTGGACTATAATCTGAGGTGCTGTTTATTTGTGACCTCTGAGGCTGGTGACTCGGATGATGTTCTCCTCAGCAGCAGAGGTGACTCTTGGTCTTCTTTTCTTGGGTCAGTCCTCGTGTGAGCCAATTTCGTTGCAGCGCTTGATGTTTTTCGCGACTGCACTTGAGGATACATTCAAAATTTTTGCAATTTTCCAGACTGACTGACCTTCAGCTCTTAAAGTAATGATGGACTGTCATTTCTCTTTACTCAGCTGATTGGTTCTTGCCATAATATAAATTCTAACAGTTGTCGAATAGGGC
Organism: Amphiprion clarkii; assembly: GCA_027123335.1. NCBI lineage: Eukaryota > Metazoa > Chordata > Actinopteri > Pomacentridae > Amphiprion > Amphiprion clarkii. The sequence continues at coordinate 8,998,962 of CM049578.1, forward strand.
TCTCAACCCTATACCAACCAGACTTCTACACAACATAACTGATGGCCCCAACACTATTAAGAAGGAAAGAAATTCCACAAACCAACCTTGACAAGGAACACCGGTGAAGTGAAAACCATTTCAGGTGACTACCTCATGAAGTTCACTGAGAGAAGACCAAGGGTTTGCAAAGCAGTAATCAAAGCAAATGGTGATTACTTTAAGGAAACTAAAATATAAAACATATTTAGAGGGTTTTATTTCACAATTTTTTGTTTGCTATGTCATTCCATATATCTTGCTTCATAGTTTTGATGTCTTCAGTATGTGTCTACAATGTAGAAAGTAGTAAAAATAAAGAAAAAACATTGAATGAGAAAGTGTGTCCAAACTTGTGACTGGCCATGTAGTTTAACACACTTCTCCATTTGTCTAATTCAATAGTATGTTGTTCAACAAAAAGTAAATCCTATGATTCTGTCAAATACATTCAACAAGTTCAAAACTGTATCACCACTCAAGAAGACTGGAAAAGAAGAGAATGACGTAACATACAGAGATAACGGAGCAAGTTACTAAAAGAACACAAATGTAGATTAGAATAGATCACACTGGTTTGATGCAAACTTCAATCTTATCTTTGTGTTTCAACTCTTCTCTCATGATCCCTCTCACAAGCAGCAAACAGCCTCCAATCTTTAAAGACACTGTATCAGCTGAAAGCATCAGACTTCTTAAACAACAATTAATTTCAGTAATTAAAGTTTGCTGTTATCGCAAACCTTTAGTGTTTAGCGAGCCACTGAAACGAAACAACTTGCTTCACATCACTGTATCCTCTACATTATATTTAATATCCACTGTGGTTGTGGTGGTCAAAGTAATTTTGGTGAAAGATTACATGACATAAATCACCTGGTGTCTGCAAAGAGAAAGATGGGCAAATTAAATAGAGTACAGTGTTATGCACACTTTCAGATTCATCTATTATTTCTCATCTAGGTTCTTGCAAATAGTTTCATGATTTACCATAACAATAATAATAATTTACTTGTATGTTATAAAGCTGTCTATATGAAAGACACACACAGAGAGACCATTTTATTAGGTACACCTGGTCAATTGCTTGTTAACATAAATATCTAATCAGCCAATCACATGGCTGCAACTCAATGCAGTCAGGGATGTAGACGTGGTCAAGACAGCTTGCTGAACTTCAAATCGAGCATCAGAATGGGGAAGAAAAAGGATTTGTCATTTTGGAAGTGGCATGGTTGTTGGTGCCACACTGGAAGCTTATTCCAGAAACTGCTGATCTACTGGGATTTTCACCCACAACCATCTCGAAGGAGAATGGTCTGAAAAAGATAAAATATCCAGTGAGCTGCAGTTGTCTGGATGAAAACGCCTTGTTGATGTGAGAGGTCAGAGGAGAATGGGCAGACTAGTTGGAGATGATAGAAAGAAAACAGTAACTCAAATAATCACTTGTTACAACCAAGGAATGCAGAATACCATCTCTGAACTCACAATACAACCAACCTTAAAGAAGATGGGCTACAGCAGTTGAAAACCACACCGAGTGCCACTTCTGTCAGCTAAGAACAGGAAACTGAGGCTACAATTTGCACACGCTCACCAAAATTGGACAACAGAAGATTGAAAAATTTTCTTGGCACACTTTGGGCCCCTCAGTTCCAACTGAGCATTGTTTAAACACCGCAGCCTACCTGAGTATTGTTGCTAACCATGTCCATCCCTTTATGACCACAGTGGATCCATCTTCTGATGGCTACTTCCAGCAGGATAATGCACCATGTCACAAAGATCAAACCATCTCAAACTGGTTTATTGAAAATGACAATGAGTTCACTGTACTCCAATGACCTCCAAAGTCACCAGATCTCAATCCTATAGAGCACCTTTGGGAAGTGGTGGAAAGGGAGATTGGCATCATGGATGTGCAGTCGACAAATCTGCAGCAACTGCATGATGCTATCATATCAATATGGACTGAAATCTCCGAGGAATGTTGAAAGTATACCTTGAAAAATTAAATCAGTTCTGAAGGTAAAAGGGGGTCCAACCAAAAGGTGTACCTGATAAAGTGGCCATTAAGTGTATGTGTGTGTACTTTGAGCAGTGGGAGATGTCCTCAGGTCTGATATTACAACAGAATTAAGAACAGAGAAAACATTGTGTTCTTTTCTATACTAGCATGCTTTCTATATCAGAAAAAGTTTGTCTCTGCTACTGACTAGGTGTTTCTAAAGGAAAAGAGTGACTGACTTGTTCAACAATTCTCAATATCCCATGTATAACTTACTTCGCCAAACCTCATAAACACCCCCACTAATAATCATTACTCAAACATTAAACACCTCAATTAATATGAACAAACGATGTCCCTTATCTTCTGTTCTGCATTATCTCACATGGCCAGATTAATGTTTTGTGGTGAAGTTATGCACGGTACCTCACCTAATCCTCCCTATTAAACTCCAGTATCCTTGTAAAAGGAAGCTATTACACTGTTAATGATGACTCACATGAGTGAAATCTTAAAAGATTGAAAGTAATTCTGCTTCCACAATGAGGTGTAGTAAAAGTTCGAGAGACGAGGTTCAGCAGCTGGTTCCTTTAGTTCACGCACTTACGATTAGATGCTGTAAAACATAATGGTATATAATTTCAGGCTGTGATATGAAAAATGTGCACATGATTGGAGAGCCATTCCAAATATAGACACAGTAGGATTCAAAGCTGTCATTGTCTCTGTAAACCTAGAAATAACTTGGATACGATACATAAAACAAGAAGTTGTTGCATGTAAAGAGGAAACATTGCAGATTCTATATAGCCCTTTCTATTGCTTCCTGTTAAAGCAGTATTCGGCATGATTGACCCATTGGAGGTTTGTTCAAGTAACTCAACTGTGAAATATAATTGTCCTGTTATAAATGGGTGTGCCTCAAATTTCAACCAGAACATTACTCACTTAGCAGCATTGTGATAGTTGGAATCATGGCATCAGAAATCAGCTTAAGTGTCAGAAGTCAATGCAAGGGCTTTCTCAGCATCAAACCCTGGTTAGACAAAGTTTCTCACTTTAAAATGCTTTGCTGAACCTGGATCAAATGTTTCCAAAAGCACCATTGTCAACAGAAGACATAACCTTCCATCCAAATGTTGCTCTGGTGCTACTTAAAACTATTGCACACCAGTCCATAAACCAAAGTTGCAGCCATTTTCCAGAGTAATCAAGTTTAAAAGTAAACTCAAAAATTAAGGCTTTTGGAAACTACTACAACATGTTTCCTTCAGCTGTCATACTGATATAAATGATGTCTATTTAGATGTTCATGCTGAGTAAATGACTCAACCATGCAGATGAAAGCAAAATGAAACAGCTGCATGAAAAAAAAATAAGGCAATAAATTGTTCAAATAAAGCAAAGAGTGTGATGTTTGCAGGGATCCATGCTGTACCAATTAAAGTTTATGGTACAACAAAAAAGAATTTGGTTGAAGCAAGACACGACATAGGCATCAGTGTTGTTTTTCTGTGGGGAATCTGTATCTTGTATTACTGCAAAAGATTTACCGGGGATCTGATAAAGGCAGAAACAAAAGTATCTGTACAGGACAAGGACACTACACAGCAAGAAAAGTCTTTGCATCTTATTCTTGTCATGGCAGGTTCAAAAAGGCTCAGGAGCAGGAAATGAGACTGCAGTCAAATAAACATTTTAACAAAGCTTTATTTACAACAAGATGATATTTACAGGAAACAGAACTCTAAACCCAGGAACTAAACTAAACAATGAAAACCAGAAACCATCTAGTGGTACGGAGGACAACAACATGAGGATGATAACAGAAACTACAGTTAACCCACATATGGTATGACCAAGGCAGGAGAACTACTAAAATACAAAAACTAAGCCCAGCCTAGACTCGAACCAATCCTGAACAGAAATCACCAGACTAAACTATTTATGCAGAGCATAAAAACAAAAGCTATTGAGTACGGAACGTAGGCTGTAATAATTCAACGTACAAAATAATACACCAAATGTCTGCTGATACTAGGGCTTGGAAACTTAGCTGACGGATGGGGAAACAGTTCTTGGCCTGGCTTCATCCAGCTCTCTCCCTCTTTGGAACTCAACATGTGGAAGCTAAGTTGGCGTCCATGAACTCATTGGAGATAGGTATTTCTTCCAGGGTGTCCCGTCCAAGCTGAGGCCTGTGGTTCCCAGGAAGAAGCTGGCGAGAGGTGAACTCCTCCGTTAGAAACAGAATCCAAGGCATAGTGGAGGACCAGCAGACTTGAGGATCCCAGAACACAACAGTCAGGAATCAGCTTTACTGAAAACAAAAAACAGGATTATTTGAAGTCCAAAGGCTGGTGGCAAAGACAGTTCTATTTCCCATACTAACTGGAGATTAGACAACAGTCCAGCTTCGACTGACGGGTGCAGTCTGCTTTTATGGAGACGCCCAGAGACCAATCAATCAGCTCCCACCTGCAGCTCGTCTGCTGATTAACATGCAACACACCTGCTGCTAGCTTCACCACCAACACACCTAGGAGAGAGAGAGAGAGGGCAGGGCCGAGGGAGGAGGAAGCACTACCACAGCCCACAGCCTGAAGCTGTGGCTGTGACAATTCTCATGTAAAAAGCATATGTACATGCAAGAAAAAATGGATACACCTCTTAGGATCCTGAGTGCTGCCTCGCCTACCTACCTCGTGTTGTATCTACTCCCAAATATACATCACTGTGGATAAAAGCCTCTGCTAAATGAAATTGTAGTTGTAAATTGATACACCAGGGCATTTAGAAGAGGAACATGATGCTCTCAGTGTGTAAACTGAAGTTTGGAAGTTGGAATTTTCACTGAGAAAATGATACCATGCTAACAAGTCAACCAACTGTATAAACAGTAGTACTGAGTAAACATACAGTTTGCAGCACATTCAGACTTTTAAAAACATTTTTAAATTTTTTTTTCTTTTATACTTTTGCTAAAATAGCCTTCCATCCATTATCTATACACCGCTTAATCCTCATTAGGGTTTGCAGGCGAGGTTGCCAATCTGTCACATGAATACTTTTGCTAAAATATGCTACTTGTAATGACTTAAACATTTTGAAATCAAATCACAGCCCTCCCTTAGTGTCTTGAAACTCTCTGGAGGTCCCCATCCCCACTATAGGAACCAATGTGTTGGAAAGTTTTTGCAATTGAACTTCACGAAAACTTTGGACAGGTGAAGAATGGAAGGAAGTGATTATTTATGAATGAGCAGCTGGAGAGTTCTGATGGTTTCTACAGTTCTAGGGAAAAGAAAGCATGAAGTTCACCCAGTTTTTACAAAGTGGCAAGATACAAAAAAAAAAAAACAGTTTCACTAACTGGGACAGTGAGGTAGAATCTTAATGGTCTTCCTTTTATGAGCATAACTCACATTGTCTGAAACAAGAAAAGTCTCATGCCGTTGTCTTGCCCTTCTAGAGTGTAAATACAGGAGGTCAAATGATATTTAGAGATGGGGTGAGATGCACATATCCGTATATCTATGCAAGTTGAACATGTCCTATTAGTCTTTTAGCATCCCTGAGGCCTGTCTGGATTTCATTGATAAAAATTCAACCATGAATGTTCTTTTTTCCTACCTTTAGCACAAAAATGACATCTTGAACCAATCACTACCTGACTGATTCAATGTGAATATCTCTAAATATGAAATGAAGACTTGGAAATGCCTTTCAAACAGTTTCAGATTACTTTTATGCAAAACTAGAAACTTTCTTGCTCTTTCACAAGGTCGTACTCTAGGCATTTGCTTTATTGTCAAGACACGGAAATGGACGAAAATGATTTCTTCTAGGTTTGAATATAGTTCTTTGAAATTAAAATTGACCTCTTGCAGTTCTTCCTTTGCCTTTATTTCTGACAGAACACCATTTATGGGTAGCTTCATATGGACCACAGATCTCTGGTTCTGGTTGTAGAAAAGGTCTGGCCTGAGCTTGCGTTTTCTGTTACCATGGAGCCACTGAAAATACCACATAGTGTCAAGGCAAATAGTATGTACTGGTTGATGGTGTTCCAGTCTCTTTTTTTATGTTTGCAGAATGTTGTTATCTGTGGGCATTCGGAGCTGTACTCTTTCCTCGTCTTGTGCCTTGTTAGTATGCTGCAATGCTGTATTTTTTCTTTTTTTTTTGTCCCATCTCTTTCAGTTCAAAGTATTTTATCTCTACCTTTGCCACTGTTCTGTGGGGTGACACAGTGTTCACAGCACTTGTCACCTCCCCTCCACGCTGTTTTTTATTTTTTATTTTGTCTCTTTCTTGGCCAGGCCTGTTGTGAGTGTGCCAAATGAAACATTTTGGTTCAACTGAACCTCATTCAATACTTACCTCCACCGTGATTTATAGGTGTTCAGTTATAAGCATCCCTGTTCACACACAAGCACATAGCTGTAGAACCTGTAGAATATTCATCATTGTTCATTATATAGTATATAGGCGTGCATATGCATATTTGATTAATACCAACTTTCACAAACATTCCTTACACACAGATGTAGACCTTACTATACTCACTCTTTGATAAATGAGGCAGCCAGTATCAGCACAGTTCAGGTGAGGTAAAAATGTTCAAACAATCTTCAACCCAGAGTATATCATATATATTTGAGCTACTACGACATGTTGGAATTTTTGTTCTGCTCCCCTGGCTGCTTGCACAAGATAAATTCTGGACTTTGAGAATAACCTCTATCAATTAAATTATTATTATTATTATTATTATTATTATTATTATTATTATTTAAGGTTTTAGAAAAAAATTAATTATTGGATGAAATGAAAAAACAAGACAAATACATAAACGCTTATATAAAAATAAGACTAAATTAACATTAACAAACAAACTGGGTTGTAGAGATTTCTTTCATTTATTGTTTCATTAATATACATTACACATTTGATTTAATTGATTTAATATTTCCACTTAGGGCCTTTATAAACAACCTATAATTGAATCCATTTGAGATCGACTGTTTGGAGCGAGGCTGATATCAGAGAACTGACAGATTGGACAGAAGTATAAAGAGATAAGATGAGAAAGATCACGATGAGGATTAAAAAGAAGAGAATTGGATGAAAAAGAAGCTAAAGATTGAGAAGAGGAGAAACTGAGTAACGCTTCGCTTTTGTTTCACACTGAGACTCAGTACGCTCTTCTCTTTGTGCCTCATTTTTCTCTCTACATCTCTACCATTGTATGTCGCATAACTCCTGTTCTTCCTCCACCTCTCTGCTTCCTTATCACTCTGCTTTCTCTCCATCTGCGCTGCTTCAATCTCTTCCTGCATCTCTTTCATTCTGCCCTTTCTTTGCTGTGTCTGTCAGTCTGCAGTATCTTTCCCATCTCTCTTCTTTCTCCCCACCTCTCATCTCTATTCTCCAACCCCTCTTTCTGCTGTGTCACCCTCTTTTCCTCTTATCTCTCTTTCTTTCTTCCACGTGTCTTTCAACTACCGTGCTCTCATTGATATCGCTCTGGTTTATCGCTCTCTCCGCCTGCTCTCATTCCCCCCACAGCCCTCTTCTTTTACCTCCTTCTTGCCCTCTTCTATCGCTCTCACCTTTTCTCCCCCACCTCCCTCCTGGTGTCACTGCTCCCCCACTGGAGCCTGGCAATAGAAATGACTAATGGGAGGTTATTGCTGATATCAAGACAAAGCAGAACACTGCTGAGCTCCTTAACTGCTAACTACACACACACACACACACACACACACACACACACACACACACACACACACACACACACACACACACACACACACACACACACACACACACACACTCAAGCTAACCACAAAAAATATGCAATTAAAGCACTATATGCCCACAGACAGTTTGAAATAAACAAAATTTAAACAGCATGAATGTTTGATTTTCCTAATTACCTAAACTGACATTGTGGAACAAAACGAATCTAACTTTGTTCTTTGTTGTTTGTCAGGTTTTTGGGGGGTTTCTTTTTTGCACTCAAGTTCTTGTTTTTCCAAACAAAAAACAAATGTATTTTATAATACATATTTCTTTATGAAAAGTTAACTTTATAAAGCTCATTTTTAGTGCAGTTATATTCATGAGACAGACATGAGTAGGAGTAATTATTTGTAAATTAGTCTAATAAAAATTTGTTGTGGGTGGATATATAGAAACATTCCAAAAATTCAGGATTCAAACAATCCAAAAAGTCATTTTGTAGATCTGAATGATATAGTATAATGATTTGTGTAGCCTACATAGTCATGTTAGTAGCCCTGAATTTTATAAATAATTATTTTGTTGATTTAAAGTATTAGCAGTACATGCATTCACTAAATGTGCTTTATTTTTTTGCATGAATATTTACAAAGCACAAATCTGAAGTAACTTGCGTCTTCTTCATTTGAATATTTTCATTTGATACCACTTTGATATATTTGAATTTTTTTCCCTGTAATTTAATAGACCTTTTTTTTTAATTATTTGTTTATTTGTTTTTGTCTGTTTTAATTATACAGTTGGGATTGTGGATTGTAGAAAACAGTTATGGGAAAGGTGTCACTTAGAGCACTTGGTAAATGTAATGTTCACCTATTTAAATTTTACAATCAATCAGTTGATTAATCAAGGAAATAATCAGAAAATGAATAAAATAAAATCATTAGTTGCAGCCCTATGGTGTGTTAAGGCAACATTATGGTATCTAAATTACTAATCCAGACTTTAAAAGCACACCACAGACTATTCAGTCCTAATCATGCTAAAAAAGGCACACTAGTCTGCTATGAAGACTCTCACATTGTCCCTAACATCGAACATAAAAACAAACCCAGGAATCCCGTTGATGTTTCTGAAAGACTGTGACTTTTTGCTTTTTACAGGACAGACCAGGTGCCACATTAAAGGCAAACACAGCACAGGATTTCTGGAGAATTTACAACTTTCAACTGAGTTTGGGCAGAATTTAATGAAACTGTACAAATCATTGCTCCTCAAAAGCCCAGCAGCAACTACTTTAATGACAGATATTTTAACGATGAATGATAAAGGTGTGGATGATGGATATTCCTCATTCATCATTCATTTTCCTTCAATTTTTAGCTGATGATGTAAAAGAAAACATGATTTGTCAGAACAGGCCACATTCTCGATAGTCCAGTGTAGATGCTTACAGGCCCACAGTAGGAGCTTTGGGCAAAGGTAGGCTTTACCATGGACCCTCTGACTGCTCTGCAGCCCTATAGGCACCAAGCTGTGTGCCAGCGTTAAAGTTTTTCAGTAATTTGTGCTACAGTTCTTTTCTGTTAGATGGGACCACACGGGTCATGCTTTGGTGCCCACACAAGCCTTGGGCACCCAGGACCTTGTTAATGATTAACCAGTTGTCCTCCCTTTGATTATTTGCTGTTGGAAATAGCAGCTGCAAACTGGGAACACCCAACAAAAAGAAACAAACAAAAAAATCCACCATTTTTGGAAACCTGCTAATCTAAGCATCGCATTTTGGTCCTTGTCAAGGTCTTAAATCTTTAGGCTGTCTGTTTTACCTGCTTCTAACACATTTTCTTCAAGAACCGAATGTTTACTTGTTGCCTAACACACCCCAGTCCTTGACTGATGCCATTATGATAAAGATAGGCAACGTTCTGCACTTTGACTGTCAGTGGTTTCAATATTTTGGCTGATAATTGTACTGATTGCATACCGCCCTACTCCTTATTTTAAAAATGTAAAGAAAAATGGATAAAAAATGCCAGCGAATATTGATAATAATACCTGAAGGTATTTTTTACTTCCATAATAGCATGCTGTGGTTGTGCCATCGCTTGCAAATTTCATTTGCCAACCTTCTTAGAAAGAAAATGTTCTACATCTCAGATTCACTTAGCTAAACGGCTGGCAGACTGATATTGTATCTGTTTATGCGGTAACCTTGGGGTTTGTGATCCACTCCTTCTTCCCAATCTAATCACTTTATAGTTGACAGACTTATTCCTTGTGCACATATTCTTGTAAAATATCTGTACCATTCCTGAAATCTTAAACTACCATTACCATTTGAATGACATATTTATCATATTGTATGGCTGTGAGCACACAGGTTGATGCTGGTGGAAACTTATGTTATGAAGACTGATTGAACAGTGTACCAGTTGGCGTAGGTGACTCAAAATATTGTTGAATTTGAATAAGGGGTCCTTCAGTATGCAATCGTGTCTACGACATTGAGCATGTTGCTCGTATTTTATCTTGCAGATGACCTCTGTTGTCTCGTTTGGATGTTAGTAGTGACGTGCTTTGCTTTCTAACATCAACATTATTTCAAACGCCTTGACACATGATTTCATTCATCCTATATGCGTGTTCAGGCTTCATATTATGTGTTGTATGTGCTTGTACAAGTGCCACAACCCAATCCACATCAGGATACCACCGTTTTGTTCTAGTCTTTTCAAGAATTACAGAATTAAGCTTGTGGCAAGTCGAATTTATTGCCTGATCTTTATATCACAGTCATGTCAAAAACAAAAAAAGCACAGATTGGAAATTGTTTTTTGGACATACTTTGACAGGCAAACATTTAATCCTCTAAATACCTGTAAATAGTTTGTAACTCTAAATGTAATATACTAAACAAATGTTAAAAAATGGCATTTTGTATTCATTTTCATAAATAAAAAAATAATATTAGTTGCATTTTGTAATTTTATCACATGGTCAAATCTATAAATGTTGGGCTTCCAAATTAAATCCCAATGATTAGAACCTCTTTAGGGGAGAGGTGGAACGTGTCCTTATTTTAACCTCTGAAAACAAAAGTCTGCATTGTTTTTGTGTTCTTATCATGCAACAATTTCAAGAGGTCTCTCATGTCTTCAAAAATTGGAGTGTCCATGTGTCTGGCAAATGACTTCAAAAGAATTCCAAATTGATTTAAAAATGAATCACTCCATTCATCTACAAGTACTGTATATTTAAGATGAGTGCTACTTTTCCTACAGTCTCCAAAGATAGCAAAATTTTATCACAGGATATTACCGTAACTCTACAGCTTTTGGTATCAAAGTACATCAGTCAGAAAGAAATTGCCCAGATTTTACCTGCATAGAAGTTATCTGAGGAAAAAGTTGTTGCTGTCCAAAAAAGAACATTAAAGAACAACAACAGTTTTACAAATGTGCTTTTGCAACAATAATAATCTGGACAGATGAATCAAAGAGAGTCGACATGTCACTGGTCCAGACCAAAGACAGCCTTTACGGAGTAGAACCTCACACCAGTTGTCGAGCATAGTGGTGAAGATTTTATGGTTTGGGGTCACTTCACTGCCTCAGGCTCTGGGCAACTCACAGTCATTTCTGCAGCATATCAAAGAGTGCTTGAAGATAATGTGAGACCATCTGTCCAAAAGATGAAGTTGAACCAGAAGTGAACCTTTTCAACAACCAGTCCACCAAGGAATGGCTCAAAAAGAAGAAATGGGGGATTGTGGAATGGCTTTCTTCAAATCATAGTCAAAGTAGCCACTCTGAGCCTTGAAAGTAGCTTTGCAGACTATTGGCTAGATCTTAACCAATGTCATGAGTTCATCACTTTGGTGAAGAATGACTGTTAAGAGATGAGCAATTTTGAAAGTTAACCTTGAAATCTCTTATCTTTGTTACCTCTGAAACCATCAGTTGTGTTGTATCGAGGTAATTGTGGTAAACAACAAATAACCCTATTCAAGTGGGAAAAAAATACACATTAGGGGATTCAGAAAAAGTGAAGACAAAGAGCGTTTCTTCTGACTGGACTGAATTTGGAGACCAGCTGAAAGACCACCAGACAGCAGAGATTGCATGCAGATTACGTGGCTCGCATACGATGTACATTGAAATAGGGGACCAAGCACAGAACCTTGGGGTACACCAGGTTCACTTTTTTTTTTTTTTTTTTTGCTATGCTATTATAATATTAGCCAGGACACTTTAAAGCTTCGCTGTTTGATTTTACTACATTTTCAATGAAATTCATTCAGTACATTTTTCTTTTTCTTCATATTTACAGGTGTTATTACATTTTCATTACTGCTTTTTTGATACTACATATCCATTATGTCAGGGCCATAAAAAATCTCAGCGGTCCGAGATGTTCTTAAATTAAAGCATTTGCAAACATTTAGTGATGATACAGGCATTCTTTACACAATAAGTAATGAATTGACTTAAATTTTGGCCTTCAAGAGATTTATATAGATTTGACTCCAAATATTCTCCAGGAAGTGCTATGGGAGTACAAGCTAGCCAGTCATTGTATAACCAAAGTAAGAGCTTTGTTTGTATTCTTTGCAAAAACAACAACAAAAATGAATAAATACAAATAAAAATTAAACACATTTCTGATGGGTAATCAACTTTACCAAGATCTTGCTTGTGATATTCATGGACAGGATCTCAAGTGGCAACCAGAATGAGAATAATGTCCAGTTTGAAAAAAAAACAACTCTGAGTCATGTCTCTGTTTTTTGCACTGGTTTGCAGAAGCAGATAGGATGATGGTCAACATCTCCCAAGTTTGAGGCAATGGTTCTCTTCTGCACATCAGTAAATTTCTCCCTTTGGGTTGAAGATGAGTTGCTTCCCCAAGCGAAGAACTTCAAGCATATCTGGATGTTATTCAAAAGTGATGGGAAAATGGGGCGTGAGAAGGACAGATGGATCAGTGTAACATCAGCGGTAACTATGAGCATGTAAGTGCAGAGGGAGTTCAGCAAAGACAAAGACCTCGCTTTGTCAGCCAACCTGCAAATCTCCCCTATAGTCATGAGCTCTGGGTAGTGACTGAAAGAATAAAGTCACTTATAGAAGCTGCCAAAGTATATTTCCTCTTTAGTGTAAAGGTGAGGAATTTGGAGTAGAATTGCTGCTCCTTCACACTGAAAGAAGCTAGCTGAGGTGGCATCTGAGCTGACACTTTCCTTTGGAGGTTTTCTGGGCACATTCAAGCAGAGACCCCAGGGTAGATCCAAAATTTGCTGGAAGGATTAAATAATTCCCCTGGCCTGAGAATGCCTCAGGACCACCCGCAGGGAACTGGGAATAGTTGCTGGGTAGAGTCTGGTGTGCCCTGCTTAACCTGCTGCCACTCAATCGAACATTGGATAGGAACATAGATGGAGAGATGTGTGGCTTCCAATTCATCTATATATGTATAAAATACCAGCAGGGATTTTGTGATTTTCTTTGTGAGCAAGAATTACATCTGCAGTGATATACTGTTGTCGATGCTATTTTAAATTACACGTATTATGGGGTCATTCTGTTAGCATCAATGTGACCTTATTGCCATGTGTGGCAGGAAATAAAGGGAAGAAGACAAAACAGAAGAAAAAGGGATTGGAAGTCCCAGAGTGACTGAGTCTAATTGAAATGAATTCTGACTAAAGCAATGACTTTAATGACATTTTGAATCCAGGACTGGAGTAATGACATGGAGGGGTCCCTGTGGGAGGGTGGCACTTTAAAAAGCCAGAGTTAGAGGGAAGGAAGGAGAGAGGGAAAATACATACACGGAGGGGAGACGACTATAAAGAATGAGGGAGGGAAGAGGTTTCAGAGGTTAAGTTTGGAGAGCCAGTATTTATTAAGGGAGCCAGGGGAGACAGAGAAAGCCAGAGAGACACATGGAGAAAGAGACAGATCGAGACAGAAGAGTTTAACACTGAGAGAAGCAGACTTTAAAAAGACGTCCAGGGAGAGAAGAGTTTTTATTCTTCGTTTCATCACGCTGTCACGCAGCTTCTCTCTTTTAGCTCATTTCCCAGACTGCAAGACACTGTCGATAGGTCAACCTTATGAAGTCACTATCTGGAACTCTGTCAAACCAACTGAGGCCTCGTCACCACCAACTATGGTAAAACTCTCTTCTGTGATTAAATTTTAATCACCATAATGGCATATTTATGTGGCTAAAATCTAATACTGCTTTCCTTTGGCAGGTACTCTATCACTGAGTGTTTTCTTGTGGAGTTGTATTTCACAGAATTATCGCAATTTACATCACTGGGCCAATATTAAACAAGCAAATAGAGGGGAGACTCTCAGGTTTCCATGGAGAAAAAGTCTTTACTCCTTAAAGAAAAACAAGTTGGTCTGTTTAAGCATTGACATGACATCACATGAGTAATAGCAAAAGGTTAAATCTATTTTTCCTTTAGTTTATTTCCAAATGTGGAAGCTCAAATTGGACATGAAGACCACCTCTGGAGAAAATAAAGGGTTTTTTTTCCTTGTTAACATGCCCATGTGGTGTTTTTTTATATGCTACAGGACACATGGGGAGCAACACAAGCACTCAATACCATGTAGTTCACCTTGAAACTGCAGAGATATACACGAATGTAGCAGACCTAAGAAACCGATCCGTTATCTTGCAGGGTGGGACTTTCTGTATCATTATTTTTCTTCAGAATCAGTTTCAGGTTGTGTGGCTGAATAATAGTGATATTACAGCTAGAGTGATAGGGGAGTTGGTCTGCACATCTAAGCCATTTTAGGGGCAGAAAGTGATTATTTTCACGAAAAAAACAATCAAAATATGCAACTTTGATACAGTTACAGATGCAATTTTTTAGGGATTTAATCGAGGAACAATGAGGGACTTTAGGAAGAGCCAAGGAATAAATGTGTGGCAACATATGAAATAAGAAAAAAATAAATACATTACATATTAAGGAAATCAAAGTAATTAACCGATAAATCAATTAAACTTTCCAGTGCTTGGGTCATTTTTTTAACAGCATTACGCACATCAGGTTGTCAGCACTTACATAAGGCGCTAAACCCATTTAATTCGCATTATTTTAATAATAACAGACACAAAATATATCTTTTTGTATTATATATATATTTTACAATGTTTGCTTGTAGTGCTAGTAATTGTATTTCTTCGATGTTCATTAATCTTTCTCACGGTAGACTGATGTATTTCATTTCTGCTGTCTTATCTTACACACATGATGCTGTGACTTCTCATAGACTGACAAGTATGAAACCCAGATCAATCGGCACATTAATTTGCTTGTGCTTATTTACAAGCACCACTGCTTCACTGCTTTGCAATCGAGCATGGATAGATCGATAACCTCCAGTGGTTTTTCAGCTGAACCTGTTTGGTTTCAGGGCACACTGGTTCCTTTAAGAGCATCCATCAGATTTTGTAAGTCATGGCACCTCTTTCCTCAGCTGAACTTGCTAGTATTTGTCAAAAAAAAAAAATGCTTGTTGGACTGTCAAAGACATTTCAAGCAGCTAACATTTTGCATTGCATTTGAACTGATTCAAAAACATTTGCAACTTTACATAGCTCACGCAACAACTTTGGTATGTATTTAACAACTGAAGGCCATTTTGACCATTGGAATGAACATTTTGCTGTGAGATGTGGTCAGAAGAAATTCATTTTGTTGTTTTTGTTTGTTTTGCATGTGAACCTTTTTTGTCCACAGAGCTAGATGACGCAATACAGCATGACACAAAACACCTTTTAGTTTGCTCAAGAAATATTGAAATGACATTTGTTTCTATTTTTTGTGCAAAAGCAGATGCAATGTGGAGTCACATGGAAAATTTAAATGCTTTCAAGATTTTGTCGTCACAAATTTGATCCTGTTTGACATTTTAAAACAAAGAAATCAACTAGATTTTCTACTTTATATTATTTCTTTTTTGTTTGAGCTGCAAGGTTATATGATATGAAACCATGTTGAACAGAAACCTACTGTATAATTTTAGCATTATTTAGTTTGGTTCTGTTAGTAGACCTTCAACTACTGCTTGCATTGCTTAAATACTGGGATTTACATAAAAAATAAACATACAAACATGCATTATCATCATTATTTTAATGTTAAATTAATGAGAAATACCTCTGTATTTAAGTCTGCATGTCTACCTGGTGGAATTTCATTATAAACCTGTATTAACAGACTATCAGACTAAATCCATATAAACTGCACATAATTAGCTGTAACTCCCATGAATTAAAATAATACACCATCACTTGAGAACATACTTCACTTTCGAGATGAAAAATGAACAGATCAATAGCGTAATTATGAGTTGTAGATAAAGGCTCCTAAAACTAGTCAAGGGACGATACAAAAAGCACTGTAAGAATTCCAATGATCTCTTCAGTAGTGTGGGAAAATACCCACAAATTAAAGCTGACAGTGTGCACTTTATCCTCATAATGATCATGTCATTTCATATTAAAGGTATTATGAGCGTGCAGCCAAAACATAAGACACAGTGTTGGTGTCCAAATTTAAAGCAAATTTATTTAAATTAGCATGCTGTCTGTGTACAATTTATTGTATCACATTATAATGTCATGGACATGAATCACAATGTAGTCACACAGCAAACAAAAAAATCCATGTTCACATACTCACACGGTGCAATACATCATTCCTCTTGTGCGCAATTGGCAATGGTTGATATAAAATTCCAATGGCGTCCTCAGTCTTGGCCAGTTGCCTGTACAACTGGTTGCCAGTGGGTGTTTTAAACAGCAGGCAGCATTTTAAAGGATACTCCTTTTAATTCCTGGTCATCCTAAAGCAGGATATCAAGCTGAAATGAGCATTTTGGATCCGGGGTACTGACATTAATTAAAGTGGTTTTAATGACTCTAGGTCTCAAGGCAAAAGTCTAAATTCATCATTAGTGTGTCGACCCGCAAAACGTTTCAAACCAAGGCTCTGAGTTTCCATCGCCAGAGAAAACTCTTGAGTGTTGTGTTTGGTGCTGAATACTGCTGCCTGCTGGATCAGCGAAGCTCAAGGTCCACATGTCTGTCTTTTATAGTTTGTAAGACGTATCCTAAAAAAAAACAGCACCGCTGAAAAGAGAAAATAAAACATATGCAAAATAACAGAACTACAAAATAGTCTGTTTGGAATTCAGTGCTGACTACATTGAATCCAGCCTTCAGCCTTGATGCACCTATCACCTATTATGCACAACATCAACAGAAAGGAGGAAATTTAGAAGTTGACTACAAAATAAGCTCAATGATAGAGTAAAAGGAACTTGAATAGTTCAACTCTTACCTTTGTGAAGTTGATTTGGTAAAATGTTGGATGAGTTGGTATTTGAGCCCCAGAAAACACTTTTGCAGTCTTAGTATTCTCTTCTAAAAATAAATACATTTAGATGCCAATTTTGGAAACACAGACATACCACTGAAATGGCAACAGCACAAAGAAATGTCCGTCTGTCAATCTCAGTGGAGCATGTCTACTTTCAAGGTGTGAACTATGCCCCTGACAACTCTGTGTGAACTAAAGGGCAACTTATCTTATACATCAAACGTAAATTAGACCACATGATTGTGAGTGTAATCAGGTAAAACAGGTTGAACAGAAAGAGCAGAAAAGATCGCTTCAGAGATCAGCTGGAATTACCAGATAAAGCTCAGTCCAGATCTTTTAAAGTATGATCACAGGGAATATGGTTGAAACCATTCAAAAGCTAGAAGAATAAGCTGTTTAGAGTAAGCTAGGATAAGCTAGGATTAAATTTACAACAGAATATGCAGAGTCCAAATTCAACCTACATACATCAGTCAATCACAACATTTAAACCACTGACATGTGAAATTAATAACATTGTTTCAATGTGATGTCCTGATTCCACAGTCCCCAACCTAAGGGTCGTGGGTCATTTGGTACTAGGCTGCAAAGAAAGAAGCCTACATGGTGTTTTGTTTTGAAAAAATGACTAGATCATCTTCCCATCACTTCAGTCTGTGCTTGTTTGCCACACTTCACCCTCACTTTTCATGCCCGGCTGTTAAATGAAGCCGTCAATCTAACCCCTGCCAAAATGAATAAATAACTCTGGAGAGCTTCTTTGAAAAGAGGGAGAGACTAGATGCTGAGAAATAAATATATATTTAGCAATAAAATATATTCTATTCATTTAGGACGTTTCTTTAATTTTTAAAAATAAATATACAATTTTTATTTATTATGAGCAAAATTGTCTTGTTTGAAACTGGTGCATGGAGCAAAAAAGCTTGGAGAACACTGTCCTAATAGGAAACCTTGGGTCCTGGCATTCATGTGGATGTTACTTTGATCTGAGCAGTATTTCAGAAGGTGATCCTCCCATGTCAAATACACCTTCCCATGGTAACAACACTCCCAGATGGCAGCAGCCTCTCCCAGCAGGAAAACGATCCCTGCCGCACTGCAAAACCTGCTCAGGATCGACACAACAAAAAGCCCAAGGTGTTGACCCCGTCCCCAAACTCCCTAGATCCCAATCCAGTCGAGCACCTGTGACATGAACCAGAACAAGCCCGTTCCGTGGAGCCTCCACCCCACAACCCACAGGACCCAAAGGATCTGCTGCCAGAGTCCCAGTGCCAGACATCCCCAGAGGTCATGTGTCCACGCTTCAATGGGTCAGGGCTGTTATGGCAGGATGAGTGGGACCTTCATAATATCAGGAAAGGGATTCATTGTTGTGGCTCATGACTATTTGATAGAAAGTTTGTGTGCACAAAGTACATCTTGGTTGGAATTCTTCCCTTTGCTAGGAGTGTGGAAAAAGCACAGAGATGAGGGCGTCAAAGCTCTTATTCAAAAGTGTAAATACATTTTTATGTACTGAAGGAACCGCCGACTCCTGGTTTTGAGTGACAGAAGCATTCCTTCCAGAGCTCTGATCTCTATCCCATAGAGCACCGACGGGATGCCATGAAGGAAAAAACAGGCTAAATGGAATAAACAGATACCATGAGTCTGTAGTCAAGTGTTCACTGTTGGTGTTGTCACTGTTGTTCCTTTTCAGGTAACCCAATCCAGAACTTTTACAAAATCTGACCAGGTGGTCTTAGTCCCAATGCTTAGCAAGTGAAAACTTTAGTAACAAAGCTAAATGAAAAGATAATTGTCCGACACAGGACATAAACCTCAGTAGAAGTCCTGTGGCTTGTGCCTCCTTCGCCTCTTTAATGTTCTCATGAGACCCTTTCAAACTGGAAAAACACATGTACATGCATCAGTGTCAAATATTGATGCCAGTGGCACCAACATCAAACGTGTAATTCTTTGAGCTGGAAGCAGCTTTGACAAACTGGCAGCGTTTGATGTCCTGGGACTGGGTTGGAAATGACGGTGATGATTACAACAGTGTAGGGAGGTGTAATTGTGCTTAAAAGCATCCTCTGTGCTCTTGAGAAAGATATAAGATCCAGGAGAAGAAACTCTCTCGGGATGATGACAAATGCCAGTGTTAAAGGGAGAAGTTGCGTTTATCAGTCGGAGCTGCCATTTGTGAATGGCCTTGTTTGATGAGCTGTGCTTTGCTACACAATCAATCCTTTCCTTCCCCCTTCAGTTGTCTCCGGCATGAATAAGACTCGTGCATGTTCTCAGATATGATTCAATGTATGTTCCCGCTGCAGCTAAACATGTTCTAACTGGTTGAAACGACTTCCAGAATAAAGAAATCCACTGGAAGTGACAGGTCACACAAAGGCAGCAGAGTGTTTCAGTATTAATAGCTAAGTCTGCCTTTTATGGGGCAAAGAGAGAAGACAAGGAAAGGCCCCCTATTCAAATAGTAATTGCTCACAGTTAATCATTGGTGCCTGCGTGTCATGAGACTGGGCAAATTTTGCTTTGGGGGGAAATTAGAGTGTGATTGTACAACAGCGGTCGTCACAAAAGTCATGCGTCAAATTAAAGATAAGAGAAAGTAGTATTGGGACTTTATTGCACTGGATTCATTAGATTCCATAGTTTGACACAGAAAACAATACACCTGGGAAGACCATTTCAAGAGCCTTGGTTAAAGGGGAATACCACTTAATTTCTGAATTCCCACATCGTTGTTGGCTGCCATTACCCCCCCACTCCTTGTTCTTTAATTGGTAACAGAACATTAGCTCCCAACTCAAAGTGTCTCACAGCTGCAGATGTGAAGTTTGAACGGGAAAGTGAAAAAGTGGAGGTCGCACAGAAGTCAGGTGTCAAGAAGGCACTGTAGCGCTTTGTGAGGAATGTAATGTATCAGGTACACAGTTTAACAGAAAGTGAGAGAATAGCAGGCGAAAGAGAATGTGTGAGTTGGGGTTCATTCTGGCTATTCGTCTTCGTACACCATGTCATTAAATAAGCCCATGAACACTGCAGAAATCAAACCCGAAAGCTCAGACAGCATACGCTCCATTTCAATCACAAGCTTTTGGCAGAATATGTGCTTTAAAATGAAATCTGTTGATGCTGTAAAGGTTGTATTTGTAATGGAGTGACACCATTTTCGTATTCTAAATATGCATACTATAAAACAAAGTTATTTAGAAATATTAAGACGATGCATAACTTACAGACATACTAATTAATATAATGATGGTTTGCTTTTAATGTTGGAGAATGATAAAATTTCTTAATATGATGAAAAACTGAAGTTCACAGAGCGAAATACCCTAAAATGTACCTAAAACATATACTAAATTTCCCATAATACAACTATAAAAATGTATAAATATAAGCTCATGTGATCGCAACCCGAATCACTTACTTTTCAGTCTTGAGAAAGGCCCCTTTAAGTCTGTGTAAAATGTCTTTTTATTCATCCTTGTCTTCTAAAAATGTTCCAATAAAACTAAACCCTTGCTTTGCTGTTCTTTTCAGTAAAACAATCATAAATGAGATGCAGTTGCTCACCATGGTAACCCATAAAATGGAGGAGATGCTATAATAAGTTATAAAGATGTTGCACTTTAACCCAAACTATGATATTTTCCTAGACCTGACCAGGATTAAAAAATGAAATAAATAAGAAATCAGTCTTCTAGATGAAAGTTATTTTGCAGATGTGACACTTTCAAGTTACAACAGTCCCTGACTATAAAATAATCGTCTAACATTTGAGGAGAAATTACATTTATTTTAAAGTGTAAACAAGAATACATATTAGCTCTAAGAACTAATTTCAGTGTGAACGGGTTGTTGTAATCACACTGAGACAAGCCCACAAAATCTAAATATTTTTTGCTGTCCACCATCATTGTCATCCTACTTCAAGCTTTTTAACTGAATGTCTGATTGGACCTCTTGTCCATTAATCAACACCAATCATGGAAAACACTGGAAATCCGATTCTTCTTCATTTAACACACTCAAAGTTTCTGGCTGTGCAGTTCTTGTTTTAATGATTGAGCTGATTGACATCCAAACAAATGTGTGTTAAATGACAAAGAAAGAGGACAATATCAATGGAAACTGTCTAAATTACTTCTGCAGCAAAATCCACTTCACATATGTATCCACACTACACTCCAAGTAAAAGAGAAAAAAAGAAACAAATAATGTGAAAAAGTCCAAGAGAGTCACAAAATTGGTTTTGAAAAGCTGAATTAGACATTGTCATATTCCAACATCCACATCCAAAAAGTCAATCTGACAAACAACCAAGTGAAAACAACATAACAAAGAAGAATACAGAGGAACAACAAAGGACAAAGTGACTTCTTCATTCCATCCTTTGTTCCGTCTAACAATCCAACGATATGCATGCCTGTGCATCATTTCTGTCTGTTCTAATCTGTTCTTTTGGGTTTCTACTCTCAGATGTACGTCGCTTTGGATAAAAGCATTGCTGAATGAAATTTATATTCATATTTTTGTAGGTACAAAAATACTAGAATGTCAATATAATGTCTGGAAAAGAATTTAGAATACTTCACAGTGGACATTTTAGGTAACCATAGTAGTACTAGCAGCATTACATCACACCGAGCCAGACAACAACGACAAATAAAAATCCTGAATGAGAAAAAAAACCCCAGAAAATCTTGAAAATGCCAGCTATAAGCAGTGCTTTAGTGACATAACTACAAGCCTGTGGCCCCATAAGAGCCATGATGGTGTAAAAAATGAACCCATGAGTCTCCTTTTTCAAAATCAATAAATGTTTCTTCTGCTCTCTTGGAGTTGTGCGGATCATTTTCTGTCTCTACAGTGAGAAAGGCAGTACATGAGGACAGTACAGCAACAGAGATTGACAGTGTGTCTGGGGTCACCGCCTCAAATAGTCTGCAGCAGGAGGAACAGTTGGGAGCAATCAGGGGCATGAAGAGCAGCTGGACGAAGGGATAAAGCAGTTCTGGATCAGGAACTATCACATGATGCAGCACAAATGCCAGTTAAGGCAAATACAAAGCAGTGTGTAAGTTAAATTTTTATCTGACGAACTAGCGAACACAAATAACTTTCATTCATGTAAGCACGTAACTAGATAAAAAAGCAAGAAAAAATAGTTTTGAGTATGCTGAAAGTCTGAGGTGTACAGAATGAATTTGGTTCGTGAAACTGACATCTTCTAACTTGTAAACTGAAAAAAGATGAATTATAAACGGGTTGTACAATATGTCAGCAAGCATTTACTTCTGTATGTCAAAGATCAGAACAGCTTTTTATAGTGAAATGGAAAAGAAGGGAATTTTCCTTGGTCAGTTGTACATAATTTGCATGTTCCAACCTATAAGAACTCTTTGAAAACATGTCACCACATGCTAAAACAACTCCCTATAGAATAAAAACCATCTGTTGAACAGAAATGGAAATACATAAACATCTAATTAGTAAAGAATGAATTCACACAAATGATTATGAAAAGATTATTTACATATGAATAAATGATAAATCTTAAGGCTAGAGCTGAGTTTGCTTTCACAGCTGTGTGAGGTGGAAAAGTTCAGCAAACGAAGAATGAGTCTATCCAGAAAAACATATGTTTGTCTTGATGTTGCAGAGCAATACAATAATATAGACTTTTTTCAGTTTTAGTTCTATTTCATGTAAGCAAAGAAAATTGGCAGCAAATTGAAGAGGAGGTGATAACTCACAGTACTAACGTGTTGTAGAGGTGTACAGGAAGGCTGTGAATATTTATTTATTTTTACTGTAGGTAGGTGATGAGAAACAAAGAAAGAAGCCTGTCTGGTGCAAAACATTCTCTCAAACCGTGGTCACCTTCTGAATCAGGAATTCAGTGTGCTGGGCTGCCTGCTGGTCAGTGAACATTTAAAGATCCATATTCATGGTTCATGAATCTCAGATTGCACATTAATTCTATGTGTATTTACTATATGGCTTCCCACCTGAAGAGCTATTTACCCTTCACGAGCCGAGAAATTACTGGTGTCCTTGTTCCGAACAAACGGCTGTTGCTGCTGTTGGAAACGACTCAGCTCAGGAGGATACAAATGTCCACCTGCTGCATGGAAGCGAGAAGATGGCTCTTTTTGTAAGCACAGCTGCCAGCGTGTACACGCTGCCATATGCACAGTACATTCTGTACATGCTGCCTGTTGAGCACCTTCCACACTGTTTCCCCCCAATCGCTCATATGTTCATACTTACAACAGTCAATTATCCCTCTCTCGCTCTGTCTCTCTCTCTCCCTTGTTTTCTATTCTGTCTGTACATGTATATACAGGCGAACACGCTGGCTTGTGTTTTTAGTTAATTGAAGCGTTGAGTCAGTGTTGCTGCACGTTGCATCATTTGTCTTTCTGTCACTTTGTACAAGCAGTTTCATCCCGATTCCTGCATATTCATGTCTGTCAAGTCATAAAATACTGTGTGTGTGTGTGCGTGTGCATGTGTGTGTGTGTGTGTGTGTCAGCAGTGATGTGTCTGAGAGACAGAAAATTAAAAAAAAAATACATACAATACTAATTGTGAAAAATAGCAGGGTTGGACAAAAGAAGGGAAGGAAAGAGTCAGTGTTTACTGGACATATTTGAAATATTTGCTTTCAAATTTGTAGGATTATTATCCTGAATACAAAATGTAACTAAAGTGATATTCCATAAAATGTGACAAAAGAAACACAAAAAAAATCTAATGCATTCATTTGTATACTGTATGTGAAGGTATTATTTAAAATAAGTTTATTATTGAATACAGTCCTACGGTAAACATTAGCAAATCATTTAGCATTTCATTACCCAAATGCAGAAAAGAGCTGCATCGGACTAAACATCTTCATGAGTACATAGACAAGTAAATGATCAGTTTATTTACTATGGCAGGCTTTCTGCCTCCTTAGCTTAATTTACTGCATCGTACCTCTAATGAGGTTGATGATAAATCTCAGGTTAATGAGCCATAATGATTGTAAATTAGCATAAATTGATACATTAGCTTCCTCCTCCAGAAACCCCTTAAACTTGTAGGTGTGGCCACATCAGATGAGATAGAAGTCTAGCACTTATAAGGTTGTTGTGCAGATTTGATACATGGGGGTCACGATGATGTCATGGAGGTCAAATTCTCTTCACTTCAGCTGTAATGATCTCCTCCATAGACTGAACTGCAATGCTGAATGAGCTACATGTATTATTATTATAAGCTAATCCTCTATTGCAGTGCACATGCAAGACAAAATGTTTTAGTGACAGGATTCTGTGTTTAGACACTAACAATAATGACATTCGACAGAGAATAAGTGTTAATAAGTGTTAAATCAAGCTCTTAAGGAAAGAAGGTCAAACCACTGGTGGCTGAAAGTACCACAGTCAACTCAGTAAATGATGTCATATCCCAGTTAAAAGGTCATTGATGGATTGTTGAAACCATTGAGACAAGTGTGGTATGATGACTGTCACACTGAATAGTAAAGGTTAGTACATGGCAGACACAGAGCAGCAGACTTGTATGAGATTCAATGCATGTTACAGTTGAGGTGATGTGCATGTAGACATGTACGCATCTTGAAACAGGATTATCTTCTGGCAGCTAGGAGAGCTGCTTTTAAAATAATGTCTGTGGCTGGACACACACACATGAAAACTTACTAAGAATGGAACCGAGGGTGTTGAATGCATTAATAAGATACATATAATGCATGAAACAGCTGTCACACATCTACAGTTGGTTTACTGTGCCAACCATCCCTTGACTTGACATGGCTTAAGATGACTTGTACCTCATGCAGAAACACAAGGGAACGATAACTTATCTTATTCCAAATCCGATACCCTCAAGTTGCAAACAGATTATACAAATTGAAATCGATATATTTACATCTCACAACCAATATCTGGTGAGATATTTCAAGCTGGAACATAGCGATGGGCTGACCAACGTTGTCAAGCCTAAGACGTCAACTTCTTAGTAGCAGGTAACCACCAAAGTGACTAGAATTCAGCAAGTCATTCATTTTCTGTTGGAATTTTTCAACCTGGAACTAAGAGGTGGACTGACTGACAGACTGAAATGGTAATAGAACCACGAGAGCGTCGCCCACAGATATGTGATTGCTTAACTTAAGAAATATTGCTGTGAACTATAAATCAGACCTGCACTGTAGGAAATCGAATCAAAAAAGCAATGTCTACCTAAAGAGTCACACAGATATAGAATGACATTAAGACTGCAGTTTTCTGACAAGCCTGCAAAGTGTTCGTCAGACTGAGGTGCAATTATAAGATCTGTTGCAATTCTGCTGTATAGCCCATACTCTAATGTTACTCTCTTAGCAAGAAAGACCGTAACTTATTGGAGAATTAAACTTAACAGATTTAGCAATGGCATTGAAATATGCTGCAACAATCCCGGTTAAGTTTATTGATAAAGTTTTAAAATGCTCAAAATGAACATTCAAACTGTCAACCATCAAACCAACTGCATGCTCCTCCACCACTCCAACATGTACACCCTTACTTTCTGCTCCGCTGCATAAATGTATGCAGAATTGTCCAATATGA
The DNA here is from genome assembly GCA_027123335.1 of Amphiprion clarkii. NCBI lineage: Eukaryota > Metazoa > Chordata > Actinopteri > Pomacentridae > Amphiprion > Amphiprion clarkii. The sequence continues at coordinate 9,024,793 of CM049578.1, forward strand.
ATGTAATTTCTGAGGATACTGGACTTTGGAAAATGCATGTTAATCACAAAGCTGCATTTAGCTGTACAGTAGGTTTCATATCCAACCGTAATTCTATATTACTGTGTGCGAGCAGGCCACATAAATCTCTTCATCTTTCTTTCTTGCATTCATACATTTCACCTATGCATTCAGTCTGCTTTGCATACAATTAGAATTCAAATCTAGAGTATTTTCTGTGTGACTGAGACCCAGATGGAGCCAGGGTTAGCTGGCCTCTCCACTGGGGGCTTCATTATAAACGAGCGCTGGTCGTGTGCCTGTCCGTCGTGTGATGATCACTATTTCTGTTAAGGAGTAAAGCGTTCTGGGGTGATTAGCTAACTGTAAGCTGTCTGCCTGAGATGCTGACCTAACGGTCCTCGGCTTCATGCTTCACCGCACTAATTGGCCTGTAAATCCTCTCAGATTCAAACGATGACAGTCATTGTCCGCTGGGCCCAGTGGGGATCTTTGCCACTGCTTGGGTGAAGACGGCAAGATGAAAAAGACAAACAAGTATTATTTACAACTGGTTATTTTTAGGCATGTGTGTACAGTATATAGATGTATGACCTTTTCATACAAGCCAGCCAAATCAAGGCAAATTTTCACTAAGACATAAAAAAAAAAATTAAAAAAAAGATATACGTAAAGCAGAGATCGGCACATGGGTGCATTTTTTTTTCTTTTGTTGTAAATACAGAAAAACTGTTGGTTTGTTGGTTAAGCTTTGCAGTGACCCCTATCTTTAACTCTTTATGTCCTTTTCATCACCCCTGTGAACTGACCATCAATTAGTTGCCCACCAACGGACTTATTGGCCTTTTCATCAAAGAATTTGCAAAGCGTGTAATGACCATATTTGACCAATCTCTGAATGGCTCTTAACCCTGAGCCTGGAACACTGTGTATATATGGTCTCCAGAGTTTATGATGTTATTACACTGGAGTCAGTGTGCACTGAGGAATCGACCAGGGATAATTAGAAGCGTATTTACGGGGCCCGTTACATACCATTAATTTCTGTTGGTCGTATAGAGTCCAGATTTAGAGTTAGGCATGATTGGAATTGTGAGATGGCAGCAGTAAATTACGGGGAAAGTTTAAAACCAGCCATAAAAATGGAGACCTGCTCCTCATGATTAATACATGGCTTCCTGCTCCTCATTGTATGATTCATCTCTCAGGTATAAATTCTTTGTTTCATTCTTCTTTAGTATGTGGTCACTACAGTTAGCTAAAGCCACTACGTGTTGAATTTATTTATTTATTGCCATACCAGTGTCTCAGTTTGACTGATAGGGTTGGTGGAAGGTTCATTCATTTATTGTTCCCAGAAGAATCATGTAGACTTTGGTGATCCAAAGCTAGCTCAGCTGTATTCTTTTGGTCTTGTTATGTCATTAATTCACTTTAAAAATTATTTACATGGCTTTGGTTTACAATTGTTAAGAAAAATGAACAAAAAAAATAATAATTCTGGTTCTAAAAAACATCCTCAGATAATAGAAGGTGCTAATGAGTCACGCATAGGAGTTCTTTAAAACATATAATTTTCATGTTGTAAATCAGGGCCACCGCATTATGTTTCCTCTGAAGGGTTTGCACAGTAAATCATTAGTCAGCTAGTACACTATTTAACAATTGTTGAATGGATCGCTGTGAATAAAGTGTGAGATTGAACCAGACCTAGAGAAAAAATGACTAATATGATCTACTTATCCAATGAAATAACTTGATGATCTACAAGATAAATAATTATGGAAACATCATCACTGTCTTTTCAAACAGGATGAATGATTCTTTTAAAAATAAATAAATAAATATATATTTTATGGTGTTTCATTGTATATGCTTATGCTGTTATTCCTTCAATTTAAACATGTTAAGGCACTTTGTAAAGCAGCTGGTGTTTCATGCTTTGCATTTTTACTTCCTGCTGTGCTTTAAGATTGACTTGAGACAAGCCAACCTATTAAAGCTGCAGTAGGCAGAAAAAAAGGAAGAAAGAGAAGCTACCGTTACCACATGCAAATGTGCTTCAAATGCACAAAGATAATCCAGCTGAAAGTCTAACTTATTGCAAAATCCCTTCCTTGTCACCACAGATGTTGTTGCTCTTAATACTGTTGTTGTTGTTCTGAGTGAAAAACCTAGGATTTGCTAGAATGTCTCATAAAAGATGTTCTTGTCTGAAAACAAATCTGAGAGGACGTGCAGAAGTCTAATTTCCTCTCAAACCACTTCAGTTACAGTATGAAACGGTATTACAATTTTTGCCCAGTGATGCCCAAAAAAGAATATTTCCGATCAGTACTTTATTGCTTATTAAATCTCAACAAAAATCATCAAATTACCGTACAAACATCCACATGTTAGCATTACCAAGTACTACTGTGCCTCAAAACACCCTCACAGAGTTACTAAGAGCTTTGTGATCTTTCTCTCTACTTCAATAAATTATAAAAACTATTTATCCACTTATCCCCTTTTTTCGAACAAACCAGTAGCTTTTTAGATGCTTATTCCAGGCTTTTCTCAGCACACTGAAGTGTTTTTCACTGAGTGCCAGGAAGAGACACAAAGCGTTATTCTTCTATGGCTGAATATCAGTTACCTCATAATTTGACAGACAGTAAGACATTCAATTCCAGTCCTTTCATTGTAATCACGCTCTTTCAAAACCCCCTTTAATAACCAGAGAGAGTAGCTCTTGACAACAAAGGCCAGCATTTCCCCGCTGTGCACTTCTCGGTGTATTTCCCCTAAAACCAAACCCCCCCTGCACAACACCAAGAATGAAAAGGAACAAGTTCACATGAGAGATATTGAGGGGTGTAAATTCTTTATTTTCTCAAGCTTGAGCGCACAGTTTTTAAACATCCCCCTCAATGGGAAATTTCTTCAAGAATGAGCTGCAAAAGATGAGTAATAGAAACCCAAAGCAGGTTGACAATGGCAGTACTGAACAGTGTTCAATAGGCTTGCCTTTGTGGGCCTCAACAGATGTACTGTAAATATTATATTTGTGTGTGTGTGTGTGTGTGTGTGTGTGTGTGTGTGTGTGTGTATTAGTCAGTGGCTGAAGTCACAGTTTCAAACAAATCCCCATGTTGATTTAAAAGACGCTAAATGTTCTAATAAGCCACTGTTTGTTGATGTTTTTAAATGTCAAACTCATGTTTTGTTTTTTTTTCTTAATTTATCATGAAGTTCTAAGTGGCTGAGAAAAGACAGCAGCTTTAAAAACACCTCATGGTTAACAGTGTGTGGGAAAACAGCCTTTTCTGCCTTATCATTATACCCAGTACCCTTTAGATCCACGTAACTTTAATAGAATATATTCATATGACCGGTGGTTGTCATTGTTCTGAAGCTGGTGACCTGTTTTTGTTTTTCATACTGTAAACAGATCCTATACATTCCACCAAAGACTCGCAACTTCACAAAGAGATGCAGGTTATTTTATTCTAGAACACTGGCAAAAAAAAATCTATTTTGACTCAACCCCCAATACTGGAATTCTCTCTAGAAAAGCCTAATGTGCATTAATCTGCAGCTGATGCATTATTTCCTTCTCTTGAAGGAAGATTTAATGAAAACCACCATGCTCTGCTGTTTTGGGAACTTCTCATGCCTTTTGTGAGGTTAATCTATAAATATGTGGCCCATGATTATTGATTAGATCTCTCCTTTCAGTGAATGAGCTACGAGGTCGGGGTCTTGAAATGAATTCCGGGGAGGATATCTACTTATCACCATGAGCCTGCTGGTCAAGTTGCAACATATTCAATATATTGATACTGGCCCTCAAAAACCTGCATCTATTTAACGTTTGTCTTCGCATTTTTCCTCTACAGTGAGTGACAGTGGAGCTCTTGGCATCTGACTGACGGCCATTTTGCTTTTCCCTCTACTGCTGCTGTGCAGTCGCCATGGGAACTGGCTACATGAATACCATCTGTATAATTAGCTCCCCCTATACTCTGTCTTTAAAGAGAGAAAGACAGAGGGATGAATAAGAGAGCAACAGGAAGAGGAAAGACAGAGGGAGAGAAGCACTGAGAGGCCTGGGGGTCCCTCTGCACCTTGCTCGTGTTATTACATTGGAAAAGATGGAGAGGGAAAATAAAAAAGGAAGCTGTAAGGACAGAGCAGAGGGAGGAAGTGAGCCATGGACACATGGAGAGAGGAACAGAGCAGAGGAGGAGAGTGGTGCACTGAATGGAAGCGAGGGGGGTAAGACAAGGAGGTGAAAAAGAGACAGACAGATGGGTGGCATCAGACGGAGAAATGTTTCAAACTGTGACAGCGAGTGCAGATGACAATATGAATGAGTGTGTGCATGTGAGAGGCAGGAAGATAGAGTAAGAAAGAGACAAAAAAAAGTGCAAACATAGCAAAGAATGACAAATGAGAGCCGAGATATGACAAAGTAGAAGAACAAAAAATGGAAAAGGATAAAGGGGGAGATCCCAGCCCTCGTTCACGTTATGTTTGGGTTGAAGCCTGTCTCAGTTTTAAGGGGATCCATTATTCTTTTTTTTCTTATTTTCTGTCACAAGTTTCAAATAAGGGGGTGAATATATGCAAAAGAAATTCCTGGAAGTCAAAAACACAGGCTTCACATGGCTCTGAATGCTAGGTTTCCACTGTTTATTTTTATTTTTACTTCCTTGCAGAGCTGCTTATTCTTTTCTTTGCATGATCATCATCTTCCAAAATCAACTAGACTTACTTATATATACAAAACGGTGTACTTGACCATGATTACAGGCATTGTACTGACTTCACCATACAAATAACCAGCAGTGCAAGAAAATAAAGCAGAGGTCTTACTCTTCAGTTGGCATTCCAGCCTATTTCTTATCTATTAACAGAGGTATATATATACAGAAATTGTATGTACAGTTTGTGATTCAATGAATAAATCCACCATTATATCCCACAGTAAATGAGTTTTAAGTGCAATATTTACCAAACTATATAACTTCTCCCCCTTCTGCGGGAATGACAGGTGAAACATCAGGCACTTAAATCATGAGCAATAATATCAATATCAGTTGCAATGTTGCCTTCCTTGACACTTTGTGCAATATCAGTTTGCAGTATTGTGTGTAGCATTTTATTTTATGTAGAGTAGCCGAGTCTTATTTTAGTATACATCCATTATTTTCAGTAATGTATCGTATTTATATCTTACTGCTTTTCTGCTAATGTGTAATGTTGTGTGATTTTGTTTTCTGAGCAATATCTTGTAAAATAATTTCAGCAAAGTTTAATAATAAATAAATCAATAAATAAAATAAAGATGAATTACATTGTGTCTTATCTCATCAAACAGAGACCTCCTGCAGTAATTCTGGTTGATCACTCTCTTATTTGGAATAATTTTGTGTTCAAGCGTACGAATGGAGCAAGAAATGATGTTGCTTAGCAAGTTTACGGTTTCCTTTGGGAACTGACACATTGGAAAGATGAAGCATTGCTTGCAAGACTTCATCTTGCTTCAACAACATGCAGATGGGAGAGATCTTAAATGTACCAAAACTAAAATTTCTTCTTTCAGATGGCAGATGAGCTGTGGGGCTGCGAAATAGCCATTATAAGGTGAATAAGATCAATCATGCAAAGCTAAGCCCTGGTTTAAAAATATAGAGCTGGAAGTGAGCATGCTCGGAAAAAGGGGGTGAAAGGGTGAGAAAGGCAAGTCCATGACAGGTAGGAAATCAAACTATCTGATGAAGTATTCCGATTTCCAGGATGATTTCAATGTTATTTCAAAGACTTTCCAGATCATTCAAGTCTAAAGTCGGTTTGTGTTTGGGGACTGAAAATGGTGTCAAATTTGAAAAAAATGACCAGTTTTTTGCCTCTTTAAAAATTCACAACGAGTCTGGTCTCAGCTGTCAAATCCTACTCAAACGTGAGACAAATGACAAATGTGAGAAAAGCTGTCTGTTCCTCAGTAAGACTGATGGCTTTCAAAGAGAAAGGAATTAAAACAAAAGCAAGAGAGAAAAATATACCACAGGCATCTTTTGCTTTTACTAGATCAGCAATCTTATCCAGAGAGACCAAATAAGAAGGCCATAGCATCTTCATCAGAAGTTTTGTTATATATGATAGGACAAGTGCTAAATGAAGCCCTGAACATGATTCATTGGAGATGTACAGTTTCAGGAAGCTTCTTAGAAGCAATTTATATGTGTAAAAATCACTGCATTGCCTGCATACATTTCAATATTGATGTTCAGACATCTAAGAATAGAGCCTTGTGGAACGCCAGCAAGGTCAAGGTATGGAGAGTCAAGTGCTGCCAATACATGCACTGCTTTCTATTGGGAAGATATACTTTTATCCAAAGAACAGCTTCTCTAAAAAAAAAAAAAAAAAAAAAAAAAAAAAAAAATTGATTAAATAACCTCGTGGTCTTTAGGTGTAAAAAGACAATACCGACATAAGCACTTTTATCCACTTCTACATTTGACTTTTTTTTTTTTTTTTTGCTGTAAAGACGCTGTTTGCGTATTTTATTCTGACTCTGCTAGCAAGGCTAATTGGATTTTTCCACTAATACATGATTAACTAGTTCTAAATCTTTCTTTTCCTGTCTATATTTTCATCCATTTTTTTTAAACATTCGGTCTCCATCATTTATCATTTTCCTGCATTCCTCATTCAGCCAGGTCGGAGTGTCCCCCTTCCTTTTATTTTGGCTTTTTGTCCCCACGATGAGGGCTTTACTTCATTTGACCTCTTTAAATCTGCCTCAAGGTTTTGCTGTTAATTCTCTGGGGCTGTGTCGCATTCAATTGTTCAATTGTTTTGTGAGCTTCTTTTAAGGACAATACAATTAAAGATCATTATTTTCTGACATCCCGGGCAAAAGATTATGGCACATTTTAGAACTCACTTCAGAGTTCACTGGTAGTATCTACTCATGCATCTTTGGAAGTGTCTTGGAATATCAGTTGTAACTGTAGCACCTGGCAGGCTGGAGTGTGTGGACACTCACCTTTGTTAGTGAATTGGACAATTAATCAAAATAATCTGATCAGAAAAATGAATACTTCAAAAAACACTGACATTAAAAGGAGTGGTTAAAATGACAGAATACTAATTAGAACCTCCCCCATCCAACAACATGGAGGGGGAGGAGTTATGAGATTTGCCCCAACCACCCACCAGGGGGCCATTGAGATGGTTGGATGTAGTTTGTAGGACAGACCTAAAGTAAACAAAATCCTTAAAACTGCACTGACATGCATGAGAGTCCTCATATTGTTGAAAGTTTTCTTCAGTATCATAGTAACTCAGTGATAGTTGTCTGTACAGCACATTACAAACAGTAACTTCTATTATCTAATTTAGCATACATTTAGAGACACCAATGTGACAAAATGTGGACAAATATAGGCTCAGATGGGGTCAATTCATCTATTATCTATTAAGATATATTAAACACATGAGTCAAATATTCCTTGGAACAAGAGTAGAGAAGGACTCATGAAAACTGGAACATGAGAAAAAGTCTCCTGTAAGTCACAGAATGAGAAAAGATGCTGAAGAGAGGAAGCTGAATGGGTTTCCTTGTATTCTTACTCAGGAAGCTCGCCTGGCTCATGACATTACCACGTGGTTTGGGTGTGCAATTACTCTATCGCTGACATATCTGGCACAGAGGGTGAGGGAAGTGTCACACTGCAGCATGAGCTACTGTGCGTATGTATTGGATGTGTGTAATATGAATCCAAACAGGATGTGGTGCCAATGGAGATGCTTATAAGGGACAATGATGCGCTGAAGGTCGGCCGGTGCAGCTTCAACACAAGGGGACATACGGTACATTTCTAGCAGTGTTATATTGTGGCTTGGTATTGGAACTGTCGCAGAGACTTTTTCTTTAGTGCAAGAAGAGATTTAAGTCTAGCAGCTATCCCCCTTCTTCTTCTTCTCCCTGAGCTCTGAGCTGTGTCATGCTGCAGGTGACTGCAGCAGTATGAGTTCTGACATCTCTGTCAGCCCTCTACCAGGCAACTTTTGGAACAGTTCATTCAAACTCTGTTCACTCTGGGCTCCCTCAGGCAGGTGAGAACAATGCGTACTATGGTTTGTATTTTACAGTGTAACACTAAAGTGACAGTTTTTGCTGAGACAAAAATGAGAAAGGTTATAAAAAGGACGTGGCTAATACCATAAGCTCATGTCGGCAGAGCAAACACTGAGTTATGTGTACGCTTCAACTTATCTCGTGGCCTCCAGCTCAAAATCCCTCAGTGGTTGAACTTAAAACTTGCTTTTCAGGAGACAAAGGCCACTTGACTTCAGAAATATGTATTTTTTAAACAAAGCACAGTTGGAAAGCTTCAGTGATTGATTTGCATAGCGTTTGGAAGCACAGAGTTGAAATGTAGGCTAGTTTTAGGGCTTGCGGCTTAAAAAAGGTGCTCGTTGGGTCCTGAGGCAGCAAATATCTTTCATGGCCTGCGTCACATTGTTTATAATTTACTATGAGGTACAACTGTGCAGCCCTTTTCCATGTGGAATTGCATCTAAATCGGACCAACTCACTCCAGTGACAACATTCAGTTCCAGTGCAAGGATCACTGTGCCCTATCAGTGTCATGGCACATAGAGCAATATAAAGGGACCACGAGGGATGGATAAACTTTGCTGTACCACTCATATCCTAATACATGGACTGAACACTGGTTGTAGTGACTTCTGTAATGCTGTTTTGATGATATTTATGCAGGTGATTTACAGTAAATGTCTACTAGGAAAGGAAGTTATGTTTCCCCGACAAAACGAAACTGCAAAGTAAAATATGAAACATTGTAAAGAAGGGAAACTCAAAGCAACAGAGTGTCATGTATGCCATGACTGTGTTGTTAAACTAAAAGACAATACAGAGATACAGACAGGTGATGAATTAATGGAAACACTTGAGCCTTTGGCCCCAATATTGAAGGCATCTGGTGGCTCCGTTATACTGTAGAGAACATGTTGGATGTTGTTTGTTGGATCCTCTTGTCCCCTGAGAGGAATGGGTCACTCTAAATCAATACCAAGGGCTCGAGGAGTCATGAAAATGATGTGACTCTTATGCCGTGGCTTTCACATTCAACAGATCTCAATCCAGTTAAACACCTAGGGAAGATTTTGGACCAGTGTGTTGGACAACACTCTCCATCACCATCATCAAAACACCAAAAAACTGAATATTTTTTGGAATAATGACATTCCATCCCTCCAGTAGAGTCTTGGGGAGTCAATGCCAAGGAGCACTGCAGTTGTTTTTGAGGCACAGGTTGGTGTATATATATATATATATATATATATATATATATACATATGTATATATATATTTAATGTCACCAATCTATGTTATCTATGCTATATCTATAGCATGCAATGGGAATGGACATTGTAGTAAATACTGAGAAGTAAACATGAAGGAGGTTTTTGGCTTTGCATCAACAACAAATCTAAACTGAAGTAGATCAGAAAACACTGAGAGTTGTTTCAAAAAAAGAAAAAAATACAATCAAAATGATAAATTGTAGCCTGCCTCAAATACAAGCTTATTTCATATAAGGCCTGGTTCTGCCAAAGCCAAGTTCAAATTAATTATAGCTCTGTTGAATAGCTAGCTGGATTGCAAACATACCAAGATACTATGATTTAAATTATGTTTTGTTTTTCCGTTTTATATTTATTTTGGCCAAAGATTGTTCAGTTTTAATTAGTTTTAATCGTATGTGGGGTTTTTTTTTGGTTCTGCCCCTTGAGGTCTAAATCAGCCAATTAGATCATTTCTTCAACCAAACAAGTTCTGCTCTGGGAAATATTTGCATTAGTGGAATCCGTTCAGCCTCCTGCTGCTGCATATGCTTCTATGTGTGAGATCTCCTCTGCAGTCTTCGCTCTCTATCCCACTCCTCTCTCGCTCTGTGCTTCACTTCGTATATTTAACACAGACGAATGGGCAGCCTGCTGGAGGACACACACAGACACAGAGGTAGATACAGCTCTGAACGGAAAGGAAACAAAGCGGGAATGAAGCCGATAGAAAAGGGAAAAGAGGAATAACGCAGTCAGATAGAGAGTGCATGGTGGAGAAGAGGAGAAAAAACAGAAGAGAGAAAGACGGAAAGCCTCCAAAGTGCCTCTTAAACTGCTTCAAATTGGTCATTAGTGTAATCAGGGGGAAAAGCATTGCAGAAGCCTGCTCCATTAGGGGGTATGGTGACTCGCTCCGTCTCTCTCTCTCTCCTTTCCTCCCTCTTTCTGTCACTTCCTCTCTCATCATTTCTTCTTTGCTCTCTCTCTCTCATGTGCTTCTTCTAAGACTCATCCGTCTTTTTTTGAGCTTTTAGAGCAGGAAAAACATTCCACACTTCTCTCCGTTCAGTATATCTGCCTTCCTTCTCACAACCACGACTGTAAAACATTTATAGTTTAGGAATGCAGTCGTGTTGGCACAGATACCTTGCAAACAGTTTGACCAAGTTGTACACCTTCGTAGAAAACTAAATGCAAGGTACTGTCTGTGAGTAGCTGTGCTGTAACATGTATTCAATGTAAGTCCATATATGAATGCAATTTTTCTATTATTACAAAGAGGGAAGTATTCTTAAGAGGAATTTATTTTGTTATTTTAATGGGTAGGCATGTCTGCATTTGATTGCAGACCTGACGGGAACAAGAGGTGACAAAGTGTTCCTTTATCATTAATTAATAAAAACCTCACTAACATCTCAACAGACAACAGTGACATTTGTAAATTTGACTACCTGCTATTTAATGAGCAGCTGCTCAGCATTTAACCAGTAATCTGGCTGGTTCTCTTAAATATTTGGTTGTTCACTCATTTGAGAATCTGAAGAACTGATGAAGACGTGTGTTCATGTTTGTAAGTTAGATAAGAAGGAGGCTTTAGCAGAAAAGCTGTTGTGGGTTGTTGTTCAGAAACTGCAGGTCCTCTGTTGCTGGCTGCTGATTGGCTTATTGTAACTGATTATTCCGCATTTGGGTGACACTAGAGGGAACATGAAATTGACTTTCATTTTGGAGATAAAGAACTTAGTTGGAAGGAGCCAAATCTAGCAAGTAGGGAGAGTAAGCCTCTAACCTGACATACGTCCTTCAGTCTTGGAAACTGTAGAGTCTCCCACTGAAAGACTGGTCTATGGCAGCAACCCACAGACCAAACACCAAGCTCTCATTGTCTTTTTTTTTTTTTTTTTTTTACTACTAAACTACTTTCAACTTAACAGTTACAACTGCATCTTGTGGTCTTCACATGTAACATCCACTGACAAAAACCACCATCATATCCCCTCTGTTAATCTGACAACAGGTGGTCGTATACAAACTGTCAAGTGATGATGCCGCTGCCAGCTCTGTTTGTTGAAAGACTGTGGGAGGCTCAGAAAATGTGTAATTTTCACTATTACTGCTCTTCTTGACATTACATGGAAGGAAATTTCAGGTGCTCTTGAAGGCTAATGGATGTTCCATAAAAAGTAAAGACTTTAAAATGTGTTTATTAATGGAGATACAGCAGGGTCCGTTAAGCTTTGTGCCAACAATCAACTGAAATTCGGAAAAAAGGTGGAAATACATAATTTTAAAAGACAGGTGTTTAAGGGGGTATAAAAGGACATGTTTTTCTCCTTAAATTTCATTTGTGCAACAGACCATTATGTCTTTCTTCTCTTGACTCTTTTATGCTTGTCTTTTCAAATTGCCAAGATCTCCTCTCTTTTTCTATTAAGGCCTGGCCAGTACTCTGTCCTCTTCCCTTTTTGAATTCTCTGTCCTTTCTCCCATCATCTCCCATTTATTTCTTACTCTTTAAAGACCCAGACATCTTTTCAACGCAGCTCAACTTGTGAAATAGGGACACTACATGTTTTCTTCAACTTTTTCCCCCCAAATGTGCTCTTCTTCTTTCTCTCCGTCTTCTAAGGCTTGACCGTCCCTTTCTACCTCTTTCTCTTTTTCCTTTCTACCCCGGCTCTTCACTCTAGATTCAAGCCAAATGGAGCAAATCCTTCCACAGAGGGTTTTGATGATGAAACAAATAAGGCAGCCACCAGAGAAATGCCTTGCAGCTTCAGTGGGGCGTGCTGGGTAAGATTAGCAGCCAAAAGGGCTTTTCTTTGCCTATTTCTCACTCTAAGGCTGTAAAGTGCATCTAGTATGGCATGTTGCCGAAGAAGAGGAATTTAATCTGGGGATTCTTGTTCTGAAGGCTGAAAGAAGACAGTGGATGGGCATTGGATTGAAGCCTAGACTCTCAAATGTCCACAGTTCATGAAGTGAACAACAAAGCGAGCTGATTTTGAGTTCTTGAAGAGGTCATTCCAGGTCAGTCAACAAGGAATTGATAATTCAATTTTGCTTGCAGCATGCTATTAACCCTCCTGATGTGCTCTGGACAAATTTGGCTTTCAAGTTATTCTACAAGTTTGGATGTGTGAAATTTACTGTCATCCTTGTTTTTGTTTTTCAAAACAAGGCATATTCACATTTTCAACAATTGACTATGGAACACATTAAACTTTGCACTTTGCGTGTATTTTACATTTTTCTGTTCTTAATATCTACAAAAAGAGATACACACCCAGTACTAATTGTGCATTGTTTGTGCAAATATATACATAGTCAATGTTGCCAAACCATCATGGATAACATGAATAACAACAGAACATATTAGTAATAAAGTTCTGTAATAATGGTCTGCCATCAGGAAAGTAGAAGTTTTCAAAATTTACATTTTTTTTTTTTTCCAAATTCAGTCATAGTTCCACAACAGTAAGGAAACAATGAACATTCTTGGCCGTTATGGATCAGTGATGCTTAGGAGAAAAATAAACACAAGTCCAGCGAAAAATTGAAAGTGACACTGATGTTACTGAACCTATTCTAAAAAAACAGGATCCTATTAAATCAGAGGACAACAATGGCATCTTCATTAAATGTGTCGCCCTCCTCAACTTTCTAAAAATTGTGGTGGGCTGGTTTTATTATCAGATGAAGCCTGGTCCAAGTACACAGACCTCCAAAGTGGAATTAATGAATTGCAGGTTTCAGAAACAACCCCCCCCCAAAAAAAAATCACTGACATATCATCCAATTTTGGGTTGATTTGGCAAAGTTGTTCTCAAATGGTTAATCCCATACACATTCAGCAGATGTAGTAGATTAAGCTGGAAGCTTAAATTAGATCTGTTTTACCAAGTCATGATGCAAATGCTACATGTGGCTTTACTTGCTAAATGTTTCATTATAGCCTGGACAAGCATGAACTTTGTCCAGATTCTAAACCATTTAAAATGTTGGTTATAAACTTTGTTACCAACAAAAGCTGCCTGTTCTTGTAAAACCATCCATTTGTCTGTCCCTTTGGCATGTGTAGTGTCTTTTGGTAATGTTGCCACATTCTTAGATTTAGCATTATATGTGTGATCATGAGTGATAGAACCAGTAACCAGATCCATAAAATGAACTTCTTGCAAATTGTAATTTCCTTTTCAAGCAGCTGGAATATTTGCATTTTTGTATTTAAAAAAACACCCTTAGTCTTACATTTACACAACAAAAGAGAATAAAAGAGAAGACTATACACATATAAATGCACTGTTGCATTAACTATTGGCAATAGTGCTAGTTATTCCCATGATACATATATAATAAGTACCGAATAGGCTTAGTAGGCCCCAGGGTCATGACATTACTTCAACCAATAAAGAACCTTATAAACACGATGGGTTTTTTTTCCGAGTGCAGTGAGCTGTGGCTGCGTGGGCGACCTGAGCAGCATTCAACAAGAAACAGTAATTTGATTCTGGAAACTTGAGATCCGTACAACCCGCACACGGAGATGAAATTGGTATTTCCAGTCAGGCAACTAATAAAGACGAGTACTAATATGAACCTATTCATGCACATGAAGTGTGTGAAATCATACAGTGTAGTCTGAAATGTCTTCATGTCTGCAGGGGCAAAAAAGGGAATGTTCCAGTGAAAGCTGAATTACATTTGTTGCATACAGCTACACAAAAACAGCAGACTGTGCTTGGAAAATGCATTACTGCTATGTGTTTATCATACATTTGGGCAATCAGGGAGCGGGTTGTGCTGCTGGAGAAGTTTCCGAGGTTTCAATGGATCGCATGATGCTTTTTTTCCTTTGCCCTGGAACTGCGGTACCTCTCATATGTTACATACAACAGCTAAGCAGGCAAAAAACCACAAACTTTGCAGTCGCATTTCAAGATTACAGTGTCAGTGTCCAATACTCATGAGACAGATATTTACTGTAGTACTACTTTAAGCAAAATAGTGGAGTATGCTGTATGTAGTGAAAAGGTAGCCACTGAGCTACATTTTTGTTTGACACACTGTAGTTTATGTTGTCTCCATTGCTGGGATTCTGTAGTTGTGTATAAATATGCCCTTACAGTTCTGTGGGTGTATGTTCTGAATGTGCTTAAAAAACAACATCAAAAATGTTCACACCATATACTGTAAAAAAAGTAAAGGCAGCAGCATGTCAGTCACCCTTGAAGATACTCTGCTTCCTTGTCTGTTTTACGCAAAGTGGGACGAGAATTTATAAAAAAGATATAATGCTGTCTTGAAGGAGACATAAAACTATTGACTGAGTCCATGAATTCATGAGGAAAATGTTTACTGAGGTAACAGATCAAGTCAGAATTAGGGTGATTCCTCATAGATTTCAATACAATCTGATTTGTTTTTTTGCAACTAGAAGAGTTGCCCCCTGCTGGCTTTTAGTCAGAATGTAGTTATAAGGCACCTCCATATCGTCTTCATTATTGAGGCCCAGAGGGTACATGTTTTCTATACAGGCAAGGGTTTGTACATCAGACCTGGCACTGTCATTGGAAAACAAAGGAGCTTGGGACAGTTCAGATAACATTATTCCAACCAAACAGCTACGGAGGGAGTTCTTCACAGAACACTGGGAAGTTGCATTGTTCAGAAGGAGAGATACTGAAGAACGAATCAAAGAATAGGTCAAAAGATCAAAAACTGACAAAGAAATGCTATGATCAAGGTCAAGATCTATTAGCGGTGAGGCTTTATCATACTGGATAGAACTCCAGGGGTCAACAGGCGATGAAATGGATGTTCAAGGTTGCTGTGTATCTGCTTGACGAATGGATAACAATAGGTTGCTAAGACATGCAGTTGTTATGTTGTTATTAAAAAGTGCATTTGCTTTAGGGTGTGAGTGAACCAATTAAATGTTTTATTAGTTCCAAATTGACTGTGTTTTTGTTTCACTAGAGATACCATGTCAGAAATCCCCATATTTCTGGGGAAAACCTTACAGAGAGGACTCCTTGGTGGTTGCCAACACACTGATGGGAAAGTTTGGACCAACATGTTCCACAACATTCTCCATTACCACCATCAAAACACCAAGAGAAGGAATATGTTTCAGATAAAGGGTGTTCTTGACTTCAGTAGAATTCCAGAGACTTGGAGAATCAATGCCAAGTTACTTTGAAGCAATTCTGGTGGCACATGGTGGTTACCACCTTAAATAGACACTTTCTGCAGGTTTTGTGTTTCATTTGTTGCCCATCTGTAGATTTCAGACAGATGTTGTATATTCTGTAGAATAGCTGATTTAAAGAAACCTGCTCCTGCCAACACAACCAAGAGTTTCATTATTTTGGTCTCATTTTAAACCAACATATTTATCCTGGGACCGTCCAGCCAACTAAGTTTGGGTTGAACCGTAACGTTACAACATTAGCCACATATTTACCAGTCTGGACTTTAAATATATTAGTCTAAAACAAATAAATACATTTAAAAAACAGATGTCATAAAAAAATTCTGTCTCCTCCAACAAAGAAAACATTGAGTATGAAAAAAAAGTTATGCAAATGTATGCAACATACAGCCTTAAAGCTTGTTTTTTGCTCCGTGTTGCAGCCCTGTTACACTTGTAGATGGTCCAGGTGACTGCAGATCAGACTGTCTTTAAAGCCTTCAAAGAGGATTCAAAATGGCTAAAAAAAAATAAAAAAAAAAGACAAGAAAAGCAGAAGGTACTGCCCATTCCTACACCCTCAGTTTGTGTGCTATATGCTGGTAGAGCAGGGCCTCCAACAGTTCTGTCCATAATCAAAGTCTTGTGGTTGCATCTGTAACGAATCCTGCTGTAGTAGTCAAATTTCCATCCAAAGTCAGTTCAGATGTTTCAGACATTTATCACAATCTAATTTTCTGGCACATTATTCCAAATCCAGCAGTCTGTGGCTTATCTATGGCTCATTACCACAGAGCCTGTGATACATGATGCATTTAATTTTCATGTGGTACTGAAACATTGCACTGCATGAATATTTTCCAGTCACACAGGACATGTTTGCCATTAAAACTAGTTTCTACTAAAAACATGAGCAAGTTTGTTAAGGAATCTAAATTAGGATCCATACTTTAATCTCATGGCAACAAAGTTGACTGGATGTGTCACAAAATATACAACAGCACAATATGACCATGGTTAATAAATACTGTGATACTAAAACACTGTCACGAACAAAAAGTGACTATTTAGCTGTTTAGTGTGTATGGCTTTCAATAGATTTTTTTTTTCCCTCAGCAGTATCATCCTTTACTTCTCTGTAATTAATTTTATTATGTTTGCAGTTGTAAAAAGCTCTAAGCCTGCAGACTTACTCACGCCTTCACAACTCTTAAAGATGGCAGCATTGATCAGTTTGTTTATGTTTTTCAAGTGTGGAGCAATGTCAGAAATGTGTTTGTCCTTGAGACAGTCTTAATGCATTTTAAGAACCTGCGGTGACTAAAAAAGACATGAAACAAACCTATTTTAGTGCTCAACTGTCATGCCTGGAAAGATTTGATAGCTCATTGAATTGCAGATACATATGAAGATTAGGCTATAGCTAAACAAAACAATAACAGTTATTTTATGTCACAAAGAATGACTCAGAAATGTAAAACGACAGCACCCCACAAACACTGAACTTTCAGTATGATTACTAAAATTGGCAGGAGCGTGAGCAGTTACTCAAAGCCATCAGTAAACGCCGTTGCTCTCTGGAGTCTGAATGAATGTCTTTAGAGCATCAGCAACATTGCGTTAATGTGTCTCCATTAGACACCGCTGCCAGCTCCCAGTATGCCTTGCCTGCTCCACTGTCTGGGGGACTGGAGAGGCGAAAGGAAGAAAGGACAAAGCGTCAAAAAGAAAGACAGACAGAAACGAGGAGGGTGAAAGTAAGGGAGAGGGAGTGAGACAAATGAAGGACCGGAGAGGTGGGAGGATGTCTAGACAGATAGACAGATAGAGGAAGCTGCGGCACAGCCAGGGGTAGACAGCAGGGAGCTAAGAGAAAACGGACAGGGAAGGACAAAACAAGAGAAAACTGTGAAAACTATGAAAATGACTGAGGGACAAATGAAGACAAGGACAAGACACAGCGGTGACAGAGAAAGACAGATCAAGCGACAGAGAGAATTAAAGAGCAAAGCCGGAGTCGGAGCGAGGCACAATGGAGTGAGGGACTAATTTATTTAACGGGGTTGCCATGGGGAACAGCATCTATGATGAATGTGTGGGTTGATTATGCAACCAATTGACTATAATTCACCCGACTGACACTGCATCATGACCAGTGATCCACAGGGAAGGCAGACATTAGTGGAAAGCACCAAGTAAGATGTGCGTTGCGTTGGCAAATACTGATGGCCACCGACCAGTGCATATAACATGTAGTGGGCTTATCAGGAGGAACACTGTGGAGCTGTAACGATGGAAGTGTTGGGTAGGCATTCTAGGATTAGTCTCCATAAAGACAGTTGGATCATGTCTTATGTGCTTCTGGAAGAGCTTTGTCAAGTCTGAGAAAGTAACCTTGATGGTATCATCATAACAAAGAAAGAACACGCAGTTTGAAAGAAGTTTACGATGCAGCTCTAATCAAAGACACACTTTTCATAACCCTCACTGGTGGTGTAGGATTTAGTTGAACTGGGATTTTCAAATCTACTGTGTGGTCTGGATCCTTGGCTCCTATTGGCCTCCACGCACTTTTATTTTGCATTTATTAATTAGTAACTGATACTTTAATGGAGTAGTCAATACCAAAATGAGTGACATGCGGGTATCGATATATCGATACTATGGTATCGATATATCAATACCATGGTATCGATACGGCCATCACTACTGTTTATGCCCTTACAGTAGCAACTTGTCAGTAACAAGGTATCCCTTGCTTTGTTGCCTAATTTACACTAAATGGGACTGCTATTTACAAAATGAACATCATGCTATGTTCTAAAACCATCCAAACTTGCCATCGACACCATAAAATCATTAAGAAACTGTTTACTGAGGTAATAAAACAAGTGAGAAGTAGAGTCATTTTCTCAAGGACTTGAATACAAATATGAGCTTCTTGCAGCTGGATTAGTTGCCCCCTGCTGGCCATTAAAAAGAATACAGATTTAAGGCACTTTTGTACTGACTGCACTTTTAAGCTTTTCAATACAGATTATGAAAGAGTCAAAGCAAACCGGCTTCCAGGTAAGACAGACATAGCTCAAGAGCATATACGCTTAAATAACTTTGGGGCAGTTTGGTGGTAGAGAGGAGAACTCACTGTTGCTGGGAGGGTTTGGAGTAAATGAATAAGTGAAGATTCCTGGAAGATTTTTTTTTTTTTCATCATTTCTAGGGCGTTCACTTAGGGTTTATGGAAATGAAAATACTGTTTTAAGTTGCAGAGTCTAATCTGTGATGTAGAGATTAAAAAGAAAGAATAAAGTATTCTGTATCCTGCAGGATAATGAGATCATGGGTGCTCTGCACATTATTATGAACGCTCCAAGCTTGGATTTGTCCTTGATATTATTTGGAAGTAAAATAGGGGCTTTGTGTTAAACGTAACCCATCTTTTGACCAATAACTAAGACTTTTGATGCTCAGCAGCAGATATCCATTGGTGGTCCTCTGTGCAGCAGAAGTGTCTCTGGTTTTAGCACTGATTAAAGAACGTCCCCAGAATCTTTGTTCATCTATGTGGGGTCATTGTTAAAAGAGAATACCAACAATCCAAACCTGTAGAATGTAATATGTCATGTGTATGAAGCATCTCTAAAATGAATATATTTGCCATTTAACAAAGGGGCCAATAGTTTATTCTACTTAAATGTCATTGAAATTACTCTTTGCAGTTTACACATGAAATATGGGACCACATAGGCATTAGAATGTTTACTGTATTAACAGTGACAGGACAATTCTTTTTTCCTATTATGTCAATGACGTGTTTAAGAATGAAACATTTCACATGATAAACATGCTTTGATCCTGCTGCATATACAGAGAACCCATAAGCCCCACAATATTGGTTTCTTTTTATCAGCAGCACATGAAGCTTATTTAAAAATGTAATTATGCTGTGGCGGGTCGAGACTCCAGGCAAACAATGCAGCATAAGATGATAAATGCACAGCTCCGTCAGCCAGGAATATCTTTTCATTTTGCCAGCTTTTCTTCACCTTTCTGAGCTCCCATTGTTGGTTGCAACAGAAGGTTAGCCTGACAGTCTATTGGATAGGAGAAATAACAAAACACAGGTGGTAGATGAGCCACATGTCAGCATGAATAAACAGGCTGTAACCCAAATCTGCAAATACTTCCATCTATCCATCTTTCCATTCGGCCTGCAGTTTTAAAACCAGGGCATTCATGATATGAACAACTTGTCCTTATCACTGTGCATTTTATTTCACAAAATAATGGAAATTTAAAGACAACTGCTTAAAGCTCACTAAAATGAGAAACGGGGCATTAAGGGAAACATTAAAAAAAGCATTAGAAAGATTGCAATAACCAACCGAGGCTTATTCAGCATAACATATTAATTGGCAATGACAAACCAACAGCTTGGTTTCAACCCACATCACTAGCTTGCTGCATTTTATCAAATGAAGTGAAAATATTCTGTGTTAATCCTGTTCACCTCTTGTAGTGAGCTGCTATATTTCTAGCAACAAAGACTCGAGTTGGACAGCTTCAGCAAACTCACAGTGCAAGACAGGGGTCACATGAAGCACAGATCAAGGCTATTTTTGTCGTGTAAAGTTGCATGTTGTAGAGCTCAAAGAAAGCTCGAAGGGGTAGTTCAAAATAAAAGCAGCATTTGAAAAACAATAGTTCAAAGGCTGGATGGTGAGCCACCAGTTGGGAACTGGTCTTCTAGGGATGGTGGTGGTTTCGTCAGTTGGTTCTTCCACCGTTTCGGTGCAGACAGAAATATCTCAGCTGTTACTACATGAGTTGTCATGAAAGACATTCACAGTCCCCTTAGGATGAATTCTACAAAAAAAAAAAAACTGTAGTCATCCGCTGACTTCATCCAGCAAAGTTTTTGTGTAGTCACTGAACTATCTCTACTTGTACCAGATGGATTTTTATTTTTTTAGTTGTGATTGTTGTTGTTTTTTGTTTTTTTATTTGTGTCTTTATAAGGTATTTTCTTTTCGTGAATGGATACTTTCAAAAGCGAAAAACACCCCCTTCAGCTTCTGCATGTTTTAATGCACTATGCAAAGTGTAATAACCACACAGAACACAGCAAACAAGTGAAGCTAACTGACTACATCCATTGGTCAATAATGCATATCCTACATACACAACTGTTTCTTATACAATACCGTTCAAAAGTTTGGGGTCACCCAGACAATTACATTTTTTCCATGAAAAGTCACACTTTTATTCATGTGCTAACAAAATTTCACAAGGGTTTTCTAATCATCAGATAGCCTTTCAACTCCATTAGCTAACACAATGTAGCATTAGAACACAGGAGTGATAGTTGCTGGAAATGTTCCTCTGGACCCCTATGGAGATATTCCATTAAAAATCAGCTGTTTCCAGCTAGAATAGTCATTTACCACATTGACAATGTCGAGACTGTATTTCTGATCAATTTAATGTTATCTTCATTGAAAGGCAGCTCTTAAATGCCATTGCAAGCATTCACACCTTGTTTGTTGGGTTTATTTATAGTGTGGGATTTAGCTGACATGATTAACAAAGGAGAATGAACCTCTGATAGCATTAGAAAGTCACTAATCATTTATCATAGCGAGTAATGGATATTATAGTGATAAAAAAATGTAGAGGAATACAAGGAGAAAAGTAAAAGAAGCCAAATGATTTTCTTCAAATACACGACTATTGTATCCATCATAATGTCACAAATATTACTTTTTTTTTCATTTGTTCTGTTTTTCTGGCAGATTCACACACTAATCAAACAAAAGTGCTCCATTTTCCCCTTTTTTCCAAATTAGTAAGGTGTCTTTGCTCACCAATTCTTCATTCATTATGCATCTCATTTTCAAGCCACACTCTCGCTGCAGAGGTCGGAATTCTAATTAAAATACGATGCTCTGGGTAAACAAGTATTTTTCCAACACTGTGGAACAACCTTGATGGTACAATGCTGGCAGAGTGGCAGAAAGGTCAGTTTGAGTAAGTGAAAGGAGATGCAGAGCTGGAAAAATGTCCTGAAGGGAGGACACTGTGTAGAAGATATACTGTATCTACCATCCACTTTTTATATATATATATGCTGCTAGCAAAGCCCCTGGTGCCCGTCCTGCTTTTTGGCCGTTTTCTATCTGTAGTTTTCAAACCAGACCAACAGAATGCTAGGATACACTGTGTGCACAATTATTAGACAAGTAAGTTTTCTCACCTTGTTAATATTTTTAGGTACATTTTACATCTCCAAACCATACAAACTTGGACGATTTCTGAATTGAATTATTTATCAGGTGACATATATTTTTGTAACAGGGAGGATGTAGCCTAATGTGGAAAATGTCATCATATATTTAGTTGTGCATAATTATTCGGCAGCGCCATTGCCTTGGGTAAATTGGACAAAGAAAGAGATTTACAAGACACCAAAAACTCAAAAATTGTAAAAAAAATAAAAAATAAAAAAAATAAATAAATAAGAAAAAAACAGGAAGGCAACACTCTTAAAATAGCTCAACTACTGAGACGCGACCACCTGGGTAATCAAACACTTTTATTGTGAAAAGTCAACAGGGTCGCATAAAATTCAACAAGAAGAAAAGGTGCAAATTACCTGCAAAACACTCCAGAGAAATTAAAGGTGTAGCTATCCGGAATCCATTATCCTCTAGTGCAAACATATTCCAGAACTGCAACCTACCCAAGTGTGCAGAAGTACCAGATGTCAAGTGTTCAGAGACGTGGCCACGGTGCCAACGTGACACCAGTGAATAAGATTCACAAGGTGAAGTGTGAAGATCGACCAAGAGATATCTCAAAAACAGCTTTTCAAATGTTTAATGGACAGATGAAATGAGGAGGAGTGTTAATGGAGCAGATTGATGGGCCCCTGAATGGATCACTAATGGACTCAGGGCATCACTTCCAATTAGGTGCCAGGAGGGATACTGGTATGGACTTCTATCAGTAAGAATGAGCTGGCTGGATCTTTTTGGGTTGAAGATGGACTGAAAATGAACTCCCAAACCTACTGCCACTTTCTGGAAGATACTTTCTCCAGGAAGAAGTCTGTAACATTCAAGATGACTATGATTTGTACACAGGACAAAGTTTCATTACATGTATCAACATACTCCATGACTTGAGTTGCTAGAAAAGATCTTAAATTTGACAGAATAATAACTTAACCCTTTCAACACTTGTGTTGAGTACTTGTTGGCTCTTCTGAAAGGTGAGATTTAAAGTGATAGAAGACAGCCCACCTCTTTGAAAAGCACTTGGGAGGCTGTGGTTGCTGGTTATGAGGAAGTTGATCTTGATCCATCAAGAAACTCACATACTTCACATATGGAAGGATTACTGCAGTGGCTGTATTAGTCAATGGATATTTTTGAAAGTCTAAAATTGTGGTTGTGTATATGAGTGTGTGCACACTCTGACACACAGAATGTCTCCCAACCTGCAAATACATTCCCTTAAGTTTTTATAGTTAAGTATATTAAGTTATACTATATAATGACACACCTCACTTTAATCTTTTAAATAAATTATTTAAAATTTGTACACTGGTCTATTCAATGTTACACAAGACTGATTGCTGCCAACTCTGAGAAAACCCCAATTCTACAACATTTACTAGCTACTGATCTATAATTTTATTTTTAGTTATTAATTTAACTATTTAAAGTTCCCAAATGCCAGTTTAGGTTCTCTTATGAGACAAATATTTTGATTTACAAGACCAAAAAATTTGGCTTATCTGTCTTCCTTTAGTAGAAGTTGCCAAGACTTTTTAACAGGATTGATTTCTAGAGACTGGTTTAATAAGCCGTTTGCCTCTCCAGGATTCAATGGGGTGTCTGCTCTCTGTGCACCCCACATTAACACTGACCATCTCCTGGCCCACCGCATGCGGTTCAAGCACATTAGAATGGAGACATTCTTTCATTGGCAAAAGAAAAGAAAAGAAAAAGTCAATACAAAAACCCTCCCAGATTTTTACTTCCTATACAGCAAATTTATCGTGTCTCATTTAATGGAGTTCAAGCTCTCCTATGTGCTGTAGCCTTGGATCATGGTTCAGGCTATAAAATAGGTGTATTTTTAACACAGTAACCTTGTCTCCTTTGGCTTTATTCTAGCTACGCATTGAAAACTGATAAAGAATAAACTTTTATTATGCAAGTCAGCCACCTTTCAACAGCTCTGTCACACTCAAGGAAGCAACATTCTCACTGAAATGTCACTTTTAATGAAGCTGTTTTCTTTATCAGAGTCCCGAGTATGCAGCGACTCTTTCAGGTTTCAGATAGCTGGTGGATAACAACAACCAAAATGCTCCACCTTCCTCAAATCCCCTCCATCAATCTCTACTTCCCCGCATTTCTGTTTACCTCAACCCCTCCTGAAAGAAAGAGTCACGGAGCAAAAATAAATCAGTATGCTGAAATATAGTTCAAATACACCAACACACTCTGCTATTGTTCTTTATCCATGGTACCTGGAACCCTTGTGGCATCACTTTTTATTTCCTTTGGACTGAAAATGAAAGGCAACATGTCTAGAAAATGATTCAAGCCAAGCCCGTGGTAATGATTTGTAAAATACCACCACTGCAGGGGTGTCAGTGGAGCAAAATGGTCATTTTTCTCCATTTCTGAAAAGTTGCTATAGATAAAAGAGGATTTTGCAGGGCACTGGCATTATACATCGAGTTCCTTTTGTGCTTCCCTCTAGTCAATTCCTGTGTCACCAGCTGTCTCTATCTTTCTATCTACCCACCTATCTATTTCCAGCTTCATATCTCACAGTAGCAGTGCTTTGTTGAAAACTGGCATAAGTGTGCAGTCAGAGAACCTTTGGCAAACAAAAAAGCAGACAAAAACAGAACTAAACTTCCCTCCAATCCCCTTGTCTCATCTCTCGACTCCCCAGAAATACTGAATAAAAAGCCAGAGAGGGCGAAACGAAAATGCAGGAGCACTGCCAGAGATAGTAACTCAGTTGCACCAGTTCATTCCACAAAACCTGTATCTGCCAAACACTATAATTAATCCTCTGCTGGGAGGTCAGATGTCATGGACCATTACAGAACAGGAGCTCTGGAGGAACATTGTCAGACAAGGACACGTCTTTAGCATGTATGTCTTTATTATGACTATGCTCCAGTACTTTCAGTTGTACACTCTATAGTGCAATGCTACTGAACTGCAAACCAATGTAATGACTGCTAATTTGATTAATGTTGAGTTCAGACAATACAATATTTTTTGTCTAGAAGTGTCATATTATAGTGTTACAGAGTCATGAATTCTCACCATGGTGGCTGAGACATATGGCAAACTACAAGTTGGTCACTGACCAATCACAGCGTACCTTCTTTCACAACCTGCATGATGCTATTGGACAGGTGATGTGACAGTCGCTATTCTGTGTTTTGATGGACATAAAAGTAAAAAATTCAGAACACCAGAGGCCTAGTCTGTGGCTGACATCAAGAAGACGGTACTGAATGTCTGTCTTTTAGCCTTTCTTTTATTTTGGGTTCGTATTGGTCAGTTTCATGGGTAGATTCTTGAAGGTATCACACGACTAGAGAGAAAAAGATACTAGTTTTTTGTGAAGATGTTGTGAGGTGTTCCAGGTGTGGAAGCCATTGTCATTAACTGCAATACACGAGGCAAAACAAAACAAAGTCTTCTCCCCAAAGTATATTTTATACCCAACCAAATGAGACATCTTCTGTAAAACCACCAGTTGAACCTTTGATGTTGAAAAATTCAAGACCTCATCTGGTTAAAAAAACAAACAAAACAGCTATAAAACAAACAAACAAAAAAAACAAGCTTATTACTTTGTTAACAATATGTTTTTTTCATATGCTGGAAGACATGCGTAAGGTTATAGCAATGGTATGCCCCTTACTAAAGCGAGGATGACAGCAGCAACTTAATTGTGCAACCAGAAGATTTTTAAAAAAGTATTGAAATTTCAGCAAAGCTCTGTCTTATAGGGGATTGCCACACTCAACAGATACACTTACATGGCACTGAGTGATGCAGTTTCTTCCTGACTCACAACCAGGACAAAAACATTGAAATCCACCCAACATATAAAGGCAGCATTCTTTATACTACCATATATTAAGGGGTCTTGTCTACAACAAAGACTGAAATGAATATATACATTATGTAAAATAATTTAAAGATACCTTTACACAATCTTCCCTGAGAGAATATGAGCACTCACTCCCCACTCAAACTACACAGTCCTACTTAAAATGCATGCACAAAAAACATATCAAACAACTCATTCCCAATTCTCCCTCTCACTTTAATCTATTTGGTTTTCTCCAGTGGGGCTGGGTGAAACCCTTGTCCATACTGTCATGGGTGTACTTCCATGATGCTTGTGGACCCTTGAAATAACCTCTGAAAGAGTAACCAGAAACAAGAAAACGTAGACACCAAAACAGTGTGGAAATAAACTCAACCGATGTGTCAGTCATCTGAACTGGACCTACACTACCGTTCAAAAGTTTGGAGTCACTTAGAAATGTCCTTATTTTTCAATGAAAAGCATGTTTTTCCCTCAATGAAGATAGCATTAAATTAATCAGAAATACAGTCTAGATATTGTTCATGTGGTAAATGACTATTCTAGCTGGAAACAGCTGATTTTTAATGGAATATCACCATAGGGGTACAGAGGAACATTTCCAGCAACCATCACTCCTGTGTTCTAATACTACATTGTGTTAGTTAATGGTGCTGAAAGGCTAATTGATGATTAGAAAGCCATTGTGCAGTTATGTTAGCACATGAATAAAAATGTGAATTTTCATGGAAAACATGCAATTGTCTGGGTGACCCCAAACTTTTGAACGGTAGTATATATTATGCAGATCAACAGATTGAAAACTAAACAATAAACAGACTGAACCTAATTAGCTCAATTAAATAGCATTTGAGTGGATTTGTAAAGGGAAAAAAAAGTATCTGGCAAAGTGATAACTCTGATATAAATGACTGATTGTTTTGGCGAATATAAACTGAATGACTGTTGAGAACTTGCAGACACAAATGCAATAAAAATATGACCCACTTTTGGTGAGGTCTAGTCAGAACACCAACAGAAATGTTCCAACTAGACATCTGTTCAAAAACAGGGGATGCCTGTGCATCCACAGTATTATCTGCATATGGGAATCCCTCAGTGAAATGTTTTCCCCTGCAGTATAAAGATGCAGTCATGTAGGAATAAACTCCACAATGAGTGCATTCACTAACACACACACTGGTTGCTGCGTTTCGCTGAAAGGGCCTTCCTAAAATACACAACCCACCGATTATTCTGGGGCAGAAGGCCCGTTGGTCAGCTGAGCCACTTAACCTCTTCAACCTCAGGCTATTTTTACTCATCTTTCTTTCTCGCTTGATGACATATACACTCCAGACATGCCATGCCGTATATTGTTCTATATTCATTAGAGAAGTTGACGTCTAGCAAATGCATTGACCTCTGGGACCAGCACACTTCCACTGTAACACTCTCCTTGTGTGACTCACTGACAGCAAACGTTAATGAAGTCATAGCATTTTTTTTTTTTTTTTTTTTTGCAATCCAAATGCTCTATAGTAAGGAAACAGAGATTTCTGACAGCTATAACTTAAAGACTAATTGTAGATGGCAGTGGTGGGATTTGAACCCACGCCTCCATAGAGGCTGGAGCCTTAATCCAGTGCCTTAGACCACACTACCTGCACTTATGCCTCCTGCTGGCTATTCGCCGCCTCTGCAAACTCTCTCTCAAAAAAAAAATTTAATTTACTGTCGCTGATCTACAATGATGAAACATTCTGCAGCTGCCTGGTTTATTTCTTACCTCAAATAGTTCCAGATATATATGTTTTTGGTCAACTGTCCAAACAGGTACAGTCAGTGTTGTGTGCATGTTGGGGAGTGTAGCCTGTAATGGTTTCCTTTGGTTGGAGCGTACCCGTCGTCCTGTCAACTGCAACCATTGTCGAGCCATATAGAGGTCTGAAGGGAAAAATGCACTCTGGTCTTCCTTCTATAGCTGTAAAAAGCACACATTTGAACAGTTTCTGCAAAATTGAAAAATGTATTATGAGAAGTCTGGGTCTTGATCAGCATATATTTGAAAATTAGCCGGGTTTCACAGACTCTCACTCAAAGATTGGGGGTTCAGGGATATGGACCACCTGTCTCGGGTGACAGGGTGTAGCTTCTCTTGACACCGCCAAGGTTTTTCTGCTATATTTCTAGTTGCTGTAGCCAATTCTGTCTCACTACAGTTTGTTCCCATCTTTATCTCTGCACAGCAAGTCATAACCGATTGCCAAAAAACACATCACTACCATTGCAGCAGCACAGGAATGTCACCACAGACACTAGATTTATAAGATCATGATTGCATAAAATACAGAGATTTACCTGCCTCTAACAGGCTTATTTAAGAGTGTGTGAACTCATTTTGCAAGGCCTTAAATATATTGGACATTCATTAATGTATAAAAGTCTCACACTCTCAGGATTCTGCCCACAAATGTTTTGAAATCAACTATACAACAACCACGAGAGTACCCTCTACACACAGATAAAGGAATAGAAATTCATGTTTTACTTCAAAATTGAAAATAAACTCGTTACAGTGCTTTGATAATGGAACAAAAAGCATGCCAGGGTATTAATGAAGTAAGTAACGGCAAAGGAATGACAACAGCTAGATTGCTAGATTTCATTTTACAGACTAACAAAGCACATAGTGAAGGGAGCGTCCCCACAGGATGCACTTCCTGAATAATAAAAAACGGTTGCTTTATGATACAGACAGGATCAGTTTTGATTAAAACATTCTTGGTTCTACATATCAGTGATGTAAAGCTATTAAATAATAATAGTGTCATGTTGATCTAACCACATCTTGCATGCGGTTACATGTTGTAATTGTTGACAAATGGGCTATCATGAACAAGCTCCTGAAAATTTTAATCTGCTTTGATAAATATTAAATGAAATTTAAATAAATAGCAGTTATTTCCAACTTTTTCTGATTATTCAATTGCTACAATTTATATAGATGCTGCAACATGCATTTGAAATACTGTTTGCATGGACTTTGAAGACACCTTCTTTGTCAAGTTATTCAAACTAACCTGATGGCAACTTAATTCAAATTAAAAAAAAAAAAAAAAGCTGTCCACACCAATGAAAACAATGAAATAACAACTGTCTTCTGTGAACAGCAAAGGTGAAACCAGGGTAATGGTGTTGTACCACCAGGCCTGAGAATGTTACGTAAGGAGGTTTCCTACCAACAGTCAATGCTGGTCTCTTTTATCAATGGAGGTAATTTCCCCCAAAACCTAATCCTACATGAACTGATTTTTGGCATTTTGGGGAATGATATGGTGCATGTGCCCTTCAGAGATGTGTTTGCGCTACTCTTCTTTTAGTTTTGTTTTGATCTCAGCCAAATATTCTGTGATAATTACCAGCTCATCGCTAACTCTCAGCCATGGTGTTGGGCAGGCACCATTACTGCCCACTGGCTTGTTCAGTGGCTTTCTAGAGCTTTTATTGCTGCTAAAAGCTATACACCGTGGCTTGGAAATGATCAAAATAAGAGCAGTGAGTTACTCCGTCAGTAAAGTTGTGGGTTTTTCTGGTTTCAAACCGAATCAGTGAGCTGATAGGTGCTCAGATGATCTGTAGAACTGAGTGGGACTTCAAGGTTGGATCTCTGTGGTTCCTTTAAAACGACTCCTCTCACATTTATATATCGTGATTTCAGTTTTAACAGATAGTTTTAGTTGCCAAAGTTGAACCAGATCTCAAAGATACACTCATGAGCCAACTTGAAATCGATCTCTTTTTCACTTCCACTGTATGTAATTTTGGAATGCAAGTTGCATTAAGTTCCAAATACCAATGCCAATTTGGGCTGTACAGTCTCTTTAACACAAGCTATGGTATTTTGCCGGTCATAGTCCACCAGATGATGAATCACACTGTTCTTCTGAATCTACACTCTATTTTCTTTCAAGAATGTTCTCTCCTTGCTCCAACTAAAGATAACATACAGTAAATAATAGCCATATCCATATGAAACTGCACATCTGAGACTTTCAGAAGGTGAAATCTCTTGTTTTCTGTGTATCCATGGCCTTCATCAAGACTTCCACTCACACATAATCAATCGCATGATGTAATGTGCTGAAAAGTCACGACAGAGGAGGAGAGCTCTAAGAATAGTCAAGTTCTCAATATGTGGTTTGCTTCATCAACAGCATATTGTTGAATTTAAGAAATATCACAGCTTTTCGGAGCCCTGAGTGAATAGCAAGCTCTTTGTAGAAGGTAATGGGGACCCTAATTAATGAAAAAAATACATTTGAAACAAAGATACACTTTTAGGACTTTAGAGAGAGAGAGGGGAAGCAAGAGAGAGAGGAAGAGAGAAACCACACAGGCAGATAGTAGAGGCCTTTCACAGTGACTTCTCACTATTTGCAGGCCTTTAGGCAGGGCAGTCTTCAACCACTGTAAACACAAGCAAACATGCAAACTGACCACCCACGGGTGTTGTCAGTGTGTGTGCATCTGCGTGCCTTCCTGTGCATGTGTGCACTGTGCTTGTGACTGTGTGTTGGAGTCTGTGAGTGGGTGGATGGCTGGAGTTGACATAACATGACTCTGCAGTGGAGATTTAATGAGGGAAGAAGCAAAAAAATTTAAAAAAAAGACTGCTGACATTTTGTGGTGCATCACCAAACTGAATGTCTTCCTGATGGAGCTTCATAAAGTGCAGTTGTTGTTGTTGACCCTATAGCCAGGGCGAATATATTGACATTATCTATTTTTATTTATTCTAAATATATATCCCCTTCTCAGTACTTCTGTGATGACCTAAAAGACAGATTTACATACATTAGTATTAGATTATATTAGTATCCCCCCCCCCTAAATAAACATCACTGCATCCGACAGAAGGAGGCAAGAACACCATGTGTTGTCTTGTTTTTTTACTCCAAGAAGGAACGCGATGGAGATATGCGACGATTGGACTTGGTTTGTCTGTCTGTCTGCCTGTTCGCAACATTACTCCAAAACGGACTAATGGATTTCAAGGACATTTTCCGGGAAGGTGAGAAATGACACAAGGATTAAGTGATTAGATTTTGGCATTGATGCGGGTTATAGTCTGGATCCACAGATTTGTCAAAGATTTCTGTATCATTGAGATAGTGGCTCAAGTGAACACTAAGTCAGCTGCCTGCTGACGATCACATGATTGGGATCCTACTGCGAATCGACCGTTGTGGACTTATCGGGACTTATCCCTCGAAAATGACAGAAGGAACAGCTGATTAAATTGTGGGGGTGTTCCCAAGTTCCATCAATTCCTGTCGCCTGTTACATATTCAGGTCACACGATTTAGTATCCATACATAACATACACATGCAGAACACATGCCTGTGCTCAACGCAAGGTCATTTGTTTGTGGTTACATTTATATTAAATGGCTACATTTGATTTACAAGGTTTTGTTTTTTTATTTTTTCTTGGGTGGTCCAGTCCCAACCTGCCTATATGTCTATATATATATATATATATATATATATATATATATATATATATATATATATATATATATATATATATATATATATATATAGTGGTACTGTTTCAAACCACTGCATCATATTACCCCCCACAGTGCAATTTCCTTTTTCTCTTTTGAGGCTCTACGCTATTAGTATGTAGTCAGTTTCTTTGGCAATTCCTTTCAAAACACACTATAAGCTTTATATTATTTTGTATTATTTTAATTGTTGGAAGAGTTACTCCTTAATTATAGATTCTCAGTGCAAAATTCAGAAACTACTGGATATTTCTCCAGCACCAGCATCACATTTCAACATAGGGGTACGTTGGCCACTCCTCCCTGTGCCCTTCACTTTCAGTGACAGTCAGTAAGGTTGTGTATACAAGAGCCAATAAAAAAGTAATCCAGCCACAACCGTTATCCCATGCTAGCATTGTGACCTGACCAATTTTCTCAAGGTTTTCTATCAGTGTAAGTTGAGGATTCTCTGTCTGCCTGCAGAATTCCTGGCTCTTTTTGAAATCACTGAGTACTTTCTTGGAACTGCTGATTGAATAGAAGAGCTGAATGAATGTGCACAAGGACAGTAGCCTTATGTCCTGATTGAGTTGAGTTGAGTTAAAATCACAAATTAAGGTGTATACACTGCTTCAGCTGTACACATATCAATAGAGACATGAATGTGCCCATTTGCTCCAGAACTGTTTTGAGTAGACTAAAGCACTCATATTTCCCTGAAAATAATTGAAGGGCCACGCAATTTGTGCAATTTATTTATATTTTTTTTTTCTTTTGAATGTTTTTATATAGATGTATTAAATTTCCACAACTACTCTCTCACCTTGTCTGTACTGCTTATACTCACCTGTCTGCTTACAGGTCAAAGGTCTGAGCTACTTTATCAGGCCAGATATCCAGTAAATGCTGGTAATGAGTTGGTTATGATATATATGACTTTGTGGCTGTGGGGCATTGTACAAAATTGCAAAACTGGATGACAGTTTTTAAAAAAAAAAAAAGTCCTGACCTTTAAAAACATTTTCTATGAAGCAATATTGAGCTTTTTTTTTTATATAGATATATTACATGCCATATGGAATGTAAGGTGTTAAACTCCTTGAAATTGTCTCACATGTAACTGCTGTGTAAAGAAGTGGAAATTCCACTCACCTTGACTTCTCTATTTTAAGGTTCTTTCACACACTGAGTTTGATGATTTCTGATGAAAAATGGTGAGCTCGAGCCACACTGTTCACTCTTCTACAGATATTTAATTGTTGTTCTAAATGTCTGTCTAAAAAGTGGTTCTGCTAGTCAAAAGAAACACCTTCCTGTTTACTCACAGAAGCCGCATATAGCTAGATTTTCTTGTTTCCATTAATTTCCATGTCTCTTGGCTGTTTACCACCAGGACAGGTCCTATTGTCAATGCTCAGGGCTCCTCAGGAAGCAAAGGCAAGCCGGCATGAGCACACATTGTGGTACTGCAACATGTTAGAAGGAATTGTTGTATCTCAAAGAGGCTTGTAGAAAATAAGGTACAGTAGTGAGGACATTTTCCTTTAAATAAATTAGTAGCCATTTAAAATCTAGGTACAAACAGGTATAACTCAGCATCTCATGCTTTCAAGAAACTTTATAACAATCATGTTATTTAATGACATTTTCCACCTATACTAATCCTGCTGACTATACATGCATACTGCTAGCATTCAGAAAATGAAGTGTGCTCAAATTTTTTTCTCAATAGAAGAAACCAATTCAAAAGTAAAACCTATGTGATTTGCACACCCATATATTGACCCCGATGAACACTTCAGCTGATAATGTTTTCTTTCCTAATAATATAATAAGAAGAAACTTTATTTATGTAGCATTTTTCAAAGCAGGGGTTACAAAGTTCTTCACAAAGCATTAAAATACACAAAACATGAGATAAAACAGTAAAATGAGTACATCAGTAAAAGTAATGTGACCTTTAAACAACAAAAGCACTCAGAGTACGCAGTACTCAGCCAAGGCTGTTCATTCCTAAATTTGTGTATTCGGAAATCACAACAACATAGAATCTGGTCATTTAATATAGAGCTACTCACAAACTAAATAAATGAATAAAAAAATTACCTCATGGTGAGCACAGGTCTGTGTTATGCATGCATATGTTATGTACGGACACTAAACTGCGTGAACAAAACATTTAGCAGGCGGCTTGAATTGATGCAGGCAGCTGACATAGCTTTCAATTGTTGTCATAGTTACAGTGACACTGTGCTGCTATCTCGCAGTGACACATCAGTCAAGAGAATAGAATTGCACATGATCATATGAGTGTATGGCACAGGGTCAAATACAATAAAATAAATAAAACTCTGAATCAGACCAGGGGTAATACATACTAAATAAAATGTAATCTAAAAACCAAAGAAACAAGATAAGAGGGTAAAAAGGATAAAAAAAAGATAAGAGGTGTCTGCTTGGTTGAAGGAAGTTGGCTGCCATCCAGTCCTTAATTGCAGTGAAGCAGTATTGCAGAGAGTGCAGATTGTCCTGATTGGTGACTGACATGTATAACTGGCAGTCATCGGCATAGCAGTGGTAGGAGACAGGGGTGTAGTTGCCGATGATATGGCCAAGGGGCAACAGATATAGACTGAATAAAATGTGTCCAAGGACTGAGCCCTGAGGGATTCCACAGGACATGAGGGCAGATGAAGATGAAAAATTGTCCACAGTGACTTTGAAAACTCTGTTTGTTAGGTAAGATGAAAAACAGTTAAGAGCAGTTCCACAGATGCCCAGCCAGTTCTTGTGCCTGTTTAGTAGTATTTTGTGACCTGCTGTGCTAATGTGTGGCAAACCTTAGTAGTCAGCACAAATGTTGATTCAGTTTAAAAATATCTGAGCTAAAGATTAAAGTTAATTATTTTAGCATAATAAAATTTGTCTCTTTGTAAAAAAAAAATGAAAAAAGAAACAGCCTGCCCTGCTCATAAACATCTCATCTCATAGACATCTTCACCTAAATTTTCATTAAATTAAATATAAAAAGGGCACAAGTTTGAATTCTTTCAATTTGTATTCAATATTGAACTACTCTTGGCTTTTGCAGAATTATCTAGCATAAATTATATGGTTAAAAATATGTAGTGTGTGTGCACAGCGGGTTGTGCAATTTACTAGGCTGCATTAATGACCTTTTCAGAAGATCACTTCTAACAAGTAATCAATGACTAATCAATAGCTCTTCTCATTTCTGAGTCTGCCTGTTTAAGACAAGTGCATTTACCCAGTAAACATCATCCCCAACATTCCCTGAGGACATGGAGAAGTAATTGCACAACTGGATTTAATCGGATGTATTGCATTTGCTCTCCATTTCCACTAAATAGTAACAGCTATTAGGTCGAAACTAGTTCAGTCAGCCACCATGAGCATTAACAAGGGATGCTTTTACAAAACGATGCATTAAAAACCACACCTGAAGAACTGTTTCCCCAGAATTCCAAATTGTCTATAGTCACATTAATTAGTAAATGACAGTTTTCCATAGCAGATAACACCACTCAATGATCTGTGAAATCTCAGCTGAATAAATACTGTATTCCACAACACATTTAATTTTTTTTTTTTTTACATACAATTACAGTTCAAATTCTCTCGAGATGCTTTACAGAATCCATACACTTGGGATAAGGAAACATATAACACACATTGGGATACATGCATGATGACAGTAATATAGATGATACATACAAAGTACAAGCCAACAATGAAACCGATTCATGAGTTTACTGTTAAGATGCTCTGGCATTAAATATACTAAATATACAGCTGGTAAGATGCAAACAGTGTGTAGATGAGCATATCAGGTGTAGTGAGTGCAGAGTAGATAATATGATGTAAAAATCTGAGTAACCCAACACTAGACTAAGTTCTTGCAGCTCTTTGAGTCTGTACCTGCATTCAGTGTTGCTAACAATAGTATTCTAATATGCTCACAGTGACAATGCTGGTGTGCTGATGTTTTGCTAGCAAAATGTTTATCTTAGTTTTAGAGCCATAACAAGCTAACGTATCCCAATCTGCAACAACGTCATTAGTTTCCCAGTTATCTGTACAAAGTAATCGAGAAATTAAAAAAAAAATTTAAAAAATTGACGGCGGATGATGGCGGATGGAAAGTTAGGGACCAAAGTTATTCTGACATATACTGAGAATAGAACAGACGTCTCTATGGACTTCAGCGGCAATTCATCCACTGTAATGCAATTCATTCAAAACTGCAGTCGTCATGGCAGCACTAGAAGAAAAGCCAAGGGATCACCAGAATAAGTACAAATCATCCTATGGGTACCATGAATGTTTGCTTCAAGGCTGGTGCCAATCATCCTTGAAACAGAACAAGCCAAAGCTACTGTTATTTCTTCTCTAGTTACTAAAACTAAATTCCATGGTAATCTGGGCTAAAGAAACTGATCACAGAGCCATGAGGGGGAGGGTTTTATTTTTCCTTGCCTTGTTTTTTTCTACCAAGCCAGCTGCCACCTATAGTATTGTAGTGAAGACAATTTCCTTTGAAAAAAACAAGTCATATGATGATTGAATACTAGAAAATCATCCTCAATGAAATATTCATTTATTACACCCTTACACTGTTCGTATAGGGAAAACAGATCTAACACATTACCACCAACACTCCTCAGAATACAGTTTTGCAATCATAGAGGTGTGAATTGATGAGTGGACACAAATCCCAGTATAGAGATGTTGTTGACTGCAGCCCACCAGTACTTTGTAAATGGGCAAATATATGCTACTCTCAGGGGACCTAGCTAATGCTGTGTGAATGACTCATCATCCGGAAACCTATGTGCTTTGTGGTCATTGTTACACAAAACAATGTGTTTTGTGGTCATTGTTACAACATTGATTCGACTTCTTTGTGTGACTTTTGCAACCATTGTGTTGAATGGTACACCCAGATAGCAGGTTTACCTTTAAAACATGACATAATGTAATATTAACCCAAGGTTCAATAAATTTTTGGGGGAAGGGAACAAGTCATCTGTGTTTTATGCAAAAAAAAAAAAAAAAGAAAGAATTCCTTCTGCCACCATAAATGACAGCTGACATTTCAAGTCATGTAGAGAATATTGTATCAAAGGGTACAATGTTCTGGACAGCAACAAGGTCTTCTGTGAACTTGAAAGTGTAGCAATTGTGGTGTATTTCTAAGGTTAGGTCATATACACTCCATTAGATCACATCAATGTGTTCAGCACACGTTTTGGGAAAACATGGCCAGGTCCAGTTGTGACTTTAACAGAAAAGGAAATAGGGGGAAATGACACAGCACAAACACAAGCTAAAACGCATTTGTAACAGTTTCATTTAGCAGTGTGAGGGTTCGTTTTCAAAGCTGAACGATTGCAAATTAGTTACACAAATGTGTAAACTCCCTTGATCTCATAATGGTTGAGTACAAATGCAACAGAACATAATCGCTGCTTGCACAGTGGAGGAGATTATGGTGAGGAAAAACATAGCCAGTGCGTAGAGTATGTGAGTGGCAGCAATTTCCACTCTCCATTCAAGGTATTGTGTAAACACTCCACTCCCAGATGCTGCAGGTTTTCATTTTACTGATCCCCACTTTGCCTCAGCTTATGAATAGCGGTAGCCTGCTCAGGTACACGTTATTGCAGAAATGTGACAGCCATAACAGATTGCTGATATTAGACGATTCTGAAAAATAAAATAATAATAAAAAAAAAAATAGAACTCTCGCAGCCAATATCTTCCTTTTTTGGATTTAGCGAGCTCATATGGTTAAGTTTAGACAAGAAACATGGTACCCAAAGTTTGTTATGGGGATTGTTGACTGCTACTATGAAAATGACTATAATGTGAATGCTATTAACAATCATGTGTTATAGTCTTGGGTTCTGTTTAGTTACTTCTTTTTTGGATTTTGCAAAGGTCAATGTCCTTGAGGGTCTCTTATTGTTGTACTTCCTCCCTTTGTATGATTTCCCCTCCCTTCTCGATTACCCTGATTAGTTTCACCCGTGTCTTGTTTCCACATTAGTTGCCTGCACCTTTTGTGTTTGTTTGCTTTTGTTTTGTTTTTACTTTTTTTCTTATTCTCCACCAGATTGTCCTGTTTTTTGTGCCAGCCTATTTTTGTCCTGTTCTTGACTAACTATTCACTTTCCTCTTGTTACTCATGCCCCTTTGTTTTATTTGTTTTGTAGAGACGGATTTTGATATTTTACTGGAAATCTTTTTGACATTTTGGACGGCTGTGGCTCAGGTGGTAGGGCGGGTTGATGGTTTGATCCCTGGCCTCTGTGCATGTTGAGGTGCCTTTGGGCAAGACACTGAACCTGAAGTTGCTCTTGATGGCAGGTAGGTACCTTGTATGGCAGATCTCTTGCCATTGGTGTGCGAATATGTGTGTGAATGGAAAACATTGTAAAGCGCTTTGAGTACCATAGATGCAGAATGGTGCTATATAAGTGCAGACCATTTGCCACTTTGGATCTTGTGTTTTGCCTGTATTCCCCAGCCATTTTGTGTTTGCTTCCCATCACCTGTCATTTTGCGAGTGTCTGCATTTAGGTCCTTACCTGAACTCCCCTCTGACAGTAAAACAACCGAACACAAACTCGAGACCATGACATCAAGTATAGAGTAAATAATTCCCATGTTAAATGTACTAATTGTAGCACACAGACTAGTCCTCCTAGAAACTTATGACATTCTATTTTAGGAAATGTGTTTGTTGTTAGAAGACCCCAATTAGTCTGTGTGATAAAAACAGAGGCTCATGTTCAGTCTATCATTAGCTTGATAGTGCAAAAAGGGAATTGGGAATCGCTGGCCTCAGTAAGTACACATAGAGAAATTCAACACCCCTATGTCAGAGAACCACAGAGATTTTGCTCAGTCATGTTAGTATGTGTTATGTTAGTATTTTGTATTTCAGTACAAAATTATTAATATTAAATCTTTGTGTACACATTGTCTGTTCCATACTTGAGTTACAAACATACAGTACACTTCCTTACTTTGTCATCTGTGTCAATTTGATTTTAATGTGGTGTGAAATTTTCATCATATTATGAACATCTACCACACTCCCTGAACTCTGTACACCTGCCTATACACGTAATTATTAAATCAATCATGTGGCAAGGAGCAATGCATAACATTAAGCAACTCTTCATATCAAGCATCAAAATATTGTAGAAAAAAAACGTGATATTACTCAGTCTGAACATGTAAAAAACATTTTTGAACATCCAGGCAGCTACAGTTCTGGTTTCTTGGACACAGTGGTGTACTGGGCATTGGACATACTGGGATAAATCCTAACTGACCCTGGACAGCCCACCATTTGTAGGGCATGAAAAAGTCTATCGTCTACTTTTTTTTTTCCATTTTTCCCCAGTACACCCCTGCAGCCCCCCACCCCAATTACCAGATCTAAAGCCAGTGGAACACCTTTGGGATCTTCAGACGCGATGAGAGCAACATGAAGCAGAATCTCAAAGAAGTGTTTCCAACATCTTGTAGAATCCACAATGTGGTTGGTTATAGAGGAAAAGCAGTTCCTACCCACAATTTTGTGTGGTGTTCTTAATAAAGTGCTCATCGTGTGTACTGTATGTTTTCATGCAATCATGACACAGTGAATGCATATAGGAAAAAAAGGAAACATATTTAAGAATGGCTTGAGGAATGAGTAAGCTGCATTGTGACAACAAAACTTCCAAACTAATTAATTTAAAGTAATTAACTCAAGTGAAAAATGTTGTAGCTAATTACTGCATCTGGGTAGTTTTTAGAATCAATACTGTTGAAACTGCTCTCGGGATAAAGGCATTGGGATGTTGTATACTTTTGCTTAGACACTGGGAAAAAGAACTACAGAATGAGAAGCACGCATGTTCAGTCAATTTCACTCATATATTAGAATCCTATTATGTCGGAGCTGTGGAGCTGTTGAACAACCATTGCTCAAAATAGGATCCAGAATATTTCCTCCAAAACGATGTCTGTGATGGCATTATTTTCCTTTACAAAGGCTGTGTGCTTCACCCCTCAAAGGAGATTTAGAAGCCTTTCAGACATGCTTCTACCATGGCTAATGTACATCTTTTTAAATCCCAAATGACTGCAGAGGAGATTGGAGAGAATAGGTCCTCTGTTTTTTGATGACTACAGTCCCTTAGGTTTCTTTGAAAGGTAGTGCCCAAGTGACAGTGTGGTCTTACACAGGCTCAAGATGAATTAGTGTACCAGGGCTAATATTTGTGATTTCAGTGCAACCACAACCCAGACCTACTATTTGATCAACCTTTGATTCCACACCAAGACCTCATCTTCCTACAATGATAGATCTTGTACTCCTTAGCAAACCTTAGTTTAGATATTTTAAACATTGCATCAAGCAAGCACCAAGAGCAGTAATTTTGTGTGAGATTGCGTGTTGTTGAATGTAGTCCCCTGGGTTTATGAAGTAGCTATGCAGAAAAGATTGTTCAGTCTTTCATTCAGAAAAGGTCAAATAGTATCAGTCTTAATATCTGGTATCTTTCATCAAGTCGGCTCTGGCCGCCTTGAGCTGTAATGACCTAAGA
The DNA here is from genome assembly GCA_027123335.1 of Amphiprion clarkii. Taxonomy (NCBI): domain Eukaryota; kingdom Metazoa; phylum Chordata; class Actinopteri; family Pomacentridae; genus Amphiprion; species Amphiprion clarkii. The sequence continues at coordinate 9,064,671 of CM049578.1, forward strand.
GACACGTCTACCTCTTTCAAGTACAAAGGTAATAGAATCATTTTGCTTTTACCACTCTGTCAAAAGATCTTGACGCATTGGTGAGAACCAAATGTTCTGAAAGGGCACTACATCATTTTAGGTCCAAATAATTGTGCTTATGCTCAAGTGCCCTGAAAGGATAATTCTTCACTTCATGTATGACACTGAGAAGACTCTTTGGCCAGAGAGCTGGTAAAGTACTCATGGATAATTGGACTTCATTTGGTGCTATATATATATATATATATATATATATATATAAACTTTAACAAGTCACATAGACAGTTGTAGTATACAACTTTTTAAGACTAGGTGCAGGTTACACTGCTGCCTCTGATGCTGTGTTTGAAGGATATAAAACACAATTATTCCTCTTTTGTAATCACCCAACTATAAATTCTCTAAAGGACTGTCAAACACCTCCAAAGTATGTTCTGCTGCTTTTTACACATTGACTTATTGTATTTTTAGAGACGCATCAGTGCTACTTAAAATATCTCTGCCAACGTTACTTGACAAATGGGTCAATTAGGCAAAGTTCTATTTTCCATTTTTTCATTCACATGCTGAATACATTAATTTTGCCTCATGTCTTTTCAGTCTCTTATTTAAGTTGTCCACCATGGCAGCTACAAAATTGTCAGGTTAGCATAGATACATAGATAGATAGATAGATAGAATTTAAGAAACTAGTTGTTCTACTTGGAGTAGATGAGTACACTGATACCACTCTCCTGTGCATACACTAAACATGACAGCTAGCAGTTAGCTAGCTTAGCTTAGCACAAAGACAAGACAATTTGAGCTAACTGTTCCCCCTGTGCTTGCAGAGGCAATTAAAGCCTTCTGCCTGCACCAAACACAATGTGTCTGGTTCTGCAATTTGAAAAAAAATATTAAAATAAAATGAAAATTGAAGTGAAAGAATGACAAGTTCCGATTTTGCAATCAGTTATGTGCTAGACTCTTTCTTAGCAGGGAACAGTGCCTTCTTGAAAGCCTTAATTATTCTCCCTTGTGGATGCTCCAGACACCAGGGACACATACGTGTTGCTAGTTTACTGCTTTTTCTACATATCTACTGGGAGGACTTTGTTTCATACATGCATAGAAGGTCACATTACATTATCACTGTGCAGATGCAAACTCGGGCTGCATGTGGACATCCACAGAGGAATCCAAGCGTTGCAGAGATGCAGGAGACGATGGATTTCACATCACACTGGACCTTAATCTAATTGCAGACACAAAAAGGTATTACTGGTTGTTTCCCAACATCAAACTGGCAACAGAATTCCAGAAAGTCATGGCTGTAATAATAGACAGCACTGATAATAGTAATCAATAAACTATGATCTAATGAATTACTTATTAAAGAAAGACATCATAGATTTCAGCTTTATAGACTTATAAGTGCAGGGAAATGTACATTAAAAACTCAAATCAAAAGTGGAAACTTGCCATATATGCTGTACATTTGGTGCAAAATAACCGTATGTACAGAGTGCAGCTTCTATTAATTTTAAATCTCATTCGCTGGAACAAGATAAAGCTGCTGGATACAAGATTTGAGTTCCATATTCTGTAATCTTTCTCTTTTGTCTCTTTGTCCTTAACAACAATACAAACTGTAGTTGTTGTGTGGGTGTTGTCATGAAAGGAATGGAAGTATTGTTATTCAATATAATGACATAAATGTATTTTGTGTTTATGAAAATGAGAGATTTGTTTTTTTTGTAAGCAACATGAAGGAGGAACTTTAGTACCCAAAATATGAATAATACTTTTTCTTATGCACCCTTTTAAAGAAAAGTATAATTGCTTTGTTAAACAACAAAAAAGATTCTGTATCCATCCCCCACATCTGTGTTCTCCTCATAATTCTCTCATTTCTTTCCATTGAAGCTCACACAACAAATTGTTAGTATTCTGGCACATATATCTATACCTTTACAGCCCAGGGGGAAATCAAAGTGAGGAAACTCCATTCCAACACTGCAATTATGTTTCTCTGCTAGCACCGGATGGATAGAATAAAAATAGATGAACAGATAAGAGATTAAAAAATAACAGGGTCGAATGGTGAGAATCGAAAGGAATGGGAATGCGGGAGAGAAGGTACAGATGAGATGAAGGCAGGACATTGGGTGAGATGACCTATTAGGAAACATATAAAGCATTTGGGAATGGGAAGGGCATGAGATGAAGGCAGGGACGATGGAGGAGGAGGAATCATAGAGAGCTTAGTGAAACACCTTTCAAGCAATATGAGGATAACCTGGAAACTGCAATTGGTTCAGGAGATGCAGGTTCATAGTCCATTATCTGCTCCAATGAGAGCAGCTCCCATACATTTCTCCAGTTGAACATATCAGCAGTCCTCATATACAGTATCTTATTTTGTCTTGAAACCATGGATTAATTTCATTGACACTGCATTATTTCCTTTTTACACACCTCTATGTTTTTATGATAAATGTAACACTTATATTAGGTGCTTGTCATTTTCGGTCCTTTTTCACAAATGACTATTTTCAACACCGTCAACAGCCTGTAAATGAAGACATTTAAATGTGTCTTTGTTCAGTCACAAGACTGAACTGTGCTTCAGTTTTTGTAATGTGGTCAAGATGTGTTACTAGAGATTGTGTTGTCATCACATGATACACACTGGTCCCCAATGAATTTAGTCCAAACACAATCATTGGAAATGTTGCATTACAAACATTGTTGCATTGCAAAAAAAAATGCATTACAAACTCTTAAATGTATTATTCATTAGAATTGAATCAGTTATGTTCAAAAACATGTGGAAAGCCAACAACAACTGTATTATTATTGCATTCTGTCTCATTCATGTGTAAGTGGGTCAACAGAGAGTCAGAAACTTCAGTTTGCATTAGTTATGGAGATGCATGTTCTCACCAGGTGTTTTTGGCTTAAGACCAACTTCACCATCTTGACAATATTCAGTTCTCCATAATACATGAATTACTTTGCTTTGTGTTGTTGTTTAAGAGAAAGGGGACCACAGGGTGCCTTTAAATGAAGCACAAAAAAACAACATTGACATAGTAAACATGAATACGTAAAAATTCCTCACATAGTTATTGAATTTTGAACTTGAAGCACAGCTCCATAGGTTCGATCAGGACTTTGGCATCTAGTTTAAATGTGTTCACTGATGCAGATAATTGATGCTTTTGCGGATTAAAAGTTCAACAAACAAAATTAAGTTTTTTTTAGCTAGTTAACTTACCCATAGGTTTGTTGTTGTTGTTGTTGTTGTTGTTTGTTTTTGTTTTTTTAATCATTGTGAGTGAAATAAGCTGTCATTGTCACTGCTAAGCATTTCTGCCCTGGAACTGCAAGCAACACCAGCTAATCTAATGGTAAGTTAGCAGTTAACATTATTAGAGCTGACTATTCATACACATACTGTAGTCCAGCACTATTGTCTGTGGACAAAACAACTACAGTAAAACAGTTGTGATACATCATAAGTAAGCAATGATACTACGGACAGGCACCCACAATGAAAAACACCGTACCATTGAAGAAAATGACACGTTGTTCTGGGTTTGAATATTGCGGAAAAGATTGGGGAGAATTTTAGTACAAAAGTCAATAAAATATATTATATTGTTGCAGCTGTCTTTGGACATTTTGATGCACAAATGATACATATTATGTTTAAAAGAGGTCTTTGTCTTTATAGTTTCAGCGAGATCTGAGCGAGCTGCTCCGGCACAGGTTGACTTGGTTGATTGTCAAACATGTGTAGGAGGTGGTGATGGGCTGAAACACGGTGTTTCATTTAGATCCTTGAAAGTATTTGCGTGCAAGGTTTAAAATGACACCTGTCATTATTGTCAAATAAATGACATCACATTCAAGAAAATTGGTACCCTGAATTCTGCTCCATTGTGTGGCTGTTAGTGCTCATTAAGATTCAGAAAACATTTCCAGGACACCTTGTTTCCTGTCTGCCATCTCTGTGCCAGGCATATTTTTGCTCAAATGGGATATAAATTTTGGGAGTGATTCTTTCGATCAGTCTCTCACTCAAACCATCTGTCTCTGTCAGAAACTCTAAATGCTCCATTTGAGCTGGAAGAATCGCATTCATTTCCATTTTTATTTTATTTTATTTTTTGCTTCAAAACAATAGGATTTGTTGCCAAATCCATTTTGCTGGCAAGCAATGTGAAATTCACTGAGCTTGTAGAAGCTGCCAGTCTTCTCAGTGATGATCTTGCTTGTTGCAATAATTACTCTTATTAAACCAGTTTGAAAATAAGGCTGATATTGAGTTATTGATTCAAAAATACTACTCATAAGCCCTCATTTCCATAAGTTTTCTTTAAAGGCACCTGTGGGTGAGAATATTTTTTTTTTCTTTTCATCCTCATATTGATTTGAGATTGAATCCTCTGTGTTTGGACACTAATTAACCATAACTGAAACAATTACAGTAAGCCTCGAGCAGCAGAGCTATTGAGCCGCTGGTACGGTAACAGGCCTGCGTAAACGTAATCCAATATTTGTTGTGTGAATATTAAAGCAAACGCAGGTCACAGCAGGCCTGGGTTCTGTTGTTAAGAAGCCAAATCCAGGTTTAATAATGCACATATTCAATACACGCACGTGCACACATTAACGCACACATAAACTGGGATTTGCTGCACAAAAAAATAAAGCGATGCACGGCTTTCTCTCTCTTTCCCTGCTTCTGTCTAGCTCACACACAAAGCTTAGCCCAGCTAGGATATAAGGCGGCTTGTTGCTAAGGTAATAACATAACCAGGTCATGTGGCGCTGCTTTCTGGAGCAAGGAGAAATATTACTGACACATGAAGTGTGCGAGGACTTGTGTGTGTGAGGAGGGGAAGACAGAAGGGGTTGTCTGCTTGTCCACTCGTCTTTTTTCTATGAAATGTGTATTTGCAGAGTGTGCGATATTCGACGCTCTCCATGCAAATCCCATAGAAAAAAAGGCCAAGCATCGCCTGAGTGGCTTGCTGGCAATATAAATGCTGGATTTCATTTACTGAGCTGTCAACATGTCACTCACAGCAGCAGGATTTCTTGGATTTAACTCAGCGACAGGTCACTTAATCAGTCACTCACTCACTTAGCCAGGCAGGAAGCATGCATTTTGTTTTTTATATAATGCTGCTTTTCAGATGCTGCCGTGGATTTTCCAAAATGTAAGCTTTCAGCATGCTGGAAACTAAGCTCTTGTTTTGCCAATTGATTTTTCCCTACGCTTTCAAATTTTAAGTGGGTTTGTAATGAGGCTGAGGATTACAGAACTTACTCAGCACATTGGAGGCTATGTAAACTTTCCATTAAAGTGAGAAAATGGGGGGGGGAATGAAGAAGAAAAAAACAGTTACAAGCTTTCCATGCACAATCATTAATATATTCATACACTGTGGCACGGAGCCAACTGTTACTGCTACTCCACAGTCAACTGCAAAAAGCTGCACAGCTTTGTTAATAATCTCACAGCACTTGGAAATGGAATTTGAAACAGCACGGCTCTGCAATAATCTTTAAGAGGCACTTGAGTCCAACTTGTCAACAGAACAAAACAGTGCAGTACAACGTGGGACTTCATCTAACAATATTCTGAACTGTCAGGCTGAAAGTAGCCGTCTCTCCACCCACCAGTGAAGTCCAGACTAAAACAGTTGATTTCTTCTCTTACTGCAACATTTATTAGCTGACTTTAAGTACTTAGAATGTCTAAATGGTTACACTGTTCTTATGCCTAACCAATTATGTTTGTGAAGTGTGTTTTCTGAGCTTCCACTTCTATGGATAATGCACGGTTAATGGTCAAGTTCTAAATCCAACCATCTCTAAAAGTGTGTTCAGAGAACACAGGTAGAGATTAAAACTACTCACAGAGAAAACACATTACGTTGATTGACGGATTGGAGCATCTCCACTGTTGCTCCCAGTCAGCAGTGTTGAGAAGCTCCCAAATGCAAATCAGCAACAGGTGTTTGGGAGATGCACTGAAACTAATTTTAACCAGATGCTGTGGTACATCTTCACGGGTCTTGTAGAGTTCAGGCCTTGATGGTTAGGCCTTTTGCGTTATCAGAATAGACTGGCTCATCATTGTGTTGTGAAATTGGAAAGATTCTCTTGTACTGATCATCACCAAACGGCATGAAGCGATCAGGAAACAACCCAATAGTAGACGCACAGCAAGAAGGTTGTCATAATCAAACAAAACTTTCTGGTCGGCAGATGAGCAACAAAAGATGGCTGGAGAATTGAGGTGTACAGGTAAAAAAGAATCCAACTAAAGAAAATCAAAGCATATCCAGTCTGTAAAAGAGAATAATTGATCTTTGCATGCTAAACATGGGTCTACATTTATGATGTTTGTAGTCTATTCATTCCACTGGAGATAGACCACAGATCATTCTAAACCATCCAAATCTCAAAACTAAGCCAGTAATCCCTCCGGCTCTGCTACCTTCGCTAGCACAGAGGAAACACGATGCAACCTGTAGAAAATGATACATCCAAACATTTTTTCCCCAAGTATACTTTTTAGCATTTTTGACAGATAGATATGTGTAATCTTGCAAGTGCCTTAAAAAATGCTTTTGAAATTTTCCCCTAAGGTTTGCATAGATAACGTTACTTGAACAAGTCGGTCAGTGGGGAGTGTGGAGGTTACAAATGGGGCTTTGTAGCTGCATAGTGATAGCAATCATTATACTGAAGAATAACTATGAACAAATCCAACCAACATGCTGAAGAGTGAAGCAAAAATAAATTCCACATGCAGCTGCGCACTACCACACAGATGCCAGCAGAGCCTGTTGCACCACCTACAACTTCTAGGAAATTAACAAAACAAGGTATTTGCAGTTGAAATGCGATCGCACAAATACAATCTTTTCGATCATTTACACTGCAAACGACCTGTTTTGTGTCAGATCATAATAGTGATAATAGTAAATTTTATTTGTAATGCACTTTTCATTTCAGTAAAATCTCAAAGTGCTACATTAAAGATATAAAAGAATAAAAACAAACAGACTGGTAAAATAAAAATAAAATTTCATGTTTAATTAAAAGCTTTGTCACAGCTTTGTTTGTCTACAGTCTGTGGAACTCTCCGGTGGTTAGGGAGGGAGTTCCAGATGTGAGTGGCGGCTGAGGTGAAGGCTCTGTCTCCCATGGTCCTGAGCTTGGTTCTGGGCAGGTGAAGGAGGTAACAATTATTGGTGCAGAGGTTTTGTGTGGATGATTGGTGGCTGAAGAGTTGTTCCAGATAGTCCAGGGCATTGTCATGAATGTACTGACGGGTAAGGAGAGCGATTCTGTCCTGAATTCTGCAGGAGACGGGGAGCTAGTGGAGTGAATGGAGGACGGGTGTCATGTTGTCTTGCTTCTGCACTCTAATCAGGATTATAACAGCGCTGTTTAGAATATATTGGAGCTTTTGCGGGTTCTTGCTAGAGATCCTGATAAGAAGTGTGTTGCAGTACAGTCCAGCCTGGAGGAGACAAAGGCTTTCTGCGTCAGAAAGGATGAGGGTGGAACAGAGTTTGGCACACCAAAAGTCGTTTTTCTGTGGTCTAAGATCTTTATAAATCAGGATCATTAGTTCCAGTTTTATGTGTATTCATATGTATTTGGTTACTTTTTTAGCTATTGGGCTGAAAATTATTGTTTGACCTGGGAGCCGTTCAACCGCTCAGTATATGGTACGACTTGTGGCCCCATTCATCCCTGCCAGCACGGCACAACTCTGACAATATATATTTAGAGAGCTAATCACACAAGATAGTGCAGGTGTTGTTAGTGGCCTATCACTTGTATAAAAGTGGAGACAACCGTCATCCGCTGGTCATCCCTCCTCATCCTCACAACTTGACTCGTTAGAAGATACTTCCTTCAGTAGTTGACCTTTTGGTTGTTGCTTCTCGGTGTCTCTACAGCTCTGCATGCACGTAGGCACAATTGAATCTACACATGAAAAACTGCAACTCCTCTGTGCAAATTATGTCTTATTGGTATCTCAGCTATTTGCTGTTTGCTCACAGACAGGGAGGCGTTTGCTTGCCTGAATATGCATTGCACCGCTGAAATGCTATATTGTGGAGAAATGTCAGCTTTTTTCTTCATTCTCTGTTACAAAAGCCTTTAACTTGGCCTCCTACAACAGTTCTGAAAAAAACCCTGCAATTGTGAAGGTTTTAATGTTCAGTTTTTATTGAAGGTGTCTTAGAGAAGTGCTGATTCAACTGTGTGTCAATTTGGAGGATGCAGTTTGTGGTGCTGTTGGTGTATCGTATTACACTGATAAATGATTTCTGTTATTAAGCCTAATCTCATCGATATAAAGTGGATGGACGAAATAACAGAAATACCACTCTAATCTAATAAATAAGCTTTATAAAGTGATGATTTTTGAGTCATTGCAGTACCACTGGAGCAATCAAATAGTTCTGGGACTGTTTGACTGGGACTTCATGTCACAGTTATGTGCACGCAACATGTTTGAGCAGTAAATGTCACAAGTGACAAGACGATAACAACAACAACAGCAGCAGGAACTGCATGAGACACGTTTTGGTTTTACTGACAATTTCTCTATGAACCTTAAACTGAAGCAGAAAACAAAATATCACAATCTGTTTCAGGCAGCAGCTGGGATGAGCCAACCTTCGTGGAGAGGATCATCACTAATGACAAGAGGTGAGTCTGCAGCTACCACAGAGAAAAGAAACAAGAGACTTAGCAGTGGACGAACCCAGAAGCTCCAAGACTGGTGACGATGCGTCAGGTAAAGAGCATTCACAGGTCCCAGGTCAGAATGCCAAGGAAGGTTCTACTGAAATGTCCTAAGGTGTCTGAGGTACGCTATTTGGTGGAAACCATCTCAGCTGTGGCATCATGGCATGTTAGTTCTCCAATTGCCCCGTGTGCCTGGTCACAGTGAGGTGGTTTTCAGGCCACAACAACACAATCTTTGCTCTCCACCCACCTTACTTGCTAGATTCGTCTCCCTATGATTTCTTTTCCGTCTCCCAAAAAGAAATTCACGTTGAAGGGTTGCCATTTTGACCCGGCGGAGGAGATTCAACGCCCACTGCAGATAGTGCTTGACATGTTTCCATAATGGGAGTAACAAACAGCGTTTCAAGCATTGCAGGGGCACTGGGAGCAGTGCATTGCTGTACTAGGAGACTACTTTGACGGGGATGGTAGCTGAATTTAAAACGGGTATAGTTTTGTTTTTTAAAGACATTCTCTTGAAACTTTTGGATCACGCCTCATATTTAGCTGGATTAATTTTAGCAAGGTGGACCTAACAAACTGCCAAATTAGCGTGCATATTCCTTCCAAACAAAACACACTGCATGCTCACTTGGAAGAGAACAAATCACAACTTTTCAGCCAACAGTCTCCAAAAACTGTGTGGACTGCAAAGCTCAGTAGATTAATCAATTTCTATACAGGTTGGTTGAAGGAAATACCATATAGTTGCCATGCAGTGAAAGAACTGAACATTATTATAGAGAAGACCTCAACACAGATTTTATTTGGCGGCATCTCTTTATTTCTGTCCCTCCTAATCTCCATCCCAAGAGGCCTGTTCCAAAACCAGATAAGACAGGGAGGCAGGAAATAACCCTCGGCTTACACTGTAACAGACAGAGACAGGGATACTAATCCCTGTTTTCACACAAAAGCTACATGTATATATATATATAAAAAATACATTTACAAGTATGTACTATTGGTAATAAAGCAGCTTGCATCTATGTCATGTCAACACTCCTCTTACAAGCTACACTGTTGGCCTAATGACAAATGCAATCAATATAAAGTGCACCACCACAAAGGCAGACAGAGACAGAGATTAATTGTATTGATTTTACACAGTTGCTGAATGAAGCCAACCCTTACAGCATCCTGAACAAGAAAGTCATAATTAGACCTACAGTGGTGTATTCAAAATAAAGCATGTCCGTACATTCTATAGGCCAATAAAATAACATTTACACAGAGCTCATGTCCATGATATATTTTTAATGTTAACTGCTACTGGAGTCATGTTCAATTAAATAGCTGAATATTAAAATGCAGATGGAAATTAGCATGTAACATACTTTAGGGTTTAAGATAACGATGCTGTGAATGGTTCAGCACATGGAGAAATGTGTTTTTCCTGTGATCACATTTGGCCAAATATTTGTGGACACATGAACATGAAGTGGAAACCTCAACACTCCTACTATATCTAACAATTGAATACCTCATTAATTCCACGCTCATTCAAGCCATGCCAGTCTCATTCACCCACAGGAACTGCCACAAACTGAAAGTAACCGGAAGCAATTTTTCATTGTGCGTTGCTCCATGAAATATTCATCTCACCTAGTCTTTGACTTTTCTTATAATTGTGTTATGTAGCATTCCCTGTTGTTAAGAATGGAATAACACTAGAGTAAAAACAGTCACGTAAATCTATAAGCATCAGAAGAGAAAATTTTCCTCCTGTAGAATACAATTATTTCTATGTGACATTTCTGATCTGTGTGTGATCTGAAAGAACAAGTTTTAATTCCTTATAGCCTAAAATTATTAAAGGGAAAGCATTTTTTGGATGCCAAGCCTGCATTAGAGTTACTAAATATAACCCAGAAGACCCAAAGGATCCCCTGCCAATGTTGTGATGCCAAACACCACTGGACACCTCTAGAAGTCCTTTGTCAATGCCCCAACAGTCAGAGCTCTACTAGCATATATATATATATATATATATATGTATATCTCAATCCAAAGTCCTCATGGATCCGTCTTTCCTGATAGCAATGCTGACAAACAGTAAAGGGCCTTCCTGAAACTGATTACATATCATGTTACTGTATATAGATGTAGAATAACTACTAGAGAGAATAAGGATGATGTGAACCAGGGATAAGACTGGACTCATTTAATTTAGAGCCACCGCCTTAGTGACAAGGAATCTTTCAACATCTTGCAAAAGCCTACAGCAAAACAACAGAGGGGCACAGACTTTGGTTGGCTTGCTGTGTACAAACAGACTGTCATTTGGATGAAAAACACTATCTCTGGTGATTCCATGTGATATGAGATGAAGAGGCTGTCATATAGTCTATCTAGGAATCAAGAGACAGTAAAGAAAAGGAGCTGACATGAAGTCGAACAAAGAGAAAGCAGCAGGAGAAGGAGTTGCTCCAGCAAAGATGTTCAGACTACAATAATCTGCCAAAAGCACTTGCTTACTTACACTTCAAACTAATTTTCTCATTCTCCGCCTTCTACTTTCTTCCCTTCATCTGTCTCTTCTGTCGGTACATATCTCTTATTTATCGTCTGCTTCTCTCTGCACCTCTGGCACTTCATATCCCAGCTCTCACCATGAATTCGCAACAGAGACAAGTTAAGCAGCCAGCCACTGTGGAGGCAGCATTCATTTTAATCACGGCCCAAGAAAAGCTTTCAACAAGGATAACTTTGTTTCAGGCACTTTTCAAAACTTGGTCATATCATCAATCTTAGATGAATGACTGCGTAGGTAAAATTTAATCTGGACAATATGAAAACTGTCAGAGAGAAATGGTATTTATCATACTGTCTGATGACTTTGTTTTCATCAGTCACGCAGCAATCGTTGGTGGTTAGCTCACCAGCTTTGTAAAATATTCCTGTCAGTAGTTAATAATTCACATTTATGTTTTTAGTGATGAAGAACAGGCATGTGATAAATCTGGGTGTGGGCTTAGAAACATTGGAAGACTCTGCAACATTTTAAACTTACTTGCAGAAAGAGTAAAAGTGTGACTCAGATTTCTTGACAATAGTAAAATGTACATTGGAAGTTAAATTGTTTATTCAGAGTAATAATATAAAGAAACAATCAATAAAAATCTGCAACTCAAAATTGTCCGCAGCTATGGACAGCTTTTGATACACTAGGCCACCCCTCCTATATAGAAACAAGACACCCAGATTGAAGGAAAGTGTTTGTTGTTTCAATGTCTTTAGGGTCATGTTTCATCTCTTTTAGTCATGTGTCTCTTCATGGTTGTTTTGCTTCTCTTGTAGTTGCTCTGTCTGTCCTTTGGAGCCTTTGTAGTCTCTTCACATTTCTTTCAAATTATTTTGTCAATGTTTGTTATAACTTCTGGTGTTTTTGTCTGTATCTGTTTCTTCTTTTTTCACATCTTTATTGTAATTTTTCCCTGTATTTCTGGTCATTCCACATTTCTCTATGGTCATTTGTCTGTCATTCCAACAAGAAATGCTACCAGTGCCTTCAAACAGAGACTCTGATCCAGAGTCCCCTGCCCAGAAGTGGTCCCAAGCACCCTGGTCCAATTTTTAGATACCCACCGGCCCAAAGCAGCCCTGAGTTCTTCTAACTGGATTTGATTGTGAGCCCAGAATTTTCCCATTTACACTACAATAAACTATGCAAAACTGACAACCATATAGAAACCAGAAGTGGCTCACATTTCCTCCCCTGGGGTCAGAATATACTGTAACTGCATATATGGACACTCAATTGCAATTGGTCCAACTCAGCTGGATACCTTAGAGCAGTGGGGTGGCAGACTTATGCTGAAACAGATTTTTTTCTTTTTTCTATTAAGATTTTTGCAATCCTTACTGTTTCACAATGGAGGTCAGTAAAGGTCACAGATTAATTAATATTCCTCTAAGTCCTGCCTATCACTGCAACGTCCTTGGTGCTACAGTCGGTATGCAGCAGCTCTAATCAGACAGACAGCTCACTGATGCTGTTGCTAGAGGTCAGAACACAGTTAATCTCTGTCGTACTCGGTTTCCTTCCCTCCCTTGCTTCGTCTCCCTGCTCTTCTTCTTTTTCAAATCTTTTTTTTTTTCCTCCTCCTGAGTTACTCTTATTCCCTCATTCCTTATCGTTTTCCCCAATTCTTTCTGTGCCTTGATAAAAGCTGCTTCTCTGCTTGGGGTAATATTTCACTCTTTTCTTCCATCTGCCATCTTCCGTTTAAATGTCAAAAAATTAATGCATTGGTCAGTTGTCTAAACACTCAAAACAACCTATTAATTTGACAAGCAGCTTCTTGTGCTGATAAGAAAAACAACATTTGTCTGTCGGGAAATTGTTAGTTGGTTGGTCATTTAAAATGCCATTTTGATTTGGATCAGAATCCCAAAAAACGTGATCAAGACATCCCTAGTTTTGTGTATTCCCAACAGTAACGAACACAACTGTACCACCCAAATGCAAACAAACTTTGATCAGCCCTGGCAGGTCAGGAATAAAGTATATTAAAAAAAAAATTGTAAAGCCCACCTGGAAATGGAGATCATTGGATTAGAAACCATTGATGTTGTTACACAACAATCAGGTAGTGATGGCAACAAAAGGTGAGCTTAACTCACAAGTGATACAATGTTAGACAAAGTCAAAGCATGTAACAAGACTCAGACGTAGTCAAAAGAAAGCAAATGGTACAAAACTAAACAAAGCACAACTGATATGGATGTTCAAAGGCATGCAGTACACTAACCAGGAATCACAGGGAAAGAGTCTGATGAAATAATGAAACGAGACGAAGTATAAGGGAAGGGGCTCCATCAAATTAAATCAGCAAACCAACTATAAGCAAAACCCAGGACCATGGCACATAAGGATTGACTGGAAGACAGGGATTAAGAATAGTGGGATACTTTATTGTCTGTGAGTACACAAGACTACAAGTCACATACATTTTATTATCTCACCAAGCCTACAAGACCTCTCTGTGAACATTGTGTGCAGCCCAAAACTTGTGTCTGTGCAGAAGATCCACAAAGACAATAACACTACAAGGGCAACAGTCTGCATGTTTAGCAATAGTGTGCTTGTATGGAATTTGTGTATAGGACTTATTTCACATGTATGGAGCACAGTCCTCCAAGTGGACTCATAAAGACTTGAAAAGTATTGTAATAGCACCAACTTTACATCCATTGAGTTTGCAGTTGTACACGACTATATGGCTATTCCTTCCTAATATAGATGCCCTTTGGAAGGGCTCCGAAACGCCAAGACATGGAATCTACAAGACCTCTAAAGGTTTGTCTTATAGATAAGCTGGAGTCCTCATGGATCTGACTCTCTCCAAAACCTATTTTTCCAAGGAGGAACAAACCATTCCATGGTCCCAATTACTGTTGGTAGATAATCACCACCATTCAATGGGTGCAACCAACAAGTCTTGCCTTTTTCATAATGCTCAGACACAGCTATCTGGCCATTATGATTTGATTGCTCAGACCTTTAGACCTACCCATTTCCTACAGTCAATAAGATGACTGTCAAAACTAACTGTTCTGAGGGTTAATGGAATGGTTGCTTTCATCATCTTAAAAGGAAGAAGAACCTACTACTGGCAGCATCCATGCATTGAGTTTGCATGTACTCCTTTTGGTTGCTTGCAGCTCTTTTGGGATTGGTGAGTAGCATCTTAGATTAGTTTTGTGTGTATAAATCAACCTTGTGACAGAGTAGTTACCAGATTGCTAGGGTGGACAAGCTAGTAAAGATAATGAATGGACTCATTGGTGTCATTTGCTGAACTCATTTAGTGGTGCCTGTGTGTCCTTATATATACATACAAGACTCACCATTTTGAAGCTGTATTTATAGGACTGTGAATGATGAGTTCACTGGAAAATGTCAATGCCCCCTGGACAGGCCAGCCCTCAGCAAAAGCAGAGAACATCATTCAGTCGTCAAATTGAGTCACCCACTGAGTTGCTGCTTCTGTGGTAATCAGACCAGAGACGAATCACTGCCAAATCACAAAATCGCTTTCATATACTCTCTCCCTTTTTGTAATTACCTTCAATCACTTATATCCAGACAAAATTATGAAGAAAATGAATTGTCTGTAGCAAATAAAAATCCCATCTCATCTTCTTTCTCATCCTCCTCCCACCCGCATTTCATCCGTCACGTTCCTCATCCATCAGCCACTCTGAACATCAAGCACTCCTCCCTGCCCTCCCTCTAAGTCCAACACAGGCTCTATACAACTCCTTTAAAGGTGAATATCATGTACACCGATCAGTCATAACATTATAACCACCTTCCTAATATTGTGTTGGTCTACTTTATGTTGCTACAACTCTTCTGACCTTTGGGGGCATGGACACAGAACCTCTGGAGATGTCCCGTGGCACCGAATTATGTGGGTTGCAGTGTGGGACTTTGAATTTGAATTCGCTCCCCAGATTTGAATCTGGGCAGTGAGGAACCCAGGTGAACACCTTAGCTGTCTTGTGTTCCCCAGGCTACTTCTGAGCAGTTTTTGCACTGTGTTGGGGTGCACTGTCCTCCTTAGGGTGGCAACTGGCATCAAGGACTGCTGTGGCCATGGGGAGTTGGGGGTTGCTTCACCTACAGTGTTTAGGTGGGTGGTACATGTCAAACGCTGACATGAATGTAAGGACTCAAGGTTTCCCAGCAGAGCATTGCAATATAACAAGATGATCGATGTAATTCACTTTACCTGTCAGTGGTCAGAATTTTGTGGCTGATCGGTGTATGTTCTACATGTGTCTTTTTTCACTCTTACTTTATTTCACTTTTCCCGCGCTTCTCCTACTGGGCTCCCTTCCTGTTGTGAACGTCACTGAAACATCGTTGTCACACTGTGCTGTGATGCATCCGCTCATTCGGAAGAGCACACACTCCACTTTTTGTGCCATTGCTTGCACACAAACGTCATATGTTTATTCTTGCCATTTCTTCTTTTTTCTCTCCCCCTCTTCACCCCATCTCGTTAGTCAGATATTGTGGGTTTGGTCGCACCTCCCAGGGGGACGGGGGGCCAATTAAATATTTATGGATCAACATCCATTCAAATGTTTGGCAATGGAGAAAGCCTGTGACCGGAAAACTGACATGACTTGTTTGTGCACAACATGCAGCAAGGGAGGTGGAAAGCAAGTCCTCAGCATGTGTCAGCGTGTGTGTGTGTGTCTGTGTGTGTGTGTGTGTGTGTGTGTGTGTGTGTGTGTGTGTGTGTGTGTGTGTGTGTGTGTGTGTGTGTGTGTGTGTGTGTGTTTTGTAGTGGCAGATGATGAGAGTTGGCAGATGATTATTGTAATGGCCTTATTTTAAGGCGATGGGCCTCTAGAATCACATTGATATTTTCTGACTGACTGGGCGAGGGGGAATTCTCATTGCAGCCAGTGTGCCAACAAAAAGAAAAATACATGTCAAAATTTGAGAGCAAAGCACGTTAGTAGTAAAATTAGACAATAGAAAATAGAAGTAACTTACATAAAACTGTGGCATAAGCATGCATGACATCGGAATCACTAGAAGCTCAGACAAAAATAAAATGCACCTTTCAGCAACACCTCTGAAGCATCTTCAAGATTTATCATTTGTTCAGTAAGTAAGACTGAGCCTTGCTGATGGTCCGACATGAGTAGCCTGAAGAAGTTGTAATTTATTCGTATCTATTTGAATTTTCTTTTACAGTTGTCCTGAAAATCTGGACGACTTTGTGCAGTGACAAAATGTCAGTTTAACTGTCTAATCCAAGGGTACAATAAAGTGTCTATAATACGTATCCACTCCCCTCTGAAGTTTTCCCTTATTATTGCTTTTCAGCACTGAAACATTGCCAATTAAATTTGGCCTTTTTCGAAATAATTTATTAAAAGAGGCTCTTTCATGTCAAAATGACAACAGATTAATCCAAAGTAATGTCACTTAGTTTTAGAAAATTAAAATAAGTGATTGCGTAAGTATTCAACAGATTTAAGGTGATTCACCTAGATCTACACAAGTGCAACAAATTGGTGCTACAAATCACATAATTAGTGACATTAAAACTTTCTGAATGCAGTGAATGTGTCTAAAGTGACTGCAGAATAAAGACACCTGTATCTAGAAGGTCCAGTCAACTACAACATAAAGACAAAATATTGACTCCAAGCAACTCTATGAAAAGCTTATGGCACTATGTTCATCATCCTAAGCATACCATCTCCACTTTGAAGCACGGTGGTGGCAGCATCATGATGTGGGGATGCTTCTCAGCAGCAGCCCCTGGAAGACTTCTGAAGGTGGAAAGCAAAATGAATGTCGCAAAGCATAGTGAAATTCTGGAGGACAACCTGATGCAGTCAACATCACTTGGGAGAAGATTTGGTTTCCAGCAAGACAATGAGCCAAAGCATGCAGGCAACGCTACACAGAAATGGTTTAAAGACACCAAGGTGACTGTTCTGGAGTGGCAGACTGGGTAACCCAGACTTCCGTCCAAATGAGATTTGGTGTCTGGGATTCAAAACGACTGTTCTCTTGCAATCTCCGTGTAACCATACGGAGCTTGCGTAGTTTTATAAAGAGGAAAGGAGCAAAATAACAATGTCTAGATGTGCAAAGCTGATTGAGACCTATCCACACACACTCAGTGTTGTAGCTGCAGCCAAAGGTGCATTTTTTAAACACCAACTTGAAGAGAATGAATACTTTTGCAATCACTCATTTTACCATTTACATTTTAAATTAACTTACATTAACCCTAACCATGACCCTAACCCTATCAGAATCTGTTTTCACTTTATATGATGCTCAGTATAATTTGGCATTTGTTGACAAGATACCAAAGAGACTCTTTGTCAGTGTTGAAAGGCAATAAAAGGAGAACATTTGACTGAATATGTTCCGACAGGCACTCTAAATATGTAGAAGTGGCAGTTTGTTTGTACTTTTTTTTGTCTCTCTGTTCTGTCTGAGGCAGTCTTCCAATGAAAAACAACAACACTGGTTGTCTCAGCATATGTCCAACAATGGAATATGTTTACCTATTTACCTTGAAGTGACAAAGCCCTCTGGCAGCCATTGCTACAATACATCTTGTCCATTGGGAGCAACACAGGAAATGTTGACTTCATGACCTTGTAACACATCACAGAGTGGAGAGAGAGGAGGTCAGGGTGGCTGGGCGAATCAGCAAAACAAAATACTTTGAAATGAGAGACATCTGCTTGCTTCACATTTTCTGTCAAAAGTCAGCATTGTTTTATTTAAACAATGATTCTAATTGCACTTCAACCAGGCTTTGATTCTTGTTATCTTATTTTGTAGTTTTACATTCCCCTTTACTGATAAGTGCGGAGGCTGAAACAGTGAAACAAATGTAAGAAAAGTCTGTTATCGAGAAGCATTTTCAATAATCATGACAAAGGGGACACTAGCAGTATTGGTTGTGTAAACAAACACCATAATGTTTCCTGAAATAAAAGGTACTTTTGGGCCCAATTCAGAAGGAAAAACACTGCCTACACACAGAAAACACTTCTTAAGAGTCAATATGAAGCACATTTACAGCTTTATAATTATATTTAGTGTACTTGAAAGTAAAAAGAAAACCAAAAAAAGCCCCAAAACATAACTTTCTCCTGTTGTACATTATTACAGACAAGGAAGAATCTGGGTTGCCAATGAAATCACAATGTGAGGGATGACAGTTTGATCAATATTTGTGCAATACTTCAGTCATTGAAATAGGAAATGCTCCTTTAAGATGCATTTTTCACATTTTTTTTTTGCACAGTTACTTTTGCAATGTTGAATACAATCTTTTTTTTAATGTCGATTTTGATCCCTATTTTGTTTCTGGCGCACTTAATTTTACCTCTTGTCTCTTTAATGTCCTCCTGTTCAAAAGCCTAGTCTCTGATTGGTCAGCTGGTCTGGTGAAAGTGAGGTAAGGTACCATAACCCCAGATCTGGGAGTGTAGATAGATAGAGAGGCATTGCTCCAGCAGAAACAGCTTTTGTGAAAAAATATAATTGTGGACTGAGAAGAAGTTGCTCATTCATTTGAGTGCCAAACTAGCTACTATGCAGGCGTTCAGCATGAACATTAGATTGAAAAACGTTTAGATAAAGAAGGCTATAACACACTAAAAGAGTACCATACTCATAGAAAGGGAGAAACTCAAGAGGCATAATATGGGTTCTGTAAGATCGTAAGAGTTATCTGTAATTTTAATGGAAGACATGATGTCATTCAGTTAACTGGGATGCTAGTTTAGAAAATGCCTATAAAGGTCAGTCACACACTTATTGCATTTAGTCTGTGTAATATAGCCTTGTTTAGCACTTGTTTATGGCTCATTGCAACTAATCAAAAAAAGATACGAATAAAGATACTCAATGCTTATAATTGTGCATAAATTAAAATGCATCTCATATTTCACTTAACATGCTGCTATAGAAACTATACTGGCAGGATGTGTACAACAGGAAACACATCAGTAACCTGGACCTAAGCTGCTAAAATCACCCCATGGGGCAGCAGGATAGTTCGGATCTTAACCTGATGCTTTCGTGCTTCTCCCCAGCTCAGTGTGCTATCATAAGCAGGTTGGAGGCACACTGTGTTATGATCGTAGGGCCTCTAGGGACCCCGCAACAGATGTAGGCCCACATGATGCAACACAACAGAGCTGCAGCAAGTTTTCAACAGGTGGCGCAGTGATGCTCATTCATACTCATCCAGTTACTGTGATTAAAAGTCCTATGTGATTCAAGAAACAGGTTCTGTTTCGGTATTAAACTGTAGCTTTGGCAACCAAACACAGTCTGAAACTGTGGAAGATCATTTGCCTCAGTTTTGATGCACTGTGTGAATTCTGCAGTGACCCATGTCTGCAAATGAAACACAATGTTACAAACCAAACATATGAAAGCAAAAAGAAAGTACAGTTTATGTGACCCCGACCAAGAAGAAAGCCTAAAGGAGATGCGTTTACAAAATGTAAGAGTGGTACAGATGGATGGAAAGCTTTCTGTTCTCATCATAGTGCTACAAGTGATCCATATATTCATAATCTGACATATCTCAAATTAACCGATCAGTCTGACACCAAGATTGACACCAAGATCTCACAAAACCCATCTTGCTCTCTTGCTTAGAGTAACACTTAAAGGTGTTCAGTGCACCTATGATTTAGCAGTTGACACACTCACCGGATCTTCACAGATCAAGAATCCAACGAGTCCGAAACCTCATCTAAATCCACATCCTTGTCGAAGTAGACCTGAATAAATGGCACTGAACAAGAAGCACTGCACTGGCTTTTTCTGACATTTATTTACAATATTCCTCAGGGATTTCATTAGCCAGAGCCATCAGAAGTAGTGGAACAGTATGGAAATGCAGTCACTGCCGCTGTTTCCTTCCATGCTAACTAATGCTCCCTCTCTTTTTACTCAAAAGCACCCCATCATCCTGATGTCAGCTTCCTGAATGCTGAACATCGATGCTTTTCATCGAGGTCTGAGACTCTGCTGGTTTTCATTCCAGCCAAGCACTACAGCAGCTGGCTCTTCTGATTAACATAGCTTCAACAAACGCAGAGGAGCTAAATGGTGAAGTGAGCTCCAACAGTGTTTGAGGGAAGTCAGAAATCTTCAGAATCTTTGTCTTTGGAGTCTCATGGCAGAGAGAAGCTCTTGTAACGGTAACCATGAGTTTCACAGTGGCTGCCTAGGGGACGGAAGCATGCTTTGAATAGCATGCGGGTCTGTAATCCTGGATTCACTTAGCTACTTTATTTGGGATGTGAGAAATTTTCTGATTTACATCCATCGGTACAGACAAAATTGCTGTTAAAATGTTTTTGCAGTCAATGTGAAACAATGCCATTATAGGATGTAACTAAGAGTCTAATATTAACATTCTTCTGTGCTGTCCTTTGGTTCTTCCACCACCATTGTCCTTTCTGCGCCAGCTAACTCAGGCTCCTCACCTGTATTGATGGACCAAAGAGCTTGGACTCTTTCCTTAAAGAGTTTCATGACTGATGAAGCGTCTCATGGTCTGTGAGCTCCATTCATAGGTAATTTGGTTTCCTTCATTACCTGAGAGATGGAGGATGATTCTGTGGGCCTTCTGTATGAGTGAGAGGAGAAAGGAATAATTCAACAAAATTACCAAATAGGAGAAGATGATCTTAACTAGTTTATTATTTTTGCATGTATAAATGTGAGGTTCGATATCAAACCTCAGTATTTTTTGGTAGTTCAGGAAAAGTTGCATTGGCATTAAATATCAAAAGCAGTTACGTACCAAACGTCCCGTTGCATGTTCGGTCAGATTCTTAAGAAATACTGGAATAATGGAAATAACACAACTATGACTTTTAGTTCGTTAGTAGACTCCAAGGTATGCTAGTGCTACTATAGCTAGTTCATGCAAAAACATTCCTCACCTTGATTGCCACTCAAATTTATTTTTGCCAGGATGATTTCTGAAGAATGGATTTTAATTTTTGACTTTAGAAGACATCTCTGATAAAATACCCTAAAGTCTAACCTCAGTTACATTTTTCCAGAGCTTGACTCTTGACTTGTATTTAATCGCACACACAGCATTTTCATAATTAGAGAGGCTGTGTTTTAAACATGTACAAGTACAGCTACTAGGTATTTTTAAAATGGTTTACTATGCACAAACAAACAAAGAAACAAAAATAAAACATTTTAAGCACAGAAAAGCTTAGTTTACTCTGATAGGGCCCATGAAAGTGAGGTAACATTGGTTATATACTGTATTCCAGATAGAGAAAACATGCAAAAAGTTGGAAAATAATGGAAAATTTAAGACTAAGGTACTAATTGCATATTTGAGGACGTGTCAGATTTGCTGGTATTACAGAACATAGTAATGTAACATAATGGTATATTTAAAAAAAAAAATCTGTCTTTCCAATACTTCATTTTGTTTTCTTTTGTCAAATGGATAACAATAACCTTTTTATAGCTTTCAGTATGTGACATAGAAACAGTATTGTGTATCAAAACGTGTTAAACAGCCCTTCATAACAATGCCAAAGTGCTGTGACTGGGATGGGCTTTTTTAAATGGATGCAGACATGTGCTATCGTACTGTAATTATAACTATTACACAGAGTTAAATGGAGTGTTTTCTAACCTTGTTACAGTAATGTGCAACACATCGAGCGCTTGTTGTTGCTGAGGTGGCCACAGAGGAGAGGTGTTTAACTCCCAAGAAGTGGAAATGCTAATTCAGGTATTAAGATTCAGACTGTGCACAGTGTTCTGCTAAAGCTGGACGCTTAATATAGACACAGATCCCGTATAGTGCTCCCTTTAAAGCAGGAGAGGAGACGTTCATACCACTTGGAGATTATGTCCTCGAGATGCTGATGTCATATCAAGATTGTGTGCAGCTTGCAGATTCAGCACTATTCCAGTTAAACCTGAAGAGCGCCAGAAAGACAAATAGGCGCATATACATAATGCATACGCCATATTAAAGGGTTAAATTATAGAAGTCGCTTATCAACGGTCGCTTGTCAATGTTGCGATCTCCTTCTGATGCTGCTCCCGCGGTATAATCGAGGAAACTGCAGAAACAACGCAGCATGATTTATTGATGGCAGGTAATATTGAAAAGCTGCTTGAGCAAACAGGCCTTTTTGATGTTACTCAGCAAAATGGATTGTCGGGGTGTGACTGGGTGCCACAGCATGTGCGTATTTATGCATGTGTGTGTGTGTGTGTGTACTGTGTCTTTGAGATGTCGGCAAAAAACGCTAAATAGGGCAACCCACATGACCCAAAAATGCTCACTTCCTCTCTCCGGTTCTGTCTGTTTTCCTTCATCTCCCTCTCTCTCTCTCTCCCTGTCTCTCTCTATCTCAAATGGGAGCATTGTATGTGGCCTATCTACAGCCCAACAACCTCCTCTGGGCATTATGGCACACAGACACACACACACATACACAAACATACACACACGTCACTCGATGCTCGAGGCATACAGCAGACCGGCAGCAACTTTCAAACTGGCTTAGCGCGGCTTACTACGGCTTAGAAAGGCAGATTGGTTACAGAGAGTGTCCCTGAACCAGAAAGGCACTCATCCAGTCCCCAATATGGTCAACATTTCTATCGACAGCTGATAAGCAAGTTATGCAAATGACATTAAACACACAAACACGCACGCTACATCCCACTTCGGGCTTACACGTCTGAGCTTCTCCGGCATCCTGCGTTTTCCTCCACTGGACCGATTCAGAGTAAATTTAGATAGAGTCTCGCCATGGGAGCCGGACCCATCAAAACACACCCCTGCTTTTCTTTTCTCATGGGGATCCACCAGCACGAGGCCCGTGACCTATTTAGCCCAGCCTCGCTGTGGCCTGGCTGGTTTACAAACGCTATCTCGCAGTGTTTGTCCCAAGCTGGCTGAGCTGATGATGGTTCAGGCACATTTCCTACAAAGCCAGATTTGGCTAAAGCTATTAGCAGACTCCCATATGAGCCTGGAATTCTGCAACCTTTCAAAACCCCGCAATCCACAACAATAACGCTAGGATTTTTGGCAGGTGTGTTCACAAAACAAACATCCTATCCCATCCGTTTTGGATGCTAAATATGTTTTACGTAGCCATATGCAGTGTTTTAACAATTAAATCACGAAATAAGCAGATTATAGTTTCAGTTTTAATGTGAGTTTGACTGTGACTGTTTGGCCTTAATCCCTATTTTTGAAAAAAATAAAAAAATAAATAAAATCAGCTTTTTGGTTTCAAGGCATTAACCATTTGTATCTGGCATCTAGTTAAGTGTAGGTGTGGCTTGCACTTGTAGCTAGAGGCGACATGGCCAAGAGATCATGGCAGTAACAATGTAGGAAAAACAGAGTACACACAGAAAAACATTTTGCACATGTTACGTTTCCCAACCGGGACCCCAGGAAAATACCCAGAACCCCAAACTTTATTAAAGTATCAAAAGGAAAACCGTAACAAAACAAAGAACCCCAACACAAATAAACCAAACAAAAGGTCACAAAATGGGTTCGGAAAGGTGATAGAGGTAGATTGCCTCTATCACCCACTAAAACAGCCAAAATGGCTGGAAGAATTATAATAAACAAAACCAACAAAAGGAGAGGAGGGTGAAATAAATGTGCTTAGGGTGTAAACACAATTCAAAGGGGCTTTATTTCTCACAAGAGAGCTATTTGACACACGCTCTCAAACGAACAGAGAAATATGATGTGCAGGTCTCTGAAGTCGGAGCCCATCTGAACAGCTCCAGAGTCTGTCTTTTAAAGGAGTGTCACCAATCAGTCCAGCAGGTGCGTCGGATGCAGCAGCTGTAGCCACTCAGCCTAATCAACCAGTGTCCCAACAGTGATCACATAGACACATATGGAAAAACAGCAAAACAACACAAATTTGCAGTCACAAAGCCACAAAACAAGTTTGAAATGGCCAAAAAATACAAGACACAAAACTCAAGTGAACTGATCAATGTGTTTTAACGCATTATTTCCTTCACTGTGGTCACTCATGAATTAAAAAGTCCCCTCACAAACATATGGCCACCAAAATTGGGCAAGACACCACATAAACTCATAACACACATCACTGTTGGTTTTTGTCACAGCTGACTGACCGCCTGTTCCTTCAAAGCATACAGAGGCTTTTCACATGGGGATTACCTCAGCTTCAGGCCACAGTCGGGCTCAGCGTAGACAGGCTCATGGAAATGAGTGACAAGCAGCACTGAGACCAGCTGAGCCTCACACATACGCTGCATTGACAAAAGGTGAAAAACAGTATGTTTAGCCTCAAACAAAGCTTTCAGGGCCATGGCACCTCACATCACTGTTATCTGTAATGACCTCCTTAATCCAAAGAGTCATAATAAAAATTCCAGAATGTACAGAAGACGGACAAAATAGCATGAACACATGTCACCCTGCAGTGAATACAGGACATCTGGGCTCAACAGAAATACTTTCAGTGTTTCCATTGTCATTTTCAGTGTTCATTTTCCTTTGTTTTTCCTGTAACTCTTAAGAATCCATGATATTCTGAATAACAAAGTGCAAAACTTTGCAAAAGCAGTGACATCTCAATTCAAAATGCATGGAATAAAACTGTAGTACCTCAAAAAGCAAAATAAATGGCCTGCCAAATTCTGTAACACTTACCACTTACCACTTTTTCAAGGATATTTATTCCAGTCCTAGTAGATGACTTCTTGTCTGCTAACCACCAAGACCACATTTATTATCAGATGTATAATTATATATAATTTCTGTCCTCCAAAGCTTCATGATATCAGATTGATTATTTCACTATACACTCTTTAAATGTTGTCCCCTCACTGCCCTGCCAGCAAAGCCCAGATGAGAGGAGGGGAGCCGTCAAAGATATTGATATGCATGTCTCAGATGCTTTCACTTACTACCCTAATGGGCAGCAGTGGGAGGGTTTAAGGACTGGTTTTGCCCAGTGTTTTAAATCTCAGGTTATGGACTGTTGCTGAAGGCTTCTTGGTGCCATCTGAATTCTGAATGGATGACCTGCAAACACATTTCAGGATAAAATAAAATGCTCCCACTGCCTCTGCGTTTTTATTTAGTTGCACTTACCTTCTTCGATGAAAGGCACTTCAGTGACAAATTCAGGTAAAAATGAGGTAAAACCCCATATAACACCTCTCTGAAGGCAACTAAATATATTTTTAAGTAAGGGTAATGCCTGAAATGTGCGGACAAAGGGGGATTTATTCTTGCACTTTACCTCCAGGATGTCAGACTAACAACCTGATTATTCTTTCTCTCAAACCCAGTCAATTTCTAACTGTTTTTGGGAGAATGAACATCTACATTCACACAGGTTATGTCTCGCACTTTACTTCCAGGTTTAAGTGGTTTCACAGTTGGAACAATGTTCAGTTTAGAAGCCACCACAAAAATGACATTGTCAGTAGCGATGTTTCTTGGTGTTTGAGTAATGCGGCATTGCAAGAGATCAATAAAACTCTAAAGAGTAATCTCAGACTGAAAATCAAGGGTCCTAAAACCACATCATTGTTATGTCTCCAGAGATTGTTGTGTTTCTGTTGATCCGTCCCTTTGGTTTGTCTCATTCAAGGATACATCCCATGACTTCAGTGACCTTCTGACTTTTCCTCTAAGGAAACCGTGAAGTTTAAATTTGTGGTTTCAATTGAAATGTAGAAATCTATGAGGAAAGGACCCTACTTCATGGTCTCAAGTCACTTAAGGCAAGACCTACTGGAGCAAACTAGAGTGGGGTTTAGGTCAGAGCTACCTTCTGATTTACAAGTTTCTACTGTATGGATGGTCATAGTGTTCTCAAGTTCTCAGTCAGATCCACCTCTTCTTTTGTTGCATCTGGTTTTTGAAAAGACTCAAAGTCAAAATTTGAGACTTCGAAATAGTCCTCAAAACAAATGTGTGACGTCATTGTGGCTACATTTATCTTTTATATACACTGTGTGGTACAAACATTATTATTAGCCAATGTTAGGTTGCTAACATAATAAAAAAGGGAATGAGCATGATGGTTGTAGCATTTTTATGTTGCTAACATGGCTCGTCTCCCCCAGTGGGACAATGCTCCTTGCCTCACCACAAACACTGCAGAGGAACGACTTGAAGAACACAACCTAGAGCTAAATGTGTTGATCCAGCTCCTAAACTCTCCAGATGCCAATCTGATCAGTCGTATGTGAGCTCAAGGACAGCATGGAGGCCTCACACCACATCCCAAAGGACCCAAAGGATCTGTTGCCAGTGACTTAGTGCCAGACACCACAGGAGAACCTTAGAGACAAACCCAAGTTCATGCCCCAATGGGTCAGATCTGTTTTGGTGGCATGGGGGAGACCAACACAATATTAGACAGCTGGTCTTAATGTTGTGATTGGTCAGCAATCAAGATATGCAACATCCTTGTGACCTCTAGTTAATCTACACACATCCACTGCAAAGATCTTTTGAGTAAAAATGTCTGCATATCAGCGTGGAAAGGTGGCACAACAGTGAATCAGGATTAGTTCACACTGGTCTCCTCTCTGCTCACTTTTTTTCTCTTACTATCTCATCCCTTTTCCTCTTCCAGTTCCTTTCATCAGTGTTTTTCGACACGTTACTTAATACTATCCCTTTTCACCCCGTTTCATTCGTCTTTCCTGTCCATCTTGGACTTCTTGAGCTAAAATTTCTCATGTTGCACGCTTCCTCTGCTCTCATTGTATTTCGCTTCCCCATTCTGCTTTTCCTATACGCAGATTGGATTTCTTATCTTCCCCCTCGTTGCTTTCCTCTGGTTTTGCTCCATACTCTCCCACCCCACCAACATTTTCCTGTCCTCTGTGTCATCCCCTCACTTGTTCTTCATCAAACAAACAGCTACATTATTCAGCATGGGAATGAGAGAGTCAGAGAGCGCACCAGGCCCTGTGGGTTAATCCATCCCCTTTATCTACCAATCAAAGTGCTGCCCTGTCTTTATCTCTGCACTCCGATTGGGTGGGAAGTGCTGTCCGTCAAACTATATCGGGGTCTGGATGATTGTGCATGCAGACGAGCAACCATGCAACACTTTCTCCATCTCAATCACTTCAGGCTTGGCAAGTGTGTGCACAAACACACACGCAAACACACGTATATGTGCGCACACACATGAACACGCAAACAAGCAGCGTACGCTCACACTTGCTTTCTCCTGACTAATACACACTAGCACACGCTCTGAAAGGGACTTGAGAAACTAACAAGCATGTGACATTGAGAAGGGTGAACAACGCAACATGCACACACACACACACGCAGACACACACTCCATCTGTATGCATAAATCAATAGGCGTTCTATGGCTGCATTTACTAAGGTCAAATGGGGCTTGGGCTGACGGGAAATAAGAGGACAGTGTGTGTTCGTGCGTGTGCGTGGCTGCATGTGGGTGGCATAACGGACAGACTGAGAGAGAATAATGAAAGCATCTCTGAAAAAAAGGTTGGAAGGCTGAGGAAGAGGCGGCGAGAGAGCAAGGAAGAGACGAAGCGTGTGAGGAGGAGAGATAAAAGGGTGAAGAGAAAGAGACAGGATGGATGGATGAAAGCAGGTAGGGAGGAAGGGGGGGGACAGCTAAATGGAGGCTGCAGCGAGCCGAGGTCAATAGGGGAGATGATGGAGAGATGAGTAGGAGGAGGGGTGGAAGGACGAGAGGGAGGGTAAGGAAGGGGCCGTGATCCCATTTGCTGAGCTCAGGTGTTTCGGTGGCACTGTCATGTCTCTAAAACAACAGACTATTTGATTTCTCAACTGCTTTGAGAGGCTGCTCTGGGTCAGAGAGCGTGACTGGCATTTACTTTCGTGCTCCTGCGCCGCTTTGTTGTCACTACAGAGGGAGAGGACGATACTGGTGTCACTCATCTTTGCCTCCGGTCACACTGGAGGGCTTTTTTAAGCCTAAGAAGTTTTCCTTTTTTTCCTCTCTTCAACCTTGGTCATGCTTTTGTATGTTTGGCTATGGCTTATGTTATTGAATTAACATGTTGACTTAGGCTTTTGCTGTGTTGCTGAGCTCAGAAATAACATTCGGGGGTCAGACCATTGAAAAAGGTGGTGAACTGAGCAACATGCGTTACAGAAAGAGAAAAAGAAAAAAAAGATTCACATACATCCCATTTAAATTAGAAAATGTGTTTCATGGGATGTATGGTGTCGCCCTGATTCTGAAGTCACACTTGCATCAGCTAATTACCAACTTTGCAACTTTCCTGCTGCAACCCGTCACCAGTGTGCACTAATGTGACTGAACATAGTCGGTTCAGAGAGTCACAGTGAATCAATCATTAACTAGACAGAAATGTGACTGAGCTCACAACTAATCACTGATGTCTGCTCTATTTCTGGAAATTGCTTCTCCTTTGCTTTTGCTCTAAATAGTTTGACCTGTCTATTTACTTCAACTCCACAGTCCGCCCAACGAGGTTTTGAAATTAGAGGCGCATTTATATGCATAATGCAAATACAACTCATTGGAGCGTATCAGTAGCAGGAGACATAGCAGATAAACTATTTAAAAATATATCATTAAATAATAGATAAATAACCCATTTATGGGTTGTGATAATCCTTTGGCAAAGATTCGTATTGACTTTGGCCCAAAAACAAACTGCTTAGGTTGACATAAAGATTGTTTTGGTGGTACAAAAGGTGTTTTCCTTAATGTTAGAGGACTTTTTGTTGATATTGTTCAAGTAATAAACATTAATAGTAATGAAATGTCTTGGTAAAAGAAATTGACTTGAATTTGAAATTAGAAAGTCCACTGATTTGCTACCAATCCATCCACCCCGACCTCCTACTTATGCACCCTTTGTCCAGTTTACTACAACCTTTACTTGAGTATAGACTGCTAAAATGATTCACGCTGTCCCATCTAACAGCTAGAGGTGGCTTAACAAAGTCTAACCATGGGTTGCAGTTTCCTGCTTGCACACTTTCGTTTGACTTTTATTGGACAATTAATCAGACATCCAGTCATATTCATGCAGTTACACCTTCACCACTCCAGCCTATTTCTTCACTTCTGACTTTTATATATAGTGTAAAACTTTCTGACATCCAGTGTTCATGTATGTGGCCATTAGGGAGGCGTCGACTCTTTTAGTATGATCCTTCTTGCTGCTCCCTGAAATCCATCTCAGAGGAAAAGCATTTTTTAAACTGAATGGTGTGACTGGATTGACAATTGAATAATAATGTTTAACAAAGATATAAACTCAGTACAAATACAAATGGATTTAAATAGATTATTTGGTCCAGAGGGTACAAGTTGAGGTGAAGAGTCGAAATGAGAGCCACTGTTTGTTTCACGTTGAGTCTCACATTTCACTACTTGTTGATTATATGTTGCACTGGGGCCAATCAGATGTGACTTTCCTCCATTTTGTACTACAGCAAGCTTATTTTTTGGATCAATTAACCAGTAATTGATTAGAGAACTGCCACATCAGCTGCTCTGAATATATAATTATTCAAATGCTTTAAACAGTGATGCAAATTACCAGGCCATTTGGAATGGTATAAAACTCTGAAAAAAAAAATCACAATTTCATGAATAATTTCCGACATAGCATTCTTAGTGAGACTAAAACATGAGAAAAGTAGCATAGAGATGATTGAAATATATAATTAGTTTGTCTAACACAAATATTTACCATCTTTTGTCACTTTTTTATGCAATTCCCAGCTTAAAGAAATCTTTTGTTGAAATTTAAATACCCATTCTAAATTTGGCATGGCTACTGGAAACGAAGCTGCCAGTAAATGTAATGTTTTACCGGACCTTTTAAGGCCCTTTTTATCTGAATGGTTAGTTGTTGTTTTTTTTGTTTCATTTTTTTAGATTCAACACTATGTAAGGGTAATTTTTTGTCTTGATTTCATTTCTTAATTTTCTGAGTCAATGTGCTGAAAGCGTGGATGATAACAACCGTCTCCAGTCTTCAGGGCACATCCTCCTCCAGCTTTCATGTTTACTATTGCAAATATGACACTGCATGTCAGTCAGGGAATGAGCTGTTTGCTCTGACAATACCTAGAAATCAGCAGGGGGATGGACGGCAAACTGCGTCTTTCATTTTTTCATACCCTTCCAGCCATTTTTTTCTCGTCTGAAGTATGTTGACGACAGAAACGACATGTTTTTTCAGAGCAGTAGGTGGGGAATTTTGCATTATTGGAGAGAAATGGAATACAGCGTGTTTATACCATCAAAAAGACACAGTGGTGGGCACCGAGAGCAACCACTGGAGCCCAAAAACATCCTATCCTTTTATAATCCCATCTGGAAGCTGGATGAAAACTGTTACATTCACAGTGCACATAGTTGAAATACTCTGAAGTTTATGATTGTGGCTCTTCTTCCTCCTCAATTACTCCGAGAGCAGACTAAAGGTTAAATAAGATATTAAGAGCTGAAATTAAATTTGTCCCATTGAAATAGCCCAAATAAAAGGATATGGTGAGTGACCTCTGCAGAGACACGGATGTATTAAGTACTGTACAACATGTTCAGTCATTAATGTGAACTCCAAGGTTGTCAGACTTTCTGAAACGAAAAAATGGTCATTAAAAAAAAATAAAAACGAGGAGTGAAAGCCCCACAAAAGCTAAAAATCTATCACTGAACGCATATGTCCTTGTCAGATGAAACTGTTTTATGGCCACATAGTCTTACAAGATGGCTTAAAAGATCTAAAAAGCCACTATAAAAGCAGGGAAAAAAAAAGCTTATTCCCTACCTGGAATCAAATAGAATGTCCAATTTTGGCCCTTAAACCAATTTCCCAATCAAAAGTGTCACTGACTCATATTAGGTTCTTGCAGCTGATGGAGGAAAATATCCATCACTTGGGTATGATAAGCACACTGACACTGTAATGGGGCTACTTTCTGTTACTCTGACAATCTGGAGGTTGGAAGTTGATAGAGGGTTGATATTACTTTTGGTCACAGTTGCATACAGCTATTCCACCAACTTCTGCTTATAGAACCAGTTCAAAGTTGGAACCGTGGGACCAGAGAGCCACCATTACAGCTGTAATGATGTGTTTGTTTGTTTTTTATTTGTTTGTTTTTACAGCAAATGCTGGTCAAGGAAAAAACAAGCAAGATGGCAAGTTGTGTTGATTACCTACACATTTTTAACACTGTATTTTAAATACGTACTTATGCCCGTCTGAGTCACAGAACACAGTTATGGATATCGTCTAATAAACGTCTTGACCGGATGGCTGCTTGATACTGGATAATTCCTCTATTAATGTTTGAACCTGTGTGATACAGCTTACCAGTCTGATGTGAAAGAAAACACTGAACATTAATTACCATTAGATCTTGAGCAATCCTGTTTCTGTTCCAGGGAATTTGAATAATTTAATGAAGTTAACAACGTATAAGGGGGAATAAAATGTGGTGGTGCAGCAATCTTCACACAACAGCAGGCTCAGTATTTCATCTCCTGAAAGGTAAGAGTCCTAAATCCTCACCAAACAGAACACTCGGTATTGATGTCTTTTATTTTTTCTTTTCGTGTTTTTTCCCCCTAAAAAAATCCACATTCACTGATGTGAGCCACAGTATTGGTAAGACTCAGTCCCTGATCAAAGTGAAACCCTGCCTTTAATCACATTAAAGCCATATGTCTCATCAAGGAGTGACTTTTGTTGGGAGAGAGGGGGTGGCTTATGCCTTAAAGTGTGACAGTTGCAGTCCTGGGTATGAGTGAGTTCAGCTCCGACGGGCTCCAGCCCAATTTAACCCTCACCCTCAAGGGCAATTGGCTGCTTTGCACAGTTGGTAATCCAGGCTCGACGTCGCACTGCTCAGGCTGTGAAAACAGCGTCGTCGCGGTTTGTGGGGCTCTGAAGGAGCTTTGTCAGGTTTCAGAAAACAACCCCGGTGATGTCATCCGCTCAGGCTTGGAGACAGAAAAAATGTTCTACGAATTCGGCTCAAGGAGTCTGGGAGATGTATGCGGAGGATCTAATGAAGACGACGCCATCAGGCTGATTTATGGTGAAGTGTACAATCAGTGTGTTTGGAGCTTCACCCACCCAGTAGCAGTTAAAAGTCAGGATATCGCTTCCTCTGCTGCATCAATTTGAACAATTATTTTCAAAATCTGTCTCTGCCCGCTCTCCTGCTTTTACAGACGTGGAGGAGTAAATCCCTGGTGTTAGTAACAGCGGGTGGAGGGGCAGTTCACCACCAGTGATGTCCCTGGACTCATCTGTAGCAGTTTGGTTTTGTAGGAAAGTGCCCATAATTATACCTATTAAAGGTCTTCCTAAGAGCTTAATGGAAAATAGTAATAATAATAATTTCAAAAGATGAAGAAAAAAATTAAAACCCTTATTCCTGTCATCATTTATAACCTCGTTTAAAGCTGTGTGACATTTTCTACTGCATTTAACATATTTACAGCACTACCAATAGTGCATTACAGTGCATTTACTCTGTCAGATCTAGCGTGAACTAAACTGTTGCCTAGAAAATCAAGTTTCTAAGGCAACAGCAGACTTCCATTTTATCTTTTGGACGCATGGTGACTGACAGAAAGCAGAGTGAAAACTGAATGCCGCACTGATATGAAAACAACTCAGCTCTGACACAGTCACTCAAGAATAAAACAGGTCTCTGTGGCTATGAAGTATTAACTCGCAGCAGAAGACAATAACAGCAGCAGTGGAAAGGAAAGGAAGCTGCCAACCATTACTGTACACGCTGCATCTCAGTCAGATGGGCTGTGATTATAAATGGCACAGATTTTGGTTAAAACAGTCTTCCAGCATGTGGATCGCATCATGAGAACCTCTCCAGCTCGGCATCAAGGCACCTACACATCAGTGCAGTGAAATCAAAATCTCTTTGGCCCACTTAGAGAGTTATAATTTTAGATGCAGCACTGCAGCGAGGTGCTAAAGCCAAAGGCCTCTTCAAGTGCCAGTGAGAGGCAGATGAAAGAGCTGCATCTAGCAGAAAATAAAGATTAGCTCGGAACAGGAGTTGCATTATGTGAAATGTCATTTTTATCTATAAACTGATTATGTCAATTAATTAAAAAAGATGATCAGTTTTACCGGAAGTAGAAAACAGTAATGGTGTTGCTTTTGTCTTTCATCTTAGACATTCGACTTGTAGCTATGCAGCATTACATGCAGATAGATAAAATATATTCAGTATGTACATATCTGAACTCCTCTCTCCTACATGATTCGATGCATTTCTAATGTGATCTTAAGCAGCCTGGTCTATAATTAAGAACACCAACAATAAGCTTTATTTAAGGTGCTTTTCAATAGCAAATGGAGTTAGCATGAACCGACTTTTAGTTCAGTTTTCATTCCGAAACCTGAGCATGTTTCCTAAGCTGAACTGCAGAAAGCGACAGACTGCAGGGATGGTGTCAAACAGATGAATCCTCGAGCTTCTCCACAGACCGTGAATAATGAAACAACTGCTCCAACACCGACTGCACCCATAGTGACTTATTTGGCATATGGGGATCGCCTTGACTTATTATATAACTCATTTGGATGGAATATCTTGAATAAAAATACTAGGGGCCATGAGGAGCCATGTCGCCTCATACCATCATCAGTTTAAATATCGATCTGCAGCTTTTAATTTTCAATTTAGGTTATGCAAAAAACAGTTTTTTCATGGATCTAAGACGAGGCCATGGAGTTGTGAAAACCCTCTCATTATGACTTGGCTTTCTGACTCCTGCAAGGTTTGTAGTTTGGAAATTTTCAGCCAAGAGAACAGTGGAAACTGATCTTTTTGAGGATGTTTTGACAGATGTGATTAGTTTAAGTTCATTCAAAGGTGCTACCTACCATTTATTAAACTGTTGTTCCTGTTGTTCCAAGAAAGCCTCCCCTGTTCTGCGTACCTTCAGTACCTTGCACAGTAAATAGAACAACACACCCAGGTCAGTACTCCAACACTGAGGACCAGAAAAAAATGAAAAAGACTGAGTAGTGAACAGTTATGTTTAAAACGGCACAAAGCAAATATATTTTGAGCCATCAAAAAAGAACGTGTTGCAAGAATTAGGCTTTTATTCATCATGCAGCACAATGAAATAATGATTTTGGCTGTCGGTTTAGGTGAGAACTGAATACAGTTTTAACAAGAATAAAAGAGAGCGAGAGAGAGAAAATATATCTTGAGATTGAGTGAGTAAAATCACTTTAACATGACTGAGAGTCTACAGCCATGCTACTTAATCTGATGTACTGTACTGGAGCTGAATGCTAACGTCATCAGCATATCTAAAATGACAATGCCGACATGGTGATGTTTAGCAGGAATAATGGTTACCATTTTTATCTCTATGCATTTTTATTGCTATGCATAAATCTGCTGCTAGCATTACACACAAGTTCCAGTTGAGGCTGATGGAGATGTCTTTCTCAAAGATCATACGCTAAAATGAAATATATAAAAGATCAGGCAACCAAAAATGTCTGGACCAGATTTTGAGCCAATCCATCCATCAGAGAAGTCGCAGGAACAATGTAATTACAATTTATCCTCTAGGGATCTTGACTATTTGCCCCTTTTTGACCTTTACTCCTTCGCAAATAACCTGGGGGCATCTGAACATGTCGGTTTTCTAATTTTCTGATAAAACTCGCAAAGGTAGCTTCACCAGTTCAGACTTAGCAACGTATGCGGCACAAGTCGGAACTGTTTGCCGTTGCATTAACGGATAGTCACATTTAAGCTGCTGCAGCGAGTTGGGGACTTTTTTCCAAATTTCAGCATCAAAACTGGTCCAAAACTCTCACAGAGAGACACAGTTTGAGTGTGAAAATGCAGAAATACCTTTTCTCATTATCATCCGTACAATTTCACATCTATTACAAACTGACATGCCCATAAAAATAAGCTTTACTGTGACGAAGACTGAGACTGTAACTGGTCAGATTAATGAGACTTACCCAGAGTAATCCAGGTCATGACAGGAGCGGAAGTTCAGCTTGTTGCTTCCAGCTGTTTGTAGAAGTCTTTCATCTGATTCTTTATATTTTATATCTGCAGCACCAGACAGCAGCAGCATCCATATGAGTGTCTTCAAAGCAAGATGGTTTTACACATTAATGCAAAGCACATCGCTGATAACCTCAGGATGGAGACAAGATCGATCAGGATCTAACAGCAGGTCACACTGTGCATGGGGTGCAGTTACATCATTTGTTGCATAGCGGGTTTAGATGTGGAGTTTTGGTTATGAGGTATTCATTGTATAATACAGATCAGTTGATGTATTGTTCAAACTCACGCTTCATTTTAGCAAACTTCAAGACGGCCCATTTGGTAATCAGGATCCTACTTCACTCTGAACCAAGGATGTCACCCTAATAGGGGGACAAGAGGGAAAGGCATCACTTCAGCTAAGTAGTCAGTTGGACTCACTGGGGAGCAGGAATATCTGGATCCATCCAAGTCGTTGACTTCTTTGAGATTGAACCAAAATGGTGGTCTGAGACAGCATAGCATACCTGAAAACCAGTAGATCTAAATGTCTTGCCAGTCATTGTTTACTTTCATTGTGGATGAGTTGAGAGTTAATATTGAAGCTTTGTTACCCTATGCTGCCATACTGTGTACTATCTTTCATTTTTAATGTTCATGGAAACATTGATTTGGTCACTGACTTACATGAAGTGGAATAAATGCTCTGTATCTATATACAAGACTTTAAAATTTTAAAATTTATGAACCGCCAGTTGTAGAAAACTAACATTTGCAGTGGCTATTTGTGGCAGTCAAAATATATTGCATTGCTTAGTTAGCATACTAGCTGTAGCTTGCAAATAAAACAAATGTACCACCATTTGTGCAGCACCAAGTGCATTTTTTTTTGACATTTAACAAAAAACTGACTTTGAACTTTAATTGTTACTGAAATATGAAGGATATTGAAGGCACAGCAAACCACCTCTACAAATACCATCACTGCTGGGAGAGGCTAGAGTCATTGCCATTGACTGGAGAATGTTTATACAGTCTAACATGCATCACAATGAATCACCATGGATTTACTTCCTGGCTGAGAGCAGAACATTAATTTATATGGAAATTTGTCATTTAGATTGCTGTCCATATAGTGTCATGCCTCTGAATCTGCTCTCTTTATATAACCTCACACAAACATATTCTCCGCTGATATGGTTCATGTCTATATGCACATAAGGGCCGATTGCATTCATTTTTCCCCCAATTACACTAGTCACATGGATCAGACCTTCTGCAATTTTATTTATTCCAATTTTACTACAGCACCACACATACAAACACATGCACTTGCACACACATGCACCAACAACACATTTCTAGTGGCTCATATGGATGACTCACAGTTTTGGTTCTACAGTGTTCATTCATCTTCCTTGTTTTATTGGGAGACTGGGACAAATACACACACACTTATGCAACATAAATACACACAAAGCTCTGGGGAAAGACACACACAACCCTTATATGGAAACAAACAAAAAAAAAAAACATAGACATGTGCTTCTGAGTATGATGCAAACGCATTGCAAAGCAAACACACATCCAGTGGATTAGCTAACGCCATGCTGTCATTGATTTTGCAACATCATCTGCATATCTGAGGATGAAACACGCAGATCATGATGTAAAAATTTATCATGCATGAAACTGCTTCCCCAGGCTGTAAAAGGCAATAAGGCAACAGCGACGTAGATAAAAGGGGGAATTAAACCTATGTTTGACTGTATATATTTATGTGTATATGTTCTGTGCATCTGAATCAGATGCACAGGGCTATGAATATGAGGTTTTATGTGGACATAGAGATAAGAGACTTGTAATAAACTATGCAGTTATGCTGTTGTGATTTATGTGTGTGTGTACAGATAAAACTAAATGTTAAAATGCTGCACTCTATGAGTAAGATAAAGGAGAAGATGGAATTTTGCTGTTTTCTGTGTAAAGGTCTAATCTGTGCCTGTTTGCAATTTATTCTGATTATCATAAAAGAAAGAAATCATGTGCATTTATTCAAAAAGTAGTTTTTTTAGGCACAGTTTGAGTTAACTTGTTGTTGTTGTTTTTTTTAATTAAGGATAAATTCTGCACTTTATTGAACTACATTTATCTGACTTAATTCTTTACTGTGTTAATTGATAGCAGAAGACTACAGTCGCACATTGTCAAATTTGAACTGAATTTGCAATTTATACCCTGTAGCTGTGCAATTCATAATACATCCATTAATTCAACTGACTGCAATGAGCTGTGACTACAAGCCCGCACTCCTTTGACACGTTATCACTACTGGCATGTAACAAATAGCATGGACACGCTTGAGTTAGTGTGTTGAAATCCTCATCTTGTGTGATTGACTCATTTTTTTATCTTCCAAAATAGATTAGAGTGCAATATTCATGATGGTTGGTGCAAAAATGTTCCTGACGTACAAAGAAGGACAGTTGGTTAATCACTGGAACAAATCTGATTTCTGAAAAATATTCTCAAATGAAAAGTAGCTGCAGTTTTATGTGAGTGAGAATGAATCCACAAGTCAAAGATCTTTGTCAGCGCAAAGACAGATTTACTAGTCTACCTGAGGAGAAAAGACTGGTTATGATTTGATTTATGTAAGACTGGAGACAATACCCATTTTATGTTTTATTGCTCATTATATAACAATTTAAGTGTAACACTTCTGAGTAAAAAATGCTTATTTTCAGATAACTGTTTCTGGATGA
The DNA here is from genome assembly GCA_027123335.1 of Amphiprion clarkii. Classification (NCBI taxonomy): domain Eukaryota; kingdom Metazoa; phylum Chordata; class Actinopteri; family Pomacentridae; genus Amphiprion; species Amphiprion clarkii. The sequence goes on from CM049578.1 coordinate 9,102,883, forward strand.
ATTATTCTAAGGAACTGTCTATTCTTGTGCACTTGCTTTACAGGATACAATAACATGGATAACAAGTCAAAGATCTGAGTGGGAGTCCACAACTCATTACTGCTGATCTGCCCCCCATACATCAATGTGCTTAAATTACAAGAGTGCATCAAATGACATATGTAGAATAGTGGCATATCATCCATTTATAAAGTTGGTATACCTTTTTGAGCGGACACACAACAACATTCGTATTCATTTGTAGTCATCTTTCTGATAATCTGATATTCTACTCTCATTTTAGCTCTGTTTTTGGTCTCCACCACCTCCTGAGGGAAACATCTGGTTCTTTTGCTGCTAAATGCTCCACTGGGGTCTCCAATTTGATGCTCCCTGTGTCTCTCATTTGGTGCTGGACAGCATACCGTAGGAGAAAATAATGAGCTGAAAGACACTCATGACGAGGTTAGACTGGAAAAAAATATCTAAATGTGTTGTTCAACGCGATGTAAGGGGCCACACCCGATGGTGGCAGGAAAAACCAGCAGCCACAGAGAAGAAAAAAACAAAAGAGTTCCAAGATCACAGCATACTTTTTTGGTTGGATGCTGGAAAGCTGTTCTGACATCATTACGGTGTGTGGGGTGATGGTTTCCAATGCTATACTGGCCCCTTAAAACATTACAGCTAAGGGGAACTGCATAGCTTGGAGATGTGATTTTATCTTACACTGTCAACTATTAAAAGGCAGCTTCAAATATACGGATTTCACTGGTAACTCATTTTTATATTATTTTGTTGCTGCTTTTATTTATCTGAAGAACCTTCATTCTATACCCTTTAATTGGTGTAAGGCTAGACTGGAAATGCAGCCAATGGAAGGCCCTCACAAGTACAGCAATGCACTCTTGTGTGTGAATGCAGATACATATCAAATCACAGAGGCAGATCGCAGGGAGATAACAGCTTGCAGGATGTGCTGTAATTCCCCGCGTTTGCATTGCAGCATGTTGTAAAAAGACAATAGATTAAAGATCTTCATTATACAACACAAGCGAGGATGAGCTGCAGCTCAGAGGGAACGAGTGAAAGAGAATTGGGAGTGAGAATGAATGATGGAAGAAAAGAGCAAAAAAGAAACAGAACGTCAGAGGACAGAAGTGAACACTTGTGTGACCTGTTTCTATAAACCACAGACACAAAAACACTCCATGCACACTAGAGACCCCGTTCACATGCGCACTGCTTTCATGGACACGCACACATGCATGCATGCATGCATGCGTGCGCATAGATGCCGAAAAAATATGAAACACACACACGGAGAGAGCATTTGGAAGCTTGTATAATTCTCTCTGTGGGTGTCAATTAAATCTCTCAGCTCTGTCAACAGCACACACACACACACACACACACACACACAGACACACACACACTCGTCCTCTTTCAACAGCTAGTGCTTCGTCAACACCGGCTGGCTTGGCAAGCGAGAGAGAGAGAGAGAGAGAGAGAGAGAGAGAGAGAGGGAAGAGCTGTTAGAGAGAGAGAGAGATAAGAGATAGAGAACTGGTAATATGAGAGCATGAAAGCACTGCAGGTAAGGAAACACTGCGGTCTCATGCACACGTTGGTCTTGTTTCATGCTTTTTTTTTCTGCTCTGAATACAGCACAGGCCAGTAGTGATTCTGACAAATGAGCTGTGGATGCTAAGTGCAAAAGTATCCACTCACACCCACGCAACAGAAAATATTCAATTTTCTCTCACCACGCACGCAAATCAGCAGAGTATATATTTAATAACATGTCCCATTTCTTCCAGCCATCCCAGTTAGACCTACTGGCTGCATTTTGAATACATCAGACTAGGCCAACAGCAGTGCTACAGGCAAACTGTACATGCTCCATGACTGCGCTGTCAAACTGGTTTGACTGTTTTCTGAGACACATTAGCACAATGCGTTCTGTGACTGAAAAGACGGAACTGCTGGTTATGAAAGCTGCGCTCGACATCGTCTCAGAGCCGGAGCTGAATAAACAACAGAAGTCTGCAGCGCTGCAGCCTTCTGAGCAGACTGATCTGTGGCAGAATGTTCACAGGTTTACTCCCCGCTGAGGTGTCCTGGTAAAGACTTATGAACCCAGATTGAGTCAGTGCAGAATTTCCTCTTACATAAGCAAGTTTTTTGGAATTCTGAAGTTGTTAAATGTGATAGCTCATTACAGAGCAGTGACACAAGAAATTGGTGAAATCAGTAAAGGGTTTTGGTGTAACTGTCGGCATCTACAACCCTACAAGTTTTCCATAGCACGATGAAGTCCAAAAAGAGACTAAAACCATTTAAAATCATGTCACTGACCTGTCAGATATCATTCAGGATCGTGGTCAGAACCTAGAGTGATGAAAATATTTAACATTACAATTAATAAATGATAAATCTTGTACATCTTCTTCCTAAGCATCATAACATCATGTAAATGTCGACCAATCATTTCATTACATCATTACAGTGTGCAGACCACGACTTTTATGTACGTCATCAACTTTTTAATGGGAATAAATTAATGTGACTAAAAGATGTAACATTGAAATTGTGCAAATCAGCCATTTTTTTTGTTGTCTTCACAGTCAATCTCATAATTACTCATGTCGCCTTAACTAGCAGGAGGAGTGCCTTTTTTTCTGGCTGATGGTGAACAGATTACCATAAAATAAGTGATTAAGACCTTATGACCACCAAAAAATGATCAAAATGCCCTTAATCACTGCTAACAGTTTGCATATTGACTAAGAAGAGGCTCATTGCTACAGTGAGTTGCTCTCAGAAAGGACAAATCTCTGTATGTTAATTAAAGCAACCTTCAAAATGCTGCCTGCTGTTTTCTATGGCCAATATTCTCCCTGTTTAATGCTTCAAAGAAAAGAAAAGAAAGAAAGAAAGAAAGAAAGAAAGAAAGAAAGAAAGAAAGAAAGAAAGAAAGAAAGAAAGAAAGAAAGAAAGAAAGAAAGAAAGAAAGAAAAATTGTTTTCCAAGAGTTGAAGATAATTCTTCACACATCTTGCATTTAAGGCTCATCTTATTTTGAAGTTAACCAAGGGTTTTAATATGCTGGATAACCAAACAAGTGGGCTGAACGACCCCATCAGTATGGATAGGTGTAGAAATCCTACCTGAGCCTGACCTGTATATGAAATTGATTTTCAAAAAAAGACATGCTCTATAGAGGGTGGAACTGACCCTAATATACACTCACATCAGACACAAACGGAGAACACAAACGCCGGCGTAAGTTTGATGTGCTGTTGTTTAACAAAATTCGCAAAAAAGGGAAAGAGCTGAAGAATGAATAAAAATTGAAGCCAAAGTGACTTTGTTCATATGGTTCAAAACGTGCTTGTTCTCTCCCATGTGGTGATTGTGACGTGTGATTTGAGATGACAGTTCTAAAGTCCATTTAGATCCACTTGGATATTGGACAAATTAACAAACACACAAAAAAAACCTGCAGCAGGAAAACAAAAATCTGATGATATGGAATAGAATTTGGAGCCAGTCCCATTTGGGTTTCAGTTCCTCAACAGTGAATGGATCAGTGAAGTGGACAGCTGCCCAACAATAGAGTTTAAAATGAAATGACGAGCTCCTTTCACCTCTGTAGTCCATTCATCTTTAAGACTTGTTTTGTGTCCTACATCTATTACTTTTAGAACTCTGTTTAACCAGCACTATTATGGAAGCACAATAATATTGACTATCAATCCCAAAGAGATGGCAGTGGTGGTGTGGACTGTCACGGGTTTCATTCTGGCTTTTAAAGCCCAAGCATACATACGTAACTTTCAGGAATTTCCATATATTCGGGCTATTGATTCACAATACATAACAACTTTAAATGGCACATTCATCCTCTGCATTTTCCTATTCAGATGTAGTGTGTTTAAATGCAGCTTTCCAAATGTGTTTGAGTGTCCTCCATCAACACGGTAAAAGCTCCATTAGAATGGCCGCATTTTTAAACCCACACCTCTGTTTGTGCATGCACAGCTATCACAGCAGGTGCTGATTCAGTTTGCTCCCTGGAAATGAGATAAACACATAGAAGCAAGAGATAGATGCATGAAATATTTGTGATGTGTCCCAGCAACGCAGGGGAAAACAGGCAGTTCATGAAAGCTGTATCCAATACTGTCGTGGTACTGAAAGCCGCCCATTTCTATTATGTTTTAGGCCACAGTAAACCGCTGTGCTTTCGCCAGTGTGGTAAGAAGGCCGTACCAAAGGCTGGGAGTTTTGGAAGTTTAATGATGAGTATTCAAACCAAACTGATACTAACTGGTTTAGTGGTAAAATACTCTGATTGAATAAATGACTATCTTGTCACAGGAAATGAAAAAAAGCATCCAGGAGGCACATCAAGACACAATCAGACAGCAGAATTTAGATTGTGGCTTGAGAGAATCATGATTATTATTATCTGGAATCTATTTGAATCCTTCATCAATCTAAATAGGTTTGACTTCAACTATTTTTAGCAGTTACTACCTAGAAATTGCAAAAGATCTTTAATCACCTTTTTTTCTTTTCTGAGAGCTGTGAAAGATCAAACATTAATTATCTAGAGCTGATATAATCTACTGGCAGTGCTTTTTTGTCATGTTGTCCACTGAAGGCTACAGGAGGTGCCAAATCAAATCGAGCACAGCCTACTAACCAAATGTTTTCTAAAATGCTCTGCTCTGACAAAGGTGAGCCAAAATGCTTGGCAAGAGATTAGTTAACAAAATTGAAAGCTAGGTAAATCTAAATATTTCATCAGGCAGGAACTGGATCTGAAACTGAAACAGCTAAATGGGACTCAACTATACACATAATGTCTTCCATAGAAAGTTCAGATTTTTCACAGCCAACAACAACAAAGCAGCAACTATGGAGGTTGGTGTTAGTAATGTCTCGATTGAAAAAGCAGCAGTTTTGACGTGTTAGTTTCTCTCCAAACCATTTGCTATTCTTGCTACCTCATAATTAATGCTCCAGTACAGTCATAAGATGATGCATGTGCAAACATTTGGTGAAAAGCCATGATATAAAAGCACAAAAAGAGTCACTATATTAATCTTGCTCTGCAGTGAAACAACAGTTTATCAGCCATGTCAGGGCAGTGGAATAACCTTTGAACATTTAGCATGACATTGCTGTGATTAGCCTGTTAGCAAACAACGGCCTTTTTACTAATCCAGTGGACATGGAGCAATGTTACCATTCATTAGCTGTTTGGTGTTTTTCAGGTAACATACAGGAGATTTATCAGGATTTTTAGTAAGACTGAATCCGTACAAAAAGGAAGCAAAGATGTCAAAAAGCTCTGCAGAGCTGAAGGAAACTGCAGAGTCAGGTGATCATTTTCTGTGGGTTCATTACTGTGAGTGACACCTGTCACAATGTGCACAGTCATTTAATTGGTGGTTACCATCAGCATATTAATTAGTGCAGATTTGAGTAATACAGTCTACCTAGACACACAATATGCAACATAAACAGCAGTAAATTAGACAACAAAAGGTTTTAAATGATTCTCTAACACATCATTGTGCTGATACCTGTGTATTAACATTATTCTCCTTATTATCGCAAAAAAAAAACATTAATTCCCTGCAGCATGACTCTATGAGACAATATGCAAAAAGCTATTAGAAATGCAATTGGTAGCCATTTAAAAATTAAACCCCAACAAACCCCTCTGCTAGAGCCAAATCCAAATAAACACTGTAAGCGCTAAATCTGTGGTGTCAGGAGTCTTTGAGCTGCCTTTAGCAGAGTCCACATTATTACCAAAGCTGGCCCGCTACACGTCCTTGAGGGGCCAATTCATTAGTTAGCTGGAAAGCCCAATCAATCACAATGTATCTCGGAAGAGTATGGATCATAATTCAGCTCAGGTAGTACAGCAAAGAGAAAAGACAGGGAAATGGGACGATGGATGGATGGACAGACAGCCAAACAAGACAGACTGACAGATGGGGAGAAAGGAAGAAGGATGGTTGAGACTATAACTGGGATGGTTTAAAGTGGAATCCCACGAGCTGCTTGGCGTTGCAGTCATTAGAGATCGCCTGTCAATCAAAAACCTTGCAGTTTTCTTTTAAAGGTTGTTTTTTTCTAGAGATGTTTTTTGTTGGGGTTTTTTTTGTGTGTTTTGGAGAAGATCAATGACAAATGGATGTTGCAAATGGAAACACTCCCATGACCTTCCTGCAGGGTCAGTGAATGTGTTATCAGTGATAACAAGCAGCAAAAAGTATGTCTACTTTATTTTACTTTTACATTATTGTTTCTCATCTGTTTGTTCATGGCAGCTGCAGTTCCATGATAAGATATATGCTATTGATTAGCGAGAGCTAAAGGAAGGCTTTTCATGTGTTCTCCTGGGATGTCAGCAAAGGAAAACACTCACACACACAAACAAGCGTGCAACCTCTAGGGACAGTCCCAAAGGTCTTAGTATGTCTCCTCTACTTGTCTCCAATTGTTCCCTTGCCTTCATTGATCTCTCATAGATCAATGTAATAAAATAGAAACAGGTGTAGGTTTGCACCCAGAGGAAACAGCAGCACATTAATCACGGCCCTGTGCTCTGATGCACATGCAGCTGCTCCGCCAGCTAACATGAATTGGTTCAACAATGATTTTCAAGGCTCATCTGTCAAATTAGAGGGGCTTTAATGACTTTTAAGGCTTTCAGAAGCTGAAATGTGATGATTCCAAATGACTGTGATGTGGAGCTTAAGAGGTGTAAAGTAGCCAAGCGCAGTTATTTAGGTACTTTAGCCAAGTATAATTTTGAGTCTATGGCACTCTTCTTAAGTATATTCACTTAATGAAATTAAGTTAAAAAATAAAATAAAAATTAACAAATAAGTAATCTGCCATTGCTGCTAAACAGAGGAAGAGAAGTCTGTGTTAGCTAGCTTTTTTTTTTTTTTAACCACTACCTAAATTAGCTATGTTGTGCAGTAATTAAACTACCAAAAACAACAAAACATTATTTAAAATTTAGGCCTAGATGCCAAGGAGATCAATATTATATTTCTTAAACACAAAATTAAGGGTTGAAAGAATTTTTGCATTGTTGAAATAGTACTCCTGCGATAAACAGTTACTTTTAAATGTTTTAAAGCTGTATTACAAATTAGCAGCTGGGTAGGGTGCTACAAGCAAAAACAGAAAAGAAAAAGAAAAGACATACGCAGAAAAAAAGAATTTCTTCTGAAATCAATGTATTGATACTGAACTGTTTCTCCAATTATTTTTTTAAACCATCTAATTTGTACTTCACATAGTGACATCAGTATGCAGTTAGAATACATGGGTTTGGTAGCTATTAGCAGTTGACTATTAAGCTATACTAGCCAGTATACAATATTTAGACAATCAAAAACAATAACATACATTTTAAAATGTAAGCCTTAACACCAAGGAAACCATTACCATTTCCCAAAACTGATGGTTGAAGGTGTTGCTCTGTATAAAATAAAAATAAGTTTAAAATAGTTTTGTGAGGTCTACTTAAAATAGGCACCCGAAGCACAGAGTGGGTCGATGTTGAAATTTTCTGTGTTTTAGGGCACAAGGAAACTACTTCAAATAAGCTGTGTTATGCTTTTAAATAGCGATTGTGCCGCACTTCCACAGTAAACACTAACTTCAAGCAAGTATTTGCTGTGTTCACATAAGAAAAGTAAGACCACATGGACACATCATGGATGACAAAAGCAATAAACATAATGGCTGAGCATTTCCACCCTGAAGCAGTCTCAAAATCATGGATTTAGATCGTTGGGTTGAAAATATAACAAGCATAAGGGACCAATCCTTCTAGTTTACAGGGTGGGACTTTCTCTATCATTATCTTTCTTCAGAACCAGTTTCCAACATGAGTGGCTGAATTATTCCAATATTCCAACCTGACATTGTGTAGCACAGAGTAGATTTACTGTATCTGGGTGAAATTGGGTGTGCCTGAGCTGCAGCAAGCAGTGGAGATGAATGGATATAGAGATGGCAACTTCATAGATCTGCATATTCTAGAGGAAGCAAGACTGTTGAAGTATAACCATTATAATGCATCGAAAAAAAATCTCTAAATATCTAACTTTGATGCACACAGTAGATTTTGGTGGTTCAGTGAACAGGTAGAGAGGGACTTTCAAACAGCCACGATGCAGTTTAAGTGTTGTGCTGCTGAGGTGCATCGTCCAGCAATGCAATGCACAAAGGAAATCAAAGGGACTAATTACAACTGCAATAAAAATTAGGATAAATTGTGCATGGTGACAGCAGTGAAATAGCTTCAGGAACTCCTTAAGTAGATGAGAAAAAAAGCAATTTGGTATCTGTCTGTGAAGTTTAATTAACAGTGACTTTCCAAAGTCACAGTTGGGTCTTGTCATTTAAGCTGTTTGTATATTAACTGCAAATAGAGCAGCATACTATGGAAATTAGATGTTGTATACAGTAAATGGTATTAAAATGTTCTCTTTATGCAATTTCACTCATTTGTTTTCCTCCATTACCTCCAATATTGCATACCAACAGCGTATGCATTACCACTCCCTTGAGCAGACTTTATTTTGTCACCTTTTCAATGTGAACACAAAAGCTCCCCGAATTATGCAATGGAAATGGAACATAGTGTAGGTCCAAGTTCAGCATGCAGACTGCTTAAAAGATAAACCCATCTGTCTGCAGCACATTCCTGCTTCAAAGAAGGTTAGGTTTATGCTCACTTCATATCGTTGAAACAAAGAAAATGTTTCACATCAGCTTTTAACTTGTATCCCCTGATGTCTGGAATGTCTGACAGCGACAATATCTTTCTCTTGATAAAAAAGAACTACATATATATTATTCAACTTTCAGCAGAATGGTTCCAAATGCACCACTGCAACATAAAAATGACACCGATGCAATGAATTCAGCAGATTTACAGCAGATATACACTTTTTGCTACCATGCTACAAATACATAAGCCAACAAAAGTAGTTTTATGGTAGCAATAATTCGGGCTGTTTATCTGTCGTTACTATAAAATTGGTCGTACAGCTAAAATCCCAAGCTGGAATGGTGTGTGGTTTTCCTGTTCCTTGCTTAAACAGGAACTTTCATTTGGATCATTCTAACTGGTCTGATGAGATTTAGTAAAAACACTCTACACGCCATTAAGAATGATAAAAGTTTCCATAACAAGAGAGTAAGGAGGACGTTTTTGTACATATCCATGACAGACTGTATATAAAAGATGGACGTAGCCACCATGACATCACTTCTTGGTTTGTGCACTATTGGGTTTGAAATTTGGTTGGAGACATCTTGATCTTTTGGAATCTAACATCTCAGGGGCATTATGCATGCCAAAACAGTAATGTTAGGTCAACTAAAGTTAGCCCCACCCTGAAACATATCCGGATCTATGACCAATTTTCTCCTAAATGAGACTGCAATTTACAAATTAAACGTTACGCAGTACTGGAGGGAACTTGAAATGAGCAATTGAGACCATGAACCCATCTGAAAATGTTTTCTGAGGTAACAGATGAAGTGAGAAAGATGCTCATTTTCTCGTGTACTTCTATGCTATCACAATTTGTTTTACAACCCGAGGAGTAACCCCCTGCTGGCCATTGAAAGGAATGCAGATTTAATACATTTTCACACTGGCTTCACTTCTCAGACCCAGAGATTACATTTGTCTTGTATATACAATCTATCTAAAGCCACAGAGTCTCAATAAGATGTCGAATCAGGCAGCATAGGTGAAAATATATGTGCAGATGGAGTGTACAGGCTTTAAGGTAAAAATTAGTGTAAGCAGTCAGATAACCTTCAATTTGATGGACTTAACAAGGTAAGCATTGGGGTTGTTTTGAAGATACACTTAATAAGAATAAATTTTGTCCTTAAATGCCACACTTTGAGGTTGGTTTCCCAAGAATTCACCAGTCATCCAACAGTCTTTTGTTAACCCACACTGATTTGTCTCAGTTTTACGGGCTCCCACAATAGAAATTCATATTCAGTGATATATTCAGAACCATACACAAACAAAAGCCATTAATTACACCCTGGATTGAAAGTTTACACGGTGGCATTTGCCATTCATTTAACAAAGAAGAAATGATGTACACTGTGTGAAACAATGGAAGAACACTGATGAAAACCGCATGAGGATCTTAAACGCTTCACTGCTCAAAGTAAAAGAAAATACACATGTAAGTGTTAGCCTCAGACAAAAGAAATAATAATTTGATCACAGGATGGAGTTTTACTTTAGTTCACTCAATCATTTCGTGAGTGGGTGTCACTTTTTTAGAAGGTGCATATCTCATTCTGTTCAGGAACTCATTATCCTTTTCAGACCAAGCTGGTGCAAAGAAAGAAGGGGGGGAAAAAAGTTGTATTCAAAGGACATAATTTGAATGAGAGATGAAATTAATTTAATGGTGTGGACATGGAGGTCAAATAGGCCCTGAAGGGGCTGCGAGATTCTACGAGAGTGCTATCTTTTCATATGTGGCCGCATTAAAGCCAGAAAAAATGGGGGGGAAAAAAGGAGATTTTAACACATTGCACTTTGCTGCTTCTTTGTGAAAATGTGTTTTGCTCGCGCTGAAAGTTTGCAGTGTTGCTTAAGTTTCATGACCTCGGGGCCTAATGAAACACATGCAAATCCACGAGTGTAACGACAGGAAGGAACGCGTGACATATTCCAAATCCAGCTTTTGTTTAACACTTCAAAAGCTGCCTCTCTGCGGCTGAGATGGCCTCGGCAGACAGGTGATGGGAGACTTCCTGTGATCGGCTTCTATGAATGCCACTAAATAGTGTGAAAATGGCAGCCAAGCAGCTACAACAGAGCAGCACTGGTGGATTTGTCTACGTTTAATGAGGCAGCTGGTGGGGAGGCGAGGCATTGTTTTCCTCTCATTGGGGATGCATTGAGTAATTTGCAGTAACCGGGGAGATGCCATCCCTTTTCATCCCCTCTCAAATGGCCGCCTGACCGTGGCGGATGCCAAAAAATGCCCGGGTACCATTCCTGAGCACATTGTTGGCATTCAGCAGACATGAGCCACCGCGGCTACAAATGTGGCCCCACAGCTCAATAAGGTGTCAAAGAGAAAATACCGGTGTTGTAATTAAAGCAAATACCACAATAATACAAATTGGGATTGTGAGGAAAAGGTTTTGTGATGAAGTGTACCTAATTATGGGGGATTTCAGCGTTCAAGCCTGATGGTGTGGTGAATAATTTAGCTGTACGTTCAACTCGTTTAACTCAGCTGGACGAATCATCGGGGCTATTATTAGAGATGCTGAGTTAAAAAGCCCTGACTTTATTCTGAAGGACCACACTAGTGGTTGTGCATAATCAAGCACATTCAAAATAAATTACATTTTTTTGTTTAGTTTTTTTCAATGTCACTTGCAAGCTGTGTTTAGGGGAAAAAAGTGTGCTATTCCATGCATTCTCTGGTGTTAATTTATGCTGATATGAAAATCAATGAGCCCGCTCTTGTTGTGTAATCCATCAAGTCTGCACTCGTTTTTGTCATAGTTACACAGATGTAATGTCACATGAAGATAATGTAGTGCAAACTAATGCAAACCGGTCTGCATGAATTAGCATTGCATTTTCATTGCATGTCGAGAGACTCAACAGAGATAGATTAAAAATAAATAAGGAAAAAAAGCATTCATCAAAATGAAGGCAGCTAAAGATGAGGTACACTCATGTTTTGTCCCAGATGTAAATCACTCTAGACTCTAGAAGATGTCACAGTTGTTTTTTTTTTCTTTTACAGATTGAATTGTCACAACACACACACACATATAACAAACACACACACACACATATATATACAAACTACCGTTCAAAAGTTTGGGGTCACTAAGAGATGTCCTTACTTTTGATAGAAAAGCATTGTTTTTTCAATAAAGATAGCATTAAATTAATCAGAAATCCAGCCTAGACATTGTTAATGTGGTAAATGACTATTCTAGCTGGAAACAGCTGATTTTTAATGGAATATCTCCATAGAGGTACAGAGGAACATTTCCAGCAACCATCACTCCTGTGTTCTAATGCTTCATTGTGTTAGCTAATGGTGTTAAAAGGTTAGTTGATAATTAGAAAACCCTTGTTCAGTTATGTTAGCACATGAATAAAAGTGTGAGTTTTCATGGAAAACATCAAATTGCCTGGGTGACCCCAAAACTTTTGAACAGTACTGTATATATATGATAAAATGCTAAATAAATAAATAAATTGAACTTTCACCAAAAATAACAGTGACTAGGTGCTCCAATTACAAGATAATCATTTTTTAAAAATTTAAGTTTCTCCTTCATATTTAGATGTTAGTGAAATGAATGAATCGATCTCTGCCTGGAATTTTAGAGCAAATGCATTTAAAAAAAAAAGAAACAAGAAACAGAACTATAGATAATTATATATGATTTATAGTTTCTGAACCCAGTAGTGTGATCCTTCAAATGCTGCTCAAAATTGTAATAATAATAATAATAATAATAATAATAATAATAATAATAATAATAATAATAATAATAATAATAATAATAATAATAATAATAATAAATAGCCATAAAAGCTGTACTTTGGGAAGTTAAATCATTTAACATAAGCACTTTTTTTTTCATACATTCATTTCTGAAGTATTATTAAGAGATTAACTTTTTAGTTTTCATAAATGGCAGCTTTCAAAACCTGAAAGAGAACTAACACAGTAGAGACAAAATACTCTGAGCACCCATGGGACAAATAATACAAGGAGAGATTTGCTTTACAGTATGCAAAGTTACACTTAATATAGTACCGTGGATCATTTTAAGTAAGACAAAGAAAGAAACAAAAGAATAAAACCAGTATACTTTTGACAGACATTAACCCTCTACATGATCCTTCTCTCAAAAATTGAACTAAGTTCATGTTAATGATCCAAAATTTCCATTTTTGCTGAAACTTTCAGGCTGCATTTAACCTCAGCTCAGACAGTTTGATGCCCAAGGCTACCGAGTGGGCTTTTTTTTTTTTTCTTTTTCTTAACAATAAATAGTATTTTAATTAGTTTGAGACTAAAATATCTCTCACAAAGAATGAGAATTTTAGTTTGCAATGAATGCCAACTGACTGGAAACCAGCACACCCTTAGGAATGGAACACATAAGTGCAGAAAAAGAAGTTTGTTTTACATTATACTTGTACAAATCTTAATTATTTGGCCTCTGGGATTCATTACTTTGACTTTCTAATTAGATGTTGACCAAATGACTGCATTTACTACCTAAATATCTATTTCTGGAAAGAAGAAGAAATATATATTAGAAATATCATCATCAAAAGTCTGTTAAGGAGCTTCTGAAATCATCTTTTTCCTCGTTTCCTCAAAAAGGGCTTTGCTTTGGGAAAAAAAAAGTCAAAACTACAAATAGAATAAGAATGTTCTTCCTTCCTTTTATCCACAAGCCTTCAAACACCAGTAATCCTGCAGTCCAGTCGCACCATTTCACCCTCTCCGCTGTGTTCTTAGCTCACAGTGCCCCTTGTGGCCAACTCCACACTCGAAGCAGACTTCAATCCTTTTCCAGCAGGGCTTTACCAAGCGTTTCCCCCCTGAAATCCCTCCCTTCAAAAAACAGACGTGCATTTCAGCGAGCAGCCCCATCAGATAACAGTACAGTCAGAGCAGAGACCATTTTTGCAGTCAGGATTCGGCACAGAATTGCATAACTGTCTCTACAGCAGGTGGGATGATAACAGCAGAGTGGAGAGTGCAGGAAAAAGAGGAAAAACAAGAGGCTTCGGTGCATTTTTCATTGCACTAATGTCTACGGAGTTAAATTACAGTGAAAATAAAGTATTGCTCTGTTTTCTAGCGATGCCACCGCAGCCCCTCAAGGACCCCCCGGAGCTTCCAGGAACAGAACCCTGCACAGGAGCCAAGTCACTGCAGTAAAATGTTGGACTGGAGACACACTTTTCCAGCCAATTTCAGTCTTTTTTTTTTTTTTTTTAAAAGAAAAGTATTCAAATGATGTTTCTGCTCTATTACAGAGCAGTATGATTGAAAAATGTGACGGGGAAGGATGCACAGACGAGGAAGAGGGAGTTTGGAGGGGGTGGACATATCAGATTCCTATCCACCCCCCACCTCCCTCCCAACTTCCCTTTTTTTAGTTCATAACTGCCATGGGTATTAATAATTAATGAGGACAATTCTCTGGCGTCTGGATGAGTCATACTTTCTGCTACTTGGTTTCCCAAAAGCCCAAAAGGTTGGATTAACACAGTAACAGAAAATTTGAATTTTTAACCCTAAAATGGAGCAGGCATCAATGTTTGATAGGTGCCTAAAAACGGATGGAGCGCTGATACATGCAAACAATACGGCTGGTGCAAGAAGCAGAAAAAAAAGGCTCATATAGCTGAAAAGGAAGATAAATCAATGGGTGTCTGGGAACAGGTACAGCAAGGTGAGAAGAAGTTGCATTAATAGACACAATATTTGGTTATATCCTTTTTTAGGGCATCACAAAGGAGCTCTAAACCACCAAAACAGCACACACAAGTGGATAAATGATATCTTCAAAGCGTCATTGTTTAGTTTGGCTGTTTAAACTAAATCTCAAGCTCGTAACTCAGTCAACACTTAAAATGTGTTCTTTTTTTTCTTTGTAACTCAGCGGGAAAAAGCACAAATTGTTTCATGGCCTTAAGTGTAACAAGCAACAGTTTCCCAGCTCCCACAGCCTGTTTTCCTCCAACCAAACACACTAAGCAGTCATATATTATGCTTGAAGGGCAGCCAGTGTTTGTACATGAACAAAACAAGTACAACATTCTGCCGCTTAAGCTGTAGTCTGTCCAACACAGAGCTGTCAGACAATCCAACTTGTTCTGCGAAAGAAAAAAAAAAAAGAGACTCAAAGCGGGGATACGGAGGAGTCGGCAGCTTCGAGGTAAAGCAGCCTAGAAGAGCTCAGAGGAGGTGAACTCAAAGAAATAGGGGGACACGGTGCAAATAGGTGCTGATTTTAATACCTTGATTTCAACATGATTATACAAGAGAAAATTAACCAATATACAGGAGATTTATGACCGATAGAAAATTGTATTTATTATACTTTCCAAGATACATTCTATTCATTTGTAATGTCAATAAACACTCATAATTTTAACTTAACAATACTTTTTTTTAAATAAGGACCGGATAGAGTTAAGTTGATAAAAGAATTTTGAAATAGAACCTGTCTTGACAATATAACCTCAAACTAAATAAATTAAACAAAATTATCTGAAGCCATCATGACTGAGCATTTGTACTAATATTGCACATGGTGTTTTACGATACGATTCTGTCCTGATCTAACAATTTAGAGCCTCAATTTGTTCCCTGCCCCTCTGAAATGCCTGCTTTTCCCAAATCCCAACAATTTCCCAGAAGCATATCGAGTTTAATGCACATTTATTTTGGTTGCATAATGTTAATAAGAAACCTTTTACAAGATACTGTGGGAGATATAAGAATAAGGAAACTGCTTGAAACTTCACAGACTCTATCAGGCCTCGGCTCGTCGTGCGACACAATAAAAAGGAAACATCACAGATCACATTTCACGACCCTTCGTGGGGCCGGTCAAGTTCCTCAGCAAACTGAGACAAACAGAAACCCCTTGAATCGACTCCACAGTCACTTCTGGTGGCCTGAATTAGCTCTGATGCATCGTCCTATCAAGTCCATTCCGCTCTTTGTGTATTATTCTTTTTTAAATAATACCAATAACTCTTTAAATAATCCTGCATAGAAAAATAAATTAACTATGTTGTTAAATTTCTTTTTACTACGAATTCAGAGCTGACAAGGGGAGGTGAATCACCGATTGAATTATATTAGCGGTTCGTTTGACAATTCTGGCTTGTAGTCTCTTGATGATGATGCAGTATGAGTGTGTGTTCCTGTGTAGATGTTTGTCTTTCCTTGTAATTTACAAACCAGTCCCACAGATACAAATAATGTAAGACTTACAAAATAAATTCCAGGTTACGCTTACATGGCAAGCAGCTTTGTAATTTTTTTTCTTTTTTTTCTTTTATCCTTGGGGTTTTTTTTTTTTGTTTTTTTTTTTCATTTTTCAGAAACAACGTCCTCTGACAGTGTATGTGCCGTTAGATTTCACCCAAAACATACAGTTACTGTAAGTAGCAATTTTAAAGAGAAACACAACTCCATTCAGAAGACACTATATTTAACATGGCTCTTTACACAAAGAAAACAAGTCATGAAATCATTCCCCAAAAGAGTTTCGCAGTGCCGCCAATTCCCATGAATGGAAAAACAGGAGCCGTTTAGCCTCCCGGCGAAAAGCAGGTGTACTGCTACTGGTGTGTAATCCAGACAAGATGGCAGAGAGTCTGCAGCCGACTCCAGAGAGCATCCGCAAGAACAAACAGACATTCCCACAATTGTGAAAAAAAAAAAAATTAATAAAAAAAAAAATAAGTAGCATCCATTGAGTCACTGATTCTGTTAATCTCATCCCAGAAGTAGCAATTTTGGATACTTTCCAGAGCAAAAGAACAACAACCAAACGCTCCCTCCTTGTTCTTTTTTCTCTTTTTTTTAATGAAAACAGGGGCTGAAGCCGGCGAGGTATTTTCTCAAGCACTGTTTTCAAGACCCTTTGATTTGGTTGGGGGGAAAAAAGAGGAGGAAAAATAACAACAAGAACAACAACAAAAAAAAAAGATAAGTACCCATTTCAATAGCAGCAAAAACACTATGACTGTCTGGTTGTTTTTTTAGGGTGTCCTGTGGTATGTTTGCGGGATTCGTACATATGGTGGCATGGATAATCCAAGAGGTCTTTTACTGTGAAATACATCCACGCTGATTCTAGTAATAGCTTTGTAGTTGGAGCCATTTTGTCCATCTCTGCATTGGTCATTAAGGATTTTCCAGAAGGCACTTTTTTTTTGCTTTGTGTGTGTTTGCGTGGTCGCAGAGAGATGAAGACAGAGGGCGAGAGATCAGAGCGATGTATGTTAGTGTGTTTGTGTTTCTTGAGGGCCACAAGGAACCAGAGAAAGGCAGATGTGTTTGGCTGTCTGTCTGCCTGTATGTGTGTCTGACCTCCATGTGTATGTGTGTGTAATCAATGCACAAAATCAAACGAAACAATCCCTACATCTTACTCAGTGCAGTCTGCTCCTCGAGCACCTGCAGGTAATCAGGCGTTCCTTGGAGCTTGGCTTTCAACTCGTAATACTCACTTTTCCTCTGCTCCACCACGATCTTACTGTGGTTCCCACCTATCAGCGACGACTTCTTCATCTTTTTATCCAGCGTTTTCTCCGGGTAGCGGATTTCATAGCCGCCCATCCCTATACTGTTGAAATCTCTTTTGCTGTCCAGGAAGTTGTGGATGAACATGCTGGGCTCTCGGTGGGGGAGGAACTCCTCGAGTTCGTCGATGGTGCTTAGGCGTTTGTTTCGCTCCAGGGTGGAAAGCGAGTCTTTATCCTTGTCAGCGCTGTTCCGGAGGATGATCTTCTGCCTCTGCGAGTCTGCAAACTTGAAGCCGGCGTCCATGTCCGAGGAGCGTCCGATCCCACAGGTGTGGCTCTTGCCAATGTGCTCGATGGTCTGAGGGATGAACGTCTCGCCTCCCAAGTCGTCCCCTGGGATGGAGCCTTTCTTGCCAGATTTGTGGCTGTGGCGCCGGAGCTGCAGCGACATGGAGCCGCACTCCTGATTTCCAAGCCCCTCCTGCCGGCCCACTGGTTTCTTATTTCGCCTCAGGACGAACACTAAAAGGCAGAAGGCCACAAACACTGTCAGGATAAGCACTACGAGGATGCTGAGGATCATAATCGAGAGAGGCACAGGCCCTCCCGGTGGTGCTTTGCCAACTCCGGCAGGTGACACTGAGGTCAAAACGGGGGTGGCGCTAGTTTGAATAAATGGCGGCCTCGCAAGCTTAGGACAGAGGATCTCATTTTTTAAGAGGCGCAGCTCAATGTTGGAGAACTGCACAGGGGAGGCACATTTCACCTCTTTGGCAGCCACTCCATCACTTAGTTTCTGTAGCCAGAGTTTGAGGGCGACCAGATCGCAGGAACACTCCCACGGGTTCCCTTCCAGGTCTATTTGGGTCAATGACCGCAGCTGGTCCAAGACACCACTCACTGGCAGGGTCATGAAGTGGTTGTTTTTCAGATTCAATCTGGCTAAAGAGACACCCGCAAAGACGTAGGCGGGGAGACTCCGCAGAACATTGTTGTTGAGATACAGGAGCTGTAGGTTCGGCATAGAGTCAAAGGTGCCCGCTAAGATTTCTTTTATGGCATTGTATTCCAAATATAGGTACTGTAGGTTTGTGAGGCCCAAAAACATCTCTGGGTGTAGCTGTTCCAGCTGGTTTCCATTCAAATACAGTCTTCTCAGATTAGTGAGGTTAGCAAACACACCTTTCTGCACTGTGACAATCTGATTGCTGCCAAGATGTAGCAAATCTAAGCCTTCAAACCCTTGGAAGTCAATCGGACTGATATCACGGATGTAATTCCCACTCAAGTGAAGTTTCTTGGCATTTGGGGGTTTGGGAATGAGATCAGCTAAATTTTTAATATTCCTCTCCTGACAGCTGACACTAATGCCAAAGTCAGAGGGGTGGGCTTTACAGCTGCATGGCTGTGGACACAGTAACGGAGGGGTCCGAGTCTGAAAGGAAACAATCTGGGTATTTCTTCCGAAGGGTGGTAAACCAGCCACAATACCATTACCGTAAATCTTGGATGAGTCAGTGGTTTTTGGCGATTTTGTGGCTATGGGAGCCACAGTGGTTGGAGACATTTTAGAGGGAAACTGTCCATTATCAGGTGGCGGCATTCTAACATCGAATTCACTTCCCGTTCCCATCGGACAAAGCTCCTGTTTGTTGGTTTCTTTCAGGAGCCTCCCGTACAAGTCACTTGGTGTTTCACATATGGCCTCGCCGATAAAAATGTTATAGGGCATGTTTTCAAGCCATGCCTTGAGAGGTGCTAAATCACAGGTACAGTTCCAGGGGTTGTCGTCCAGCTGCAGCTCTACAATGCGCCCGATATGCTCCAGAACCCCCAGATAAGGAAGTTTCTGGATCCGGTTCCCCCTTATATCCAGATGTGTCAGCGAGGCAAAGCGAAATATGTTGTCAGGAAGTGCCTGTATGAGATTATCATTCAGGATCAGCACTTTTAGCTTGTGCAGTTTGTTAAATGCTCCCTTTTCAATGTATTTTATTAAGTTGTAGTCAGCCTGAAGGTATTCCAAGTTTTCTATTCCTTGGAAAGTGTCTGCTCGCAGCACCTTTAACTCATTATTGTTCAGGTGCAGCTGCTTCAGTGCACTCATCCCCATGAACGCTCCACCTTCAATGTTCTGCAGTTTATTGTTCCCTAGCTGCAGTGACACAGCGTGGGTGAAGTTGAGGAACGAGTTTGGGTAGAGTATGATTAAGAAGTTGTTCTGAAAGTTCAGGTGGTATAAAGACGAGGCCGGAGGGATGAGCTGCGTGGGTCGATAGACTGTGATCTTCTCGCAGTTGACATACAGCACGTTTTCCACCGACATGCAGGAGCAGGCGATGCAGGTCTCGGCCATCAAGTCCGAGGCGGACGGATCTGCCATCGGGGGTCCGTCCGACATGGAAGGGGAGGAGAGGGAGGAGGAGAGGGAGCCGGAGATGGAGGAAGAAAAGGCTGCCAGCACGAGTACGAGCAGCATCTCGCCGGTTAGAAATCCTCCCCCAGAAAACCATTTAGTAACCTTTGGAGAGAAAAAAAGAGAGACAGGTGCATGCACAAACATTCGCACACCCAGGCGTACATATGTGCAAACAAGACCAGAGACGTATGCACACACACACACACACACACACACACACACACACACACACACACACGCACACACACACACAGAAAGCAAACCATCAAAATGCATATTTGAGATTGATTATTCTGCAGTTCCAACATTCAATCCATTCTGGCACATTTTTAAAATCAATAAAGAGACATTAGGTCTATTATTTTTTACTGCTTAAAAGAATATGCAGATTGCTATGTTGATGACACATATTTCCAATTATTGCACTTTTTTCATTAGAGCGATTGGAATGAGCAGCTTTGGCAATAACACAAGGACTCTCCCTAATGACTGGACAATACAAATGTTTGATGCAGATTATTCAGTGCTGGAAAGAAGTACCACATGCTCTAGAAATTACTCAAAACCCTGAACTGCAGCACATCTATTCATCTTACTCTGATATCCAAAAAAGCATGAAGCATCATCTCGCAAATGTCAAAGACAGCAGCACGATTATGTTCTTCCTCTCTCGGCATATTTAATTTAATCAAATGGCTGCAGTTCTCTGCTTTAAAAAACATATATAAAATCATGACGGTCTCATTTGAAGCACATTCAGGTTTTTTAGCAACTGTGAGAGCAAGGGGAAGAATTGGGACTGTGCCCATTGCTGACATATTGAGGGGGTTTTTAAGCAGGACCCATTTACCACATGAATAAACAGCTCTTTTCCCACATCTGGCACCAAACTAAAATGTGTGAGGACTATAAATGCACAAAAAGGGTTGTTTTTTTAATGATGGGATCTAAATAAACTGGACTTACCAAAAGCTGTGGTGGTAATGAATGCGGCTCCCTCTGGAGACGCGGGGCAGCATTGGTGAGACATGGATGGAGACGTGCGCAAACAGTCCTCCCGGCTGAAGTAGACAGTTATCGGGGGGCGCAACAAGGTTTCTCCAGCCCCCCCACTTTATATCTCCATGTAGGCTTCTGTGGATCAACCGGAGCCAAGCAAACTGGAAGTGTGGTGGTGGTGGTGGTGGTAGGGGGGGGTGCAGCGGAGATGGAGAAACAGAGGAAGGAGGGGGGTTTGGAGGGGGGTTGGGGGGCGTGGAGGGGTGGGGAGGGGGTGGGGGTGGAGGGGGGCGTCCGATTTCACCCGATGCGTCTCTTGCTGACGGGCTCCTCTTGCTTGGAAAAATCACCCCTCTGGTCGTTCGGTCCCCACGGTGGTTGTACTACCTCCATGGGAGAGCATTCATTTGGTTGCAGGAGAGATAGAAATATAGAGAGAGACAGAGAGGGAGAGCGAGAGAGAGAGAGAGAGATGGAGGATGACAGAAAGAAAGAGAGAGGGGAGAGAAAGGGAGAGGCTTTTTAGAGATCTTGACGGCGCGTCCGGTGACTCCAAGGCGTGAAAAAACGCGCAAGGCGGACGGCGATGCGGTCAAATAAGTCCGTCATTCTTGGAGTTGTCTTTTTTTTTTTTTTTTTTTTTTTTTTAATCAGAGTGGGGTGGGGTGGGGGGGAACTGGATGTGGAAGAGGAGTGGAGAAAATGGGGGAGAGGGAGAGAAGGATGGCCAGCACTGTGCGTCTCGCTTCAGCTCGGCTCAGCAACCCCCCACGATCCAGTGAATAAATACTGGTTTGTTTCAAGCGAAGTTGCGCACCGGGATAAACGCTTCAGAGGGCAAAATCAGCCAAAACGCTCCCATCAGGTTACTTGCATCGGTGTGTCAGTCTCCATCCAGGCACCATAAATCCAGTCATTGTGCAAAAACAGTTCATTTTCTCTTGTGTTTGTTTGCAGACGAAAGCAGGAGAGACTATTTCAGTCTCATCCAACCGGAGGAAATTTACAAAAAAAGAAAAAAGGGCGATATTCAAGCTCCTTGAAAAAAGGGGGGGAAAAAAGAAACAAGCACAGAGAAACAAGAGTCAGGACAACAGAAACCGGTGCGTAAAAATGAATAATGCAGTTATTCAGCCTTTAGTCCGCTGTGGTGCAAGTGAGGAGCTAGAAAGTCCGCGCTCTCTCCCGCTTCCATCGGCCCAGAGAGGAAAAAAATATCATCAAAATAAACTTGATGAGCAAGATGTGGGGATTTTCAGTGCGTCCCACCCTTCGAAAAGAATATCCAGGTCGAGGAAAACGGAGGGGAGTTGATGAGGAGGAGAGCGAGCTTGTGTTCCCCCCCTCCTGTAAAGACAGAACAGTATCCGTGTCAGGCGCATAAGTATGCTGGCTCCTTCTGCAGCCGCATTCACTGAGCTTCCCACACGACTAAAAGAGGAGAATGCAGAGATGTGGAGAGAGGAAGGGAGAGAGAGAAGGGGGAGGGAGGGAGGAGAGAGAGAGAGGGAGGAGAGAGAGAGAGGGAGAGAGAGAGAAGGAAAGGAGGGGGGTCTCTCACATACAAGAAAAAGAAAAAAATACTTCAGACCTTGAAACGCTTCCAGTGCGCACAGTTTAATGGCTGCACTTCATTGTGTATCATGATCTCTTAATTATTCCTTGTTTTTAGATTGAATTTTAATACAAGGAGGCTCTCACCTGTTTTATTCCTTCTCCTCTTGGCGCAACCTCCAGAGAGATCAGGATCAAAGCTGATGAAAAGGAAGGAAGGGAGTGTTCGGGTGGACTTTACCTGCCAAAACAGTCGCATTGGGTTTGACTTGCGCGACACGAACCGAGCGCGTCCGCGACTGGAGAGAGAGAGAGGAGAGAGAGAGAGAGGATAGGAAGGAGATAGAGAGAGTGTGTGTGTGTCTTGGTGTGTTTGTGTGTTTAAAACCGGCCACGGGAGCGCGCCTGTGAGCGGCATTTTAAATAGGAGAGAGAGAGAGAGAGGAGAGAGAAGAAGGAGCAGAAGGAGAGGGAGTTATTATTCAAGAGTGCTGCAGTCAGACGCGCAGCAAGGAGGGGAAAAACGGAGAAGGAGGTGGGCAATCAGTCAATCAAAAATCGTTTGCGTTCAGACTTTGTGTGTGTCTTTCTTGTTTTTTTGTTTTTTTTTTTACAGGAGAGACGAGATCGGAGCGGAGAGAGCAGATGGATGGAGCGCAGGAGAGGAGGAGGAGAGGAGGTGGAGGTGAGCGCCCCAAGGTAGGCTACGGCAGCACTCCGACTTCAAACACTGTCCATCTCCAACGCGACGTAAGATCTGCTCAGTTTTGTGGCGAGCTGCACGTCAAGTTACTAATTCTGCCTATTTATCCATCCGTGCGTGATATGCGTCCTTGGCTGAGCGCAGTGGCACCGTGGCGCAGTGCCCGCGCTCCTGTCCGTACAGCTGACACCCTTGGGAGAAAAGGGAGTCGCGCCTGAAACCTGACAGTGTTCGGCCTCACCGGAAGCCTCACCTCTGGTTTCCTCTTGCAACAGGTGGTGGAGCCAAGTGACGCACAGATGGAGCAGGGCTGCAGAAAGGGAAGACGGGAAGTATGGATTTCAGCCGCCCAGCTCCGCAGCATGGTGGCTGGATTTGATTAACTTCAGTGGTGATGATGATGGTGGTGATGATGAAGCAGCAGTGTGTGTGTGGGGGGTATTATTTCCAACATTTGACAATACAATCCAAGTATTGATTATTGCCACGGTTTGATTATCTTTATGCTTAAAATCTGGAAATCGAAATGTCTTTGGCAATTTAATTTCCATTCTAGATCATGTATATCCTTTTTTGCTATTGAATATTAAAAACTTACTTATTTCTTGCATTCGTTCTCCCATACTGATCCCCAAATGAGACAAAAACACTAATTTGAAGTTCTAGCTTCACAATTCGTTGTAGTTAAGCTAATATTTACAGTGTACCAAATAACAAAGTGAACAGTCTACACTGATGTAGCGCTTTTAAACCTTAACTAGGTTCTCAAAAGTGCTTCGCAATGTGTGTCTCATTCACACACACTCACACACACCAATGCTGATAGTAAAATTTGCTTATTTTTCAATGGTGCTCCACTGTTAAAATGTCTAATTATGGTATGCATTTATATTCCAAATGGAAATTAAATTTCTAAACCAATCCCGATTCAACATCTTCGAAGTGCCCTCCTCTGTAGTTTTCACCCAGATATTGTTTAGAGCTTCAAATATACTTCTCACTCTTAATGAACTGCTGCTGTTTTACCCTTCGAGTGCATAATCACAACATGAAAGAAACTGTTCTGTATTTGTGTTGAAACGTAATGCACTTGTTTCAAATGCTTATGCAGGCTTTGTGCTTATTCAGCATCACTCCAATGCATTCTGTCATTTATTTTATGTATTTAGATTACATTTAACTCTGCTGTCATTGTACACACAAGTCTGTTCAATGCACTTTAGCATCTAAACAGAAGTGCAAAGAAACAGGACAAAAAATACCAAAATGTAACAGTTTTCAGGGTGCTAAGAAGTGTAATATATGAACAGTATGTGATTTACTGTAAAGGTCTATTTTCTTTTAATTTTTATATTAAAAGGTGATATTTGCTTTTTTGAAAAGAGCATAATTGAATGCAATGCATCATCTTTAGCTAAAAGTGTCTTTTTTCATATTTGACAGACATATTGTGACGGACAATAATCCATCGTACAAAAGACTTCACACATTAAGGACATTTTTAACGTCTGAATAGTGAATTTTAAATGCATTTGTGATGCATTTAAAATGTATCTCTCATTCCTATTTTTCAGGATTGGTCAACAAAACCCCCACTCTCTTGATTGATTGACTCACAGCAATGTGTGCAAACTGGGGTGTGGCTGACAAGCAGCACCCTAAAGTAGCCGCCGGCATGAAGAGAGCAAATCAACTGCTGCTCCTCATTGTGTGTGCGGCTTAATGTGAGAGGCTGCGAGTGTGTGTTGGAGTGTGCTGATATTTGACAGTGTTGGACATGTTCCTACACTGGCTGTGAGTGGCCTGAGGGAAGCAGGCCTACCAGAGAAACGAGCCAGACAGTTGGCAAAGCCCCTGCTTCCGTCTCAGCTGTCGTTGGTAGTCTGGCCATGTGGCCGAGACGCTGCTTCCTGTGTCCAAACACTGGAAAAACCTTCAATCTCACGTGCCCTGATCCCATTTTTTTGGATTAACATAAAGCATTTTAATGCATCTTTGAAAAGGAATTCATGCGTCGGACCCCCCTCGTTTGCTCTTGTTTTGTCCCTCACAGCCACTGACTGCACTGTGGCTGCTGGGGATGTTTCCTTCACTGCAGAATTTAGTGTTTGATGTGTCGCCCTCATCTGGACAGAAAAGCAACTGCATTCCATTCATAAGGTGCAGGCAGGTAATGCTGCTCAGGTGAGGTTTGTTCTCCGTGTTTACTCATTTTAATAATGTTCCGTGGATTCTCTTTTTTCCTTTTTTGAGCTGGTGGCACATTGCCACACTCGCTGATCAATGGCTGTGGCCTGTTTGTATCACACACCTGTTGTCCTGGAGCCTGCCAGCAGCAGCACTGATGCAAAACTAATCATGATGCAAATCTGATATTAGCTTTTTTCCACAACAGGTCTCTGGAAGTTTAACTTTCTCCTTTTTAAACATCTTTATTAATATTCTTAGAGCGGGGGAAAAAAATGGAGTGATTTATTTTCAAGGTTCCTCATAATAGAATTAATCGTTCTAAATGTGATTTACTCCAAAGAGAACTCAGACAGTAACTTGTTAGGGCTAAATTTAAATCCCTGTATTGTAATGATGTGTAATACAGTAATGGAAAAATGAGGGACACACTGGGACAAAGACTTCCTCGACAATCTGTTACACTGCTCTAAATCTAGTCTCAATTCAAGACACGTCATGCGAGCACAAAGGGAGGCCTGCAGTCTTTCATTCTGGGACCTGGTCTGCACTTTATGAAAGTCTAATGTAAGCAGTAAAAATGGGGCTGAGCATAAAGCAGCGCTGGGATCACCAGGTTTTTTACTGCTTCGAGCTGTAAATTTGACACTGGTGGCAGCAGAGTAGTACGAGTAGAGATATCCACTTAGATTGGAAGGAGAGTTTATGGTACTACCCTGACTCAGTGGTGAGAGGAGTATTCAGATCTGTTACTGAAGAAAAACTAGCAGTACTGCAATGAAGAATCCACTGTTATGAATAAATGCCCTGCATCCATTACACCTAAAGACATTTAAAGCACCCACAGTAAAAGTAGTCATTACACAGAATGACCCACATGATAATATAATTACTGATGCATTAATGTGAATGTGAATTAAATGGTACTAATCCTAAACACTCCATAGGCTGTGAATTCTGCCCAGGTATCAATACATTTGTATGTTTTCTCCATCTGTAATGAAAAAAAACATAATATTTAATAGATTGGGTAGAAATTGCATTATTAATTTGAACTATTAATTAATGTTTGTGCATGTAAAATGTTTATGTACTGCTGTATAGTAGCATGAAGCTGGAATATTTTGTGACAAAGTATTTGGACAGTGTTTTTGTAAATTTGTCTATTTATGTATCATAGTTGATCTGAAATTTAGTAATGAAGATGAGACTGAAGTGTAGACTTTCAGCTTCAATTCAAGAGGTTTAACGAAAATATTGCATTAACTGTTTAGGAATTGCAGCTTTTTTTGTTTTGCCATAGGTTCAAAACTTTTCAGTTTTTAGACAGTTGGCTGATGAGCAACTTCACATTCAAGTGTTTCCTGTTTTCTTGTTATCTCTTTACAAATTAAGGAGAATAAAGTCCTAGAATGGATTCCAAATGTTGATTTTGCAGTTGTTAATGGTAATGTTAATGCTCTCAATGTGCTTATGTGTCGATACAAATGATTAAAGACATACAGAAACTTCTTCAAAAATATGGAATACACCGAGGAAGACCACAATCAAAAACTAAAGTGGATGATGGTGTACATGTTACAAACTCTTTGCTTCGTTCTAGCAAACGAATTCTGACAATTTATGTACTATCCACTTATCTACTAAATCCAAAACTTAAAATTGACTATTCTAACACTTATTCCATTTCCCTTATAATTTGTACCAACTTGTATAGAATTGCAATTTAGAACTAAATAGTGGCTAATGTTGTGGTTATTATGTAAAAAAAAAAAACAATGAAAAACCTCTGCAACTTAAATTATCATAGCAATAACAAGCACAAGTTGTTAGTTCTCAATTTTCTGAACATTGAAAGCAACAAATCTGTGCCAACAAATGAAGCTTTGAATCTCAATTTGTAATTCATTACAAAGTGAGAAAGTTCTTGTGTTCTTTAGTTAATGGATGTAAAATAACAATTTGCAATCCTTTTATGCTTTATCCTCTGAGCTGTAAACTTCCACACACAGTGAGTCATTTTGAGATTAATCAGCTTAGAAACATAAGTTTCAGTGCTGCCAGAAAAAGGCAAATTAACTGCACTTTGGTTGATTAATTAGTTGATCTTATGAGTTGTGAAAGTGTAACACTTGCTCAACTGAACTTAAGAAAGCACGTTCAATAAACTTAAATATAAAGTGATCAACTAGTGACACAGAAAGTCATTGCAGACAGACTTTCCTTTTATGTTTTCTAAGTTTAAAGAGTTTCTTTTTCATAATGCTGAGAGCTTACAGAATGATAAATCTATAAGTTTACAGACTGAATTCAGAGCTAATTTTTGTCATGGTTAGAACTGGTTTGATTATCATCAAAATGAACAACCAGAATGTAGTTAAACGTGTATTAAAGACACATAGCAAGCCTTCATCATGTCTGTTTTCTCAGTCTACATCAAACAAGAGCCTCAGCTTTTCATTCATTGAACCTATTGTTTTGACATTGCTGTTGCAGATGCTTGATTTACTTTAGATTTGTTGGGTTTCTCCGTCTTATCTGTTTCAAGATGACATATGCTGTGAATTGGTGTTCTATAAATATCAATAATTTAATTCAAGTAAACTGACTTCAACTGACTCATTTTAAAGCCAATATGTCTAAAGCTGTAAGAGCTTGTGCTTTTTTTAAAGTTCGAAAATAGTCTAAAAAAATTAAACATTTTAACTTATAAATTTGCAAAGCTCATATATCGTACTTTAAATAAGTAAACTAGAAAAGATAAGTTGATTAAATTATGTTATGTTATTCACTTCAGTAGAATGAGATTCTTATTTCACCAGCAACAAAAAATACTTTCACTGTTAAAAAATGAAACACCACTGGAGAGCTTTCAATTATTTACTACAACCATTAGAATATCACATTTTAAAAAATAAAAATATGGCCCTGGACTAAAATAAATAAAAGACAACCTCTTACAAGAAAACATTCTAAAAAGAGAAAAAATAGAAACCTGTTAAAGGACTACTTAGAATTTAATTAAAAGGTACCTAGGTATGAATGCGTGTTTGGAATCTCAGATTTTTGATGTCATTAGAGAGAGACAGACGCTATTAACAACTGAAGTCTTGTGAAGCTCATGTTTTGTAGAAACCTGCTGAGTTGACCTCATTTTCATCTCCCTGAATCTTTACAACGGAGGTGGAGCAAACAAAGTTAGTTTGACTCATAGAGCCACAAAAGACGCATTAATGCGAAATGAAACCACTTGAACTCAACCAAAATGACCTACTGGGGCATGCAACGCACAATGAGGGGTTTAGATTAGCTTTCAGAAGGTAGATCCTGCTTCTTTTAAAGCTAACAAGATGTAGAACCAGTCATTTAAGAGACTTAGGTCTTGTTGACACAGATCGATGTTTGATTTAAGGCCACAGAGAGGTTAAAATGTCATTTTTTTTTCTTTTGTCACATCACTTAAAACAGGACTAAAGACTGAGGGAATATTTGACAGCATTTAAATTGGCTGCTCTAGTTTGTATTGAAGAATCAAGTGACTAAGATTAGATATTAAAGCACTCTGCAGACTACGTAACCCGAACCCTAAAAATAAGATTACATATTCACAGCATCCTGACACGCTATAATCACTAAAAAAATATTTTGACAAACAGTTTTCTGGGTGAGCCAAATAACGTGTGACACTTATGCTGGGTGTAATAAAGCAGTCAGAGTTATTGCATGTTATCAGCGCTGTGGGACAGCTTTAACACCGATAGTGACACCCTGTTCTGAGCAGAGTGTGCAGCCCATTACTCTCTCCACCGGCGATGAAAGGAAAATAAATGCCTACAACCCCGGCTAGTTTTACATAAATCTGCATTGTTTGATAGCTCTTTATTTATTTAGCAGCATGCATCGCGGCGTGAGGTACTCCCCCATTTATTACAAACAGCTGAGGTGTACAGAGCGTGTGGAAATACGCAGATAAAGACTCAGAGAGACGTTCACGGGGGAGTGTTTGGAGTTCTAGAGACCGGAGGAATAGAAATACACATAACCGGTGCCAACAAAAAAAGAAAGAAAGCATCCGTTTCGGGGTTCTGTCCTCACCGTGTGAGCCTGTCAAGGTTCAGTCCAGAGCTCGTCTCCCGCGTCCACCGAGACGCGCAAAGATATGGACAGAGGTTAATTGGGCTCAGATGCACCTCGGCGTCCCGGTGGGCTCTGCCTGCCGCTCAGCTAACGCTCAGTCCAAGCCCCAGTTTCCACATGAACACACAGAGGCTTTGTTCACCGTACTCTGATAGTGGGTCACCGTCTGGTTAAGGTCTGCTTTTCAGGAAACCCTGCTAATACGCGGCGCTTTTGTTGGATCAGTCGGAAAGAAGGGCCTGAAATTTGCATCCACCACCTGCATGTGAATGATTATGTAAAAATTCCAACATCTTGCGCCACATAGGTAATATTCGATAGCCTCGGTTTCATTTCTATTCCAAATCCCTGTATGAGGTTCCTGATGTTAAACTGCAGTTAACCGTGGCAACGATGAATCTTTACAGGGCTTCACTGGTTTGAAAGAATTTAGGTCGGCACGCTTTTTCTCTGTCCTACCGGGAGTAAAATTGATACCACTCTCGTATCCTGCGGTGTCGTGTGATTTATTTAAAGTACTGGAGAGCACCTTCGTTGTGTGTTATGTAACCACTGGTCCTACGGTGGCAAGTTTACATACATTAGCTGACTCTAAGTGACCATGAGGTCAAATGTCAGAGCGACTTTATGAATAGTTCATACAGTCATCATGTTGCAGCTGATTTATTTAGAATCGGAACAGCTTAATACTCCCACCTAAAGGATTCCATCCATTCAGTCTCAGTGTCTTGTTATCAGTCAAATGGCTCTCATATGGCAGACTGCATTACCATAATGAGACCTTTTTTTTTTTCCTTTTTTTTAACAAATGAATGCATTACAACCAGACTTCAGAGGCCGACACTGGTGGACTCAAGCCTGGATAGTGATAACTGAGGTATACAGGCAGAAATAAGGGCTTCAGATAATGCATTTTCAACTCAATTCAACGTCATGTCCAAAGCCATCTCAAGGCATTTCACATAATAAGTTGAACACTATAAAATCAGAGAAAGAAAAATCCAAAGATTCCTGTTGATTCCCTTTGAACAAGCATGTGGCAGCATGTAGCAACAAAATTCCATAGTATCCTGTAAAACATTAGACCTATGCATTGTTTTTTTTTGCACAGATTAAAGAAACAAGACAATATGTAACTGGGTGAGTCTCAAAAATTTAAGTTATCCATCTGTAACTGGACTCATATCTAACAAAAAAAGCACTTTTTGTATGTTTGAAAGTGCTGTGATTCCTGACACTGTTATGTGCTTAAAATTGTAGTTTTATAGTTCATTCCTGACCCTATACACCCCTAGAGTCACTTACAACCATTGTGTTCATCAGTAAATAGAGTTTGCTCAGTTGACATGGATGTAAGTTAAAGCTACAGTAGGGAGAATCTGGAAAAAATAGTTCTTGAATCCTTTGGGTCCATTAAAGATTCAATCCCTGCTGCTCTCCTAAGTGAAGCTTCTCTGTGCATCCCATATTGCAACCACAACTACACCAACTATGGACTTTGTTGCTGTAAACTATCTTCACCAATCTTAGTGAAAAGCCCTGTGATCGGTTAATATTTCCTGTCAAGGGCTAAACTTTCTAAAGCCTGAAAACAAAGCTGAGAGGAGCTGCAGAAGTCTAGTCAAGCTGAAAGGTTATCAAGGTTTTTATTGTCAAATGATGGCAAAACAATCCTACCAACTCTAACTTTACCATCTTTTTTACCTCCATACTCGCACCATGCACGTGTAGCCGACGTCTTCACCTAGTTTCCATGTAAAACAAGTTGGCCATTAAACAAAACTAAGGTCTGTATCATCTATAAACGCAGGCAGACTTTGGTACAAGTGCGGACAAAAGGTCTGGATATCAGGGAATGTGAAATGTTTTGTCATTTTTAAAACGATTGTGCAGCCAGTTGCCAATATTTTAAAGGAGATAACATAAGTTCTGCTTTTAATCAAATGTTACAAGTGCCCTCTTCATTTTCAGGAAACAACCATGGTTCTGTGATGTTGACATGACAAGTTATTTCACCATAAATAAAGGAATCTAAAATAAAGTGGAATGTATCTATGTTTCCAAAGTAAACTGTCATGAAAGGGTCTAATCATGGAGATAAGATGACTGCAGCTCAGTAAAAGTGTTAAAATAATGCAGCCAAATATACACCATATCCCTGATAACATAAAATGCCATCAGTCAGTGGTGAAATCTTAAACTGTTACAGCCCTAAGCAGTGAGTTAAGAGTCACCGCTGAGCACCACAGCAATCCATTATATCAACACACACAGGTTGAGTGGCAGTGCTAGACACCTGAGTTGACTTCATAAACTCTCTGTTTTGTCTTCTCCCTCTCTTCATTTTCCCAATATCTTTTTTGTTTCTTCCCTCCCTCTCTCTCTCTCTCTCTCCCTCCCTCCCTCTCTCTGCCTCAGTATCTTTTGATATGTTAAGTAGCACCCTATTTATAAATCATTGTGAGAGAAAACATAGTAGGTTAGGGGACAAATAAGAAATGCCCCATGTCTGCTGAGGGAGGAGAGGGGGATGAGAAAGAAACGGGGAAAGAGTTTGAGCGAGGAGAGAGGGGGATTGTCTGCTCGGCGGCTCCCTACGAGGCATGTCACCCAGGTTGAATAGATGTACATATCATTATCGCTCCCCGGTACACGGCGGTAATGATATGAGACAGAGTGAGGGGGTAAGGGAAAAGAAAGGAGCCGCTGTGCAGTGAAGCTGTGAGCCAGTAAGTGTGGCTCGTGGGCCGACGGCCAATTCTCTGATTCTGCAGCGTAGCGTAGCACAGAGGAGCCCGTTCACTGGCGCTGCAGCATATGGCGGTTTAGGATATTCAACCCCAGCCATATTTGGAACATTTTAATTTTTCTCTAGTCGTAATAATTATTAATGGGTATACATAGTTTTTTTTTTATGAATTAACCAACATGCAGCTCTTTTACAGTTCTTCTTATGCATGTGGAACAATTTTGGAATGTAGCTCCTGAAATGCCTCCTCCATGCTGTCATTTGAATGAAGCCGTAATAAAGGAAACAAATCAATCTAGAGCCTCCCAGTGATTCAAACGGAAGCATTTCTGTACTGTCTTATGAGCACAAGCTGGAAAAATGTGCCTGAAATTCCTCATGTAGATGCCCTAAGGCAAGAAAACGCATGGTTTTCAAAAAAAAAGTTACAGAAACTTGTTTACTGGAACACAATACAGTGTCAACCTTTAAAATGCTACAGTGACAAACTAAATGCATACGAGTGCATGGTCCTACTAGATTACTGTGCATTTTGACTTTCTACTTCGTGTTTATCGAGCTTATATTAAATAGCTGCCAGCATGATAACTTGTCCTTGTTGTGTGTATTTTTACCCACTGTGGCGTGCTTTGTGTAACAAACCTTCACACATTTCACCAGGTTAGTCAGAAGAGCATATATAGGGTGTTTTTCCTCTTTCTTTATCTCCCCGTCTTCTTCTTGTAATCAAGAAAGTAACATTTCAGCTTACGTCAGGAAAGTCAAAGATTTTTGCTCGAGGCATTTGGCCTATGGGTTGTTTTCCTGCTGGTGTGTGCTATACATAGTTTATATTTAACAGTATCAGGAAACCATTGAATTGTGACGCTGTGTTGGTGTCTGGTTGGTTTTGCCGTCTCCTCTGCATTCCAGTTTTCAGGGATCAGGGTTAACATGAGCCGCTGTCCTTGTATGACACGCCTTGAAAAGAGAAAAAAAAAACTTTAAGAAAAACTCACATTCATGAGTTTCTGTCAGGAATTCATTGGATGCATTTTACAACAATTCCCAACAATGCGCATATTTGTGATTGACAGTTGACCTTTGGGAAGTGGAGTAGAACCCTACAGCCGTAAGTGCAAGCTTATCAGAAATACATGCTACCCAAGAAATCAGACAAACCAACAGCGGTGACTCATTTGCCATGAGTCGGTGTACTTTGCTGAGTAATGTAGCAGTGGTGCAGATGTGCACATATAGTCTGTGAACAATTTCAGTCATACCAACCAATTTTACTGCAGTAAAAGCAGTCGTGTATTGCGGTTGTTAGCTCTGTTGGCCCCGAGGAAACAGCAGTGATGTGGAATGGCAATACTGGGGGAAAAAAAAGAGACAGACAGCAAGCCATTGTGTGGAAGCTCAGCAATCACCGTAGAAAGGAAAAGGTCACTTTCTTTTCTATTACATTGATTTTGGAAGCAGAGTAATCCAAAAAAGAAGTCAGATTAGGACACATAAAAGACATCACTGTAACCGAGGTTTTCTGCTACACACTAAGAACAATGATTTGACAGCTGAAAAAAGATCTAATTTCTTTGAGGTTAGCATCCTACTACAGTCTGCTGGCCTTGAATACACAGTACAAATTGTATATTTCTGATATTTTTCAGATGACTTGTTTCTGCCTTTAAGATTCATTTTTTTTAGTAGACTTTTCTCAGAGCAGACAAAGTGACATGCCTGTAAAGCTTTTCATATAACTCATCTGGGGCGGCTACTAACTGACTAGCCTCAGTGTTTTCTGCGCTTTATTTT
Source organism: Amphiprion clarkii (assembly GCA_027123335.1). NCBI lineage: Eukaryota > Metazoa > Chordata > Actinopteri > Pomacentridae > Amphiprion > Amphiprion clarkii. The sequence continues at coordinate 9,136,763 of CM049578.1, forward strand.
CCATTACAGGGGCATCAAACGTTTTGGCAGCACCACACAGCGTGCAGCTTACAACTGAATTAGACGTTTTCTGGTTAAAACCCATCAAGTGTTTCCGGGGGGAAAGAAAACAAAATAAATAAATAGAACACTTTGAGATTCAGTTTAATCTTTCACCAGCCCACTCGTTGGGTCCCAGCCCAGCAAGCATCTGATAAGCACTGCCTTAGATCGGCGTTGTTCAGACAATTTTGTCTTTAAAGACCCTAAATAAGATGTTGTTGTTGGCAGGGGCATCAACAGAATCACACTATATTGTGTACACAATATCTTCTAATGTGTGATTTAATGCAGCACTCTATGATTTGATCCTTTCTTTGGTTTGTTGTTAGTTTGATTTGTAGATTTTTTTAAATCAGTGTTCAATCACAATCAGAGACACACAGTTTCTCTGTTTATTACACCCAGAAAGTAAATTTTTACATTGTAGCAAAGTTAGTAGTGAAATAACCAGTAGCTTGTCTAAGCAAACTTAAGATTCTACCTTACATTCTTTTTTTTTTACAGACATCAGTAGTGCAGTTTTCCTTTTAAAGACAGTCACTACACTTCAAAAGTAATTTCCAAAGTCTGATAAGCATTTAATCTACTGTCTGACTTTGGGAAAATGAATGAATCTAACAAGCCCCAAAGCTCCCAAGCATTGGTGTTTGGGTTGCAGTTTGGCTTTTTAGGGATTCTGGTGGTATCACCATGATTCTAGTTGACTGGTTTGCAGTACTGAAGGGTTTCAACAGGAAACACATAAGGTGCAACAGGAAAACCAGTCACCACCAATTATCAAGTGAGATTTTCATTATCGAAGGTTGTTTACAGATGAGATTTACTTTAGTAACATATAAAAGTTCAATAGTTAGCTGAAGAGAGCTTTGTCCAGTTTGACTAGATTTATTCTTTCATTTTCTGCCAAGACCAAAAGCCAAAAAAAAAATTCATTTCAGCAAATTTTCACAAAATAGTCTTAAGCCGTCAAGATTAAGCATTTGGCTCACAACCATTTCCAAATACTGCTCATTCCCTGTGAACCTTTGCATTAATGCAGAAATGCCTTGAAATCCCATTTAGAAAAGCAAATGCCTCCATAATAGTGTTGCTCTCATACTGACTGAGGCCCTGAATGTGTTTTTTTTTTTAAACTTTCATTTACTTTATCTCGTTTCATATTCCTCTACATCTTAAAATAAATACACATATTTTAGCTGAGGCATCAGCATCCTTGGAGCTGTTGGAGTTCTTCCAACTTTTTCTGTAACAGCATCATCTATCTGACCCACGGGCCATCTCATCTATTCTTCTCAGGCTGGGGACACACTATAAGATTATCAGGCCATTTTATATCCTGACATTTGGAAGGGAAATCCTGATCTGAGGCTTGGCTGGGGTTTGATGGTCTGAAAAGAGTATCTGGTGCTGATGTGTGACTGGGTTACAGATTCACTCACATTCATGTGAGTTGAAGGAAAAAATTAAAATCTGACATCCTCTGAGTCTGTAGAGGCAACAGTAACCAGTGGCCAGTGATCAGTGAGGTGAATCTGTCTAAGATTCACATTATAAGTGAGAAGAATGAACCTCTCTGTGGGTCAGTGTCAGACTTTAGGGAGAGTTTACAACTGTCTTTGTCCAAATGGCTCATGAGAGTACACGGAAGATTGAACCGACACAAAACTTCAAAGTGAATACCATCATACAAAAAACTCTTCATCTAATAAATTGAAAGCGGTTCATCTAAAATACTCCTTTAAGCTCTTTTTCTTCCCATCAAAAATAAACCCAGCAAATTTCAGTCATTAGCAGCTCTAGAGCTCTACTGTGGGAAGTGAGCAGCCTTTGGCTCAATGGGGAAAAGACACTCAGTAGAATTTTGAACTACAGCACAGTCTCAAGCCACAATGAGATTTGAAAAACTTCATCCCATTTTCATTTCTCAATTTTTGTTCTTTATACATCTACAGTAACTGCAAAGAAAATAACAGCCTTCTTCCATTAACCCTTTTAAGACCTGAGCTTTGGTTGGCCTTGCAATTTAGATTTCTTCTGGTTGTTTGGGATAAGGAGCAACCAACCATTATAATAATTGGATAAAATCTAATATGTGATTATTATTATTATATTCTTCTAATATAAGCTGTTTTTTGAGGGGGTTTTTTGTTGGTCATTTGTGACATGCAAGATGCAACCAACATTTCTAGTCTCTTCTGATACAACTTAATAGTTATGTTGTACATTATGGTCCAGTTTAGAGTGAAAATAGACAACTACAGCAAGGTATGTTTTAAGGCGTGGCTATATTGTCAGGTGTTCATATCACGCAGAACCTGATGTGCTCCTGTCACATGAACACCCTGATGAAGAAAGCTCAACAGCATCTCTACCACCTCAGACGCCTGAGGGACTTCAAGCTCCCTCTCAAGGTGCTCTGGAACTTCTACACCTGCACCACTGAGAGTGTTTTGGCTGGAATTATCACCACCTGGATGGGCAGCAGCACCCAGCAGGACTTCTTGTCCCTCAGGAGGGTGGTTCGCTCAGCTGAACGCACCGTCAGAACCACCCTCCCCATCCTGCAGGACATTTACAACAAACGCTGCAGGTTAAAGGCCAGGAAGGTTGCGAATGAGTCCACCCACCCCAGCCACAGACTGTTCTCTCTGCTGCCGTCATTTATTTCTTGTGTGTTTTTATTTTTATTCTTCCTAGTCTTCTTATTGTTTCGGTCTGGAACAGTTGCTCGATGCATTTCACTGCACGTTATGCTGTGTGTAATTGTGTTTGTGACAAATAAAGGTCTTGAATCTTGTGATATTTGTGACTTGGGCTGCGGGGGATTTTTTGTCACAATACCACGAGCGGCCACTTGGAAAATTGGTAGCAAAACCGAGAGGCTGTGCTGCATTAAGAAATTGCCCTTTTAACCTTCATGTTTAAAGATTACGCACTGCAATTGTGAAGATTACACTCCAAGAATATCACTGTTACTGATGCTTGTGTAAAATCATTGTCTCCGAAAGCAGAAGTAGAGCTTTTCCCTTTGGGTGACCACTTAACCAAGGCTTAAATGGGCCGACGTTAGCACTTAGCCCTCTGTTCCGATTAATTCTTACACTCATGTGTCACCGAGCTCTCTCTATTTAATGATTCCATTTTATTGCATCTAATTTGTCAAAAATGTTTCTGTATTTCATCCATCTTTCATCCAACTTTAATTGCACTAAAGTAAAAGTGTTAGTTTGCCGCTTGGTAAATTTCCCACTGGGGCCAAGTCTCATACTTGAAGTATCAGCTCAGCCTTAAAGCTGTTGCAGGCCTCTCAGTCTGTCTAGGAATCTGGAATAAAATATGGCAGAGAAACTAAAATCACCCTAAATGTCTCAGTTAAGTATATTCACCTCTTTATCTATGGCTCTCCATTGCTCATCACCATCTGACAATGTCCTGAATATGTCAATAAAGTTCTTATAACCTATATTTCTGCATCAAGTGTATCTGCCACGTGTTAATTAACCTCTCAGTCTGTCTCCCTCTCTCCCTCCTGTCACTTCCTTATCCAGTCCTGTTGTATTAAAACCAAATTTACATTATCACTAAAAACCCCACAGCTCTTACTGTCTCATTTAAGTGCCCTGACACTCTTCTCAATCATGCTCCACTCCTCGCTCTCCATCCTCCCCTTTGAAGAGTTCACATTATGCACGAATCAAATTTATATCACCCCCAAATGTCTTACTTAACTGCATGTAAAAAGCTCCTTATTCAGTCCCTTAGACTTGTCTCTTAATCTAAACAGCCGCAGAGTTTCTACATCAGCCAAAACAATGACGTGTTTATTTGTAAGAAGTAGCGCATCACATCAATTATTAAGAACGAGCCCGCCGGAGAGGAGCGCGAGCCGTTTTGTAGTTGCGACTTGACAATGTGAGTGAGGAAATTGAGTCGGAAGGGCTGGTGTTTTCTGTTTGAAGAGGGCCTTGTAATCAGTGTGTGGGTTCATTAGGGTGAGATGAGCTGGTGATGAATCAGCAATCACAAAGGAGCTGCAGGGTTGGGTGGAGATTTTAGCATTTCTGTTGCATCATCACGTCCGCAATCAAGTGCTACATATTAAGTAGCTCTGATTTATAAAAGGCGAAGGTTAAATGATGGCCAGAGAAGACTGCAGATGGATTCAGTTCAATTGCAGCAGATTTACGAAACACAGCACTAGTGGCTCTATGAGGCAGTACTTAGGAACAGTGGTGCTTTGCATAAATATAGGATATTCACATATGCTGCTTTTGTATGTTTGCATTTTGTATTGAATGGATCATGAATGTCTTTGTTTGTTTGTTGTTGGTGTTTTTATTTTGCTGAATTTCATTGCAATCCATTTAATTGCTGTTAATATTATTTTTACTCTGAACTAAAAATGTTACTTCCAGGTAGTATTTATCATTAATACACCATAGTCCTTAGGATTCATCCTAGGGGCACCATGGATATTCATATAAAAGATTGCATCAGTACCACTTTTGGTAGGTACTACATACTGGAAACACAGTGCAATACCTGCCATTTTGGAGACACTCTGACATGTATCCATCAAAAATTGGTCTTTGTCAAAGTCAGCCAGAGTGTGATGATGCCCATTTCATCCTACTTCCAACGCTTCAAGCATCAGCTGTTTACTTGCTGCTTATTATAGCCCATCCTTTTGCAGGTGGCATTGTAATGCGATAATCAATGTTACTCACTTCAACTGTCAGTAGTTTTAATGTTATGGCTGTTTCAGTGTAGGTTAAGAACAAACATCATTTCACCACGACATGGAGCAAGGACTGAATTTGCATCAGTCCAGAGTGTGATTCAATAACTGATGACAAGTAAAAATGAAAGGAAGCATAACACCCAGGTGATGCCACATTAATAGGTGATGACAGAGAATGGCTGGAGAAGTGCTTTGCGATCTGACAACAGCAAGGACAAAAAAAAAGGAAAAAAAAACCTCTGCTGAGAACTTCAAGTTGGAATGAGCATAATGTATTTGATTGCATTCCCATTTTATTGTGTTAAGGAAGAAGTGACGAAGATGGCTGATGAAAACAACAGAGACACACACAGGTATGATTTGGCTTCAGAATAGCAATGAGGCGACATGGGTGGACATATTTTGCATTCAGGAGTAAATTATGGGTGTTTGACAGACTTGCTTTGCAGATTTTGTCTCCATAAACATCTAAATACAGGAAGAAGTTTATTAATACTTTCAGTGGATTCTAGGTGGGATGGATTCAGTCAATAGCCAGCAACACTTTTTTAACAATTCCAGTCTACGGTAAATTGGCTGCCGAACAGATTTCTTCATTGTTCCTCACTACAGTGGTTCATCATGTATAGGTCTGAACACCAGCAAGCAGTCAGATAATACAGTTGAGGTTTTCTAAGATGCTATTTTAAATCAAACAAGAAAAACAGAGTTGGATGAAATTTTCAGGGAAGGTCAGAAATGACACAAAGACCAAGTGATTAGATTTTGGCAGTGATCCGACTTATAGTCTAGATCCATGGATTTGTTAAAGATTTCTTTATCATTGCAAGACAGCGGGACGGTGTCACTGTAACTATGACAACAAATGAACACTACATCCTGCTGACGATAACATGACTGTGATCCTACTACAAATCCACTGCCTCGGACTTACCGGGACTTATCCTTCAGAAATCATACGACAGAACAATACTGTGCTCCCTGAGTGCTTTTCTTGTTCCATATGTGACACTGACCTTTCAGAGACTCACATGTTTTAATTCCTCCATTATCAAAGAGATCATAGATTCCCTTTAAGCCTACTCTGCCAAAGTGAAAATTTGTGCTCTGTGATGACAGTTCTGGATTATCCACCAATGTTGTAAGAACACAAAGTCAATCTGTGCTTTTATTAATATTTCTCTCAATTATCCCCAATTCCACCATACATTGTTCATCAAAGACTTGTTCTTTCAATATGCGGCCAATCATTTTGGTGGTGAGGCCACAAGTTCAAAAGAGAAGGAGATCTACAGATGATTGGCTCTATAAAAAAAAAAAAAAAAAACATCATTATTTTGTACCAATTGTTGCTCCCTGAATTTTCATATTTTGTCTGGTAGCTGTTGCTAAAGAATTGATGCCAAAGAAAATAGTTAAGGGGACAATGGACTTTCAAGAGTCATGCTTGTTGCTGAATTAAAAGCAGACAATTTGTTATCACCAAGGCTGTTGGTGGTTATTCTGACCCAATACAAAATCTCTTTGTGCCTTCAAACAGATTTTCCTTTTGAATTCTATCAGAAGTGTTTTTGGCATCCATGGAAACAACAGCAACTAGAGCTGTCAGAAAGTTAAATAATGAATAATAATATATAAATATATGTTGCTGCAATAAAAGTTTCATTTTTTAATAAAGCCTGCATCCACAAAGGAAGTAGAAACCTACTCTAACCCAAGAGCCCGTTATATTACATGGCATTTGATTGACTATTTCAAGAAGGCTAATTGGCCTAATAGAAGAGCAGAGTTCTTAAGGTCCTATTTTTTTCTGCACTATCACATGCACATGAATGTTATGTTAGCCCTGTATAATGATTCTTAGATTCTTCAGATGACTTACTGAAAACCCTTAGCAGCAAATTATTAATTTTCCCTTTCATCACTTTAAAGAACTCAGCAGGGAAACTGTGTGCTCCTGGACATTTCCCTGACTGAAGTGTAGAAATGGTTTTATCTATTTCTAATTGGGAAATAGGGGATTCCAATAGATCTGCTTGATCCTCTAATATCAGTTGAAAGGTTAATTTATTTAAGAAGTAACCCATCCCAAGCCTCACCAAATCAACCTCTGAACTATATAAATGAGCACAGATTCCTTTGAAACTCTCATTAATCAAATGATTGTTTACCTCCCCAGTGTTATTCTTACCCAGTGTAGTTGATATGAAGGACTTTACAGGGGAATTAGTGCAAAGAGGGGATTTACTTCATTGCCCAATTTAGAAAAGTTCTGTTTAGCCAACATTGTCTCCTTTTTTGTTGCTTTTTATGTACTTAATTTAAGTTCAATCAAGGTTAAATGTAATGTTGATGCATAGTAGGCTTCCGCTGGGTGTCTTATTTTCTCCTCAACTTCAAGGTGCTTGACACTTTTTAGAGCTTTTAAGCTGAGATTATCAAACCTCTTTAAAAACTTCCAAAATGTAAGACCTTTCATATCCACAAGCAACGCTGTTTTCATTCTCCAAGAAGATGGCTTTTCAGGAGGTCGAAAAGATGGACTGTACAACAAACAGAATGCTTTCAAAGCTGAAGCGGGACCAACAGCTTGCAATCAAGAAGAACACAAAATTAGAGACAAATAAAAAGATGATTAAGAAAACAGAAGAATAAATTACAATTAATTTTACCTAGCCGTACCTGTTCCCTGTAAAGGGAGAGAAAAAAAAATCAAATCAGTGTAAATTCCCCTCACTGGAAAGCAACCATCAAATCATCAATGTTTGTTTAATTACGTACAATGATGTAAGAAAAGCCCTGACTTGCAGTGGCACATTGTTTTGAAATCAGCAACCATACCTGAAGCATCAGGCCTACCTGGACTCACAGCCAGAGGGTTTTCTTTATTTTATTGACAAAGTTATTGATCTCTTCTATATTTAAGAGGGAAGACCTGATGTCATTGGGATGAAAGAGTTTGATGACAGTTGGATATAAGACAGAGCACCGTATCACAGCTTCTCTTGTATTTTGTGGGGATTTTTTGAGTCCTTCCTCTTCCTCACAGCCTCTCTGGAGATGTCTTGAAGGACATGTTTCCAGTCTCTTTGTTTGTTTCACTTTTGTTTCTTGTGTTACGTTTCCCAAGCGGGACCCCAGGAAAATACCCAGAACCCCAAACTTTATGAAAGTATCAAAAGGAAAACTGTAACAAAACAAAGAACCCCAACACAAATAAACCAAACAAAAGGTCACAAAATGGGTTCAGAAAGGTGATAGAGGTAGATTGCCTCTATCACCCACTAAGCCAGCCAAAATGGCTGGAAGAATTATAATAAACAAAACCAACAAAAGGAGGGGAGGGTGAAATAAATGTGCTTAGAGTATAAACACAATTCAAAGGGGCTTTATTTCTCACAAGAGAGCTATTTGACACACGCTCTCAAACGAACAGAGAAATATGATGTGCAGTTCTCTGAAGTCGGAGCCCATCTGAACAGCTCAAGAGTCTGTCTTTTAAAGGAGTGTCACCAATCAGTCCAGCAGGTGCGTCGGATGCAGCAGCTGTAGCCACTCAGCCTAATCAACCAGTGTCCCAACAGTGATCACATAGACACATATGGAAAAACAGCAAAACAACACAAATTTGCAGTCACAAAGCCACAAAACAAGTTTGAAATGGCCAAAAATACAAGACACAAAACTCAAGTGAACTGATCAATGTGTTTTAAGCATTATTTCCTTCACTGTGGTCACTCATGAATTAAAAAGTCCCCTCACAAACATATGGCCACCAAAATTGGGCAAGACACCACACAAACTCATAACACTTGGCACATTCATAATTCTCTGCTTGTCAGTGTAGATGTGCAACCTCAGTAGGATGGTTTGTTTGGCTACACATCTACTCTAGTCCATCCTTCCAGGCTAGTCTGATTTTCAGTATTGAACACTCTCATTCCTGTTTAGGCCCTTCTGCATATCCAGAGCATCTGAGGTCCATTTTTTTTTCAAAGATTTCAACAACACCTTCATCTAATCCAATAATCCTCATATTCTGTCATTAACTTTTATATTGAAAACTCTCCACTGGATCTGATGCCCTCTAGAGCTGCACTGTTAGAGATTTTGACCATAACTAACATCTTCCAGATCTTAGACTCATTATCCTATCATTCTCATCTTCTCATTTAAGTTGTCAGTGAGTGCCCACTCACAGCCTTCATTATGTTGGCAAACTCACTGCCCTACATCCTTGTTGTATTAGAAGTCATGCTCCACAAACAAGTTGTTTCACTTTGTGTTTGGCTCCTTGTCTATGAGCCTTGCATGTTGTGTCATCCACCGGGTCAAGATCATTGCCGTGGGTAGCATGGGAGCGTTAGCATTAGTTTTGCCCTTCTCTCTCTCTCTAATTATGTTATTTTTTCATCTTATTCAGTCATGGCTATGCAAGTTGTCCTATGTCAGTGTAGATATAATGTACACTAAAGGTAGTTCACCACCAGCACGCAAAGTTATATAAAATTATCAACAACAGTCCAGTGTGGACAAAAAAAAAAAGTCTATGTCCTCTCTATTCTGTGAATCCCATCAGTCAATGGTTCGGGCTTCAATTTGTGTATGAGGTGGTCATTTAAAGAGTAATTTTTTTCAAGACATGTAGAATTCTTTGAACGTTAGGTCTCTATTTCAAGCGTAAAGGGATATTTAGGAAGTATATCTATACAATCGATTTGGGAAAATGAAACTCATTTGAATATTCTAAATATTGTTTTCTGTATACAGCAGTTTATTCAGGCACTGCTGTCCAAAGAAACCATAGCTTGATCACCCACAACATTAAAACCTAATGCCTAATAACAGATCTCTGAAGGTGTCCTGTGGAATCTGGCAGCCAGCCATTAAAAGCACATCCTTTAAGACGTAAGCGCTATTGAAAATGTGTGGTGAATTATCAAAAGGTCTGTTTCAAAGTGCAAACCAAAGAATTTAGAAGAATCAAAAGTAGCAATTCAAGAAGAATGGAACAAGATTACAGCTCACCAGTGTGAAAGGCTCGTGGGGAGCATGCCAGCCAGGATTAGAGCTCTGCTATGTGGTAGTGGCAGGACTACTAAATAGTAATTTAATGATGTGATGGTTTATTTATTTTGTGTTCGATTTTTAACAATTCTGTTATTTGTTGACTTTGTTACTGACAATGTTGAGAACTGACATACTGAAACTGTCAAGAACTTAGTTTTGCTAGTTTTCTTGTCAACAATAAACAAAAGATCTAATTTGCATCATGTCTGTCGAATGCAATCACACCTTTTGGAACACAAAAATTCCACAAATACTTCATGATAATATTTGAATGTGTGTAAATTTTTAAGGGTGTCCAAACACTTTTTTTTTCCCACCACTGTACAGCCATCACAATACCTAAATCTAAAAAAATAGAAAATAAACAACTGAACACTTCCTGTCTTATACCACTCCCCTTTTATGCCCTGCTGCTTAAACTGAGCTGCAGCTGCCAGTATTTTGTATCGTGGCCAGAACGGTGTCAGGTCCATTCTCAAACACATTTGGAGGCTCTCATTGGTGAGTCTGGAATGATATTTAGTTTTGATTACATTCATAGTTAAGAAAGCTTCTTCCTCTCATCTTTCTTTTGATGTTGCTGTATTCATTTTTCTCTTTTGTCTATCCTCTTCTTGTCTGTCCCTTGCCTCTCACTTGTGTGCGCCTGCAATGCAGAGACTTCATTGGCTGAGTACCATCACGTGATAAGGCTGAACTCATTGTGTTTCTTGAGCTGATAAACCAATGCCGTAAACACTGTAAAGCTGCGCCGGTTAAATAGCAGTGACCCGTCAAATTTAAAATCAATTACAATTTACTGATTACAGGTCCAGGTCTGTATAAAACGGCATCTGGGTCCAGATCCAGACTGCAGTCTGCCAGTTAGTGACCCCTGCTTTAAGATCTATGACGTGCAGGGTGCAGCCTCCATGGATCAGACTTGTTAATCCAGCACATCATGCAGATGCTCAACTGGACTGAGATTTCGGGCATTTGATGGCCAAGTCAACACCTTCAACTGTTATGCTATGTTGCCTTAAACAGTTGCTTTCAAGGGGTGTACGTAGCCTTCAGTGATGTTTTGGTTGGTGATTTGTGTCAGTCATATCCACAGTGACTAATGTTACCAAGAGGAACGTTGCCCAGAGCATCACGCTGCCTGAACCAGCCTGCCTTCTTCCCATAGCACATGCGACTGCAATCTCTACCTTGAGTAAAGGATGTGCTTGCCTCCAGCTGTCCACATGATAGCTTAACCCAGAATTTATTTTTTTTTTTTTTGAGCAATTTGTGCTACAGTAGCTCTTCTGTGGGATCAGACCACACAGGTGTGTCATGAAGTCATAATTCTGATTCATAGTTTGTGGAAATTGCTTTAACCTTTCACCCTGAAGTCACAAGTAGAGCCTTTAAAATTATTACTTACAACAAATTTCCACATCTTGTTTCTGATAGAAACATAAATGAAATGCACATATGCATAGGCAGACAAACCGCCCATTCACACACGAAGAAAATCAGCCATGTCTGCTTTAATCATTGCGACTCGGCTGCTCTTCATATTATGCATGAACCATCACAGGCTTGGGTGTATCATGTATTCACATACACAAGACCTTGCTTTAAAACACTGATGTAAATGCAAAACACATGCATGGCAGTATGTGCAAACACATTTTATACTCCTCTTTCTCACAACCCCACTCTATGTAGATTGTATAGAAAATATATATGAAAGTAAACAGAAACCATATGTTGATTTGTGCATTTTTTATACTCTTCTTCCATTCTCACCAACTGTAACTCCAACATGCATTGGTACTACATGTCAATTAAAATAGAAATCCATGGACGTATAGCTGGCAGCAGTTATTTGAAGGAGAGAGAAGGGAGATTCATCTGGAAAGACATCCAGCTCGAGACAGATAAAAAATGAAAAGCAACATTTACCTGAGCTGATCATTAAAGGTTACATTGCTTATTTTAAACTGGAATTTATGGACAACTTTTAGGAGCAAAAATGCACATTTAATTTCATTTCCCACCTGATTGGCATATAAGATGGAAAGGAAGAAAGCATAATTTTAAAGGAATAGTTAATTTTTGTTTTCTTTTTCCATTAGATGCATTTAGTGTAAAGTCTGGAAGCTGGGAAAAAATAGCTTGGGTCTGCCCAAACTTTTACAACGATATATCCAACTGATACAGCGTGTCTGTCTCCTATTTAACCTGTAAATCTTTGAGCAGGAATGTACAGATGGATGTGGTTATGTGTTAGAACAACTTTCAAGCATGCAACAGCTTGGCATAGTAAGTGTGTGACATTTCCAAAAGTCTTGTCAGTGTCAAGTTTGAGTTTATTAGTCCTTTCAGACACAAAACATAAAAAAATTCTGTTTGAAAATGATAAATTCCTCCCGTCAAACCAGAGTCAAACTGACAAACTCAGTCAAAAAATAAAGCCATGAAGACGAAAGCACAAAACCATTTGGTGCATTACAATTCTGAAAATGTCGAATTAATTTGATGATTTAACCTTGAAATGAGACAGAGTTAAAGATTTTAGTACCAAATCTACAGTCAAGCCTGAAATTATTTATACTCCAAGCATGTTTTAACTTAAAGTTATTTTTGAAGGTAAATAAAAGCTGAAAAATATTTTTTCCACCATGATACCTCTTGCATATCATCGTATTATCTTTTGGGAAACATCTGTATCATTTTCAGTAAAAAAAAAAAAAAAAATAATAAAAAAAAAATAAAAATTGATGGTTGAATAAAAGTCAAAATTTATTAGGGGTATGAATAATTTTGGGCTTGACTGTATATTTTCATTTTAGACAGAGCCACACTTATTTGTGCCAGTCTTTATGGTCCATTCTCTGGATTTCAGTTGTCTACTTAACATGCATGCATGAAGTCCATATTTAACTCAAAAATAAATAAATAGATAAATAAATAAATAAATAAGAGTGGTTTCTACATGGATCCAATTATTGCATTGAAGTAAATCTCATGCACTGGGGAATTGTCTTAAACCTGACTTATCACCCCTGATCCTTTAATAGTCTCACTGCAGCCTCAACAGTGCATGTGAAAATGACGGGTATTATCTAAAAAGCCGCTTTCACTTGGTGATTAATAAATGCTAAGCCACTGAACGACAGAGTACCTGCCAGTCAAATGGGAATACAACTTAACCGGGGAGTTACATGGGAATGCTGAGGACGCAGAGCAAGCAGCAGCGTCCTTGGGATTGGAGTCAAACTCACAGCTTTGTTGGGAATAAAGGAGATATGTATTTCATATCTCACAGCTAACAGGACAGCAACATGAAGCAAATCACAAGATCTACATGGCTCTTCTGGGATTCAAGGGGGATCTGATGTTGAGGGATTTGCAGGTATGAGAGCAAAGAGGGACTCAATCTAGGATTTGTTGAAATTCATGTCAACTGAAGTGAAAGGGGCTTTAGGAATCATGGCAGATTTGCTAGGCTAACCAAGAAATCCAACCTGTGAAGCTCATTGCACCCCTGGGAATCAAGAAAGACTCAGGTGGGCATTGTGACATAAGATTCCTGACAAGCTGTCCTCGGTTTTTACTATTGACAAGTGAAATGCTAACGATAAGCTTTTGGTTGATTTAATGTCGCCTTGGATCTAGCATAGATATTTTTTTCAAGACGTATGCGCATATAAATAGTCTTTTATTACACACAAGGTACTGTATGATATATCCCTGATGGAGTTCAATCAAGACACTTACCAGGTATCTGAAGTAGGTGGTCAAAAGTCTGTTGCATTTGTGCCTCTAATGTGGCTCATTTTTAAAGGTCAAAACACAGCAGTTCAAACTAAAATGGCATCTTCTCAAAGAAATGCAGTGTAATTGCTAGGAAGTTAAGTCAGGACAGTCACTTGTAGTTTGGAGGTCTGTCAATCCCTCACCAATGAGCCCCAAACTAAACAGTAAAGCATAATGCAGTTAAATCCCTGTGTATCCTCTCAAACTGTGTTTTTTAACTTGACTTTCACTGTATTTGTTCCAACCATCGTGTCTATGAGTTATGGTAATACGTGGTCAATTTAATATTGTAGATGTGAATACAGACGCTGCTAATTTTACGTCCTGGAGCCCCGAATATGAGCCATAAATACAGAAGAACCAAATGAATCAAATTATCTAAGTGAAGGTTTTAAAAGTGTAAGGAAAAGTCCTAACCCCAAACAAATATGCATTGAATTACAGTGTTAAATAGTGCAACTTTAAACTGAATCATAACTGCACTGGATTATGTTCAGCAAGTTGGAGCTGTTCCATTCCAAATGTTAACACTTAACACTCAAAACATAATTGAACATATCATGCAGGTTGTTGTCTAATGGACTGGGAGGCCATATGTACAAAATGTCATTAACAAAATACAATAAACAAGTGGGGAATCATTGTTATCTTTGAATTTGCATGGAAGCGCCAAAAAAGCAACTTGGATGAATTCAGGTGAGTGTATCAGACTGGAATCAAGGTTTGGCTTGGACTTCTCTGTCCATCATAGAGGCACAAAATCTGATGCCAGAAAACTGTATTGGAATTTTGATTACTCCTTCCTGAGGAAGATCCCTTTGGAATTTCTGCTACATTTTATTATCTAAGAAAAAAACACAACCTTCTCCCCTCAGGGGAATCTGAATGGCTTTATGGCAGCTAGAGCAACAATTCAAAGTCAAAATTTGTGCTCAACTAAAATGAATGAACAGGTGTAGTACCAGCCTGTTGTGCCAGAAGGCAACCTTTTCATGTCCCACTTGATCTACTTTTTAACAACTATGGTCATGAGCATTCCGTAGTGACCAAAATGATAACTTTGCCACCCTTAGAGCCTCTACAGACTAATAGAGTTCTGAACTGAAACATCTAAGGGTGCTTGGAGTAGAGTCTCATCTCCTGTGCCTTAAAATGAATGAGTTGAGGTGGTTTAAGCATCTGATCAGGATGTCTGATGCTCAACAGGTGAGAGACTATGTAAGAGTTGACCTAGAACACAGTCAATCTCTCATCTGGTCTGGGAACTGTTGATAGGAATAAGGACTTCTGGACTACCTTGGTGCAGATTCCAGACACATCAAACAAAAAGAAAAGAACAACAACAGCACATTTGACATCTTCCTGAAAAAGCAGAAGACAAACATTTTCTAAATTATATCAGCAAAAAAAAGGAAAGCATTAAGAAAAAGAAATGATTACCCTTGCTAACATAATAACAAATCAATTATTTGCTGTTGGAGTGCTGACTACATTTTAAAAACAATGAGTCAGCCAGCATTTTGCTAATTTTGTTGATCTATTGCACAGTGCAGAGTTATTGCTGAGGAATATGCATTAATGCACTTGGGAGCTCAGGTGTGTATTAGTCTTAGTGTAAGAGCACAGAAAAGGGGATTATTTCTGTGTTTTTGACAAGAAAAAAGGCTCATATCTGTTATACTTTGTGGAAGTGTGTACATACACGTACATGTATGTATATGTACTGTGCAAATTTTATCTTAACAGAACATAGATCATACATACACGCAAACATGCACAGTGGTGAAGCTACTCAATGCTGGCTGCTGCACTAATAGCTTTGACTTGCTCACATTTTAGATCCATGCCTTGGTGAAAATACATGAGTTAGATCACACATGCAGATACACAGGATTATCCAACATTTGTTCTTAAATGCTCACATCTTGAGGCACATGTTCTTGCCTTTTTTTTTTTTTTTTTTCATTATATACATGTACAGGGAATACAGCATCAACTAGCCTGCAGGTAGTTATCTGCACCAGTGCACAGTCTGAAAAACTGAATAGTTTAAGCAGTTCTTCTGAGGATGGAGAGACTGCAGTGACAGTGCAGCAAGCTTGTACAAAATGTCTAGAATGCGCCGGCTCTTTTGCGATTTAATTATTTACTGTATTAAAATATGATGCTTCAGAAAACCGCTGACAGTGATGGAGAGACAGCAAAGAAAGCCAACGCACACATTTCCCCCGCTCTCCGATCGCTCTCCCTCCTCCGATGTATCACAGTGACGGAAATGTGGAATCAAGCTTTGGCGTTAAATCCTGAAGTGGCTGCGAGCTGCTTTCTGTCGTCTATGGCTCCTCAAGTGTGACTTATTATTCTGCCATGAAGACATCTAGAGAGTTACAGATACTTCATGGAAACGATGAGAAATGTGTGCAAGAAGAGCATTTGGCTACTGCTTACCATAATAATCATGTCCCTCATTACTTTATATTTGAAAGTTGTACACAAATGAGCTATTAAGATATTTTGAGATGCTACATATAAAGCTCAGACCAAAGCATCAAGCGTCGCTGTCTAGTAGATCACCTGGTAGATACCTATAGATACATAGATACCAGTAACTTATCATTTTGCTTTGTAAAGGCATGGTGACAACTCAGCAAAATCAGAGGATTTTAATTTCAATTCGGAGGATTGTGTTTTTATTACTTTGCTCAGTTTTCAGTGCTCAGGTTTAATGACCTCAAAGAGACCAAAATATAAAGGAGTTTAGACGTGCAACTTTTGTTTTGAATCAGTACTGCAGTTAGTATGTTTGTGGTTGTAGTTCCATAAGCCTTTAAGTTTTTAATCGCTAAAATGAAAATAAAAGGCAAGACAACAAAGAAACTAGGGCTAAAGGTATTTGCAGGTCCACTTGGTCTCTTGTACCAAGGCGAAGACATTAACTCAGACCTCAAATCAGACCCATATCTAGTCAGGTAAGGTCTGTATTTACTGATGTGTGCCAGGTGATGCCAAAGGACACCAAAGTGGATCTGAATTGATAAACCCTTGTCATGTCTGATCACATGTTACCATTTTTCCTGGTCTCATTCCCAACTTGTCACATCTGTACCACTTTGTCAGGACACCTTGGCGTCACATCTGAATGCACTGGGTGCACTGAAGCCTCATTCATAGACCAGCAAACTTTCCTGAATGGCGGAAATCGATGCCATTAATCTATAGTCAAATGTTGTTGTCAGTGTCGCTGTTTTTCTGGCAGCATGCTTAACCTTGTAAAAGGGTGTATTTAAACCAGATCACGATCATTTCCTTACTCTAGCCAAGTAGTTGTGGTGCCTAAACTGAACCAAAAAGAAAATGGAAACCACGCCTAGACCATTATTTATGTATTTTACTTAGCTTTATTTTAGTTTAGAATCTTACACAAGACGTGAATATAAGTCTTCTGGATAAAAGGGGAAATGGGAAAAACGTGTGTAAAATGGTGTCTTTTTCGTCAAAGGACATCTTGTATGGATCTCTGAGATGCCAGAGGCTTTATATAGCCCTGGAAAAAAAACAACCAACCAACCAACCAACCAACGTGCAATGTTTTGAGTAGAGGTACATCTCAATGCATTTGTCTTGGAACCATGTAAACAAATTATCATGTTCCTACGACTCATGTTGTCCCCTTGCACTTGAACTCTGACTTTACTAACAGTGCATCATGCTTCACTTAGGTTGAAAATGAATTTATGCAAGTTGGATTCAAGGAAGTTTTTCTCAGGTTGGATTCAGGTCAGGTCAACATTCTGAACATGCTAAGACACAAGCTTGTGTATGTTTGGGGTTAGATCACCAGTGATAGCAACCAACCAGCTAATTCTGCAAATATACTGAACAAAGGCTCGAGATACAAATATTTTGCAACAAGGGTGGATTTTGCTGTGCCGTCTTCTGGGCAGGGGCCTCAGATGACCCCTTTGATTTTTCAGCTCAGTGATGTATGAGAAGATGTACCGACGAGCACCGTGCACATGATTACTACAAAGGAAAACAAAATGTCATTCTGTTTCCTTACTCCCAAATCTTCCTCTTCTCTATCTGATGTATTCAGCTGGGTCCCACTATTGAGTAGGAGGATTCACAACTGTGCCGTCACTTTTTTTCTTTTTTCCCCCCTCCTCTCAGTCCCTCCTGTCAAACTCTTCCTTATACTGTCTCTCATCCCTCCTCCTTGATCCCCAGTGCGTTGTCAACAGGTCCCAGTCTTGAGTGGGTGTCTCCACATCCTGTCACTTAACTGGAACACCACTTACTTCTCCCCTGTGACAACTACGTCTTGCCGTCATTTTCCCCATCCAAAAACTGTACTGTATAATCTTTTTTAAGTTCCTTCTGCTTTCTAGGATGTGACTGAGTGCTGTCTTACTGAGGAACTCCTGCACTATTGTACCTTGACATCATTGTAAGGAAGGTCTGCTACAGGCAATAATATTCATTTTTTCAGCAAACCTGTTACAAGTTTCGTCTATACTTTAATGCTGTATTGTATATATTTACACTTTTCAGCCATGTTAGCAACATGGCTCGATGGATGGCAGTGATCTGTCAGTAAACAAACTCAACATTTCAATGACTGTAAGATAGATTTCCATGATTGTTGACCACTGAAGATGTAGAGGTTCAATCTAACTGAGTTTACCTTAATGCCACAATCTGGTTGACATGGAGTATGTCTCAACTATTGGATTGATTATCATGGAGTTTGGTGCTCACATTTATACTACCAGCAAGACTAATTGCCTTCACTGGTTGCTTGGCTGTTTCTCTAGTGTAGTGGTTCCTCCTCTAACAGGATGGAACATATTTTGTGACTGTCCCATCACAGGAAAGGCAAAGCTTAGGGTGGCATTATGTTGTAGTTCCACCCATGTAAATTTGCTGTCAGATGTTTGAGCTTGCATGGAAACGAGTTGCTCTTGTTGTGGCTGAGGAGGACGCTAACAACTTCTGTACTTGTTTCTCAGGTACATCGGCTCCAACAAGGCAGCCTCACAGAGTTCAAGCTGATGCAAACAGAATAAATTCTTACACTGGCCTGCCACTCAGTCCTCAGACTTCACCTTGAGCAGAATTCAGACAGCGGCTTCTCTGTGAACTTTTGCTTCAGAGCCATACTGTTTGCGACACCAATCAATAGCTCCTTCAGTTCAGTTGGTGTTCCCGTCAGCTTTGTCAGTACAAAAGAATTTCTAATCTATTTTGCTGTACCAGACATTGCCTGCTTTACAAGGATATACAAAACTGTATGTGCATCCACTGTGATGAGCCCTGACAACGACCCAAAAGTCAACTTTTAATACATCGTTCTCACTTTAAAAAGCAGCAAACAGTGGGAAAGCATCAAAGGTAAGAACAAGTGAATCACAACAACATTTTTTTTCCCCCCCTAAACCACAACTCTGTCAGTGTCGGTAAAGGGGAAAGTATTTTTACAATGAAGTCCTGTACTTGCATCATTACACTGGCTTACAAAAATGTCAGCTAGGTGGGGGTAGGAAAACAAGCCATCTTTCATCATAAAATTGTATTATTTTCCAAAAGAAAAAATGCCTCCCCACCATTCTGAGCTGTAAAAGCTGACTGAAAACTTTTACTGTGGAAAACACCATGGGGCTTCACTGTAGCAAAGCTGCTGGTGCTGATCATGGATCCCTGCCATACTCCATGTATTCTTCTTTGTGTTCCCTGCTTTTGGCCTTTTCCCCCTTTTGAGTCTTTCTCTGTGGATGTGCGTGGACATTTGGCTTCCATTTGTTACATTTCTAAGCATTTTTTTATTTATTGGAATTTTTTTGGCAGGCACATAATTTAACAGCAGATCTGATTTGGAGCTTTTGTTAAAAAAAAACAAAAACAAAACAGTCCCTATAGTACATATGCAATACAGAGCCAGAACTTGCACTCTAAAAGTACACTCAACTAATAAACAGTAAAAGTCTATGCCCATTTGCCAAGTTCATTTAAGGCATATGGTAAATTGTAATGGGCATCATTTTCTTGAGTCAGCTAATTCAATCTACACCATCTTAGATGGTTGGTTTGTTTTTATATACAGATGCCTCCCTCCCCATACCTGCCTCACTTGCTATATTCTGCCGGGAGTAGCAAAATGCTTTGCAAGCATTTTACAGCTGATAGGATAGAAGTTTAGCTGGTAAGGGGGGTCGTATTCAGGAAAGGCCTTTAAAAGAGGCTCATGTTAAGTTTCTCGGGATAGAAGTGGGTACGTTTCCTCTCCTTGCTTTCATTTTAACTGCACCATTTCTCCAAAAATATACAATTCTGGGAGAGGACAGCTACAGTGTGTCGCTCCCACTTGCACAATTTAGCTTTGGATGTGGTTTTGTTTTTGTTTTTTTTTGCAGCCGGTTAGTTGTAAACT
This sequence comes from Amphiprion clarkii, assembly GCA_027123335.1. Lineage (NCBI taxonomy): Eukaryota > Metazoa > Chordata > Actinopteri > Pomacentridae > Amphiprion > Amphiprion clarkii. The sequence continues at coordinate 9,156,832 of CM049578.1, forward strand.
GTCAGTTCATCATTATCTAACCTTCTGTTTAAGGCAGAGATATCAAAGAAAGGTGAAAAAAACATTAACTATGAGGGTACAGGAAAAGCTTAAGAGGTTTAACATGATTAAGACTTGGCATCTCAGTGTGGTTCTGTGAAGGTATTAAAAGGAGTAAGGATGTGATTTCATCAGTCAGGATAATATAATTAACTATCGCCCAATTTCTGTTTTACCTGTACTGTCTAAGGTTCTTGAAAAAGTAATCGCTACACAGCTCATAGACTCTGTACAGGAGAGTCAACTTTTTCATCCACACCAATCTGGGTTTAAACCAGGCCACTCAACAGAGACCATTGCAGAACAGAACCTGGATGGGGGTAATGTTGTGGGAGGTGTTTTTCTTGAACTCAAAAAGGCATTTGATACTGTCAATCATACTATACTTTCATCCAAATTGATTTCTTATTTTTTTTATAATACCCACATGTGTATTCCACAAGGGTCCATTCTCGGTCCCTTACTGTTTAGCCTTTTCATTAATGACCTGCTGTTAAACTGCTCCACTGCAACATATCAACTGTATGCAGATGATGCAGTTATATATACGGCTGCTAAGACACCAACACATCTATAAGGTTCAACTGACTGTAGATTGTGTCATGACGTGTGTCTGTGCTGTTTTTATTGGTGTTGTTGGTCCTCTTTGACTACTTTCACTGAAAAGCCCAACCAGGGATGGGATTTGAAAATTAACTTCATGCTATACACTCTATATGCAATACATCAGATGTTCTCTATGTTAATTGCATGGTCCCTGATCAAATAAATAAATACATTTAAAAAATCTCAGTATGGAAAGTAGTTTAGTGACAGCAAGTAAATATTGGAGCCTCTCTCAGACAGTCGGAAAGGTCACAATGGAGGAGAAGATGGGTTACCCAACTGTCAATCCTAAGATGTACTCACAGGTTTAGCATGATCATCTGATTGAAAATGGAGAGACTCTGAGCTTTACCAAAGTTGGAAGATGAAATGATAAGTATAAAAAGGGGAGCAGGTAACTCATAAAATTAAAAAAAAAGAAGAAATAATTAATCTACATTATGTATTGGTAGTGCAAGCATAGTCTGCAACCTTAACAGGTCCTGGGACAAAAAATACTCTTCTAGAGGTAGTGCATTTGAGATCAGTGTCCCAGTTCTATATCGCAAAGACCTTTGGCATTGTCAAAGCACAGATATATTCTCACAGATGTGGTACTACATAACAAGGAAAACAATTCACATTCAACAACTTGAGATTTCTGGGCAATTTTAAGAGAAAATCTCATTATTCCCAACAGATTTTTCTCTGCTGAGGCCATATGTCTTGGAATTTATTGGTAATACTCCTTAAGCTTTCTGAGGCTTTATCAGAACAGCTGTGCACTGTTAAAAAAAAATATTGTTCTTAAAACAACTTGCTTTTTACTACTGTTTATTTTATGTTTTAGAAGTAGATGCAAAAGGCCCAGTGGAAGAGGGAATAAGTGTAACCGATAAAGTGCTCTGACAGTTATTAATTAATGAAATAAATCAAGAATATGGCTGCAATTCTCAGGTTGAGTCAGTCACACTACGGTAAGTAGATTGGGTGAAAGGCCTTGCTCTGTGGCCACTGGGGCTTGAAGCCCTAACCTTCTGATCAGTACCCTGACAGATTATCCATTTTAAACAGTGTTGACACCCTGCATGTAAATGTACCAGCAAAACAATTCCACCCATCACTATTTTGAATTAGCAATGACGATGCATCCTTCATTTAGCCTCGTCCATGGCAAATGCCATTAATTTAAAGAAGTGCGAACAAGTAAAAGTATTTTTTCCCCTGCAGCAAAATCATAATGTGGTACAGTTACAACACTGTGTTCTAAAGAACCGGCTGTATAAGTGAGACTATCCCAAAAGGGTTAGGGTTAGAGGTTGAACACTCGCACTTCTTGCATGGTAAAACTAACTACTGAAAGAAATGACTCAAGGACCTAGCAAGGACCTTCTCCACCACCTGAGCAACTGTAATGGAAGTCCAACAGGCTTCATGTAAGAATGCAGTCATCTCTGGATGAGTTCGAAGTACCAACCTTTCAGTTAACAGTTGAATGCACTTTGTCATGTGTGCCACAGAGACTTTCACAGGGTAACGCTTTCGAAGGCGATCATGTGGAAATTTAAAACAGTAACAGTTTTTGCTCTTTATTGACGCAAACTCTTTTACAACATACTTCGTACAAAACACAGACTCAAGTCTTCTGTGATTACAGTAGGTATTGTTTACCTTAATATTTGAACCAGGCTTCTGAGGGGTTGAAGTCAAACAATTGTCTGAACGATTTACAGTAAAAGAACATCTATTTCAATGACTGTAACTCAGAAGGAGTGGCTGGAGAGAAACCCTATCCCTCAAAGGTTTTTATTTATTTCTTAATTTTTTTTAGTGAAAGCTAGGCATAAAAGATACTAAATTAAAAGACAAAATATTATGGACTCAAATTCCACTGACCTCTGTTGCTTTTCTCAGTCACTCCTTATTCTCCCAGACACTCCTACATGCAAGAGGTCTTACACTATACCAGTAATTAAAGAGTTACAAGCATGTTTATCCTATTAGCTGATCAGCACCTGCTGACAACACCTTGACTCATCAGTAACAGCTGACCGCTCACACTCTCTTTCCTTCTCATTGCTGCAAACCCTCCCTATACCCCCAGTCTTCTCTATCTACTTTGCAGGCACTCTTTCTGTATGCCAGCTATTTTTGAATTATGTCTGCTTCAGTGTTTTGTTTTTCATTCTGCTGAATGAAATATGTCTACTGCACTGGGGGTGTTTTAGTGCGCTCCCAGTACAGCTTTCCTTAATGCTGTTAGGATTCATTTAGGCAGCATCATCCAACACAGCCAAATAAAGCTAGACAACAATTTGTAGCAACAAATGGTCCCAACTTTTTTTTGATGGGTTTGTGACTGAAATGGGAAACAGACTTCAAAGAAACAAAAGAAAATGTGTGCAAGGAGGAAAATAAGAGACTGTATTCATGGTAATTCCTTCCTTGCTGACTGTCTCAACATTTACCCAATACTCCTCACTATCAGACAGGCACTACATAACATATGGCTATCCATAATTCAACATGAGCACACTTTTCTAGGATTTACAGTGGTTGAGATGCAGTTTTTACGGTCATAAATCCAATTTGAAAACTCCAGCCTCCTCGACGCCTGATGCCTCCAGAATCACTCTGGGGCTTAACTTTTTGGTTGTAGGCTCATGTTAACAAATCCTATGTTACTTAAACACAGTAATGTTTGGAAATTATGCTGTAGATGACTATTACTGTTATTTTTCTTGAGAATGGAACTGGACAGGAGACACATCACAAATATGCTCAAGTTTAGATGGCTGCCTGATTGACTTTCATGAAGACATTAAAAATTTAGCTTTGTGTCAATAATTTACATTTTAAATTAATGCATGAGTGATTGTGTCCTCTTACAAAGTCCACAAAAGTAGTCCCCAAGCCATGTTTAGATGACAAATATATGCAGAATTTGTTTACTCTGTGTCCCATCCTGTCACGATTAGTAATCATAAAGACCTAGTATGACTTAGCATTTAGTCCTTCCATCAAACAAACATCATTGATTGAACCGATCCATTACTTATGCCCTTTGTTTTTGAAATAAGAGCCCAATGTTTCTTTTTTTATTGTTTTATTGTTTTTTATTCATATTAGGTGAAATCAGGTTGCTCATTTTAGTTTTACTGTTTGTCATTTTGCTTCTACAGCTAAAGTGTCAACCGCCTGTAAAGGATAAAGGAGAACTGCATTAAGAATGAATAAAAAGGAGTTGAGGGACCACATACAAATCTTGTCTGGATTTCAAACCTTCAAGTGCTTGAGTGAGTAATTCACGATTCAGTATCAATTAGTTTCAATATATCTGTGTTTTTGAAGCAAAAAATGAAATGTATGGAGTGAAAAAGGTTAATTGTGCCATTGTTAAGGTGGTTTTAAATGTTGTTACATGATCTTCCAAACCTTTTGTTTCAGCATATTAAAATCTTTTTTACCAATAGGCAATTATACTAACAATAGGTGCCAAAGCCTTCATCTGTTGCAAACTCATTTTTGGTTTGATATGTGTACAATCCTCAATCTAAATCTATCCTCATAGTTTTATGGTTTTGCTTTTTATTGCTTTTAAAAGTATTCCCTGTCAAAAAACAGAAACTGGTACTGACTTTATTCTGTTTCAAGCTTCATTTTCATGAGCTAGACACCTGCATCCATGAGAACCAAGGAGGTATCACCGGGCTTATTTAAATTTAATAAACTGTTATACTGCACATCCAAGCCCAGAAACACAATTTTCTACCAAACCAGATTTTTTTTTTTTTATATATATATATATATATATATATATATATATATATATATATATATATATATATATATATATATATATATATATATATGTTGCAGTTTGTTTCTGTTGGCCTTACTGGATAGTTTATCCTCTTGGTGATGTGAAACCTGGATTCATTGCTCATATAGAGGCTTTCATTTTCTGGCATGCCTTGTGGTCATGGCACAGCGCAACCATGGTAATAAAAAAATAAAGAAATAAAATATGCAAGGATACGAATTTCATGAAATAACTCACACTCTCTGAAGGAAGAGAGGCCCCCAGACAGACATTACCTCTCTGTGACTTTCATTGACATAGAGATTGTGTGGTGATTTAGTGGATCTAATCCCAGCAAGGCACCCCAAATGACACAAGAATTACCCCTCTACAACTACGGAGCAATAAATATTGCATAAATGCTCTTTTAATAGTAGAAATTCTGGAATATTGCATGAAAATCCAAGTGTAAACACATTTTCATTATGAAAATAAAAACAAAACATCTACTGGATCGGATCTCTCTTGCATAAATCTGTGCTTTTAGAACACCATGAAGAGCGTCACTAAATACCCAGTGCTAGCCGTGTTGGCTAGTATTTGTAGCTAGTGCACGCTCTATATGGGAACATTGCTATATAACTGCCTCTCCAAACTTTCTATTCGGCAGATGCATATGAGATGTAGCCATGTCTACCAGAAATGATGCTTATGTAACACTAGATAGTTTTTCCCAAGTTAAAGACTATCATCGACCACAGACTGTAAATATTACCATACTGAAGTGTGAATTTAACAACAGAAGCCAGTTTGAAACCCAGAGTTACAGCTTATGGTTGGAGTTACAGCCTTACAAAGAAGGTACGTTCCACAAAGTATTTCAAGGTTCCTATGATTACAGCGAAATTAAACACATGGTTGTGAATTATTGATTTGGGTAAACCTTTTAAGCGACATAATAACATTAGTAATTGCACCAACCGAATACTGCATGTAATTTAAACTCAGATTTCTACATTAAGTGATCTGGAATTGATCACTAGTTTAATGAAACTGACTTAATAATTTAGTTTTTTTTTTCTTTTATTTTCTTCAGTGTGAGGTGAAGATTTTAAGTCCTCTAGTTCTGTGTAACAGGACCAGGCTTTATTCATTTTAAGGGGGTGGCTGCAAAACTGTTGTGCTTCATTTCTGTTGCATCAAATTTGGTAGAGTTGCATTTGAGACTATTTAGAAAAGTACGTTAGTGTTTATTGGCTCATTGTTGCAAGGCTGTTGTCAAGTATAATTTTACTTTTCCTTTGCTAGAGTTCTTCAAATTTCATGCCTAATGATAAAGACAAAGACACTTATTGTATTTTAAATTCTCACATCTGTCTCTAACGTACAGAGCCTCAAGGTTGTTCATATTTAGCTCACAATTGTGGTGTTATTGACTGAAATCGAGTGAATTATTATTATTATTATTCTTATTCTTATTCTTATTCTTATTCTTATTCTTATTCTTATTCTTATTATTATTATTATTATTTTAAATTGTCAAAGGCTTAAGTGGCTCAAAGCATTTTGTCCCAAGTCATGCTGAACTTTTTCTCTATTTAAACAGACTACCATCTTTGTCTAATGTAGTAAGTAGCAAGTGCAGAAAAGTGAAATTTAAAGTGCATAATTGAATACTTTGGAGTAAACAAAATGGAATACATTGTCAGTGAAGATCTTACCAGCATTGTTGCAGCTTGTATGTTAACTAAGAACATTTCCCCAGTATATTTATGGTCATACAATCTGGTCAGGAGTACTTTTTTTTCTAAAATTATAGCTAACTATATATATCTAAACACAATTTGTTGGAGTTTAGTTGGCATGAGCATGAGCAAAACTTAGGAATTGATGACAACATTAATTCTAGTGGTAATACGTTAACCTCACACATTCTGCAAAAATAATAAAAGCAAACAGGGCAGGATTTTACAGGATTAATTAATACTCCAAAAATAATAATAATCATAATAAAGGACATTGCAGAGGGAGAAAAAACACATGTACAAAGTTAAAGAAGGATGAAAGAACAAAGTAAAGTAGGAAAAAAATGTGAAGCAGAGAAATCATCCGTATCACCTAGTCAATAAAATAAAACAATAGTTTTGATACAATAAGAACGATAAGCTGCAAAAGACATGGAGATGAATGTGACGAAGACAAGGAGCCTGATGGGAAAGAGACTAAAGAAAAAGGGAAGGGATGCGTTTGGAGGGTCAGCACTGGAGATTTGCCACCCACAATGCCTCACAGCCTCGACATCGTTACTAGGTCTTCATTGGGAAGCAAATCAGCAGCGGGCAGAATTGGACACACAGCCCAGTGGCCATGAAGCGAAATCCAATCACATCAGAAATCATTAGAGCAGATTGTTCCTGGAGCGTGCCGCTGCAGAGACGTGTGTGTTGGGCTAAATATTAGCACACATGGCTGGGATTTAGACACCATGTGCACACAGCGCCATGAAGAGCATTGTGTCAGTATAGTCTGTTACATTAAGACAGTTAAGACCAGTTAGGAGAGGGGAAATGAGAATGTCAGCTCAAGTTGTTTATGGGTAAATAAACAAGAATGACATTCAAATGAGAGAGCGAGTTCTGAACTCTGTGTGCAGCCAATTAGATCCATAATAAGCAAACAATTGTGAGTCAGAGGCTTTTTATTGGTGATTGCTGATGCTTGTAACACTCAACCAGTGGCCTTTATTCAGCTGAATTGTCTTATTTGTTCACTCCAGCGCACAAGGATGAATATAATTGAATTTGCCTTTCATTGAAAGTAAAGCTCAAAGTAAAAGTGGCTGAGTTCAAAGGGGCAAAAGCCGCGCAACACGTGTTCTCATTTTTTTGTTTGTTTTGTTCTACATTGCCCCTAACTTTGATGTGAATGACCAACACACTCAACATTTGGTGCAAGACTTTGTTTGTCTTTAACAGTGTAGGCTGAAGAACCTTACACGGAATGTGATAATGTTGAGTACAGCAACAAATCATGTTACTGGAGATATGGTTACGATTTTCTTTTTTATAAACAGCGATAAAAGTCTCCTAAAACTATTTTCATAAGGTTCTGTTTAGGGGTAGCTTTATGCTAATGCTACACAACAACATGGTCATGATACTGATCTGCTGCATAGGTATAATATTTACCTCGATCACCATCTTGGTTGTCTCTAACAACATTGCAAACAACAAGCAAACTATTGGACAAACTGAAATTTGTATTTGATAGAGATACCAGAGGAATGGAAATGTCCTTCTCTTATAATTGTATACATGCCACAAAACTCATATTTGTGCATTAAAATTACATGTTTAAAAGTTTTAATTGAAAATAATTTTTTCCTGCCTTAAGATGGTCAAGATTTAACTCGCCACCTCTGCTTTTTCTACATCTACGCTACCGTTCAAAAGTCTAGGGTCACTTAGAAATGTCCTTATTGTTTAAAGAAAAGTATTTTTCTTCAAAGAAGATAATACATTCGGAAATCAGAAGTACAGTCTAGACATTGTTAATGTGGTAAATGACACTTCTAGCTGGAAACGGTTGATTTTTAATGGAATACAGAGGAACATTTCCAGCAACCATCACTCCTGTGTTCTAATGCTACATTGTGTTAGCTAATGGTGTTGAAAGGCTCATCGATGATTAGAAAACCCTTGTGCAGTTATGTTAGAACATGGATAAAAGTGTGGGTTTTCATGGAAAACATGAAATTGTATGAGTGACCCCAGACTTTTGAACGGTAGTGTATGTTGTAGATAAATCAAGTAAAAATATTGCTTGCTTATAAGGAATCAAAGTAATCCTGTTTTGCTAAACCACAATAATGCAATTTGCATGTTGTTCAGATCAATAAATAACCTTCTCATTGCCACCCTCAGAAGGAAAGTACTGAATTTGTCCTTTAGGTTACAGATGAGTCATTTCCTGAAGCTTGACAAAGCTCCCTCCAGAACCACAGAACTAATTTTACAACTGTTGTCACTGTCTGAGTAGTACTTCCATTGATTAATAAATTCACAATTTGACATTTAAAATGGGTGGATCATGGACAGATTGATCACTTAAAGGCTACAGGAACAATGCCTGACACAGACAGCTTGGCTTTCAAAGCGAGATCAATTTGCCTCATCACTGTTAAATGTTTTAATGGCATGTTAGCTAATTGATATTGCTGCCTGTCCTCGTCTGAGTGACATATCTGGCAAACATTAAAACGAACGGCTCGTGGGTTGAGTACTGGTGCCGCACACTGTTATCTATCTCAAATTTCAAGCTATCACCTTCCACCCGATATTGGATGGGAAGTTGGCAGCATCAGGGAGGTTCATTGGACAGTAAATGGCTGCAGAAAGACATATCTGAGAAGCAGTCTGGTGTAAGTCAATGTCATCACACACTGGAGGAATAATAAGCTTTAAGTGAGCACCTTGATGTGTGCACACATTTGTAAGACTGTCTTGCTGCAGCCTGACGTCCTCTGCACATGATTTATGGTAAACATGGCGGATCTTGGTGCACAAGGGTTCTGTGCTGTGCAGCAAGTCAACTTTGAGGCTGTGGAATAATCACATACATATCTGTCCTGCAGTCTCCGGATGGCTGCAGGGATTTCATTTAACTGATTAACTTTAATTACCCAGCCTGGGAATCACAAGAAACTGTAACTTGAAGATTAAGCGCTTTTGGGTACTTTACCAGCTCTACAGTGAGGCAGTGAAATGGAAATGGATCATTGTATGCCTTTTGGATTATCCTGGAATTCAGCCTAGAGACTTGTTTTTTTTGCTTGTTTTTTTTTTTTTAATTCATTGCAGAGCAACTGACTGTGGAAAAACAGTGAGTGTCTGTAACTGTGCATTCAGACAGAAAACAACAAAACCAAAAACCATGACAACTGTGCCAAGATGAGAAAGCGGTGAAATGTGCAGCTAACTGCACGATCAGATTCAGTAGAAGTTCAAACTGGTGTCTGGTTAATCAGCATCACTCAGTCCGCCTTTATTCTTCACCAGTTTGTACAATCATTGTAGTAGAAAACTTCAAAGAAGTTTCTATGGTCGGACCATATCTGTCATTAAAATATCACCCAAGAAGGGCTCCAAATGTGTCCCAGCATTTTGAAAAGGTCAGAAGTGTGTTTTGTAAAATAATATAAAATAGGTGGTAGACGTTTCGGAGGTGCAAAGGAAACCTACACAATATTAGGTAGGTGACATTATTGGTGTCACTGATAAGTGTCAATATCCACTTAGGAACGGTAAATTTACCTGACATCGAAACAAAATTCTGCCTCAACACAAATGATCAGTGAAATTTGATACTATAAAGTGCAGATACTTATGCAGTGACTTCAAATAAAACCAGTGCCTGTTGTTTGTTTGCACCCACAAGGTGAATGTCCAATAACAGAGAGAGAAGCAGCAGTTTTACATCATGTCAAAAAATTCAAATCTATAGAATACACCAAAATTACTGTAATCCTAGCTTTACTGCTTTACTGAATGTATTATTATTATGAGACAGAAGTCAGAGGTGTACTTGTTTCTCTACAGCAATCTATCTTAAAAGCTGAATTCTGATGCCTTTCAGCCATATTTCCCATTGATATAGCTCTATGGGTCATCATGTTAACTGCTTTCTCCAGAACTGAGGAGTTCCATCTTTCCCATTGGGGAGCGATGGTGGAGATGCTACAGGAGTAGAAAAACCAGGGAGCTCATTTGGTCCGCAAACTGGACCGAACCAGGAAGTCTCTCCACAGGAAGGGCCGGACTCTGTTCATTCTTTCTTGCGGAGGCCACGGTTCTTTATTGCATGTGGCACCGATCAATGCAATTTTCTATGCTGTGGTATGCTGGGGAAAAAATCTGAGGGTAGATGACAACGACAGACTCAATAATCTAATTCAGAAGGCAGCCTCAGTCCTCAGGGTGGATGTGGTCAAAATTCCCATCCACCTCTTACATCAATAAAGTGATCTGGTTATCCTTTCAGGCAGACTAAGAATGACTAAAGGCTCCACTGGACGCCATAGGAGGTCTTTCCTCCCATGCAGTTAATTCCTGATCTTTCTGCTGAAGTTGTATAATTTTACAGCTTCTACAATCTTAAGCAACTGTTACAAAGCAATCCCCCTGCAGGGATTAATGAAGTTGCCTGATTAGTTATTAAAGTTAATAAAGTTTTTCCTGGTTTTGATGATCAGCAGTGGTGACGATTTTAGTAAGAGTTTCTGTATGCTGTTTTGAAAACAGCCCATGTGCTTTGACATCTTACTGGGCTGCTATTCTGAGCCAAAGTGCATCTGTAGGTGCCTTGAGATGGTGTACGTCATAAATAGGAGAGTCAAGAAGGAATATAGTGATAGAGAAATTAACAGAGATAAACTGAGAATGATGGATGGATTTCTAACTGAATGTGAAAACCTCCAATTTGCAAAAGTCTCAAGAAATTAATTCTCAATATCTGTACCAGATGGTAACAAAACAGCTTCAGCTGAGACTATAAGAAGTGGGACTGATATTTTTATTTGAAGCAGCGACAAAGCAGGTATGTGTTCTGTGTGGTGGATGATCCATTGTCACATATTCACTTCATTTTCTCTCCTTCTTTGTCTTTACTCACTCGCTATTATTTTCGACGTTTTGGACAGAAATATTTCCTGGAGTGCAGGAAACAATAGCTTTGTCTAGTATGTGTGTTTAAGCGAGTTGACAGCATCAAGTGAAATCTGGTTTGCCTCCAGTGAGCATGTCAAGAAATATGTACTGAAAAAGACCCAAAAATGCTTATGTTTACTCTGCAAGTGACTTCAAGTGATTTCTGTCCAAACAACAATGTTGAAAAGAATATAAGAAGTGGGACCAATATTTTTATTTGAAGCAGCAACAAAGCTACAGAGAGCAACAAAAATATTTACACCCATGCCAACTTTGGACTTATACTGAATTTTTATTTGTTTCTTCTGGCTGGAATGTCCCAGTTATCTAGTTCTTTTTTTTTTTCAAACCATGTTGAAATATATTTGTGCAACTTTTTTTGAAGAACATGCAGCTTCTATACCATTCCAAAAGGTTCTTGTAATTTCTACCTTATCCAAGACCATTCTAATACACTGAGCTTACATTAAGGGTCCTTTACCGAGAAAGAGATGCATTTTGTGGCTCATTCCAACTGGAGGAAAGGCTACAAAGTCATATCCAAGTGTTTCCCAGGCTCGATGCCCACGGTGTAGACCATCACCAAAAAGAACAAGGAGTTTCACACTGGGAAGGATCTCAAAAAGTGTGGTAGAAAGCTAAGAGTGACCCCCTACATTGGAAAGCATGGTAATGCAAGAGGCCAAGAAGGATCCCCACCGAGACCATTCTGATGAATCTGTGCATTTCTGGTACCAATATCTCAAGACAGGCACACAAAAGCATGACTAGTCTTTGGCTAATTTTACTTGGAAAAGAGGAAATCCTTTAAGAATAAAAAATGCTTTAGTGTATATTTTACCTTTGTTTTCTTTATATCTAATTCTTTCAATGTTAAATGTCAATAACTAGACTTAGAGAAAAAAAGACAAACTAATCTGGTGCATTGTGAAGTAGAGGAGGAATGGAAATTTTAAAAGGGGAAAAGAAGAATGAGCTGTATTGTTTGTCTGTGTCCTGTAAATCTCATTGAGACCGGAGTGAATCTCGAACCTCAAAAGACCTGGAGGTCAACGAAAAAGAGGGAATTCCCCACAAGAACGTTGAAATACTTGAATTTCATCATTGACATTACTAAATTATGTCCCGTTGTCTTTTGTAATTTTTTTTTAATGTTTTTCAAACCAGATTGAACCTATTGGCTGAATAAAAAAAACAAACAACAAAAAAAAAGAGTCATGCTAAATCAAAATTGGGTACAGGCATAAATAATAGATAGATGTAGCTTCATTTGACCAATAATGGCAATCAGCACGTAGCCCTGTGAAAGCGATATGTTTTAACCTATCAAAGGATGCTGTCAATCCATGAACCTCTGGGTAATGGACCCTGAACGCTGCCTCTGGGCAACTCTGCTCTTACTCTCACTTATGCTTGGACTTACACAGTGATTACTTATCTGTTTGGCCACTGGAGGTACAAGCTGAGTCAACCAGAGTTAATCAAATGAGAACCAGATAAGCATTTACTCTCCACCATGACAATTGGAAATCAATGCCCCATCATGTACTTTCATGTGTGTGAAAGCTTGCCTTAATAAGAGGACAACTGCAGAGGAAAGACATGACTTGAATAGCCGATGGATCACCAAAGTTAGCAGGACAACTTTTGTGGGAACCATAAATTATGGTTTCAGACTTCATATCTATGCAGTCTGGAACCATAAATTACGGTTTCAGACTTCAAGTCTATAGAGTACTTTCTGATATTTCCAGCTAAATTCAAATGATGGAATTACTAACAAACAAATTAAAGCCTAATCATTAGTTTTGCAGGAATTTGGCCATAAACCAAAGCAAATGAATGAGAATTTGTATCTGATATTGGGACTAGATTGGCAAGAAACTGTCAAAACTATTTCAATTAATCCTAATGTCTATGCCACCTATTGTCAACACAATAATGCATCTCACTCAAAAAATGTATCCTCATGGTGGCACTAATGGAAAAGTTTGCTGATCTTCAAAGTCATTATCTGGGAACCATGAATGTCTATACCATCTTTGACACCAATCCATCAAGCAAAAATAGCAATAGTTTATGGCTTGACCGGCTGGCGGTGAAAGTAGGAAGGTCAAGGGGTCATCAATGCAGTAGGGAACCTTTTTCTGGGAACCACAAATGTCTCTAGAAAATTCCACGGTGATCCATCCAACAGCTATTTCAGATATTTCTGCAGCGCAGCTTTTGAAAAGGAGTCCGCAGCTACATAAATCATCCAAAATTCAAAGCCGTCTCAAGAGCTGCATGTGGGCATTCACAGAGTGAGTAACAATAACTTTTCAACCCATAGTATTTTCTGTGTGCATCCAAGCATGTGCTCATCTTTGTGATTCATCAGCCCCAGTGAATCCTGAACCTCACGTAGTTCCAGGCTTCTGATTAGAGCTTGGGTTGGATCTGGGGAATGATGCATCCGGTGACACTCCTCCAGCTCTCCCACTCACACACTTCCCTACACTTCTTTTTCGTCAGTGTAATGGACTACAGTACACACACACACACACACACACACCACACACACACACACACACACACACACACACACACACACACACACACACACACACACACACACACACACACGGGTATTCCCCTAACCCCTGAGCTCGTCCTTATCTCAGTATCTCTGTGTCTCTAATAGTGAAGAGGAAGATTTCTTGCCTGTGTGAAGACTGAATAACACTGTGTGAATAACTATGTGTCTGCTTCTGTGAGAGAGAAAGAAAGAAAGAAAGAAAGAAAGAAACAGCTTCATGTATGATGAATACAAATGAATTCATAAATGAATGCAACTTGGAATTTAATTGGCTGCCACCAACGGTTTAGAGATCCACTTTGTTAATTCTCTGATGATTAATCAAACACCTGTAAAAAAAAAAAAAAAAAAATTGTAAAGATTATATTTGACCTCACCTGTACTTTATGTTTATTGCTAACCATCAATGACTGAATGGATCCTAAAGGTCACAAAACACCTGGACTGGAACCTTGGTTTGAAGTGACTGACTTTCCAGGAAGATATGTGAACAATCAAATCAGGACAGGGATGCTCAAACTGACAAAATGGCAGATAATTACAAAGATACCAATATATGACACCAGAAAAATCCAAAACAACTACAAAGACATAACAAATGACAATGAAGAGGTGCAAAATGACAAATCTGAAACATCCACAAGGAGATGCAAACCACTTACAAAGACAAACACATTAAACAATGAAGGACACAAATCAAGTGCAAAAGGATGTTCAGCTAACACATATTCGCATGCTAACCTACTAAACTAACAATGACTACAGTAACATGCCATTCCAAGCATGTTTAAAGGCTGACTTTAGCTTTTAGCTTAAAACACAACCTAAAAGTTTTATTTTGGCCTTGTTTCTATTGGTGAAACCAAATGTAATGTTTCAGTTAACACTGATGGGCTTGTCTAATACAAATACTTTAGGCTTACATTGAAGTTTATTCTTGAATGCTGTAGTTTGCCAAAATGGTCCTATCTCAAAGTCCAATTATTTTTGTCCTTCTGGATGTTCTTCATCACTTGAAATGTGCGAAATGCTAAGAAGTCAGATTAGGTGCTGAACTCCTGCAAGGTGTCTCCATGACAACTGAGTTTACTATTTAATAGACAATATTCTGTGTTTGGAAACTCCAAAAATGGCTGCAAGGGTGTTTGAACTGGATTTTAAAGTTGAGCACAAACACTTTTCAAACCATTTAGCCTGGCTGTTAATCCTACCTTGGGTAAAATGGGGATTTGTTTGAATGGGATCTGGCTACGTGACCACGCATGTTGCTATTCTCAGCATCTACAGCCCTGTGGAGTGAAGCTCTTAGCTACTCGATCGGAACAAATAACTCAGCCTGAGGTCTTTCAGCAGGAGCGTTCAGATTCTTACAAAGGCTTGCATGGTAAACAAGTTTCAGTCAGAGCTCCCGAACACCGTAACATGCTGTAAGCTCAGGTCAGCTTCAATCAGCGTGTCCTTGCAAATCCCTTCTCAAGTTACACTTATACAGGAAACATTCTATAATGTCTCTCAACCGTTTTCCTTTCTCTTCGAAGCTTGCCTGTGTATATCATTCTTGGAGGGCAGCACTAGGTGAAGGTTTGGTGAGATGGGTTGAATGCGGTTGGTTTGAGGGTGTTTTGTGGATGTCCAGCTACACTGAACAGCTTTTGTTGCAAAATCTAAAAGGCTTAGTGTTAAGGTCGCTGTTGAAATACAGTGAAAAGCGGATGCTTGGAGAAATCGACATTCTGCAAGTCCTAGGAAGGGTTCTCAAAAGTTTGGTACCAGAAAGAAAACAAAATTGGTAAAACAGAGCAATTAAATGATTGAGTGTTTGACAAGACTTGTTCAATGACGTGAAATTTGGCTGATTGCTTGACCTTTTTCCACAGGATGCAGGTTTGACAGATCCATCCATCCATCCATTATCTATACACCGCTTAATCCTCACTAGGGTCGCGGGGGGGCTGGAGCCTATCCCAGCTGACTCGGGCGAAGGCAGGGGACACCCTAGACAGGTCGCCAGTCTGTCGCAGGGCTACATATAGGGACACACAAGCACTCACACATTCACACCTACGGGCAATTTAGAATGATCAAGGTTTGACAGATCAATAGTTATTTTGTCCGTCAACAAATTACAACTCAACACAGTTTACAGAGGATGACAGAGGACTGCTACCTCATCAAGTACTTCAAGGATGAGGCAAAACAAACCAGATGAATCTTCTTATGCTGTCCTCAGTCTAGTTATAAAGCTTTTTTTTCTCCAAAACTGTCTGTTCCCAAACCACAATGTCGTCCTGATATTCATTTTACCACCCAAACCCTAAACACGATCTTTGCCTAAACCTAACCAAGTTATTTTGTGCCCAACTCTAACCAAACCTTAACATTGCCCTTTATATCTGCCTATATCATGCATCAACAGCAGATATAAGCAACTCACAACATTTGAAATACATGCAACCTACAGCTGTGCAGCATGCACAGTTCTGGAAACGTCTTACAAAGTACTGAATTAGATTTTATTCATTTATTTTAATTGAAGACCAAAAAAAAAGTCCTCTTTTTGATTATGAAGCGTCATTAAATTTGATTTGTTTGCTTTTTAAAGAGTTACATTGTCCTTACTTTGGTCAGAGAAAAATGTTTACAAGCAAAGCTATGTTTCAACTGAATACTGACCCTCACAAATTAATACAGATTCCAAGATCATTCATATTAGATTCCGGTTCTGGGTCGCTGTTCATGTGGCTGACTGGTCCATTCATAGAGCAATTTTTTGATTTTTTTTTTTAAAATTGACCCTTGGCGACAAAGTTTTCAGGATCTGAATCTGATTTAGTTAGGCGGCTTATTCAAACTAAGCAAAGCCACACCACTAAACTCTGAGAGAAATTATTTAAAGGCCTTTGACTGCCTTTGAAGAATTTTAATTTCCTGAACTCCACAGACAGATCAAATCATGAAATGGCTACAATTCTTAAAGGCTATCAGTTGCAGTGTTGTTTTTACAATCACGCTGTCATTAAGGACACTGTGTTTCACTGGAGTGGAATAAAATTTATAATACCTAACGTTGGTATTATAAATTATATTATAAGATTTGTTGCTGCCATCAGTCTGCTTTCTGAAGTCAATGAAACATCTAACTTAGATGTGATTGCGGATGTCCTTGCTGCCACTTTCTTCTGAATGTGAAAACACAGAGACTGCAGATTTCTCGTGGGTTTGTGTCATATACTGGTGAGACTTCGTCCTGTCACTCACACAGATTTCAGTGTATCATTCCATATCCTCAAGCTCCTTTTCTACACAAAGACAGCAGCAATGCAAGGCGGTGGACAGCTCTGTGTGCAGGTAGCTTACCTCTAAATGTTTAATGGAAGCCATCCTCCTCTCTTGCTCCCTCTCTGTCACGGCAATAACAATAATTGATTTACGTGTTAAGACCATTTAATGCTTTTTCCCTTTTACTGCCAGTCCACACATTTCAATTAGCTTGACAAAGAGTGGTTTTTACCTCGCAGAAATGCATAACAGCAGCTAATAAGTTGTGTGCGTGAGTGTGTGCGTGTTTGTGACTGTGTATTAGTGAGGAGGATAAAGAGAGAGAATGGAAATAGGAGATGACATTAGTTGACTGTTAATTTGACAATTACCCAAAATGGACACTGCAGGGTGAATGCAATAGTGCCACAACTTTTTAGCGAGAAGTGTTATGAACACAGCTGCATCTCAGCGGAACTGTACAATTGAAGTTTTGACTTTGGGCTCAGCTATTGCATCATGAGAGGAGATAAACTTGTAATCTTTGAGTTCCTGTTTTTTTTTTTCTTTTTTTTCTGGTGAAGATGTTCTTTGTTGTTAAGCTTGTTCAACTCCATTCTGACCTGATTTTTACTTTTTTCTTTTCTTTTTTTTTACCCTTGTCATTGTAAACCATGCAGACTTACTGTGTACAATCATTAAGTAAATTGTTAGCCCCAGCATTTCAAACTTGTTTTGCATCCTTGACTTGTAGTATTGAAATATTATAACCCAACTGGAGAGACATTACCTGCCATAGTACAGTCAACACTACCTAGCTAAGCTGCTGACATGTCTGTATGTTAACACTGATAATCTTAACATAATATTTCAGTATATTTCAGGTTTGTGGGTACAACTGACATGGTTGGTATTGCTATAAGTTTTATAAATCAATGTTACTTGGCACACTGTAAGTGTGACATAAATATATGTACAAAATCAAACACAATCCTAATCCATCTGATAGACATAGCGCTCAAAATCACAATTCTCAACATTTAAATGACTCTACCGGAAAAGTGAGGCCACCATCAAATTTACTAAGAGTGCATTCATCTATAAAATTTTCTAGCAATTGAGTAAATGTACATTGTGATATTTCAGTGTAAAACCAAGCCATGAGTCACCTGACTAACAAACTACAGCCACCAGACACTCATCATGACTGCCATTGCTAGCAAGACTTGTTTTTTTTTTCTTTTTTTATTGTGTTTTGCCAGTTTGTGATGTCCGAGGCGCTGCATTCGCCATCGTGTTAGCCAGGCAGCATAATCTACTACAGTGACCTAAAAGGGAGTCAGCCTCTGTGATACTAGAAAAACCCTATTTAGGCCCAAAGACAACTGCATGGACCAATTAATTTCAGTTTGTGGTGCAGAATTTTAGCCTGTATTTGTTTATATTCTGAGAAATATTTGCTATTAAGTCATGTTTCTTTTTGCATTATAATCACGGTGGAAAAGACGGGCACAGACCACTCACTTGTATTCCTGTTTACAGTACGGAAAAAAAAAAAAAATCAGCAGAAATTTTCAAACGTGAAGAAACCAAACAGTTGCAGAAAGCAGATTTGACATTCAAAGTGGACAATCGTCTTCCCAGCCTGGTGAATCTGAACGAGGACCCTCAGCAGTCTGACATGCTTCTTTACATGATCAAAGCGGGTCAGACCACAGTGGGAAAACTCAAATCTGGATCCAGCTATGACATCCAGCTGACTGGAGCCCTCATTGCTGACCAGCACTGTGTTATATCCAACATTCATGATACTGTCGGCATCACTCCGATGAAGAAAGCCAAAACCTTTGTTAACGGCAACCTCATCTCTGACACTGCCCTACACCATGGTGAGGGGTGGATTGTTGGTGGCGACCTCTACTTCCACTTCAGTCATGCAACAGAGGTGCAGCCTGGAAAGGGGGTATCATGCTGGACAGGTGCAGGTACAGGCAGCAGTCACAAAGACTTTGAATTTGCTATGTGCAGCTTAAAGAGCTCAAGGCAGAAATTGAAGAAACAAATTTACAGGCAAAAGAGGAGATGATGCAGGGTATCCAAATGTTAAATAAGGTGGCTCAGAAATCAGAGCAGAGGGCGCTTTATGAAGACAGAATCTGAGCCCTGGAGAGAGGGTTAAATGAGGAGACTGGACTTAAACGCCAGCAGGAGTCAGTCAGTCTTAGCAGTTCTATATATGAGAATTCAAACTCTATCAATATAAGCAGCTAACGACCTCTCGCACCGTGTGTTTTCAGTGCACAGTCCAGAGCATTCATGTAGCATCCCCAAAAGCAAGGATTGAAAAAATAAAGCTTTTCCAGTACTTTATTTAGCAAATTTAGGCGTATTTGTTTAATTTGAGGTCAGTGTGAAACTCTACACTTGTTTGCGGCTCTCCTCTGTTACTCTTGTGTCTGTCATGTGTGAAACAGACACGCACAGATTGGAGCAAAGTCGGGTAGAAACAGGTCAAATGAGCATAAAGTAACTAGAGTTGTTACAGCCATTCAATATATGTTTGAATAATTGTGGGTACAAAAACTCTCTGGTTGTAATTACAATGCAAACAGAAGTAGGAGGTGTGACTGATTTACCTGCCACATTTGATCTGAGTTGTTGGTACGCTTCCAAAATTCAGAGGTTCTAAATGTTGCATACAGCACCTGTATTATTCCTTTGTCATATTGCTTTTGTACAAAGATACATGAACGCTTCATTGGGATGTGCATTATCCTGTATTTTAGGTCAATAAGAACATATTGCAGTGATTTCAGGTTCATAAGTCTTTTCTGTCGCCCTGTTGGCGTCAGACTGGTGGTGTCTACTTCATAAAAATCTTTAATTGAGTACTAACAATGTGGGCTAGTACAGATTGTGCAATTATGTCCCAGTCCAGTTCATGAAAGATAAATCTGTCAGGATTCTTTGTTTTTTTTTTTCTAAGTAAAAGTGCCATTCCACCTACTCAAGTAGCTTTTATGTTGGTTATTATGGCAGTTGGAGTGGAGCGAGATGGGAAAATGAGCAGACAGAAAGCTGCAGCAGCAGGTCTTCTTCCAGATTTCAATCACAAGAAGAGCCTTGAGAGCAGCATGTGGGCATTAGCAGATTCAGCAACAAAACTACCTAATGAAAAGCCAATCATGACGGCCTGTTTGAACTGTAAGCGATGGCTCTTTGTAAGTCTATGAACCTTTGCTCAGGTTCTCGCCTGGCGTCCTTCTGTGAAGTGAATCCAGAGCTGCTGTCACACACCTTTGCTTGAGAAATGACAGCTGTCATTTCATAATTACGGACCATCCAAGTGTGTTTTATGAGATTCAAGGAATAACAGAAATTAAACAGAAGGTTAATTAACTAATTTTGACTAAAAACCCTTAATGCTCCTCTTCAGTGGAAACTGTTTTGTCAGTAAAGAATCTCTGCAATACCAGTGAAGAACATTCATTCATACATAGTGGGAAGTTTCTCAGTTAAACTTCTGTCCGCCATGTGAGGCTGTCTGGCTGAGCAGGTGAAGTCTCATTGGAACAAAGTGTATCAGTCTCATACCACTCAACTGTTGCAGTGTAGTATCGTACCAACTAATGTCCAATTTGACGTTAGACAGGAAGTAAAAGTTTGAGTTTGGAGGTCAGGTTGGTGGACAGGCCAGTGTAGCCCATTTCCCCTTCTTGCTGTGAACCTTCACTTTTTATTAACCGTGGTCATGTTTCCATAGCTTCAATAAACTCTTTGTATATTTCCATTTGACTTTACAATAACGTGCTCATCAATGTTCATTAACCAGGCTGACATCTTTTTTTTTTCAGTCATTGTATGATTAAACTGTGTTTATTGATAAATGTGCCACAAAACTGTATTGAAGCCACTATTCAAGTGTTATGATTGAGAACTGTTGTGCTGCTGTACCAAAGCAATTGCAGGCAATACTTGTGATAAGTATTTGACTGTATTTAAAGGTTACAAAGACCAATTGTGTTTTCAAGGATGCAACATGATTCCACACTTTCAATTCTGGTAATTACATTAGATAAAGTGGAGCTCTATACAAACAGTACTGCATCTGTAGCCAGGTCTAGTTTCTTCTGGAAGGTCTGCTCTCATGTCTCCATGTTACATTAACTGCCAAAGAAAGCGTTCTGGCAATACTGCCATATATGCATATCTGACTAATGAATTGCTTAAATTGAAATGTCACCAGCTCAGCAGAAGAGTCCAACTGAGTCTTTGTGCCAACATGTTGGCGGCAATAGCAGCACAGAAAACATTTAGATGTCTTTTTAGACAGCAGAAGCTGTAGCTAGTTAGCTAAGCTGAAAGAGCCTGGTTGTATGGACTCGTGCTAATATAATGAAATTTTACGTACACTTCAATTCAAAAATTTGGGGTCACTTAGAAATGTGCTTATTTTTGAAAGAAATTTTTTTTTTCAATGAAGATATCAGAAATACAGTCGAGACGTTGTTAATGTGGTAAATGACTATTCTAGCTGGAAACGGCTGATTTTTAATGGAATATCTCCATAGGGGTACAGAGGAACATTTCCAGCAACCATCACTCCTGTGTTCTAATGCTACATCGTGTTAGTGAACTTTGTTCAAAGGCTAATTAATGATTAGAAAATCCTTGTGCAATTATGTCAGCACATGAATAAAAGTGTGAGTTTTCATGGAATACATGGAATTGCCTGGGTGACCTCAAACTTTAGAACAGTAGTGTATGTCTCTGTAATTCATGCCATTTTTGAAATCTGAAAATATTCACAGCTCACCACCAAAATAAGTTCTCAAAGTGGTTCCACTCTAGAACCATGTTACCACCAAACCAAGTAAGATGTTGCACTTCTTGATGTGACTTCCTCTGCAACAATGACTGCTGTTTGGTCTCTAGGTCATATGTGCAGATCAATCATCAGCTGACTGACACAGAATGTGACATTCTCTTCTCCAGTTTGCAGTCAATGGAGAAATTGTAAATGTGCAAAAGTGATCACAAAAATGGGGTGACACAGGTCCCGATGTTTCACATTATGTTTCTCTGTGCACATGAAACAAGAACATTGTCAGACCTTTGTGATCACACCACATATAAGATACTGTAAGATGCTGGATGAGGGAACAGTTCTCTGTGTGGATTCTATCTGAATTTGTGTGAGAAGGCTATATGTTGGTTCCAAGTCATGCAAAGCTTACTTTTTAAAATAGGGACACCTAGTGCACAGAGATCTGATTCTCATTAATCACCCAACACAATGCTTCCCTGTGATGATGCCTGCATGTATCAGCACCTGCTGAACACCAACTGATGAATGTTCGTGTCAATGACTCATATTGTTTGATATGTTTAAAAAAAATTAAATCTTTCTTTCCATCATCGACACATACTTAAAGACACATACTTAAAGACAAAGAAAAGTGCTTTGTTTTATTTATTTATTTAAAAGGATCTTCATTAGCTGATGCCAATGGCACCAGCTAATCTTCCTGGGGCCCGAAAAAAGGAAACAACCTTACATCAAAAACATCATATTTACAGATCACATCAGTCAAAATAGACATCTTAATATACATCAAGTTTCCGGTAATACTATATTCATCTCCAAAGCAATAATTCATTAAACAGGAACAAACAGAACAGGAAACAAAGCAGAAATAAGACAGTATACTTGTTGGACTGGATTATTGCTCAGCCGCTAAGTAATGCGTTGTAAGATGGTATTTGAATGAAGCCTTGCAGTTAGATTTGTCACGGGGAGGTGGTGAACCCAGGCAGAGAACACACAGACTCACAGCTGGATCAGGCAGAAATTAATTTTATTTTTGCTACAAATTAGGTATGCCAACAGAACTAAGGGGGAGTGAGTGACTGAAACTAAGGACTAAATCAACGTGAAACTAAAGCCAGGCAAAACTCTAACTAAGGAACTCACTACGGACTGGAAGAGGGGCAGACAGGCTACCGGAGACCGGTGGTCCAGGTTTGTTCTCCGCTGGGGTGGGTGAGCGGCAGAGAGTGGTTTGGGCAGTCCTGGAGATTCAGAGGCTGGGGCAGCGAGGACGGGCTGAGGCAGGCCGGGACGAGACACCTCCTCCTCCCGAGGTGAACGCTGGTTCAGAGTTTGGTGGTGGACAGGAGTGACAGGGGAGCCCAGGCAGTGTGACCAGCGGAGATGCTTGGAGCTGAAGCAACTATCTGGCAGGGTGTTGAGTGTGGAGCTGGCTTTTATGGAGGGAGATGGAGAACAGGTGTGCTGCATCACGGCTGCCCTGAGTTCTGATGACGGTGATAGGTTATTGCAGGCAGCTGCTGCAGGGAGTGAGTGGAGGCCAGGTGAGGAGGAGGAGGTGATCAGGAGAGAGTTGAGGCAGGGACTGAGGAGGGAGCCTTGACAAGATTGTCGTATGTAGAGGGAGCAGCTATTCCAAAGTTTGATAGCATGATAGACAACTGCCTTTTTTCAAGCGCTGGATTTTGGGCATGGTGATGTAATTTGACCATCATCTGCTAATCTATTGGAATGACTATGAATCTGACTACATCTGATAATTCGATTGTGTAAAAACTCAGGCTTGGTGGAATAAACAGTATTACTAAAAATGTGACTGTACTTTTAACCATGAGAGCTTACGATGCATATCTTCTGCGTTTGCTCTGATGGGGAAATGTAAAACAAGTCTGGTGGCAATTTGTGGTTTGTTCAGCAGACCTTTTGATGCAGAGGACCATAGGGGTGAGCAATAGTCCAGGTGACTTAGAATTAAAGATTTAACTACCTGATCCAAAATGTGTTCAGTAACATAAGAAAAGCATTTTCTCACCATAGAGATGCCATTACCCATTTTCTTAATTATTGTGTCAATGTGTTCTGACCATGACAATTGACAATCTATTATAGCGCCTAATAATTTAACCTTATCAACCTGTTCTGTAAGTTCGCCAGACAAGTTCAGTCTCTTTGTAGGTCTAGATGATAGTTTGTAACTTAATAATAGATTTGGTCTTTGAGATGTTCAATACCAGCTTGTTTCATTGTATCCAATCAAGGACCAAACCTAACTCAGAAGTTGTAACATTGTCTAGCTCTCTGCTAGTATTTGCTGCATAATACAGTGTAGAATCATCAACATACATTAGTATGCTTGCTTTGTGCAAAACTGATGACAAGTCATTTGTGAAAATGGAGTACAGGAGTGGTCCAAGGTAGCTGCCCTGCAGCACACCACACTAGATCTTTAGAGTTCGGCCAGCTGCCATTCTAATAAACTTTAGGAGTTATGCATGAAAGATAACTCCTCACAAATGAGATGGCATTTGTTTTAAATCCATAGCATTCAAGTTTACCTATCAAGAGATTGTGATCAATGACATTGGATGCTGCATTAAAATCCGGCAGCACTGCTCCTGTCATCTGAGAGTTATCCATCTCTTTTAACCAGTCCCCAGTCATTTGTGGAAGTGCAGAACAAGTAGAGTGGTTGTGTCTGTAGGCATGTTGAAATTTTGTGCACAGACCATTGCAGTCAAAATATTCTTGTATTTGTGAATAAACCATTTTCTCCATCAGTTTACTGAGTACAGGGAGGCTGGTGATGGGTCTACAGTTCTGCCCAGTAAGTGCCAGTCTGCTATCTTTAGGTAAGGGAATTATTTTGCCCTCTTTCCAGATAATGGGACATGTACCATGCATTAGACATTGCAAGACGCAGCACCTTACTGTCTAGCATGTCGGTGCCTATTGAGCTGTGATCAGGGAGGTGACTGATATTCAGTCACAGGAGCGAGTGAAAGAGCTTTCAAATTATTTAAGGCTAAAAGAAGCTATTTGCTATAAAATGCACAGGTTAGGTAGCTCTGACATACAGTACAATATCTACTAACTTCTGACTGACCCTAGAATGAAGTTCTGCAGCAGTAACGACACGATATTCAGTCCAGTGAAGTCATAGACATCAAGGATCTTAAGGCACATGTCCACAGACTCCATCAGTTTCTTGCATTCTGTTCATTGTCTAGGTTAAACGCACTGCATTGCATGCTGGTTGCATTACGGCGTGTTTCGAGCTGCGTTCTGGTGCGTCGCCCCGGAGCTCATTTGCATAAAATTGTTTAATTTCCACTTTATGCAAAAGCGGCGTGGTGAGCGGCGGCCCAACGCTTCACGAAACTTTCGTTAAATGTCTAAACTAGCATTCATTGAACTAAAAAGAGGACTGATTCATCAACTGCACAGCTTATTTCTCGCCTGAAATGCTTTCAGAAATATTTTTTGCTGACCTATGTTTGTAATAAATGAGAAAATTCGCGACCGAGCCGCCATGTTGGTCCATCTAATGGATTGAAGCTCTGAAGGGCTGTCATGTGACCATCTAGTGGCCCATAGTGCACACCCACCAATTGGGTGATATTCAGATATGGTGCATTTCCATGCGAGAAAAAACACGTGGACACGTAACGTTACAGTCGAAAACAAAGACTGAAATACACACAACCTTTGGAAGAAATCACAATTTTGTTCACTGTGCCTGGAATCATGAACCAATTACATACAACAGGGACGCGATGATTAAGCCACCAAATATTTCGTCGTTCAGTTCTCACAGCGAACATGCTCATTACGAAGAGATGATTCAATTAGTTGTTTGTGAGAAGGCAGTCAGACTCAGCTGCACATTGATTTCACACAGAATACCGTCTTCGACCATTAGCTGTGTTATCTGTTGTGTTGCGCTGCAGCGATTCAAGCAAATGCACTCATATTTACTCTCCTGACACTCCATAGACGGTGGGGATGAGAAGAAATGCCAGTCAACGGCACACAAATACATTCCGTTTCTATACACGCCACACTTTTAGGTCTGTATGGATATGAAAATCACACATATGACTGATCTAGTAATTATAAATTAAGACTCCACTGGAAAAATGTACCGTAACACACACACAAATACAGTATGTACAAGTGGGATGCAAATATATTCAACGACATCTTTGCATCCACATACGTACTGTCAGGTGGGCCACCCTCACATATCATTCACCCTGGTTAAGTGATGCAGGACACCTAACTACAAAGCAGACACAAACACACACACACACAAACGCACACACTCATCCACCTTCATCTCTGCATGTGTTATGAACCTGTCACTGCGCTGTTGATGGATCGAGTCCCTCATGGGTTCAAAACACAGGGTTCACCCCTTTCTAAAGCATCAGCACTTCAATCGGGCCCTTATTAGTGTCTCTGTGTGTCTGTGTGTGCATGTATGTGTGGGAAGAGACGTCTTTCATGATCTCTGCGCATGTGATTGTGTGCGTGAGCGAAGTGTGGGGTGGTATAGAGCAAATGTGTGTGTAATGAGGTGGAAATAACCGTCTTTCAAGATACTTCCCTCAGTGCGAACTCCCATATATCTTGTTAACTGACAAAGCTTTGAAGACGAGTCTTTTTAACTTAACGTGGCAAAGTCGAGAGCACACTGACGCATGCGCACACGTGCACATAAACAGAGGCACATGCCCTATATGATGCAAGAGGTGGGATCAAAACCACCACAGCGAGCAAGAACACAGGTGAAGGGAATTTGACATGAATCATTTTATCAGACAAAAGAATTAGGCTGTCAGAGAGAGCGATGAAAGAGTCGGTAAAAAAGAAAAGGAAAAGTTAGGCAAATACAGACAGGAAGTGAAATTTAATGGAACTCTGAGGACAGAAAACAAACAAACAGCAGTACAAAAGCCCCTTTTACAAAGATTGTAGAAAAGTAGGCATACAAATGATTCGTGCATGCTTGATATTCAGGGTGTTCAGTTATCAAAAACAACAAAATGACAAGTGGCATCAGCTTAAAATCTGTTCTTTTCAGAGTTGAAACTTAATATAGACATTACAGCTGTGACTATGTTGCCCATATTCACTTCCAGTGGCAATTATGCAGCAGTAGATAGCTTGTCACTGAAGTTGATTTCAAAATTAAACACATATTAAATCAATATCTCAATGTAAAATTGGATTGCATGAAAGATATAAGACAAATCCAGTAATTTGCCTTTATGTTTAATCCACCGGTCAGATCTGCTCTGCATGAGTGCAGTTCTAATAAGATTGTCTCACAGTTCATTTGAAGGCAAGACAGACACTAGTTGTGCAAAAATGTGAATCTGGATCTTTCTCACGGAACGGCAGCTGGAGTGAGTTTGGATTCACAGCAGTAACAATATATTCTAATGAGAACCCGCCACAGAAAAACATGAGACATAAATGGCTTTTTATTGAGCATCATCCAGTGTAGATTCCAGTGTATTTCAGTGTGGCATATTTCCCACTAATGTGGCTGTTGTAGCTGCAGGGAGCTGATGCTAAATTGCCCTGCTAAATGCTGTTCACATGCTGTTTTGTGCAGCTCCTCATTTCCTTGAACCTTTGCAGCAAAGGTGGAGAGAGCAAAGTTAGCAGGAGTTTTGCTGTAGCAGGAGATATTTTAGAAACTTTTACCGTTTGCAAGCTGCGGCGTATGATGCAGACCATGTTAGCCTGTCGTTCTTGCCATACTATGTGTTTTGATATACAATTCCTTTTTTTCATTTTAGATCCATTGTTGCTGTGAAAATAGGTCATCAGTAATGTCTTTTGCATCATAGGTTTTGCTGATCGAGTGAAGCACCGCTGAGTTTAGAGCGCTTGTGATCCATAAGAGCCAAGAATTGTTGCTTCACTCATAAAATATTAAATCTATTACTTCATTGGTGGTGTTGCTTTGAAGAGGCAATAACACAACACAGAGGCAGTGTGTCTATTGCATGTGGAGCACTAGTGTTTCTGATCATACATACAAACCATTAGTCAACATTTGGAATATGCTGCAGCAGTGATTAAATCATTTGCACAGGCTTACAGGCAGAGTTAAAAGATTAACAGAAACAGCTCAATTTCTGCAAAACAAATATGATTTCTTTGACAGTTGCCAGGATATTAGTTATGGAAGGAATCACTTTGACAGCAAGATAAAAGTGAACATCTTCACTTGGTGAACTTCGTATTTGTATTGGAAGCAATTCAATCCAATATCTGGCTAAGGCTGAAATCTGTACTCACGTGCTCCAATTGACGATGGAAGTAAACTCTCATTGTCCCTGATTGTTAAACTATGCTGATTGTAGAATAAATACATGCACAATTGTACTGACATGAAAAAAACGTGAATAATTTAGTGCAGAAACATAACAACTGCAGAGTCTTATCCCCCAAATAAGACACAAGGGCTCCATGAGTGACTTGATGAGTGCGTAATCATACGTTGCGTTCTTCACAGTCCCAGATTTCATCCCAGTTGCACACGGGAGGGACATTTTGGAGTCATGTTTTAGACAGCAATCCTCCACCTGTCATCACTGAGGGGATATATTCAGGGAGAATGCTTTACATAAACCAAATCTATGGCAATGAATGCTGAAGAGATTCTGGAGGAATGTGATGGAGTGGCACTTTATGTTGGTTTTATCTCCAAAATGTACAACATATTTCTTAATTAAAAATCTTTTGAAAACTGGGAGAGTATTTATCATGTTTACCAGCATCCCGTTCTTCTTTGTGGATGAACGTTTGAGCTGGAGTAAATTGCTGACAACCCCAAATTCCTCAGTTCTTCAGAACAGTAGTTCTAGCAGATCCACTCAAGAGCAGGTTTATACAATGGAAACAAGATTATTCAGCATCATTTCAGGAGATCTGCCCAACCATGGAAACATGCTCCCTGGAGAGAATGTTATGGTATACTGTACCCTTTAGCATACACAGACTAAACTTGTAGGGAGGTACCACGTCAGTTGTGAGAGAATAATTCACATATATAAGTTAGAAGCACATACTAGGGGCCAACCTGGCAGGACTGTGGTGACATTTCTTGCCACTGCCTTCAATCTATTAAACAAATTAAGGAAAATAACTCTCAAGGCTTGTGATAGTTCACCCGTGACAAAATCAGCAGGAATGTAAAGGGAACTCCCATGACCAGAAATCAAGTCACCATGGATGCGTCATTCCAACTGTTCGGAGAAAACGTCCTCCCTTCTGTCATCTCTACAGTGGGGTGAGGAATATTTTGGTGGGGTCAAGTCTGGCACAGCTGTTCCTCCCACTGTATCTTAATGAACGAAGGATAAGAGTGTATACATCATATGGTCATTAACCTGTTGGATATACAAAGCTGTGGCAATGAAGACAGATTTTAAATTGCTTTAAAAGAGTTGTTGCTTATCTGAGATTTGTTGCTGTATCGGTATGTCTCTGTTTCTCGGTCAAACCATGTAACTGCTTTAATACAGCACATTATAAAAACAATATCATTTCTTCAGTATTAGGAGGAATATTACTTAATTTGCTGTCCACATTATGCCACCTCTTCTTTACTCTTTTGGTGTTTCTGTCGTAATTGTTGCTAATTTGCCCTCGACCAGAAGTTATTGTGTCATGGATTGAAAATTTGCATTGTTTCCAGCATTAATAGACACCAATCATTCACAACATTATGACCACTGATAGGTGAAATGAATAACATCGATCATCTTGTTCTAATGCAATGTTCTGCTGGGAAACCATGGGTCCTGACATTCGTGTGGATGTTTGTCATGTACCACCCACCTAAACATTGCAGGTGAAGAAGCCCCTCACCCCTCATGGCAACAGCAATCCTTGATGCCAGTTGACCCTCAGCAGGACAATCCACCCAGAGACACCACAAAAACTGCTCAGGAGTGACCCAGGGAACACAACAAAGTTAAGAGTTCCACACTCCCTAGACCCAAATCTTATTGAGCATCTGTGTTATGTACCAGGATAAGCCTGATCTAGGTAGGTCCCACCCTGCAACCCACAGGAACCATAGAATTCACTGCCACCATCCCAGTGCCAAAGACCATCCCCAAAGGTTCTGGTCAAATTCTCATGTGCATTTGAGGAGCTGAACAAATCAGATTAGTGTACACCAAGATCAGCAGATACTCAATCAGCCAGTTGATCTTGAACCTTTGAAGAGATGTACAGAGAACGTGCCCCAGGTTTCTTCAGTAAATGTAGCAAATGAATGCTCAGCTATTAGATGAATAGCACTAGATCGAAAAGTCTGATAGAGGTTTACTACAATTTCTCTCTTCTCGTCGAAACTAGTCAAACAAAGATCTCCAAAATTATGTTGACATATAATTTCCGGGACAAAATTTGAAATTTGTGGCTCTAATGGCACATCTTTTCATGATATTCAGGCTAAGATTTGCGAGAGTAAATGTCATTACACAGCTGTAAGCCTATTGTTTCTACTGTTTTAATCAAGAATAAATTCATAAACAAATACCATAATACTTTTTTTTAACCTAAAAATTCAATTGTAATTTTATAAAGTGTCCATCATTTGCATGAAATCAAACAGTAGGCAGATATGGCTAGGATGTCTGACTTGCATGGAGCATTTTTGCAATGTCCATCTTCAGTATTGTAACTCTATGTGTAGCATAGATTATACACCATAACAGCATAGAAGTGATGGAAAATGACAAAAAGCCTGATACGTTCCCTTTAAGATGGGCTCAGGTTTGAAAACAAAATTGATTTCTAAGCCGGTCTATTAAAGTATAATACATGTCTAAGCTGTCCAGTTAGAAAACAATGCATTTCTAAGTGATGTGTTGACAGCTATTTTATTCAAGTAATCCATCACTGTTTGGTGCTCGAGGAAAACTGATATAAAAGGACACTGGTCGGAGGAATGTGCCGGGCATATACAGCGTTGTCACCTATACACAAATCGCTGCATAAAACACGCATCTCATGCCTCGCTCTCTGACCCACACACACACGCACTCAGACAGCTGTCACCGTCTGCACTCTATTAGTCTGTCTCTTCAGGACACTTCAATCAAACGGGGGCGAAACATTTTCCTCATCGTCAGCGCTGCAACAAGATCGCACAGGACTGAAACCACCACGCACACTCCCACATGCAAAGACAGTCCCCCTCTTTGTCCCAGGCTAACTCAACCTACATACATCAGTCATCCATCAGCATGGCCACATTGTAAAGGAGGCTCAAGGAGGCCATAAATATTTAACCCCCTATTAGATCGACCATGTTTCACTGCACAATGTCCACCCTTCATCCCCACACACACTGATACCCTCCTCTCCCCAGCAGATGTGGCGAGTGAGCAGCAGTTTGTTGTTGTTGTTGTCTTTCGGGTTGATGAAGAGTCAGTGGGGACGCGGGGCGGCGGAGGGTGAGGGGCACCTTTAATTTCACCCCTTCGCTCGTCTCGGGCGCCAAGGGTGCAGCCGGGGCTTAATTAGAATGCGTTTTAAATATTGATGGGGCTGGTTGTCCCTACTGTAAGGCCGCGCTGGGAAACCGGAGCGCAGGAGATGAAACTTGACGAGAGCAAACACACACTCTGACAGCTCTGAACTGAATGGCTTATTCATTAATTAAAATAAGAGGGACTGCTGAAAAGAGGGAATGAGTGAGTGAGGTTAGAACGTCAGACACATGGACAGATTTAACTAGAGTTCAGACAAATTGAGTCACTTGAAGATGATCCCATTAACTCCATGAACTCTATGAGATTTTCTAGAGGAATCTATACATAAATCACTGGTGAAAGGAAGCAGTTTGTTGCAGCTCTAACAACTATATCAGCAGCTTTATCATTTGTGACCAACAAAAGTTAACATTTATCCTCTTGTCCTGAAATTGTACCATTGGAAAACCTCATTTTAACCCCAGGAAAACTAACCCTACACAAACATATAACAGACAAAAAAATGGGTCATAAGTGTAGTTTTAATTTGTAAAAATGCTCAGCAGCTTCCTGATACATCTTGGTACTGTAGGTTTTTCTCTTTTTTTTAAATGTAACACACAGGATGAAATTACAGATTTGTTGAGGACTATTTTCATCGGCGGATGCATACACATTTAGAGAGAGCATGTAAGGCAGAAGGGTGGAAAGAACACAGTCAGAATAAACAACCGTGACCATGTTTGCTGCAGTGAAATAAAAGTTAGTTGTAAAGTTTAGCTCCAGCCTGTTTTTAGTTTGTTGACAATGATGGATCTCAATAGCACTGAATAATAAGATGCAAGACAGTAGTTGTTGGTTTTAAAACCTTTAAAACATCACCAGTCTTCCAAACTAAAATGTGTAAAATACATAATCTCAGCTGGTGCCTTTATGATGTCATTTACCAATGCCTTCCAAAACCATTAGACATCACACATGCAGCAACGACCGCTATCTAGATCTACAGCATTTAAGGTTAAGGCTAAACGTAGCTGGTTCTGATGAGAGAAAGACTGATTAAAAGATGACCACAGTGGCTGTTGATAAGAGACAGAATGTGAGGTCTTGCTGAACCATAAAACCTTATTTGTACAGCTGCAGCAGATTTGCTGTGAGAAAATTTTAATATAATTTGTTTGGATGACTGATCAGTGCTGCCATTTTGCTGTCATGTTTACATGTTGGTTTACGTTGCATGAATAAATCATTTCATAAAGACAACCATCAAGCTTTTCCAATCTGGAAGTCCTTGTTGATATCTATTTTTTTAAAAAAGCATTCTGTCACCATTTTCTGAAGGTTGCAAAGTGTGGCACATTTATATGTTGCATGGTACTACTGTGGTGGAAATGGATGGAGTTTTGTTTCTATTGAGACAAATTTGGTAGAGTTACATCACCCTGACTGACATATAGGTAGAAAATAAAATCTGGTATTCTCTAATTTACAGTTTTGACTATGAAGATGAAAATAGTAACTTTTTGCTGGCATTCTTCAGGTCTTCAGGTGTGACTCTTATTCATAGCCAAATGTTGCTGATTTTGATTTTACAGTTGTGAAGCTATGTGATCGTATTCAATCTTTTTTATTTCTTTCAGGTAGAAATTTTTAAAAAATAGCCTGGAGTTTGCTTTCACATGATTCTTTGGGTCATTCCACATTAATTCACCAAAAAAAATTAAATTGTCTCACCATCTCTTATTAATCAGATTTATTTTTGTGCATGTCTATGTTATTATGTCAAACGTGTAAAAATCTGGGGTCACAGGTAACACTAGCTTTTTAAGAGGGCTTGGGTCATGCCGAGTTAAGCATCTTTTTCTACATGTCAATCTGTGAAGCAATATTTGACGTACCATAAATTGAGAAATAATGTAGCTACAATCCTGATTTGTTTATTTTTTTTGGTAAAACCCTTTGTTTTCTTTTTCTTTTTTTGTTTTTTTTTTTCTTTTAATTCAATATGTTATGACCCCAGATTTTACTCTTGGTCAATCCGATCATTTTTCATGACTTTAAAACAGTTTAAATCTGTTGAATTAAAGGTGGTCAGGTGTGGGGCATTTGGTGGAGGCAGATTGACCCCTTTGGAAAATGTGATTCAGATCTAAACACAAATAACATTTCCAGTGAACACACACACACACACACACACATAAACACAAAGTCCATAATGTCATCCATGAGCAAAACTTGCAGGAAGTTAAAGTGAAGCTGCTGGAGGCTTTGAAAACTTCCAGACTCCTCAATGTCACAACTGTTGTAGAAATAAAGCTTTACTCTAATGTGCCAGGACATGTTTCAGAGGAAAAGACAGATTGGAACGAAGAGGATAACATATACATATGAACCCGCAGGAAGAGCGCTTTATTTTTGCATCTAAACAGAAGAGCAACAAGAGTAAATCCATAAAGAAGTACTACACCGTTAAATTCTGACAACATTTCATTTGGATAACATCTGATAGGTGAAAATGAGGCATCGCGTACGATGAGAAAATCAAATCATAAAGAAAGTTGTGGAACGAGGCCAAGGGAGACAAGTGAGGAGAGAAAGAACAGAAGCAAATGAAAGTGGAAAAAAAAAGGCTTTTGACAATGACAGTAAGAAAAAGAACAGAGGAGGACGGAGATAAAAGGAAGGACAGTTAGAGGAAGAGAAGATAAAAATCTAAAAGACTGGCAAGGGACAGCGAAGGCCAGAGGAAACGAGTTCCAATCCGGTTTTAGTGAGCGCATTTTTTTCTCGTCCTTTTTAACGTGAAAGGGGAGAAAAGTTCAGTTTGCAACACAGTGTTGTGACATATTTATGTGTCTGTCAAGAGTGGAAATTCTCCATTTGCCTTGCGCAGGGTCAGCTGGGTTACGGCACTGCTGGAGATGACACGAGGCAAAGAAAGAGCCCGCACTAAAGCTAAGACTTCTGTCGCCTGCAGTTGTCGCCACGTCAGTCAGATCCACAAGCGAGTTCACAAGAACAACAAGCACAAAACCAGCTGTGACATAAGAAAAGGTGACACTGAAACTTTAATGATTCCTGCAGGGAAATCAAGATCAAAAACTCCCACACATCAAAGGGTAAGCTATAGATAAATAGAATATAAATAAAAATGATGCAAGGAAATGAAGGTGTCACAGCGAGTGAAAGCAAGATGTTACAGAAGAGAAACATGTTAATTTGTTTTAGATTGTGTTATAGTTCAGTGAAAGAAGATGCAAATGTAGATGTGCATCCTGAGCTGTGAACAATAAAGCAGCAAAATACACAGGAACTAAACAAGCTTGAATAAAAATGCACTTAACCTGCTGACTACTTCAAAAGGCAAAATAAAAAAAAAACAAAATTGCATAGAAAACCATCCATCCATCCATTATCTATACGTCGCTTAATCATCATCAGGGTTATGGGGTTGGAGTCCATCCCAGCTGACTGAGGGTGAAGGTTGGGGACACCTGGACAGGTAACAGTCTATCACAGAGCTACAAATAGAGATAAACAATCACACTCACACCTGCGGACAATTTAGAGTCACTAATTAACCTGAGCATGTTTTTGGACTGTGGGAGGAAGCCGGAGAACCTGGAGAAAACCAACACCTGCACAGGGAGAACATGCAAACTCCATGCAGAAAGATCCCAGGGCAGGATGCAAACCGGGGATCTTCTAGCTGCAAGGCAAACGTGCTAACCACTAAGCCATTATGCAGCCTGCATAGACATCTGCAATGGAAAATAAAATGACTGTAGAAAGAAACCAGGAAAGCACAAAAAGTTACAACTTATTTTCAAATGGTGCTTGAACAAATAATGTATGGCTTTGTATTTTGTTGTAAAATGTACCAGATCTAAGCTTAAAATCAAGATTTTCATCAAAATTACTTTATTCTACATGTCTTATTTAAAAATGTTCCCATTGTAAAATGTTTCCACTATTCAAATTCTGTAAAAACAAAACAAAACAAAACAAAAAAACTCTGCAGAAGCTATGACTAACTCAGACGGAATCAACAGTCATGTGGCAATAATTCAGCATCTTTTCAAAAATGCTTGAACTGCATACAGTGTACACAGAGCAGAAAGGAGACAAACTATATATATATATATATATATATATATATATATATATATATATATATATATATATATATATATATATATATATATATAAAAATTAATAAAAATTAAATTTTCCCTTTCTTTACTTCCTTTTTTAAAATTATTTATGACATTTTATATGTGTCATCTGCTTCTAGCCATGGTTGTATCTTTTGCATAGAAATACATGATTTTGCAGGATCTTGCAAAAAAAAAAGAAAAAAAAAGCCCACAGTGTGTGAAAATGTGACATGAGCAAAAGCTGCCTATAGGCTGCGCGGAGGTCAGAGTTAGGACAAACTATGAGTGTTGAAAGAATAAGAAATACTTCTGTCAAATCCATTAGAAATTTAATAAAGCTGATATCACTGAGTCATTTTGCCAACTTTGCAACTCTGCTTCACTTGTATCACAGTTCAGCATCTTTGAACTGTCACCTAGAGCACATAATTGCACATTAAGTGTTCCTCTGTGAAGGTTTCATTCTTTCCTCTCGTGGTGCAATGGAGCTACTACATCTTTGAAGACGTAATCCAAAACAGTTACAAACTGGTTTGTATTTTCACTCTGGCCACAGGCGTAGCCAAATGGATTTCAAGGAGAAAACCAAGACAACTTTAACAAGCCAAAAAACATACAAAGGTATTTCCTGGTTCAACTTGCCTCCAGCACATGAGAGATTATTAGACAATTCAAATGTCCTCACATTCGTTTTGCTTCTAATTAATTTGCTTCAGATAATCTGGAGAAACCACTGGCTTCAGAACAACTCATCTTTATTATCAGACTGCTCAGGTTTGTTTCCTCTGAAGATCTTGAAGGGTTGTCACCATGTTGCCAAACCCCAGCAGTTGCTACACAACCTCATCATACCTGATCAAACACATTGCCAAAACTTTGAAAATGTGACAAATATGACATTTCCAAATGTATAATCTTGATCCTTGATTTGACACTTTGCTGTTTAATTTTATTCCAAATCCTGTAAATAAAGATCGCTGTTGCAGCATCACCTAGAAGCAAGACAGATAATTTAGACATACTTCAGGATGCTCTGATCCACTCTTGAGTTGAGGTGCAATGAAAATCACGTCAAATGTGTCTCTAAAGCAAATCAGTTCCTTAGCAGCAACTTTGTTTGCACCTCAAGCAAGCACTAAAACTTTTTTTCTTGCAGTGCAGAGGAAACTTTATGGAGATGTGATACATCATCATTTGCATAAAAGGGATTGGAAGCGAGCCTGGGTATTCTCAGAGCCGCTGGTTAGAATGCAGTTTATAGTTTTAAGGTAGCAAAGCAGTTGTCAAATCTTTTTAATGTGCAAATGTATGATGCAAAGGCAGGAAAAAGTTAGAGAGATGGATGAAACAAATGGAGGGCAAACAAGAGCAGGATGACAGCAGGAAAGCTGTGTTCAGACAAGAGTCCAAATGAGATTTACAAAGGGGAGCTAAAGTAATCATTACTGAAGCATGTCTGCAGTTTCCAAATCTGCCGTCTCATGACTCTTTGAGTCTGAACCAGAAGCCTTTTGAGCGTTTTAAATTTTATTGTATTTTCGAGAAACCTCCTATTTAAGGAAAATAATAGTTACAGAGGACTTTACAGATTAAAGCTATTATTTTTTTTGGCCTGTCGGAGCAGGGTTTTACAGCAGCAACAACAAAACAAAACCTGAGGAATGAAAGAAGATAGCAGGACAGAGAATTAAGACGGAGAAGCAGCACAGAGGGATGGTATTTAACGTTGGACAGGTTAGTCCGGGAGGAGGAGGGGAAAAGTGATGGAGAATGTTTAAAGAAAGAGACAAAGGTTCAGATGTAAGAGGGGCAGTGAGAAGGAAACTTTGAAAAGAGGGCAAAGCTAAAGAAGAACACTTTAAAGGTGAAGGCTGTGGCCTTGACTAATCGTCCATACGGCTCGGTGGCAGCCGAACCGCGGGGAGTCACTGTGTGTGTGTGAGAGCGAGGAGAGATGAATATGCATTGTTTCCTGTCAAACGTCAGGCTGCCAGCAGGTTGCCAGCTTGGCCCATTATAGCCAGAGAAGACAGCGAACATGGATCATGCACACGTGCACACAACACGAGCGCGCCGACACGTCTGACTCGGCGTGCACGGAGTGTACGTGCACATTCAAAAGCAGTCAGACAGAAACAACACCACCTGAAAAAAAAAAAAAAAAAAAAATGACGGAAAAAAAGGAGTTTTTCACAGCACATAAACACTTCTTTCCCCTCTCTGCTCCATTACCCTTTTCTGTCTGAATTCATTCGTCTCTAAAAATCTCCTCAGCCATTTACTAACCTCTAGTTTCACTTCTAAAGTTCCTCTAAGTTGTTTTGTCCCCTTTCAGGACATGAATGTGCTTCCAATTTTACACCCCGGCCTCCTGTTTGAATATGCAGCAGTCACAGTTGTGAAAATCTGCTATAATTGTTGAAAACATAACACTCTGCATGTGTCGCTGGCAGACCTCATACTGGATACAGAGTTTATCCATATTCTTAACCTTTCAATGCAGGACTGACTGGATAGCAATAAGAATAAGAATCAATATGGTTCTATGTCATTTTTGTCATTTTTGTTAAGAATAATCCATCCATCCATCCATTATCTATACACATATAAACACATATATAAATAAATGCACACACACACACACACACACACACACACACACACACAAACACACTCAGTACATAGACTAATGCAAGCTAGCTTAGCTAGCTAGAGTTATCTAACTATAAAGCACGCTAATTTGATGATACATAATGAAAACACACTCTTTGACACAAAAATCATGAATGTGCAGGTTTGTTGAAAAATATCAATTTGATGGTATAAATTTTTTTTCCGAGGTAAAAAAAAAAAAAATGTAGATAATACTTACATGTATCAGGTCTTGCTGTGTAAACTAATCTTCCCGATCAGTGACGTAGTATGTATTAATCACAGTAAATATATTCCTGACAGATACAATTAATAAGAACCACAAATTTCCATGAGATTCCAGAGGAAATGCATGTGGGGAATTTTTTTTATCCTCTTATGGAAGCTTGGGGTAGTAATACAAATATTATAATTTCTTAAAAAGTATAAAAAGTAACTTAAAAATTTAAATGGAATGATATTTAAAAAAAACATGTTTTTTGAGGAATACCTGGAATATGAAATAACAACTTTTTTTTTTTTTTTTTAAATAAAGATATAGCAAGAAACGACCTCATCGGGTCATTTTTGGCCCACTTGCGTCTAAAGGTTAAAGAAGAAGCACAGATGTAACAGCTTCTATAGCGGACATACTGTCAGAAATTCCCTTTCATTGGACAGCGTGCTGTACATGATTTGTACATTTAACCATGTGATCAGTTTCCATTCCATATAAGAAATGCTGAATCAATCTTGCCAGAGGGGGAAAAAAAAAAAGCAATGTAGGGGTGGATACCATCAGCAAAACCAGAAGCAAACTTTTATATAAATTTCATGACGGAAGCATGTGAAAGCTGCAGGTGAAATACACAGAGACATATTAAAAATGCACTAATTTGTATGTTTGAAATAAGAGGATAGAATAAAAGGCACCAATGATGTGACCGATTGTCCAATGATGGTTCTAATAAATGATTTACAAGCAACATGACTGTGTTTTCAGTGTTGCACAAAAAGACAGAATGGAAGCATTTCTGTGTGCAGCTTGGCAGCTGAAATTATAATGCTAACTTTAATAGGAATTTAAATCAATTACGAATAAGTTTTCGTGAACTTTTCTCATCGGCTTTACTTTATGCTTGAGATTATACAGAGCAATGTAGCAGCCAGCCGACTTTAAAAAAAAAAAAAAACTTACAGACTGCTCCGTTAGCTTCACCTGGAAGGGAGTGGAGTGGAACAACCATTGGAGACCAACACCAAGAGCAGATTTGATTTTTTTCTGTTTGTTTGTTTGTTTTACCTTCCAGCTCCTGTGATGTTTAATTAGAGTCACCCATTTACCTTCAGACTGGTGTTTTTGGATCATTTTACTGGTGGCACTCTTTTGGCTTCCAATTCTGTAGACTGCCCTCTTTAAAATCCCTCAACTGCCATCCAAGACATAATCTTCCTCATTACACCTCTGAAAAGGGAAATTAACGTCCCTCTTAAAAAGACTGTCAAATGCATCCCTCCTTTGGACACTCAGTTCAATCCCAGCCTGGTTTCTTCCCTCTCTTCAGCCTCCACTCCAGTTTCATCAACTGGAGATTGAATTCCTATCAGACACTCTCTCACTAACCCTACAGTTACATCGACGTCTCCTATTGTTGCATTCTCATTTTAGAGACTCTGATATGATGAGGGACCGTGTAAGAATGAGTAATGGCACATCGTAGCTCTTGGTTTTGAGTAAATTGATTTCTTTTGTTACTGAATTTTGATTGAAAAGAGTTTTGGCAGAGAATGAAATTATGTCTGCTCAAACCTACAATTGGCTTGATTATCAATTTTCCTTGGAGGTTATCCTTTAGAATTCTATTTTTGTCCTGAATGTATTTTGAAGCGTGGGTGACACAGAGAGGTCCGGCCTGAACTGCATCCCTGAGCTATTGTTGACTCATTATGTGTCTGTCTGCCAGATAATTCTGATATCTACGCTTCCTTAAGGGCTTAAATGACAGTGCAGCAGAGTGGCATTTTTAAAATTTTTCCTACTGACAGCGTGCAGCAGTTGAATGGACAGTTGAAGATTTCCCTAAACTGTTTCATTTTAATATTTCAGTATTTTGTTATTTTGTTGTTTTTATTATTTGTTTTCCCCTTATCCTGGTATTATGCTCAAGGAGCCCCTTAAAGTCAGTTGCACAAAAGACCTTTGCAACCAAAACAAGGATCAAAAATATGTACCTCTTAACCCTCCTGATGTGCTCTGGACAAATTTGGTTTTCAAGTTTTTCAGCAAGTTTGGATGTGTGAAACTTACTGTCATCCTTTTTATTTTATTATAAGATAATATATGTATGTACATATATATTTCTTTTTGTGTTATTTTAGGTTTACATCAGTCGACCACAACAGTGTGACCACTGATAGGTGAAGTGAATAACACTGATCATTGTTATGAAAACTATAGTATTTAATGATTGAATGTTCTTATTCATTGCAATACTGTGTGATGTGTGTTAAAAGAGGAACAAGGACACAAGCTACTCACACAGGAGTTTGAAGGATAAGAAACCAGTCCTAACCGCCTGCATGTAGCAACCGAGAGATATAACACATGCCAAGATGTGTAACTCATGTTTGTGTGTCTGTGTGCCATTTTCCACCTTCGCCAGCCACTTGCCCAGACTGTGTTCATGTGTGCATGCTGATTGCTTGCACAAGTAAAACTTTGCTTTGACTTGAGAGACGACTCTGAGTATTAATTTGGAGAAGTCAGGACTCCACTGAAGAATTTTCCTGACAATCATCTTGTTATAATGCAGTGTTCTGCTGGGAAACCTTGAGTCCTGACATTCATGTGGATGTTTGACATGTACCACCCACCTAAACATCGCAGGTCAAGCAACCCGCCGCTCCCCATGGCAACAGCAGTCCTTGATGCCAGTTTCCACCCTCAGTAGGACGATGCACCCCAACACACCACAAAAAACTGCTCGGGAGTGACCCAGGGGAACACGGCAGAGCTAAAATGTTCCCCTGGGTTCCACACTCCCCAGATCTAAAGCTTACTGAGCATCTGTGGGATGTTCCAGGATAAGCCTGATCTAGGTAGGTCCCACCCTGGAACCCACAGGACCCACAGAATTCACTGCCAAAGACCATCCCCAAAGGTTCCGGTCAAATTCTCATGTGCATTTGAGGTCCTGTGTCCATGCCCCACTGGGTCAGAAGAGTTTTAGCAGCATAAAGGGGACCAACCCATGATTAGGCAGGTGGTCATAATGTTATGCCTGATCAATGTACATCCATAAACTAAGAAAAACTAACAGCTCAATATTTCTGATTTGTCCAGTTCGCTGTTTACTTTTTCCTAATTTTCTTCTACCTTTAAAAAAAAAACAACAAAAACGACTTATAGTAAATGTAATATATATTGATTCCTTCTAAATTGAATACACAGATCCACTGTGCCCAGATGAGGAACCATAAGGATCTGTCAACTTTTCACCATCACTACCAACAGGTGTAGTTTACTCTGTGAAATCTGTTGACAGCTCCTTGATCGACACAACTTCTTGTACAGACATTTATAATTCTCAGTAATGAATCTTACCGACGCTGGTGATCCCCTGACTTTTCCGGCAGCACCACCATGAGGTTGACATTTGTGGTTTTGAGGGAAATGTCTCAACAACTGTTGGGGGAAATTGGAATCATTTTCAGCACAGAATGAAATCTGTTGATTTTTCACATAGCTAAAATTCTAGTTTGTCTGATATTTTTTCAGTACAGGCAGCAAAACAAATGCTGTCCCTATCAGCTGTACTTTGTTTTTAGTGTTAATTGGTACAGCTGTACAGTCTTTCTGGCTGGCTGTAAAATCTGTTGCTGTGCGCCATGGTGGTATGGAAAGAAAGAGGCAAGAAAACAATCGTACAACCACAGTGATCATTCATATCTAAGTCCTGCTTTGCATACAGCATGTGGCAACATATTCCATATTTTTTAGATGGCATAGAATCAGCCTTTCGCAATGACCACAGTGTTTAAAGTCTTTCTAGTGGTTTCTCTCAGCCTTTCAAACCACTTCAGTTCCATTGTTTGGTAGCCAGCACCTGCAAGGTGCAGCTCAGGGTTCTGGTACGGTTCCTGATGGATGGATTATTGATTTGATGTGTTCTAGAAACATAGATGGATTTATTAGGAGAGCCACTTAAATGTGAAAACTGTCAGTTCTACATCTAAAATTGCATAAAGCTCTGCCTCATTTCTATATACAACCTTTCATAAGCCTTACTGCATGGGACTGTATCATTGTCTTGTTGGTTTTCTAGGCACACAGCCCACTTGTCTGTTATGCAGTGACACTCATAGATTTGCAAGGGTTGTCAGCTACTTCAAAAGTACGTCACCAATGTGATATGATGGGAAGTGTTTGGAACACAAAGTAGAAATTAAAGGGAGCACAAATAAAACAAAATGAAATATTGGTTTGTACTCAGCCTAAGCTAAATTCACTTTTCCTTTTTTTACAATATAAATCTGTAATTTGAGTTCAGTTCCTGTAAAGTGCAAAATTCAGGAATCTTAATTAAATCATCGGAATGACTGCTTTCATCTGACTTACAAGAGTGTAGCGTGTATTTGATTCCTAGGGAAAAAAAATGATTCAATTTCAACAGCCGCATTTGCAAATGTCAGCCAACAATTTATTCATAAGTACAGCAGCAAGGGGAGAGCAGA
Organism: Amphiprion clarkii; assembly: GCA_027123335.1. Classification (NCBI taxonomy): domain Eukaryota; kingdom Metazoa; phylum Chordata; class Actinopteri; family Pomacentridae; genus Amphiprion; species Amphiprion clarkii. The sequence continues at coordinate 9,199,654 of CM049578.1, forward strand.
AATGCTCCGTCTCATAGACGGGACTGAGAGGCCACGCCTCTGGAAGCCTTTAGAGGTTCTGTCCATTTAGAAGCACAGCCAGTGTTTATTAAAGGACATGATATCATGAGCACTGACTGGCTGTGAGATCTGACTTAACTTTAAGCAGACAGCAAAACCAGACAACTGTGCTCTCAGGTTGATGCAGATTGTGATTCTAATTGAATGTCCGAATAGATGGATTATGTTCATTCTGTCATTTCTTGCTTTACAATACTATTATTTTTACACTCTGGAAAAGGTACGTAGAGAAAAACATCTTTTCCTTGCTCAGTTGGCGGTTAAAAAGTAAGACTATTCTGAATGTCCTGGTGTTAAACAAGAACACTGAGCCTTACTTAAGTTCAAAGAGAAATAGTTATTTGTGTAATCAATGAAAATGTCTACTGTCTTCAAATGTATACAGTGAATTGGTCGTTCTCCTTCCGTGGAACTGCCGCGTTTTGCTTGCGAACATCTACCGCTCATTATTTCTGGAGCAAACTCCGAGAATACAGAGCCTAAATGAAACGGCAGCTTCCAAGCAGTCCTCTCCACTGATGCATTTCTTACTCGCACACATACACCCAAAAAAAACTCATGTGCACTGATTCATTATTGTCAGAAAAATTCCAGTGGCGTAGTCTGAGTTTAGCAAAATCTAAATAAGACAATACGTCAAATGGGAGTCACTTTCCAAATCGTACCTGGTAGCTTTCGAGGAGCGGCTGCTTTTGGGGAAATACCGGTCTGCAGAAAAAAAGGAAGAAAAAAAAAGCTTTTTGTGAAGTGCTGCTTCAAGGATGTGTCTAAAATCTGAATGTGCAGGTGCAAATGCAGGGTAAGCACTTGTTTCTTTTGGAATACTCTTTTTAGACATTTGGCTCAGGGAAAAGCCATCAGCAACGAAAATAAACAGGGAGAGATTCATGTTCCTCTCCTGTGTGTAGCATCTGTCACAGTCTTGACAGAAAACATAGAAACCGGTGGATTATGATGGAAATGAATGACAGGACAGTTCTCGGTGAAGACAGGAGATTGAAAAGAAAATATGTGCCTTGTTGTCTGGAAGCGTCGCCTCCCCGTACTCCCTCCTTCTCCCCGGCTCCCAGCGGATAACGGATTTGACTGTACTATTTGGCTGCAATGAAAGGATGGTGTGACAGTTTGCACTTCCCCTTGGGGAGAATGTATAATCTCCAGGCATGTCATTGTCTATCATCTGAAGGAAAGAGCGTGTGTTGTGGGACAGGTTTGCATGAGGCCTCTTAAATGAGATCTCTCATTAGGTCACATGTAATTTTTATGTCTCGTAACTGGGAGCAAAACTGAACCCCATATTAAACACCTGCTGACAAACTGTCTTCATTTCTTGCATGGAAATCTACCTGTGAGCATTCAGCACCTACTTCACCACCACAATAAGCTTAATGACATTAAGACATTTACCTGTATCTTAAAGTGTAAATATAGATAGATGAAACCATAGTTTTACCGAAGAGTGGTTTTGAAGCTCCTGTTGTCATCTCGGCAGTGCCTGATTCTCCCTGCATTTTCAATCTCATATTTTGTCTCTTTACATTCAATATCTACTACTATTGACCTGTTTGTTTGCTCTTTATAATTCAAGCTTGTTACCAAAGCAACACACCATGACGTATGTTACATATTGTCCAATTTGCAAAGCATTGTGGATCAGAATGTCCAGAAATGCATGCTGGTTTGAATGCTACCCAATGAGAGCAGATGGAGTAGAATATTCTAGCATATTTTACTGTACTGTGTTTACCATATTATGCATTGAGGTAGTGGAACATACCACATCTTTTTCTGTACTATAGTGTGTGGCATTGTGGGTATTGGAATGCAAACTCTGCAAAACGAAAGGCGAATCCAAAAATGTGCAGAAACATGAACTGTGAGTAAATCTGACATGAGTCATGGATTGTCTTATGAAGGCACCCAGCTTTCACTTCACTGAAATTATGCATAACTTTAAGCCTGAATGCAATTTAAACAGGCGGGTTAAGTAAAAGTCAACTTCCCATACAGAGAAGGGGAAATTGGTTTTAGAGACCAGAATATTTCTTTCTTTTTTTCCTGCAAGCTGCAAACATTGTTTCTGCAGTAAATTTGAGCATTTTAACACAAGAATCTCTGAGTTTCACCCATTTTTGAAGGAAAGTCCTCAAGTCACCATTTGAGGAGCTGCAGTTTTGGAAAACTAGCATTTGAGAATCGTTTTAGCACGAAAAGTGTCCCCCAGTGGCAAATGTAGAATTTTGTACATGGAGTGTATGGAGGTTTTGGTAGTATATAAGGTGACGGAGATAAAATTATATTTCTAATGGATTCAACATTAACAACATTGTTTTGTTCCGCTGACACACGCTTCTATAACTTTTTTAATGATGAACAACACTTAGTGAGAACGGTATTGATAACAGCTCTGGTCCTCAGTTCATCACTGGGAATATTCAAGCTATGGTTCAAAGTTGTTCCATTCAGTGTGGAAGCACGTTTTTCCTGTTTTGTGTAGTGTTTCAGGGAACAACTGAGCACAAAATCATTGTTACCATTTTTCCCCCCAATCGTAGCATCAATGCACTCATTTTACCTTTAGTTTGATCATAATTACCGATAAAGCAACACGATCTACACATTTATCATTCAGTCTTTACAAATATTCACATATTTCACATATTTAGACAATATCTGAAAAAAACATGTTATTTTACTGAGTGAAATGGTTCGTTATTGTACTTCCGTTTATACTGACAGTGAATGAAGTCCTGCAGCAGGGTCATCTGTCATCTGTCTCATCTCTTCCACTGTCCTTCCTCAGTCTGAATGTATTTTATGCTCCTCTTCCTCCCGCACATTCATTTCTTCCTCTCCTTCTCCAGCGTCCTCATCTCACCCCTCTATGATTTTGTCCTTCTCTGTCTCTCTTCTCTTTTTTTATGTCTCACCATATCTCCTTTCTGTCCAGTCTTCAACATTCTCCTGCTGAGAAAGCTAAAACATAAGTATCACAACTTCTGAAATTCCCTTTCATCTTTGGTTTGCACTGCAGGTCATTCCGAGTACTCCGAACTACACGTGGAGCGATCTGGGTAATATCTGTTACATAACACTGTGAGAACATGTTAATAAGTTACAATAAAACCAGGACCGACAGAGAATTAACGGGACTTAGTTTGATTAGATTCAATTTAATCCCAGTGACATATTCATTCCCAGTTTGACAGTCAAAGGCTACAGCAATAATGTGTTCCACACATTTATGTGCCAATCAAACACTTCACATATTGCAGCGGCTCTACAAGGTTTCAGACACACAGTTCTCCAGAGTTCCACAGTACAGATATTGCTATTTCTTTACGGTCAAAAATCTGCCCAATGTACTTATGTGTATTGCTTTCACAAAGACGAATTCAGCTTTGGGTTATTCAGCATTAATTTCCTTTCTCATGCAAGAACTTCTACCACATGTATTATTTATGCTTAGACAAATAAGTGCATCGGATGATTTGATTTTTCAGTTTAGTATTTTTAGTATTCTTTATGTCCTTGTGAGCTTGCATAAGTATGTGCTTCACATCTGAACCCATATTTCAACTTGCATATGCTCAAAGCAGCTTCCCTCAGCAGCACAAACACATTGAGTACTGTCGTAATGAGATTTGAGCAAAGAGAGTAATTATTCTAAAGGACTGCATTTAAATTCCCTATGTTTAAAAAGAATACTTCTGAGGTTTGAAACAACTCCTGCATCGTGAGAAGTGGCTTATGAGGAGGGAATACAAATGCAATTTAAGAGTCAGATTTTTAACCTACAAAACTGCAAGAAGCTACCACAGTGCACATCCTTGCCCAGAGAGCCACTGGGGTGTATCCACATAATACGATTTGAATGCTGGAATCCATATGAGGGGAAGGAATATAAAGAGGGTGAATGGGGGATTGTGGCAGGCAGTTTTTGTGCAAAGAGAATGGATAATCTATATGCATGGATTTACATTCATCGCCTCTTCTGTGGAGCCGACTTGGCACAGGAAACACAGGACTTATGAAGACATCAGCTCCACAGCTTCCAGTCAAACTATATGGAGATGAACCTCGCCTGTGTGTGTGTGTACGTGAAGAAAAAAGAAAGCTATGAAGACATCAGTCGTGATTAGAAAAGTCAACATGCATGCAAATTAAACAGCAGCAACAGATTATAGTGTATGTGAGACTTTCTGTACTTATAATGTGAAAACATGTACGATAAAAGTTTATGATGAATATCCTCACATACGGCACTCATAAATGTCATGTGTTGGGAAACCGCAGCCCGAGGAAGACTGAGCTTTGCATATTGATGGCAGCGCTCATGCTTCAGTAGAATACAGTATATGCTTACTTAGCTCCACACCAAGAAAGCTTATTTTACTCTAAAGATTAGGCCAACAATTTGCATCTTAATCCGCTGTAACAGGTAGTCAAAAGCATATAAGCGGTGGAACACTGAGTGGTCAGGGGTCTTCAAACGTGACAAAAGTGCTTACGGTGGCTTGTGTGAAAATTAATTGCTCTTTGCCAGAGTCCCAAAAAGTTTGATAAGGCGCCTTAGCACATCGGGAACATCCTTTGTCTTCTCAGGCATTGCAGGATGCTGTTATTACTGTGCCTGCTGTACCAGATGAAAACAAGATCAAAAGCATCGCAGGCCGGCTTTAGCTCGCTGGCTGTACAAGTTAAAGGGAACTCCACTTTGCAGCTGACAACACCGATCTGCATAGGGGAACGCTTTTGTCATGGAATTCAAATGACTACGCTAATAGTTCCACGGTAGTTTCTGACAGCAAAGGTTCGCTGTTTCGTGGGTATGAAAGCGGCGATGCTAGTGAACCAGCAAAGAGAGCAGTCAGGCCTCCTAGGAACGTAGAAAAGAGAAGCATAAATCAGTGAGATGTGGAAAATTGTTCTTTTCTTTTTTCATTTCAGCAATCAGGTCTGCATAAACATATGGTTCTGTAGCACCCACGTGTATGCATGGATTAATAACGTGACAGGGTGGGGGTTACAGATGTGAGAAACAACAGGAATAAGACGCATGTTGGAACAAAGCAAAGAGCTACAGGCTACTTTGAAGTGTCAAGTATGATTAAGGATTGTTTGATAGCTTGTCGTCAGGCAGTTCATCCTCACGTGCATTAAGTGTAAGCCTTTACACTGCTGCTCTTGGTTGAACATGAAACAAAACTGCAACAAGGATGTAAATCTCATGAATATACAGCTGATTTTTATTTATTTTTTTTAAGACAATAACTTACCGAAACAGCTTGGTATTGTAGTTTTACTCATGTTTATTTAGATTCATGTTTGAATAAACGTGAGTAAAACTAAAGTACAGGAAAAAGTGTCTCTGTTTGGGACTACTTTCAGCAGGATCAGTCCACATTTGGTGCTCTAGTGAATATTTACAGTAGCTGGAGGGTGTAAATCCACGACACTACACTGTAAAACTGGAAAATGACTGAAAATTTGAACAAGATCTGGCAGCGAGCGTATCAGAAAAAAATTAAATTAAATTAAAAATACAGAAAAGAAAATTATTTGTAAAATAGCGACATTTTGATGTAATTCAAGTGCAGCAATTAAGTGTAATTTTATGGTCGCACACTGTAAAAGAATTAGTTATTTCTATTTGGGAAAATACAGACTTTTGATGTGGATTTTATTTTATTTTATTGTGATTTCACTAGATATTATGTGTATCTATTTTCTTTTTCCTGTAATCAAACCAAACATGGAAAATTTGTAATATAACAGCTAACAAAAAACATTTTTCAGTCCGTTATATATGTACCTACATTTTTACGGTGATTTTACCAGTCTGAATGTCATTAATTGAACTTTAAAAAAAATAAAAATTACACAGAAAAAAAAATGTTGAGTCTATTGAAAGACATCAACATGTTCCTTACTGCCATTTATGTCATCCACTAAAACATCCTCTGAGATTCCGCTTTTCTGATGGGTTTGAGCCTCGTGAATAAGTTTTGGAACCACATGAGCCTCCTGAAGGTGCATTCAAATGCTCTGAGCTTATTTATAACAGCAAGTACAACCTCCATAATTCCCATCATTCTCGACCAGGAAATAGACAGAAGACATGTGGAGCAAATGCTTTAGAAGAAGCATCACAGAACGTCAAGGTGTAAAGAAAATAAATAAATGCATTTTCATCACGTTTCTGCTGCATTTTTAATGCACCAACTTTCCTAGGAGAAAACCTTTTATTTTTTGCTCCCATTTAAATTTGGCCATTTTCTCAATGTCATATTCTGTATGCTCAAAATGAAAATGCAAACAATAACAAATTGATGGAACCATTGTTGAATGTAACAGATTTCATATTAGATTGAGGGATTCACATTGTAAAGACATACAGTGCCTGCAGTGACTAAATTAAACAAGACATTTGCAGCACTATAGTTGTACTAGTTGTGATGTGCATGAACTCTGGAAGCGACAGTGTTAACATTATCTACAAGGTCAGCTTCTGGAACTTTGTGTTGACTCTGTGTACTTAACTGCCACCTACGTTATCCTGTGATACGGAGGGCAGACAATGTTCATTTAACCTTAAACTCTCACTGCTGACTAACAGATGTGTCTGACGTTTGAATGTTTAAATACTCTACATAAAGTGTGTGATGTGTAAATGCTCTTCCAGCTGAAGTTATACAAACCCAAGATTCACACAAACATGATGCACATTTAAATGTACATTTATTCTTACTTAGAGGCTTTCATTATTATTGGCACAAATAAACCCAAACTCCAGCTGTCTGAGCCTCTGCTCAGGCTGTCTTTACATACGGTATAATAATGGCTGTTAACATTTTAAATATCCAGTAAAATTGGCAAATTATTATAAAAGTTCCACTCAATCAGAATTCAGAATTTTCAGTGGCCATCGAAATAGTGGATGCCATTCATGCCATTTGTGACGTCAACCATCACTTCTGAGGCAGAACAATAACTATAAAGCACCTTACCTGCTGTGTAAAGACAAATTAGATAGTTGGTATCCAGTATATTAAAAGACATACACTGCTGTTCAAAAGTTTGGGTTCGTCCAGACAATTTTATGTTTTCCATGAAAAGTCACACTTTTTTTTCATGTGCTAACATAACTGCACAAGGGTTTTCTAATCATCAATTAGCCTCTCAGCACCATTAGCTAACACAATGTAGCATTAGAACACAGGAGTGATGGCTGCTGGAAATGTTCCTCTGTACCCCTATGGAGATATTCCATTAAAAATCAGCCGTTTCCAGCTAGAATAGTCATTTACCACATTAACAATGTCTACACTGTATTTATGATTCATTTAATGTTTTTGAAAAAAACATTAAATGAACATTGAACAAACAAAACTGCTTTTCTTTCAAAAATAAGGACATTTCTAATTGACCCCAACCTTTTGAATGGTAGTGTGCTTTCTAAGGTTTTAGTAAAATAGAATCCCCACTGAGTTAAAGTTGGAATCCCATTAAAATAAACTGAATGTGGTTTAGACAGTATGTCATCACATTTACACACTGCAGAACTGTGCAGAATCTGGACTTGTCAGGATGTGATGAGTATAATTCTTGCAGCGCAGTGAAAAATGAATAACTACATTGCATGCCAGGTTTCTGGAGTAAGAACCGTCAAATTTCCCTGCTGGATGAGGTACATTTTGGATTGATAAATTCAATCTGACAGCTCGATGTTACATGCTATGAACCTGCTTCTGCAAATCAGATTCTTAGGGAATGGAATTACTACATCAGACCTAGCGTCTGATTTGAAAACACAGGACAGTAAAGCTGGCTGAGCTAACGAGCGCCGCTAATCCATGGAACTTTGCACTTGTAGATTTGGATCACCTCATTTTTGTCTAGGTGATGCTTCCAAATGACCATAAACAGATAGCTAAATCATCACCTAATTTAGCAGCTAGTTATCCAGAAGCAAAGAAAGGAAATGCACCTAATGTTATGAGTGGAAACACAAGTACAGGAGAGACTTATGTTTGCTTTGAAACCCAGGGCCTACCTGTTAATCTACCAGAAGAGCTGGGGACATACACACAATGGGAAATGAGTTATTAAACAAGGTAACAGTGTGTATAGTCTTAAGTACATGAACAACAAAGATTAAATCAGGAAGGGAAAAGTTTCCTTCTCTTAGTCTTACTCTTAATTTTAAGCTTCTCTTTGCAACACTTGCTACTTTAATTCAGCTCATTTGGCTGCAATAAGGCAGATCACCACACAAAAGACAAAACATATCACTTATAATTCAGTAAAGTGATTTGAACGATAAGGTTTAGTAATAATAAAGCATCATCAGAACAACTAGACAACTTCCGTCCTCTTTTCTTAAACAAGACTGAAAATGTGCTGCATTAGCGGCTTTGACTTGCTTGATTTTCTCTTTTTTTTATGTACAGAAAAATGGATTAAGTTCTATTTTTGGTTACAAACCACTTGAATAGACCATAGACCATCTTCATATAATATCACCTACTATCTTACATAGTCTTTCTACTTCTATATTTTTGTTTTACTAGCAATAAAGCTTACCAGTTGAAAGTAAAATGATAGAAACCTTTGTTTTGGTAATATATTCTTTAAAATTTTTATTGGTGAGCTAAGATAGTGACTCAGTGTATATGTAATAAAATTAGTTGATTTGACAGTGTGCTGGATGTTAACTATAGATGTCAGTGTTTCCATTTTGACAGTGCTGCCCTACTGTTAAAATACCCAAACACATTTTGCCGTACTTCAATTTTTTTGTGATATTTGAATTTAATAAATTTTACTACCTTGATTATTGATTATGATTTGTGTCCTTACGTGGTGTCACTTTGTGGAAACTTAGAGCAATTCACATTCTAGATGAGTCAGTTTGTGTTATTGCATCAATGAGGAACTGGAGGCATCGATTTGTTAAACAATGAAAAATGCTGCCTGTCATTTATAGCAGCTATTTAATGAGACATGATTTAACTGTGTGTATTTGCATGCATGCATTTACATGTCAACCTTATGCACTCTGCATTTTATGAGTAGGTGTGTGCGCATGTGTGGGTTGTTTGTGTCTATATATGCTAGCATATGCATGTGTGTGTGACCAGCCAGACCAAAAGGAAGCCCCTCAGATGGGAATCATTATGTTTTAATGTGAGGAAGATGTCCTCTGAAGTGATGGAAACACTCCCGTGAGTGTTTGGAAAGCAATGGGTGCCCAAACCAATAAATTATATATGTCGAAGTCATACAAGTGTCAGGGGTCTTCATGTATTATATATCACCATTGGACTGCTGTATACATTGGCTGGCAGTAAAACATTCATTGGGCCTCATTATGTTACAGATAGCGTCAGTTTTCCAGACGAACACTGACCGACGCGCAGCTCGTGATAGGAATCAGTTCTGTGTGACAGGACAAGTCACTTCGTTACAGTTGGCTGGACTGAGGCCTCTTGTTAATGTGCACACTTAAGCGCAATCAAATATAGCTGCTTGTAGGTTTAATATAGACTTAGGAGTAACATCTGGCTCAGTATGTAGTGTATGTTAGTGGTTAAAATGTGACATATGCAAGGAAAATAGACTTGGCCCAAAATTCAGTGTATATGAGCACCAGTGAATTCACAAGACACACAGATTAGCATAAGTTAATGTACTGACAGAATGCTAGCAGCTACACACATATGTATCCCACACTATCAACAGCAGGTTGGATTTGATCCATGAAAAAGGACAATTTTGGTATTTACTTCCCAAAATTGTTCTTAGACATGTCTGATTTGTGTGTTTACTTTTCCTGTCGAATTTCAAATCCATCCTGAAAAAAATAAAAACATAAAATAACCTTTGACCTTTAAAATATGTCACAATAAATAATTTCAATGCAAAAACTTGCATCGCTTTGTTTGTGTTTGTTGTGCAGCTTTTCATTCACAGTTTTCAGTCAACATTAACAGTAGGAGGTAAATAAAGTTACACTGGACCCTTTTAAATCAAGGTTGTTATATATAAAGAACGCAAACCCAATGTTTAAATGCATATAAAATGAATATAATACATGTAGCCTGACCCCATACTACTAACTACTTTAAAAACACACAGTTTGCCAGTGGGAACTTTGTGTTGGCATGCTAGCAATAGCCATTACCGAATAATTGCTAAGCTATCAGACGCTATTTCAGTTAACAGCAGCACTTTTTACACCCATGTTTTAGCTACAGCTCACTAAAAAATATGGAAGCAATGCAGCTACAGCAGTTCTGTTGAGAAGGTTACAACGTTTAGTTTTTTGTCTGACTGTCAGTTGATGATCTCAACTGAAGTGAGGATGAGGAAGAGACAGTTTGACCTGCATACTTGTAGGTCAGATGACATCCATGATTGACTTTAATGGAAAGACTGGATTATCTTTGTGCATTTTCTGTAACTTGCCATGATATATGCATGTTGTTTTGCAAGACTCCTGAATTGTGGGAATTTCCCAAAATTTCTCCACGTTGAAATGAACCAGTCCATTCATCCACAGTATGCTCACACCAGTGTTTTCCTGTATGTGACTGAATAGAACTTTTGTTTCGACTGTGTAGTCGTATATGGACAATGCTTCAGTAAATCTCTTGGTCAAGGGTTTTGCACCGATCAAAGCAGCACAGCTGCCAATAGATTCGGAGTCAGATGCAGATGTGTGATTATTTTCCCTTTTCTTCTTGTATTCGCTTCGAAAAATTAGTACTGAAACTTGTGAAAGCATCTCATATTTGAAGGGGCTGACATCTTTGAGGAAATATTTAGTATCACAGAAGCTGTCTCGCTAGATTTCACAGAAAACGTAGCTTCGGAGTCCTTAAGTGGTCATTAACGCGCAACAATTAGGCCTCAAATGAATTGTCGGCATTCCGGCTGTTCGATCTTGTGCATTTTTGCATTGCTTTATTCTCTCACATCTTTAATCAACACTTTAATACGATAATTCAGGCATAATCAACATCACAACATACACCACAGTCTGTTTCAAAAATAGATTTAGGTTCTGGGCTTCCAAGACTGATTTTTTAATAACATAATCCAAACAAGCAGAATTATAGTTGTGGTCGTTTAAATCTCTCGACAGCTGAATCTCATTTTGTCTACATAAGGTTCATTCAAGGTACAAGCAGTAAGTAGCCAAGTGCAAGGACATTAAGCAGAGAGGACAATTGGAGTTGCTGTAATCTCTGCGTCCAGGAGAGAGACAGCGGTAAGCAGAGTGACCGGCTTGGGAGAAGGAGGGGATTACTGATTAGACCGCCTGTGTGTGTGTTTTATTGTGTGTGAGTGTGTGTGTGTGTGTGTTGTACAGACAGAGCGAGAGAGACAGAAAGCAGAAGAGTGCGCTGATGTGTGTCTTTTAATCAGTGATGGAGGAAATATTCAGATCCCTTACTAAAGTACAAGTACTAACATCACACTGCAAGAGGACTCTAAATGTCCTTCACTGAAAATTGCACCAAAGTAAAAGTATGTGAGTAGAGTAGTAGAATCGGGAAATGTACTATGCTATTAAATCATTACATTATTATTACTCGTGCAGTAATTTAAAAGCATGATTTTACTGTCATTGGTTAAGATGAAGCTCATTTTGGACTTTGGATTCTGGAAAAATCTGCTTATTTTCTTTAATAATCGAATCTTTTGTTTTCAAGTAACATTTTGACAAAATGTGCAAAAATATAAATATATATTTGAATCAAAAATGACTTAGATGGCAAACAGAATAATTTTCTGTCAGTCAACTAACTAATGATTAATTCTTTCAGCTGCACTTGTTTTAACTGTTGGGTAGTTTAATTTGCAACATAATCCAATTTCACATTCTTGCATTTTGTGTACAAAAATCTTAATTTGCAAAGTAAATAAAGCTTTCAGATGAATGTAGTCAGGTATAAATATGCAATGTCTCCCATTGGGATGTCATAGGGAGAGGAAGAAAGTGTTGCAAAAAGTAAAAAAAATAAAAAACAATAATACTCCAGTAAATATATTGAATTACATCTACCACTGCTTTGAATCTGTCTAATTGCAGTTCCTTACATTAGATCCTAACATATGTCAAATAAATCACAACTGATAAGTATTTATACAATGTTGGGTTTTTGTTGATGATGGTGAAATATTAAAGTGTATTTACGTATGCTATGTATTACTAACATTGGTATGTGAGGTAGTAATAGGACATCCATCAGCACTGGTGCTCAGACTCCTCATTATAGTGGGTGGAAGATGGACAAAACAAAACAAAACAGGCCAGTGTTTAAAGAAACCGAGCAGAAAAATAAATCATGAGGTAACAATATTTTGGAACGCATTTGCAGGCTTTGGAATCCAGGAAATCTACAGATGCTCATGTGATGAATAAGATTATCCCTCATCCACAGCAGCACCACGGGTTTAATAATTCTAAAATCCACAACAGCATGAAGACTCCTGCAGTTTGTGTATTTTCTATTCATTTCAAGACTTCACATTGTCATCATTGATGCCGATGTTTTGATTATCCATGTAAACATTAATCAGCTCAACTGTATGTTGGAGTCTTAGTGTACTTGCTTTTAAGTCTGTTTTAATTAAATGCTATGACTATTTGCATTCGCTAAGCTATGACTGTGCATGATTATTGGTAAAGAAACCTAAGCATTTCACAGTTTTATTATCGTGGTTGGATAAGTTTATGAACTGCATTTAAGTGAGCAATATGTGTCAAATCTGCCAAGAGGTGGTTGGGGTGGATGTCAGGCACACAAAGCACTGGACTTTCACTATTCATTTATTTTATTTGAGCAGCATCCATTGCTCTCCATTCCTCTTTTCTGTGTGTCACTCAAAACCCCCTACTTTTAAATGCACATTTAAGCTCAAACTCACCTCCTGATTCTTTTTAATAATCTGGCCTTTGCTGCTGATTGATGGACAGTCCAGCAGCCAACCATGGCCTGGGTTGGTACCAGGTTGCAGCCTGGTCACTGGGAATCACTGCCATTTGGCCACAGCACCAGGGTTCACCTTCTAAATAAACGGGAATGCACCGCATTTTAGCAAAATGTGAAATTTTGTATATATGTCTGGTTTTGCTTAATGAATCTTAATCAGTGGAAAGCTGAGCAGACATGGACAAGCTTCTCTTCCACTCCCACAGAATCACTTGTTTGGATATCAATACTTGTACCTGCTGCCTCACCCAGTTGATCCATCAGCGGGAAGAAGTGTAAAGAGGAACGGTAATTTCAATGAGTGTGCTGCACTAAGGTTCGCCAATGGAGCAGCTGTCATTACGCACAAGTCAATATGCACAGCTGTGACTATTTATAGAACCAGTAGCACTTCTTCCATACCACTAACCTCCTTAGGGAGTCACAGATGGAAACTGTCTTATTTAGAGCTCTGACATCTAAGGTCTGGTGGTCTGTTTGGTGGTAAAGTGTCATAATGCTCAAATTTAAAGAGACTTTTTAGGGCACTCAGAGGCAGAAAAGATTGGGGATTCTGTAGAGTCTGGCCAGGGATTTTAAAAGAGCCCCAAAGTGTTTGAAATGAATCATTTCACTGTGAAATACACACCACTTATAAAATAAAAAACTCCATGTAAAATACGGTCAGATTGTCAAGGAGTGGCCGACCTTGAAAATTCAGGATAAGGACAGACCATTTGATGCAAAACGAAATCTTAAAACCCATCAAATTTCTTTGCAGGATCTGCAAGTAATTGTGCAGGAGGTGTGCTAGGAAAACCTTTACTGTTCACAAGGAGCAATAGGACAAAACTATGTGCCAGTGAAGACATTAGAAACCACCAGGCCTTTTGGAACAATGTGCTCTCGACAGACAACTAAAAATTAGAATTGTTTAGTCACAGTGACAGCAGTTGTGTTTATCATTGACCAAATACAGTTTTTCAGGACAAGAACTTAATACTAACTTTGAAGCAAGAAGATATTTTGCAGTCACTGATTCAACTATAGCACTTAGTTATATGATGCATCAATTCTGCATCATATAACTAAGTGCTACGAAGGAATGTGAGGCCATCTGTCCAAAAACAACTTGAACCACAGTTAGAACCTTTCAACAGGAGCATGAATTTGAGCACACAGCAATTCAAACCAAGAGACGGCTCAAAAACAAAACAAAACAGAGGGCTGAGGAATAGACTAGTCAAAACCCAGACTTGAATGCAGTTGGAATGCTGCAAAAGGGGATTTGAAACAGGAAGAACATGCTTCTATGGGATGTACTTGTCCAAACCGCTGTATCCCAGCAGATGCCAGAACCTCTGCACCGTAAATACTTTATTGCAGTATTATTATTCTATCTAAGAACAACAGCAAACCAAATTTGTTATTTAAATTGCATTATCAGTTACATATGCCATAAAAATAGAATTTGCCGTGTAAAATCAGATATCCATCCATAGGAAGTCTATCCCTGCTGATTTACAGTGAAAGCAGGGGACACCCTGGACAGGTCGCCAGTCTATCATAGGGCTACATATAGAGGCAAACAGTCACACTTGCATTCACACCTACGGACAAGTTAGAATCATCAATCAACCTCAGCATGTTTTTGGACTGTGGGAGGAAGCTGGAGTACACAGTGAGAATCCACGCATGCAAAGCCCATGCAGAAAGATCCCAGGAAGGCCAGGAAACGAACCGGGGATCTTCTAACTGCAAGGGGAAACTACTAATCACCAAGCCACTGTGCAGCCCTAAAACCAGATATGTTCTTATAAATTACATTGTTATAGTTTTCCAAATAATTGATGGTGATGGTACATGTGGGATAACTTTCACATGTGGGGGTTTATTAAAATCAGTCTGGGGGCTAAATCCCTGCTGGATCGAGCAGATGAGGTTACTGTCTAACAACAGCGTCAGACAGAAGATGTTTATTCCAATGGGAGTCTTAACTGATATAATTTCATTACAATTGCTAAGCTGTAGCATTCTAGTTGCGTGTCAGTAGGCTGTGAGCAGATTATGATTGCTCTCCCTCATTACTGGTGTCCTTGTGTTACTTTATGCAAGGACAATCATCATCTCTGTGCTTATTAGTGTGTTACATTTTTAATTCGAATGCATTTTTAAACAGCCACGCCTTCATGCAAATTGTCTCCGTTCGACGCTTTTCACTGCAAACCACAATGTCAGTTTGGTTCGTCTGCTCATCTGCATAACTTATTAATTTAGAAAATGGGGCAGAGTGGCTCTTTTGACCTCTGGCATTTAAAGTGAAGCCACACAGAAAACACTCGCACTCGCCATGCAAACATGTGTCTCAATGTATGCATATGCACACACCCACACACACACACACACACACACACACACACACACGCAGAAATACGGATACACCACCACCCTAACGTAATCTATTATGGAACAGCTAGAGGAAACTTCAAGAAATGCTTCAAACAGTAATACAGTCTTATCTACTGGGGTTTAAGAAGGTAGCTTAAGGTCACAAGGTCTTCGGTCTAAATCCCTGGGAAAACAGGTAAATGCTCATCTTTTTAATAGTTGCATTGATAACAGAAGATACTGGCTTCCAAATGTCGAGAAGAAAGTTTGGTATGTAAAGGTTTTGATTTCACTGCACCACTTTTGACCATGACTCCTTGGAGTGGTGACATGTCTTTACAATAGTTTATGCATCATGTACATTGAGACTTCGGACATTGAGACTTGAAATTTTGAGGTTTTATTGCTCAAGCAGAAATAGCATGTTAAGCTGCTCTTTAAAGCGCGTCCTCAAATTCACATAGAAGCCTCTCTGTCAGTAAATCGTAATAATGCAGAGGGGTCTAGCTCCAAGAAGCTACTATCAGACTGTCTGCTGGAAAGACAGGAAGTCTGATGGATCTTTGACAGCCACGAGGAACGCATTTAGAGCCCTTTGACAAAGTCACTGCTCAGGTACCTTATTCTAGTGGAAGTAACAGCTCGCTAGTGCATGTCTCTGTGGGGGAGTGTCAGTATGAGATGCTATCAAAAAGTTCAGAGTTTGCGCCTCTAAAAATCAAAACATATATCCAATTTAAATTTGGCCACTATCCACATTAAAGTAATGTCCTTGTGCAGCTATACACTGCTCCCTGTGCTCCTGCCACACT
The DNA here is from genome assembly GCA_027123335.1 of Amphiprion clarkii. Classification (NCBI taxonomy): domain Eukaryota; kingdom Metazoa; phylum Chordata; class Actinopteri; family Pomacentridae; genus Amphiprion; species Amphiprion clarkii. The sequence continues at coordinate 9,215,897 of CM049578.1, forward strand.
AGGAAACCCTTCCTGCAAGTCTTGTCATGTAAGCATGCAATGCAACTTCTGAATATCATTTTGTAGAAGAAGACAAAGAAGTGGAGTGGGTGGCAGCCTCCTAAAATGTGAATACATTGAGTAAAATTATGCTTTTGTGAAGATGTGACCAAAAAAAAACACGTAGTCATTGTACGGCTACCTGGTGCACAGTGCAGTTGGAGCATCGACGTTATCACATTAGAGTTCAAAAGATTCATACTAAATGTTTTAGCTAGCGTAAATCGAGAAAAATAATGGATATCTAGGATGCACACATTTAGAGCTCATTCACGCTGCCACTGCTTGTTCATCGGCAGAGCGAAGACTGTTTTCAAGAGAGATGAGGTGACATTCACACACAAAGGCATTAGATTTGTCGAAAGATGACAAATCTAATCAGAAAGTGTCCTGGAGTCCAGTACCATACTTAATACCTTTCTGTTGGTTTCTGTACCAGGACCAAGACTTTCATGTTATTAAAATTTAAGAAATGTCATTTTTAAAGAGTCGCAGAGCGTATCACATTCAGTATAGAGCCTGCCTAGTTCTAGTGTAATCTCTTTACAGTCCAATGCTGGAGGACCAATTTACGGTGCACAATCCTATGAATGTCAAAAAAAAAAAAGATATGCTGTTGATGCACTGCTTACATGACACACCATCTCTGGATGATATGGACTCTTCCACCCTTTGGTGTCTTGGTCCACCTCTCATCACCAGTGATGATCTTCCACATGAAGACTGGATCATCCAGCTGCTGACTGACACAGAATGTGATGTTTTCTCTATGCTCCAGTTTGAGGTAGATGCTGGAAGCAAATATGCCTTTGATTGCACATGCTGCATATGAGTGTGTGTCTGAGCTAAGGAAAGTCTCTGAACTTTTTGATCACACACCATACATAGCTGTGCCTATGCTGTCTTGAGGAGCCATTGGAGCTCAGGTTGATGTCAAGGCCAGTGACTGTTTTTGTTAGCGATAGAGCTTTTTAGTAGCAGACAAACTTCCCACAGAAGGCAAAGCACAAGAGCATTAATAATGGCTGAAATCCTCTTATGAGAGCTTTTGTTTCTGTGTATGTAGGCTCATTCCCATCTTATTTGGATCTTTAATTAGACGGAACCATTATTAAAGCACCAATGCTTTCTATACGATGACAAGTCAAAACATCTGCTGTAAAAAAGGTCTAGAGGCCAGCATGTTTGGTAAACAGGAGCTCTTCTTTATGACTCTGCAAGACAAATCCCCAAACACCCAAGAATGGCTACCTTGACAACCTACTGGATATGTAACTAACTTCTCTAGTCATTGTGTTCCTTGAGATAGTGACTAGCATCAATATAGGCAACTGCTCACAAGGTTTGACATCGACATGGGCTCAGTTGTCAAGGAAGAGGCTATGGAATTTAAATTCAAGCAGACAGAAACAGACTAACGATACTCACAGTATGAATTGTGGCCAGCATAAAAAATATTGATATCTTAGTGGGCAGTATCTCTTTAAAGTATTGTTGTTGCAGTTGACCCTCTAATGGTTCATATTTACGATACAGGTGAGAAAATTTCAATCTCCTCATGTATTTTTTAAGAATAAATGTATTTCCCAAAAATCTGAAGTGATCCTGTAATCAATTTGCCTCAAACCCACTGACACCACAATTTAAACAAGCAGCCTCACAACATATGCTTACCTTCAGTAAGATTATGCTGTTGTCCAGTTTTACCCACTGAATTTTAAGACCTGTCATTTTACCCCTGTGACTTCTGAATAGATGACTTCAGCACTTCAGGGTTTTTTGCCAGAGTTTCTCCCCTGTTAAAAGCGATAATTTGACGTGAAAATGAAGCAGAAGTAGACGTTAAACTACTTAGAGTATTTAAAACTGTCTTTCTTTGCTCTGTCTTTGGCTGAATAATTTCATTTTTTTTGTTCCTTCTTGACAATCTGAGTTATTTGTCTTGGATTTCTTGCTCTGTCAAGCTTAAACGACAGGCCTGCCTCACATTATAGACTATGAGCAAAGTTTAAATTAAAGATTAAACAAGGAAAGACTTGTTTGAATTATTTATGAGTCATGTGTCCACCTACGTATATGTCCGTGCACGTGTGTCTGTGTGTGTGTATGTGTGTAAGGTTAGGCTTATATGTGACATCCAGCTCTTAATAAATGTGTGACTGACATGAATCAGACATTCATGTGTCATTGTCAGTTACCTGTTAACTGGACATACATTATGAATAAGCATCAACCAGCCCTTCAAAAATAAAGAGCTCTGCAGTCACAATAGATTATGACAATAGATATGCTCATTTACATATATATGCATGTATTTTAGCTATTTAGGTGGACATAACCTCAATATTTAGAGAAAATTAATAGTTTTAACTAAACCTAAATGGTTCTAACCAGCGTTAGCATTAGCTGCAATCATGTCTTCAACATGCATCTGAATCCACAACTAATTTAAAAACCTTATAACGACTGGCCAGCTGTTATAAGGATCACTGTGAAACTTCCTCTTGTAAATTTGTTGGAAAAATAAAAGTGAAATGCACCAGTTTGCTGCTGAAATTTAGGAAAATAATGGATATCTAGGATGCACACATTTAGCGCTCATTCACATCACCGCTGCTGGTTTGTAGGCAGAGCTAAGACTGTCTTTGAGAGATATGAGGTGACATTCACCCACAAAGGCAAAAGATTTGTCGGTCCTAAAAGATGACAAATGTAGTCAGACAGTGCACTGACTCCATTTCCATACTTAACGCCTTCCTGTTTGTTCGTGTACCAGAACCAGGGAATTAGAATGCAAGAAGATGTCATTTTTTGAGAGTTGCAGAACATATCATATTCAGTATAGAGCCTCCTTGCTACTATTACGATGAAAATAGATGGAACATTTTTGTTCCTCATTTCTGTTGCACCAAATTTGGCAGAGATGCAGTTCTGAATTTCAAGTGTTTCAAACCTTCTCAAAAGTGGCTAAACTGAGTTTTCCGTTTTTTTGATTTTGCAGAAGTAAAAATGTTATTTTTTTGCTGAAGTTTTCCAAATGTCAGTCTGGAATGATGATGGAGAGATGGAGATTCATTGTATTTCAAGTGTCTCTTGTACATAGAGTTGAAGCTTGTTCATTTTAGACTAATTATAACCTCATTGTTAAGGTGCAGTTATACCACAATTGTGGTGCATAATGCTGTTAATGACTGAGGTGAAGGATGCTTTTTTTTCCAGGTGAAAATTTGAAAAAAGCTTTGAGTTTAAAGGGTTAACACATCTATATGGTACTGATCTTGGAAAGGGAGTGAATGAGCATATTTCCTAAGACACTGAGCTTTTTGTTCAGAGCACAATACGCAAGTCATGTTATTTTGTAATATAACATTCATCATTCGACACCCGTAGCTCTTTCCAGTTTGCCATTCATGGAGTGAACTTGATAAAAATTTTGTCTTTCTGGAGCAACAATGCATGTTGAGAAATTGAAAAACAGAACTGTATGCATCCCCTGCAATGACACATGCCATTATGCTGCTACTGTGCAGTTCAACATATACAGTAAAACAACAGGCAGGAGCAGCACCAACTTCTGGCAGCTTCAACGCAAAAGTATCATCTACTGGAGCTAACTTTCATAAATACACACCTGTCCAACCTTTTCTTTGTGATGTCAGGCCAGTGCAGATAATAATAACTTCAATAAGGTTTGTGCAACAACAGTCAAAATAGGATCCAAGCCAATTCCCCAAACTATCATTGTACCAATTCAAGCGTGACAAAAGTATAATTCTACACCACCCAATGGCTTTGTGTGATTGCACCTCTGCAGCAAAGGCGACTGAGCTCTGGTTACACAGGACTGAGTGGAGGGGTGTGTGTCGTCGTGTGTGTTTATGTGACACATGTGCTATGTGATCTCTGCTTGCCAAGCCGGGGGTCAGTGGCATCAATAAACATGCAACAAAGATCATAGGGAAAGAGAGTCACACACACACACACACACACACACACCACACACACACACACACACACACACACACACACACACACACAAAGGAGGAAGGTGGTTGAGGCAATGTGAGCCAAAGACCATGCGAGTATCAGTTTGCAGTGCACTTGAGCCTCAGGGTGTGTGTGTTTGTGTGTGTGTAGAGTTGAGTACATGCATGTTAAAGACCTGCACAGTGTCAGCAGGGTTAAGATCTACTACAATGCAGTGCATTAACCACACGTGGAGTCTGTTCTTCTGTAACAGGGGCTGTTTATGAGCCGATTAAAGGGACGAAACATGATACCGTCGCCGCTTCTGTGTTTTAGTCACATGGATTTATTTAGATGACAGCTTCATGTCTTGAGGATGCTTGTGTGTGATCCACGCATATTTGCGTGTGTGTAAAGAGCATGGAGTGGCTGGCAGGTATTAGCATGGATTAACTGCTCAGTCACCTGTGGCTATATCCTGGTGTCTCTTACATTGATAGATGATGCCTTGGTTAAAGTGCCAGGTTTTGTATACCAGCTGTTGTGGTGCAGGAAGACATGATGTGGACTGCTGACAGACTAAAATAGGTAAATGTGCATGGAGAAGCATGGAAAATGTAAAAACGCGTAGGTGTTTATTTGAAGAATGGCTTGTTTGAACCAGTACAAATATTCTGTTGACGTTATTTTGGTCTCACAGAGATTTTTGGACAGCACATCACTCGATTGTGTTAGAATTTGTCCTCTAATCTGTGGTATTTATCCCAAAAAGATACTTTTGCTTGCTTTAAGTTAGTACCTCCTCATGCACAACATAAGTATTTTGGTAAAACGCCACCAAGTCTAGAGGAAAATGCCGCCATAAGAAGAAACTCAGGGAACAAATGTCCCTGCATATCATTCCACAACCGTCAACCATCCGATCTCACATCAGCGTTTCTATTATATGCTTTTTGCGGCACACCACACTGTGTAAAATATCCAGGTACGAGCTTTTCATTGTTCTTGGCTCTAAGCATAGCAGCTGTCACTAATTAATGTTGATTCCGTGGCAACTTGATTAAACCTCAGACGCCGACAGATGCACTTTGCATTCAAATCCAAAACCCTTATGCTTGGTTCAATTGCTCTCTAGGTAATTATGGCAACGGGGTGTAGTGCGTGTCAAATGAAACTGCCCAACTTCACATTTCGAACAATTCGGAACAATTCTAGCTGCTTGTCGGCGCAATGAAGTGACGATGTGAAAAGGAAAGAAAAACTAACCTTGCATTTACATACAAATTTAATCAGGTGCAATCTGCATCCATCTTCACACCCACTGCTCACACTTGAATTACCCAACATCAGTCGCGTTCATAAGATCATAGCAAACATCTGTCAGGTAATATCCTTCCTAATTACTACTTCTCAGTTGAATAAGTCACAAACTCCTATCATATCATAATATAGACCTACCATTTATCAAAATGAACAGCAGAAGCCACCCTTTCTGATGATAGTAGTTGCTTTTCTCTGTGACAAAGAAGAATTCTTTCTGCATCACCTCAGGCATTGGGTTGGCGTTACATCTAACTTAACATGAAGAATAGACAGAATAATGGATTTGATTTTCATCACAATGATTCAAAAGCTGTGGTCAAAAGTCAAGCACAGGTCACAAGAAGGCAGTGGGGATCCTCAACTCCTGCGTGACCCAGTGAAAGTGGCTAAAGCATAAGAATTTCATAGTATTTTTTTTCCTTGAAATTTAGGCCAATATATAAATGACTGACTGACTGACTGACTGACTGACTGACTGACTGACTGAATGAATGAATGAATGAATGAACGGACAAATAAACAACAAATGAATAAATAATCTGTGGGTATGATCATATCGAATAGTTGAAGATCTGGATACCTAAGACTGTTCTGAAGAGCTTTGAAGCAAAAGTAGTGCAATTACCAGTGAAAAACCCTGAAAAGTGCCTTGGGCTCAATGGGTAAAAACTCATCTGGTTGTCATCATCATGAGCACTAATCAACAACAAACAGACCAAGTGAATTTTTAGATCCCCTAAGAAAAGTTATACATCTTCTCAATGCAGGTTAGCATCTTCTGAATATCAGAAGCCCTACCTTCCAGTTAACTTTTATCCAGATGTACTAAAGTCTGCAAACTTAAGCTGTTATTTGATGGTGTGAGACAAACAGAAAGTTTGTTGCTATCTGTTGAAACGTTACCCTAGTGTAACATTTTCAAGTGCAATGGACGCAATAAGCTTCTTACAAATATGTTTATATAATTGAGGTAACTGGAACAGGAGAACTACCTAATTTGCTTGAGAGTGATGCATCCATTGTTGACCACCGTAGAGTGTGGTCTGTTGCATATTAACTACCCACAGTGTTACTTTTGTCATATTGGTAAAGTACGCCTTTGACTACAATCTGATTCACTTCAAGGCTAAATTGGTACACTCTCCATTTGCAGCTTGAATTTACGGTTATTTTTTTGTTTTGTTTTTTTATGAGGGGTGTTTGCAGACAATGTTTGACAGGCCAATAGAAACTCACAAAGTGATACTGAATTTGCTAAATGAAGGATGAAAGACTGCAGTAAGCAGAAGTCGTTTCAAAAGAATTATATCTAGTAATTGTCACATGGGGATGAGAAGCGTTTCTATACAGAGCAGCTTCTTTTTTACACTCGGTGATATAAAAAAAATCTATTGACTGATCAATCTAAGTTAGAGATTAGTGGCAGTAACAGTGGAGTTTATTTAAGGAGATCAACAGGAGAGAGACTGATATCAAACCAACAGTGATACACTGTGGGAAAATTCAAGCCGTGGGAGGTTTGTATTAAACTAAAAACTAATGCAAAACAGAAGAATCTTCACTAGTTCACTCAGATTTGAGGACACTACAGCATATCTCATCAACATGTAAGTAAATATAAATAATGGAACACTAAAAGACTCCTGCCAAATTTGTTATTTAAATTACTTACAATTGCTTTGCCAACCAGGGAAACACATTACCCACGTCATACAGCACTGCATCACTTTACATACCTTATACAATGCAAGTCAACACCAAATGCATCATACAGTCAGAGGAAATAACAATCTTGAGCGCAATTATAATAAATCTGCTGCTTTTTTGAGGTGATCTGCATTAATGCTGGAAAGTAGGACAACATCTGACAAGCTACTGTGTATACCAGGAATTATTAGGAGACCATCAGCATGCCAAGGCTTATAGAGAAGGACATGGGCAACATATGTCTTGATGTCTGTCACATGCCAGTAGTAAGTGTTGTGCTTAATTGCTTCAAAGTACATTCATATGTAGAGTGTGATGCTCCGTTAATGCTTTATGGTTTCTTTCATCATAATAGACTTTAGGCTTGAATCATACATACTGCATCTGGAGGACATATTTTTACCTTTTCTTATATTTAGAAGGTAACTAAAAGGGCTTCTTTAATCATAATTTTGCAAACCTGACCCACATGCTGCTGTATATGACAATCAATGTAACATGTTTACTCTTTTTGCAAAATAAAGTTAATTTCTCAGCAATTTCTTAATACGTTTAATAGAAATGTACCTTAAGAGTTGCATACGACCACAAATAATACTAGTTTGTATTGCTAATGTACACATGGAGCCCCTTGTATTGTTATACATGTTATATTTATAGTTATTTTTTACCTACAATAATCTTAGTACTATAAATATAATGAATTTTAGTAAACATGCAAATACACATCAGCACAAATATTTTCTTGCAATAATTCTACAATTTCTTATTACTTAAAACAATACTAGTCATTTCAAATAAGTTTGACATGTATGTCCCCCTAATTTGAAAGGTTGTGTAATTACACTGAAGGCAGAGTAGCTCAATGATTCATTGTGTCGAGCACAGTTAAGCCACGCATCCACTAGATGTGATTTTCCCGCACGGCAACGAACCGCATCTGAAAATCGCACTAATTTCCATAAAGTAGAAGCTGCCGGACCGTCAAGACCGTTGACGTGCAGGAAAATCGCATCTAGTTGATGCGCACTTTTACATACATTCACACTCTAATATTCATGTTTGTTTATTTGGTTTATTATTTATGATAAATTGCAGTCATTAAAGGGTTCAGCTTAAGCAGCATTCATATACATTAAATGTGAAAGTGAAACTAAACTGGATTTAGTAAGTGATATGGGATGCACTGTATTTCTCTGACAACTTTTTTTTAAAGGATAGATATTTATCTTTTGTAAACAATAAGTGGGTCAACATCTGCCTGTTGCATGAATGTGCAGTTTCAATTTGTCCAAGGTGTGTAAATGGGAAAAATTAAGAAAATTGGGTATGCTGCAAAAGTTGGTTTATTGATTGGCACTGCAATTGCTAAATAAAACACGGAGTAATTAAACATCCATTAAAGTCTCCACTCCACTGTAGAGAAGGAAAACAGCAGCAGACAAAAACGTCAGATCTGTGTGGAGCAATGATGAAAAGTCTCTCACAATTATGCATTTACCAGACACAAATGCTATATGTCCATCATGTTAACTATTGCTTTGTACTGGAAGGATTTTCTGGTACTAAATTTGCTGTCTTTTTTCACCCTGTTCTGTGGAGATGGTTTAATGACACCCAGCTGTAAAGTTGGCACCACAAGCTGTAGCTGTCAAAGACAACAAACACCTCACAATCACAAAACTGTTGAAAATGGAAACATGCATGGATTCGTAGTAGCAGATTTTCTGGAAATGTGATGAAATGTCTGCCACATTTAAGTAGTAAATATAGGTTGCACTGTACTGGCCTTTCTAAAATAAGGCTGCATATAATCTGTATTTTAACATTTTGTTGCAGTTGAGCTTGGCCAGTTGCTGTGGAACAATGATGTAATTTACACACTGTATTTGATATGTGATCTACATCTGGATACCTTATCTGAATAATGATGTCTGATCCACTTCGAAACGCCTCCTCAGTTCTGCCCAAACTGTAATCAAATTTCCAGTATTCAAATCCTTTAGACAAGGCTAGACGACTTCAGCCGTCATGGTGCTCTCAGGTATTTCAAAGCTATTGATGCTACTGAAAGTTTCTAGTAGCTTTTCCAGCCACAAACCCTCAATGGCCTCTTCATTAAATGTGCCACCCTCAGCAACCTTGAAAAAATAATGACTCTAAATCAGTTTTGTCACACTACCCAATTGTTCCTGTTGGAAATGTCTGCAGCATTCACATCAGAGAATATTAAACTCAAGTACTGTTTTTGAACAGAACCCTGTACAACCCTTTGGTGAATCGATGCACATAATCCATATCATGTGATACAAGGTGGAAGAAACTTGCAAATTTCATCCCAAAGTCATCCGGAAAGATGGAAAACTTGAACAAAACTAAAGAGTCAGTGTTATTTCTTTGAGGGCAAAAAAACTAAACAAAACAAAAAAACAAGACAAAGCCTGAAGTGCATTCACATAATGTGACGTTACAAGTGTGATATAGAGGTGGGGAAAAAAGTACCCTACAGAGTGTGTCATCTCTTGTACAAGATAAGCTGAATACTTTATTCTACGATGGCTGAAGTAAAATAGCATGCTACACTTCTGTCCGACAGATGTTTTGTCAATGAAAGTGAAGAGATCTAAAGTGGAAAATGCAGAAAAAACAAAAAGCAAAGGATCTCACAGTCAAGTATTTTGTGAGGAAAAAATATCACGGCATCATATAATCAGCTTTTTGAGTGTATATTGAGTATTGCTTAATTTCAGTGATGTGGGAAACCTTCAAACTAGTTGTTGAGATTGGAACCTTTGTCAAGAAAGCAAAAAAGGTCTGTGTCCTAAAACTGGAGGCCACTGGAGTTCTTTTTGTACTTAAAGATGTTTTACCTCTTATCCAAGAAGTGTTCTCAATTGTAAGTGCCTGGTGTGGACTCCCAGGTATTTATAATCACCCCTAAATCTCATAGCTCATGGCCCATTAATGTCGTAAGACTTGCATGACTGTAAGTGTGAATGACTGCGTAGCTGCCAGAGGAGGGACAATGCAAAAGTGGTGAAGCCAGCTGGGGGGCGATAACTCACAGACCTATATATTTGGTAGATGAAACAACCATAAGGGTGATAACACAGTAGAGCCAACTCTTCTGAACAGGACCATGAAAACTCCATCTAAACTCCATCTAAGGAATAAGGGACTCTCCTGCCGAGGTAAGCAGTTTTCACATTTTGGACAAAGACAGATGTTATGAGACAGAAGTAAGGGAAATGATAACACCGTTTACTAGATGCTTGTTATGTCCTCTGGCAGTCATGTGGTTGGTAATGGACTCTGTGCAGCCTCTGGTTTGTGGAGACTGTATTGTTCTGTATATCCCTCCTGACAGTTGTCAGGAATGATTGGCCTGGAGCTCCAGACCTGCTCTTAGTTCTGGTTCTCCCCACCTCCCGACCCGTCGGATTGGTCCACAACCACGACTCCTCCTCCTATAAGACCTCAGCTGTGCGGTGTTGCTATTGTGTTTAGGCTTGGCTAAGGAGTTTAGTTGTTTTGTTTTTCTTTAGTTAGGTTGAGAACTCTGTTCATTTGTTTGTTTCTATTTGGTTCTTTGATTTAACAAAATCCACCAGCCCTCTTTTGGTTAATTTTGTCACTGAGCCATAAATTCCTTTACCCAAACCAATGATAGCTGGTTGTTTTTGATACACCCAGCTGACCCTAGTGACTGGGTTGGAACAATACTTACAATGCAGTCTTAAGATCCTTCCTCAGGCAGTTTCACTACAATAAACCTGTGAGTCTTGGAGTTTTACCAAGCACTGAGCCATGAGACGAAATGTCCTCAAAAACCAAAAAATAAGTCGCCTTCTACTTAAGCTTCTACTTGGAATTTTTGCCAAAGAGCTCCTTTCACTAGTTATGTTTATTTCACGGGCTTCATCAATCATACTGCACTCCTGTGTGCCTTTGTTTTATCTTCCACACAATAGAGCAACCAACAAACCACCCAACACATTCTGTTCAGCTTCATCCAGTTGTGCAATAGCCCTCGGCTGTCGCAGTCATCACATCAGAAGGCATATTTTCAGATTATTGCCTGTGCAGAACCATTAAAGATGCCCAGCTGCACATATGGCTTCTTGTCTTTTTGTGACAAGTTACTGCCACAATGTGTAGATGAGAAATCACGGATTAATTCTTGGATGCTTCAGGGTACAGGTGTGGTATGTTGTTTGCAGGTGTCTATTAAAGATTCATGGTTTCTGAGTCATGTGTGCCTGGAAAACCAAACAATAAAACAGGTTTTAATATTTGATTAAAAGCAAGCAAAAACAAACAAAAAACATTGAAATATGAAATAAACATATAATGTTCCTGGATAGAGAAAAATAAAGTGTCCATGAAGTGTCCGTGATCGAGGCCACTGTTTAGTTTAGATGATATGTATTGAAGAGGATCATTTACAGTCAAACTTACTCAAACATTCTGCAATGCTTCAGGCTAAAGGTACCTATGTGAGCAAAAATGGCTGTGTGCAAGGGGTCGAATAACTGTGTCTGTGCAAGAGTGGACGAGGACTTGACATGTCTATTGGGCGTGAGCAACCTGGCAGGATATTGGATATGACGATGGTATATTGGTTCTTAATCCACAGAGGAATTTAATGCATCTGGTGGTGAGTTCCCATCTCTCCCATCCACAGAAAAGTGTCATCTGAACTGGTTACATGATTAAATGAAGCTTCCTGTTGCAAAAACTGCAATGCAACAGAAAATCATGCAAGAGTTGTGTGCACTCAACACTACTAAACCTAATCCTTTCATTTTTATCCAATAAGTTCATTTATTCATGGATATTGAAATCAGGGTGTTTTAATGTGAGTTTGGAGGGGAATTAATTGATTTTTATTTCTTAATTTTCTGCCGTTAAAGCCCAAAAGTTTACTTATTTATACTGATGAAATTAAGGTATTTTATTGTGGTGTTAAGAGATGATTAATTGGTTTATTCCCTTATTTTTATTCCTTAAAATTCCTCTCATTATTAAGATGATGAAGTACAGTTATCTTTGCATGTTATTAAGAGATGAATAGATTTAAAACTATTGTATTGATACATAATCATTTTTAAAATAAAAATAATGAGGACTATTTTTATTATGGTTCATATGTAAAAAATGGATTGTAAAATATTTGGGTTAGGGTTAGGTTATTATTTCAGTTAGGTTATTAATAATTAATCATGAATTATATATGCAGTTTAAGGGTTGTGTAGAGTTCTAAAGCTGACCCAAATCACAAAAATCAAACCTGTACATATACCTTAATAGATTTACTTGTAATAGTAAAAATTCAAGAAGGGTTTTGATAACTTTTGGTCAGTTTTAAGGGGTTTTAAAGGGGTCATTTATTGCATGGTGGGATTCTATGCATAATCTTGTTATATATATATATTCTATTTACACATATAAATGCTGCCAAATGCTACATTTCATACATAAACTCAGTTTTGCTGCATTGATAAGAAAACAATCAAGACAAGGATGAATACAAGAAAATGTGAATGAATAAAATGCAATATGTGGTACGGTATAACGTGACGAAAAGAAAGACTATCATTGGCCTGACAGAGCCTGTGACCTTGGCATTATAACATCACACTCAAACCTTCTGAGCCTGCTGGGCTTTGCTGTGAGACTACACCCAGAGCAGACTAAAGGACAGAGGGGTGATTGTTACATACTGTGTGTAGGTCCTGAGGCCTATAATTACCAAAACTGTCAATTTGAATTAGAACAGAAATAAATATACATTGGTGCCATCTGGCCCCTTGGCGGTCACGGGTCCCTATACACATGTCTAGGCCATGTATAGCAAGGAAAGTCATGGGGTTAAAACACTTCACAAACCATGTAACCATCCATATAATCTATTAAGAATCCCTGAATTTATCTCTTACTTATGCCCTTCTAATGCCACTAAAATTCTCTAAAGTTGGAGTCTGATTCTGGAGAATGATTGTTGATATTTAGATAGCTAGCACGTGTCAGATTTTTCATTCCCATGCCATGTATTGTGCCATGACCTCCCTTAGCAACACACCCTTCAGCAGTTGATAATTTTTGAGGGGGAAAAAAAAATGACCCAATAGTTCACAAAGTCACAAGCAACAGTCTGAAAAGCAGAAGTTTCTATGGCGATATGAGCTGGGAACTTTAGCCTGTGGCATTCCTGAATAATGAGGGTAAAGAACTAAACCATAATACTGACTTTTCTGTTACCCAGTGAAAGGATCTGGTGCCGCTATACAGATCTAGTGTTTAGTAGAGAGAAACAAACTAGAATAACAATAACATTAATGCAGTGTTGCAGTAAATTAACCCTTCAGATCTATTTCATTTGATCATTAGGGGTTTCTTAAATTAAAGGGTTTTGGTTTGCCTTCCTCCATACCCCTTAAAAACACCTTTATTGGATAATTTGGGTCATATAATTTGTAATTTGGATTTACAAGAGTTTTGCAAGGTGCTTTAAGGGGTTTGAGTTGTCAAATTGGTAGATAAATTAAATTGTCTCTGCCTGCTGGGTTTGGAATGGTATTATTTAGTCATTTGTGGGGCTAAACCAGGACTAATTCATGTTTTAAGGGATTATTGTGTTGCAGATGTAATTAATTCACCACCAATGTTTAATCATCACATTGGATGACTAATGTTTATTCTTATTAAGCCAAATTTCTTAAACTATTGTGAGAGGATTGAAGTTTATCTCTGTGCCTGTTTAACAAATGTCGTTATTTAAAATGAAGTCTAAAGATCACTTGCTTTTATCAAGCTGACATTCTTGCATCACCATGCTTCTCTGTTAGAGAACTACACACAAACAGGCAAATACATACCCGCACACACACACACACACACACACCACACACATTAAGAGTTGATGTCCAATGGCAACAATAAACACTTTGTTTCTCAGCAGATTCCAGACTTCATTATTGAAAACGTACATATAACCAATGAAGTGTGTGCATGAATTAAAGGGATTTAATACAGTAAATGTGGCTGCAGAGGTAAAGGGCCTATTTAAAGGAAAGTAAGAATCCCTTTAACAAAATTACTGTTGACTTGTTCTCTTTATGGGGATGAAGTGACCCACACTGTTTTCGGTTTATATGTATGCACCATTTATATTCTGATGATAGCATTCATTAGTCGGTGCATTTCAGGCTTTAGGTCTTTATTTGCCTTCTCCTGCTGGCTCAGCTCTGATGAAAGGCTGTGTCTCGCTTTGAATGGAACATGAAATCAGTGCAAAACTGTGATGCAAAACCAATATCTTTTTCATGGTATGGTAATGTGTCACCATACATAGCAAGGAGCTTCCATTGCTTTGATGTTTAATGAACCCATGTTGTCTATAACATATATATATATATATATATGTGTGTGTGTGTGTGTTATGTTGGTATATCACTGGAGTAAAAAAAAAAAAAAAAAAATACAATTGCGGGGAGAAAAGGTTGCATGATGTTTGCATTAACATTCATTGGATGAAGTATTATTTCAAAAGCCTTTGAACAGGACCCATCTTGACAAATTGTGCAACAGCAAAATTCATTGCACTTAATATTAACTGTACTGCATTATGTGCTGTTCAGCCATATAAATGCCTCTGAACTGAGCAGTCCAAAGTTACAGAAAGCTGATCATCAAGTGAAGCAATTGGCTGTCCTTATTTTTTTTTATGTGGAGGTTTTTAGTAGACTTTACAATACATTTATAAACACATTTTGGACATGTTGCCCACTCACAGTCTATGTTTTGATTGATTGCCACTTCTTTTGATGGAGAACTTTTAGTTTTCCCTGTATGTCAAACTGATTGACAAAGCTTTTCATGAACAGACTGATGATGCATGACAGCTAAACAGCGACATGCATTTATAACCTGTTAAGACAAATTCCTGTTGAGCTTAAGAAAAGTCCGCCAGTGACGTTGATGCGCATTTTGAGTTGCATTAGATCTAATGTACTGACACCATTTTTAGCTAAACTGGCAGCAGAACGGTGTTGGCAACAGCAGCAATGTCATTCCAACAGTTTAACATCTGGTCTACAATAATGAAATGTTGGATAGATTGCTATCAAACTTGTTACAAACTTTCAAGTTCCTCAGCAGATGAACCCTAATGCCACCAAAGCATCCTATAAATGTATGCAACCACAAAGACAGTAATCAACTCTGAGCATTGGGCAATGAATGTATGGAAATGCACTCTTTTTGTAAAGCTAGTAAAGCAAGTGCTATTAGCAATGGATGTGTAATTAAAACACAATTTCCAAATGAAAATTGCAAACATAGTAAAGTCACTGAAGCACTGAGTAGCATTGTGAGGGAGCCTTAATCTAACACAATCTCATTGAACTACAATACACACCTAAAATATTTAAAAAGAAAAAGAAAGGTATTTCACATTCACTAAACTGTGGATGTAAAAGACCTAAACGATTATCCTTCTGAAATGGATACATTTGTATTATCCAGAATATCTTGACTGTCTTTGTAATATAAACAACATCTAACTTGGAATTTAGGCAGGAACAGGGAGATAATCAACAGATTACCATGTGTTTTAAGCACATTTTAATTTGTGCATAAAAATCTAAGAAATCAACGAATTAAGATATTGAAATTATTTTTATGTATTGAACAATGTGGTGGAAAGAGACTTGGTGCATAAATCATGAAATTAAAAAAAGCATCTGACTTGAATGTCCACTGAAGTGCAGCAGATGTGATGAGGAAACTGTAACCTTCTTCAAAATAAATACATGAAGCCAACATACATAACATACTTCTCACATTTTTTTCAACATCACTCTTGCTCTTCTGATTATGTCATCTTGTTATACATGTTTTGCCAATGGTTTTAAGCTGCCCAGCTGGAGAATCAGTGCTACCAACTGTTCACCAAACACCTACCATAATGGTAGTGGATGGAAATGTGTCAGTCCTCAATCCTGTTAAAATTTCCACAATGTCTGGATGGAAACCTGTGCTGCACCAGCTCATCTCAGTGGTTAGTGGAAACAGCAAAATTTAAATATGGGTTCAAGCACATAGGGGTTTTTATGAGATCAGAGCTCAAACCTAAAGCAGGACCCAGTCTTTGTCAAGTCTGTAAATGACTCCTTGATTCACAGAATACTGCAATCAGCATGTCCTTAGGATGATCCAGGTATAGCACCTCAGTGAATTCTGGTGTTGACTCAGCCTTTACAGAGTGATGGAAACAGCTTTTCTGAATAAGTTCTGACACTGCAGATGTTTAATTTACACAACCGTCTGGCTGTTTCTGCTTCTTACAGCGTGTCTTCCTCTAGACAGCATGAAGCATGTTCAGTATTAGCTGACTTGAAACAATAATTACAACTTCCCTGAATATTTTTTTGTATTATCTTGTCATTTTTTCTCATAGATGGCCAATGGTTTTTACTAGTTGGAAAATATATGGCTTCAATCGCAACCTCTTCTGCTTTGCGTAACGTTGAATATAGTGCCACCTTCTAAAGACATTTCACAGCCTAGTTTATTCATTTCAAAGCTGTTAATGGAAACAAGTTCAATTCAAGCTTTCTTTTTGATTCCTCTGACAAAAGTTAAGCTAGTGTTACTCATATCACTTGTCTGTGATTTTTATTCCATTTAACTAAGTTAAATAGCTCAATTTGGATCAAAAAATATTTACTATTCTTTGCCCCACACAATAACTGGCACCAATCCTTTCTATGAGCACTATTCCTCTCCATGCAGTGTAGTTTTGCACACTTTACTAATAAATGACAGACTTGCAAAGAAGTGAATACCGGTAATGCAAAAGCAAACTAAAGTTCCAGTTTTGTTGTGTTTGTGTGTTAATTAATGGATGAGTTTGTACATGAGGTTACCCAGATCTTCACAAAGGAAATTTATCCTTCCGATTAGTTGATGTGTCACTCTTTGCATCCCTTTGTATAAATCTACTGCATTTTCTTTGTCTCCAAGAGCCTTTGCTCTAATCTTCTCCAAAAATACCTGCAATGTCTTGACATTTTGACTGTTGACTGTTTTCCAGTTGTCTTTTTTTGGAACATCTTCGGGCCATGTTTCAGTTAGTCTGCTCCTTTGTGCACATGCTACCATATCTTATGTCTGTAACTTCCTGTTGGTCTGGAAGTTAGAACCATTCAAAATATGTCCTCACATTAGAAACAAACCGGATCACGATTCAGTGTCATCCAGACCTGTAACGCCCTCCACATCTAGCACCAGTTAGTAGCAGTCTAGCTACATCTCTCCCTCTCCTTTTCTCAGGTATGTGGCGATGCAAACAGGTGCTGTCAATCGGTGATTACAAGGTGGAGATGATCAGCTGCCACTACCCTCCTATGCCTAAGAAGCCAGTCGTTCACTACACTTAGCCGGACTGTTGAACTACCTTGGTCGGTACTCTGATCGTTGTTCTGTCCAGCTCCCTAGAAGCCCTGCTAATACTAACAGCTGTCCTTCTTCCCTTTAGTCTTGGACCTCCACCTGCCTGCCACCATTATCATGGATCATCCATCTGCATTCTGTTGTCTGTGTCACCCGGATCTCCACACAACCACATCCCTTCCAGCTGCAGCACCTGTCCAGCTCTCATCTCCATTCCAACCTCACACCACCTCCGCCTGTCTTCCCAGTTCCACTCCCCCCAGTCAGTCTTCATTCAGTTCCTTGCTCAATCTCCATACACAGCTTAGTTTAGTTGTTTTGTTTTGTTGTTGCCCTTTAGGCATCTGTAGGTCACATTTTATTTCTCCTAGGATTTAGCCTAGCGTCTGTAGACGTTGTCGGTATCTGTAGCCTCAGGCTTTCTGTATAGTTGTACATAGTTCTAGTGCATTCTTCTTTATTCTTGTTAAGCCATTTTGGCATCCAGTCTGTCTAGCAGCTATTGTGTAGCTCTCTTTAGCTCTCCTGCCCTTGTGTTACTTGGTTCAGGTTAGTAAATGTGTCTGTTTCTGGCTGTAGTCTGGTTTACCCCTAGAGGGCCCGCTAACCTTTGACAGTTCTGTTCTCAATTCAGTGTAACCTGTATCATGTTTGTTCTTGTAAATAACCATTGTAAATTGCATCTGTCTGTCATGTCCTTGTTGCCTATGCATGAGCCTTTGCATCGGCACTGTAGCAAGATCTCTTTTCATGGAACAAGAGCTTGGGTGTTCGGTCCCAACTGTGATCCAGAAGAGGCATCACACATGTCATTTTGGTTCGGATCAAAGTGAAAACATCAAAACTTTGGACCGAATGAGCTTGATGTGGAAGACACCTGAGTGATAGGAATAAGGATGAGTGAAGACAGAGGTAGAAAAGGATGAACATGGAGGATATTAAAGTTTTTTTTTTCTCTCTATTTGGGAGGGAGGGGGGTTCAGGATCTCAGGAGATAACAGACAGATAGACAGGGGTTAAATGAATGATGGAAGCGCAGTAAAAAGGCTGGGGGTGAGAGATGGGTTGAAGGGAGCAGAGAGGAATAAGATGACTGCTCTGCATGTAAATGAGTGAGGTGTCATATCAGTACTCCAACAGGATATGAGTAGAAGCTGTGGTAGCAGGGGACACATGAAGGCAAGTTAGGTGGACTCACCTCCTTCTCTGGGGCCTAATTCAGTGTCCAAGCCTCTGGCAGCTCTGGGTTCATGCTTATTACTCTCATGTTTACTTACTAGATGCTAACAGCTGGTATTGCACCACTATGACTGCATTTCTATTATTTGTGTCATACAGTTTGAAGGGCTTTGTGACGGAGCTGAACATATGATCATGTATTAAGCAATGTACAACTTAACAAAAGATGAATTTGTTATTTGCTATTGTTATTTTAAGAAAGTTACAGTAAATATGCATATTGTGCAAAACGAAGTCAGATGTCTTTTTTATACATTTGATTTTGCTGTCAATTCATTGTCAGTCATTTAAAGTAAATATTATCACTTGCCATTGCTTCCTAAAACATCAACACTGATGTCCAGAACTATATTATAGAGACATATTCTAGATTTATTACAGTCAAACATTTCCAATCTGAGAAAAAAAAAGCAAACCTCCTGATCTTTTTATCCTTGCATAACTGTCCGTCTCACCCCCTCCCTCTGCAGCTCTACATAACATGTTCTGATCATGCTCTAACTGCATGCAAGTCACATGCATGACACTCTGTTTCAGTGTTATCTTATTTAATAAACCATCAACTTTTATCAGATAATTATGAAACATGTTATAATGAAATTGTACATTGTTTCTTGAGTTTGAAAATCACCTTCTTTTAGGGAGAGATCCATCTATGAAAGCTAATGTGAAATTGGAAGTCCCATATGTTGGTATTTTTGTAAGCCAGTTAAAACAGAAACAGAAGACAATGATATGAAATCATCCAGAACTAAAAGACTGACAAATTGGAATGATTGAAGGAAGCAGCCATGAGGTTAAATCAAACAGAATGTGTTTGTAGTCTGCAGGTACCTACGTTGGGTTGAACCAAATATTGGAGGGGGGTTTTGTTGGTGTTGGTGATGTGTTGTTGGTCAGAATGTCATTATGGCTGTGGTTTGCTTTGCAGTATTGGAAGGAATGTTGTAGACTTATTTTTTCTTTACTGATGGTTACTGACAACATTTTGTCATGACCTCCAGTGTTTTCCTAACAGCAGGTTGAGGGACATTTCTGAGTTGGCAATTTCTTATTCCAGAAGCAAAGATGGCTTTAACTCTGAATGATTTACCGTGGCAACTTGCTCTGTGAAGTGATTTTCTCCAACACTCAAGTTTTTCTCACCTTTCCCTTCCTGCTAAGCCTGAAGGAGCTGTATGACATGCTGCTTCATTTCCTCAATCATACAGTCCATATCAAAGTGCATGTCAAAGCGCATTCATTTGCAGAAATCAGGAGATGAAATTAAAAATCCAACTTGAATATAACTCTTTTTTTTTTGAGGATGATTGTAGTGTAGGTGAAAACTGCACTAAATAAGTTTTTAAAAATGGGCTTTTAGCACTAAGTTGTTTGAAGTTACCAAGTTTAAATTAACTACATGCATAAATACAACATTTTTAATGCTGACTAGCAACATTTCTAAATGTAAAATGGATGTCTAAACTTGTAAAATCAATGTTTTTTTAAATTGCAAAACAGCAACAATCATTACTGCTGGGTCAGACTAAGGTTAAAGTCACAGGTCTGATAATAAACTTAGTTCTTATCAGTTTTGATTGTTATCTTGAGTTGTTTTGACCCTGTCACAGGGTACAGCTCAAATGAATACATTTAAATACGTATTTATTCTGTAGTGTACAGTCAGATTCCTACACTTTACAACCCTATGAAGACATTCAAATGTAATATGAATAATTTGTAGTTATTTGAACATGTGGCCTTTTTTCCCTCCTCCAATTTCAAGCTGTTTCACTGCTGCTGCTGTGTTTTTGAAGGTAAATGTTCACTTTCATACGTTCTTATTTCTGCTCTTTGTTTACTCATTGCCATGGTGAATTTCTGGGCACTATTAATGTTGATGAACAATTTAACTTGGATTATGCTACTATTGTATTTTAAAATAGATGGTCAGGTTCAGAGTTTGTTAAAGCTGCTCTCTGGAAAAGGCCCCGATTTATGCAAGAGAGAACTGAGACACTCCTGATTAAATGAGGTTCAACCTGAGTGATTATTCGGCAGATTAAAGGGCCTGTTTAAGAGCTGCCCGGTGTATGAAATGTACTATACAAATAAAGCTGCCTTGAATTCCCTATTCTCTCAGTTGCGGAGCAGTTTGCATTTGATTTTTACCTTAGGTTGAGTTGAATTCTCCCTCAGTTAAGCAGAGTTAACCTACATATAAGGCACACTTAGCCTTAACAATAAAGTCACTGACAGGTGAAATGAAGAATATTGATCATTTTGTTACAATGCAATGTTCTGCTCAGGAACTGCTCAAGGAACACCAACTAGAGCACAGGTTGGCCACCCAACTGTGGCAGATCGGTCTGAGTATTATTTTGTCTAAAGTTCAGATTGCTTTCCATTTAATAATTACATCGGCAACTGACTGATTTTGAAAATAATAGACAAAGAAACAAAATGGAGACCTTGTCATCTAGTAATGACATACAATTTAATGATAAGAGTTTTTATAATTACAAGAACAGACCCATTTTATGCATTATATTTATTTAGAGTTAAAAAAAACCCAAAAGTTTGGTGACTTACTAAGTAAAGCAAACTGATAGCATTCTTTTACTATTTTCTTTGCTTGTGATCAAATAGAGGTACTGAAATCTTCAAAACTTGATATCAGGCAGGTTCTGAACTTGTTGCCACACACCTGATCAAATAAATGAATTTCCCCTTGGAGAGCAACGAAGTATTTCTATTCTATTCTATTCTATTCTATTCTATTCTATTCTATTCTATTCTATTCTATTCTATTCTATTCTATTCTATTCTATTCTATTCTATTCACATTCAATCTCTTTTTTTCATATTTTCTCTGAATTACATTTTTTCCAACTTGTAACTGGTCCCACAGCTAATGAATAAATACATGAAAGTGCCAACTCTCAGTTTTGATTTGAGTAGGTTTACATCAGTATCGAAAAAAAAAAATGTGTGTGGGATAGAGCCTTTTTAACACATAGTACCCAAACTACCATGGCTCAAAAGTAACTGGACGCTAAATGTTCACTGGATCACATTTCATCATTCAGCACAAACTGAATCTAAAACATATGGCTGAAGCAACTAAAGAGCAGTTCAAGGCTACTGAGGCAGAGAGACCCAACGACAGCCAGGCAGAGCATCACAGGGGAATGTAGAGACTGAAAAAAAATATAAAGGCAGAATGGAACATTTTATTAACTCTATTATTTATAACCTAGGGGGGTAAGTATTTGTTGTTCCAACACACATCTCTATAACAGAATAAACATCGGGAAACAGTGTGACTACACTGGAAATGACAATGAGAAGATGGAAAGTGTGATCATACACGAGAACTCACAGTAAAGAGTCATATCTGTGATGCAAAGGGTTAATGAGTTTGTTGATGCTGCTTGTCGAATGTTGTCTAAGTCTTGGCAAACGTAGTGGACATATTTGAGGACAGGATCACATTGTTGGAAATCCATAGCTGCCTGAAACGGTTTCTTAGTTAGTGGAGTTGTCAACCTGAAAGTGTCAGTCAAAAATCCTAACTGACATGCAACATCCAGGAGCTCATTCTCTTATCGTCTGTGGCATCGTGTCATTTGAATAAAGCTGCCTGCTACAGTGATCTTTTACAGTCACTCATCAAAGATGTGTCTGTGTATTGGTCGTGCTTCCTGATCATTGTCCTTCAAAGCAACATCTGACTAGGGTGTGAACCAACTCAATGATCCACAATTAAACAGCTCAGAAACTTTTTTGTACACAAAATTTCACTTTCACTAACTATGACAATAGAAATGAGATGTATAACTTTTTCTCCAAGTTGGAATAGTAACACTTGCATACTGTGTTTAGGTTTGTATTCAGTATCCAAATAGTGTGTTGATGTCTGCAGGTCTCACACTTCAGGAAGTAATTGCACAATTTAGTTTGACTTCGGGCTGCACAGTGGCTCGGTGGTTGGCACTTTTGCCTTGCAGCGAGACGATCCTCAGTCCATGTCCTGGCCTTCCTGGGATCTTTCTGGATGGAATTTCCATGTTCTTCCTGTGCATGCGTGGGTTTTCTCCGGGTTCTCTGGCTTCCTTCCACAGTCCAAAAACATGCTCAAGTTAATTGATAATTCTAAATTGTCCGTAGATGTGAATGCGAGTGTAATTGTTTGCCTCTATGTGTAGCCCTGTGACAGACTGGTGACCTGTCCAGGGTGTCTGCTGCCTTGTGGATTAAGCAGTGGATGGATGGATGGATGGATGGATGGATGGATTTATAGTTTGACTTGATTACTTTTGATCTCCAAAACCTTGAGCATTATGTGTTAAAAGAGACATATCTTCTGTATAATTTCCTAAA
This sequence comes from Amphiprion clarkii, assembly GCA_027123335.1. Classification (NCBI taxonomy): domain Eukaryota; kingdom Metazoa; phylum Chordata; class Actinopteri; family Pomacentridae; genus Amphiprion; species Amphiprion clarkii. Next base: position 9,238,991 of record CM049578.1, read on the forward strand.
CTGATGTGAACCTGCTAAGAATAAAGTTGATACTTTTATGTAGCATCTATCGATATCAAGGATAAATTGCTGTATTTTAATAGTGCAATATCAACAATAAGTTTTGTAGTCTTTTTCCAAAGTTACCTTGTGTGCATGTACCCAGTGCAGCACCACTTGCAGGCCAGTTGTCTCCAATCATTCTGAATTAACAAGAGTATCAGTACATATGTAAGTGTTTATTTCCATTATTATTATTTTATTTCCAAGCATCTTTTTACTAACTGCAGTGAGGGCTATGCATTTCACCTTTTCATTGTTCTATTTTCCATTCCCAGAATGAACTTTGGATTATGTGCTGTTGTAACTTTTCAGGAACGCTAAAACACTAAAAAGTTGTATTTCATTAAGAAAAGCAACACAGCTGTAATGAGTTTGTGCAAAAACACATTTCAAATCACTCTTTTTGTCTGTAGCCGCTGGCTGGTCCTTGAGATGTTTAACATGAAGCTACCGATGATTAATTCGTCTGAAACCAACTCAGATCTGTATTGTCTGTACAGGCCTCATGACGCCAATGCAGACAGCGGGTGGCCTTGTCAAAGTGTTCAAGTCACTTCATTCAAGTTCACATCACGTTGGTGGTGACGGCATCATCAGACAAAAGAGCAAAGCCTTTCATGAGAAGAATGCCCAATTTCATCCCATTGTCTAAAAGAAATTCCTCTCATGTCTGCTCTTTTTGCTGACTGTCGGACCATGTTTTCTGTCAAGTCACTGATAAAAATAAAATGAGCACTTACAGTATGGAAGAAAAACAAACAAAAGGTTATTGTGCAATGTCAGGAATAGATATTATACAAGTAAATACAATTAGTTCGATGAATACTGCTCATAGGAGAAACAAACAGGAAGGTGATCTGCTGACCTTGCATTCATCAGTGCCTTTTAATGAGGGTAATAATTTGAATAAATAAAAACTTTCTTTGCTGCATGTGCACAGGTTCCCTAGCATAAATTCACAGCTTTATACACATCTTCCGAACATACCGAGTCAGTTAAATTACATTAAAGTGAAACTTAAGTCTCCAAGTCCTGTTACAGAAAGAAGAAAAAAGAAGAAAATCTTTTCAAGAATGACACAAATGCAATATTTTTGTTAAGTGAAGTATGCCACTGTGCTCCTGTCTTCTGCGGTCATTTACTTCACCTCACTGGAGAACTGACACCACCAACTACTTCTCTCAATGTGCTTAATTCTTAATATTTGTATAAAAGATGTAGATGGAAATCTATAATTTGCACTGTATTTTTTTCTATTAAATTGCTTAAAATGCATATATATATACACACACATACACACACACATACATATACACACATACACACACACACACACACACACACACAGAGTGTATATATGCAATGAAGGAAGAAAAGTTTTGGGACAGCCCAGGTCTTCAAGTAAAATTTCTTTTAGTACAGTCACAGCCAAAATAATACACAAATCCTTTAAAAAGTCATTAAAAACTCAAAATTGATCATTTCCATGAGAGCACATATGACATTTTCAATATTGGGTCATTTTGGTACCAGTGATCCATTAATGAAGGTCGTGCTTTTCATTAAAAGACACAATTTTTGTTGCCGTGGTTTGTGTCTATATATAGCCAGCACATTTGAAAGTTCTTCAGTGAAAAAAAATGGCTAAAAGAAAGAACTTAACGCGTGAAACACGCTTGGAGATACAGATTGTCAGCCAGGAAGGATACAACTGCCGCCAGATAGCCAGGAAGTGCAGATGCAGTCCTTCAGCAGTTGGATACACTCTACAGAAATCGAGAAGACAAACCAAGATCTTACTTCATGCTATTTCTGTAATGTTTTTGATTGTTAGATAGACTGGTTACAATATTTTCTAGTATTTACCTAAAATCTATACATTTCATCAAAAAAGAATCTACTCTCATAAAATGCATCGTGTTTTGAGCTTTCTGATCACTGTGCTCCTGTACTGCTTTTTGAAACTTGACTCACAGTGAATTTTTATGACCTTTGAGCATCTAAAAACATGACATGCATCGTCGGCACTGTTGGCATAAGCAATGGGGGGAAAATCACCCTCACAGAATGGTCAAGAACCTGCTCTGCTGTTGTGTGGAACATCAAGATGACAAGGAAGTCAATACTGCTCCAGGCATGGATCCCATGATGAGAATGATTTAGGAATGGTTGGAGACCTCAGCGAACTTTGAGAGGCTTCGTGGCAATATTAACACCCTGGATACTGAGACGTTCTTATTTATGTTCTTATTGGCTTCCTGTTTTACACCTATGGACCTTTGATTAACGTACTGCACCTTTATCTCCACTCTATATGAAAAATGCTAAATAAGGAGATGCTCTCGGAACTGCATGCTACTATAGAGGTCATCCCAACAGGTCTTATCTCTGTGCCGATTTAGTGAATGAAACAACATTGAAAATAAACTATTCAGAGAACACACTCAAGGATCCCCAAAGATCCCAGGCCGTCACATCAAAAGCCCCGGGTTATTTTGGAAGTTTTATCTCTTTGTGTCTCTCCAGGGATGAAGTCGGCAGTGGCATCAGTTAAACCATCAAAGAGACACCTTCCACAGACAGACACTAGATTTTACTGCATTACAGCTGTATTAGAGCTGTAAATCAGCCTCACTGAAGCCCATAGATGCAGCCTGCAGCTCTCTCCCCTCCTTCGTTAGAGTATAATATTTATTTTATTGCAGGTTTGCGCTGGTGCTATAAATCCAGCTCACTGAAGCAAGATGAAATACAAGGCAGGGCAAAGAGGAGGATATGGCTCTCTTATAAATCTTCATTTTAGAGAACATGAGCATGTAAAAATGCCTCATCACCCACCTCTGTACACATGTGTGTTTGAGCTTCACTCTCATGCATCCTCCGATCTTTCTTTTCCTTCCGCGGTATTTCTGTCTCAACTCACTTCCATCAAAATGTCGAGTAAAGTAGAAACATTTGAAGTGTCACATAAGTAAAACTGCCAGTTATATACATTTCCATCTGTCCAGTGAAAGAAGTAAACATGTTTAGTGAACTCCTAAAGAAACAAATCAAACATGAAAAAAAAAAAATCATGTTTTCAGAAGTTGTTTTAGTACTGAGCAGGTTTTACCAGCATCCACTGATGCTACAAGGCATCATCTGACAGCTCTGGGCACTAATGTATCAAATGTCTCAGAGTATGAAGTCAATCCTAACAGTTTCAGACTTCTCACTGTGATATATTTTTGGGTTCCACTAGTAAAAGCACCGTTTCCACTTATTATAAGTAGATTTTTAGCAATGAGTTGGTGACACTGATTACTGGAAGTGGTTTAAAGCTTCACAGTGGTAGTTGCACTGAATTAGACAGAAATGAAGCACAGCAATGCTGCATCTATTTCAGTCGTAGTAATGTTAGGTTACTGCAGATACGGGCTAATATTTAGTGTTGCAGTTCCTTAAAGTTGAGGGATTTAGTGACTTATTTAGGTGAAAGAGTGGATGGACACGCTACACAGTTCCTTGGGTGGTCCTGTGCCATTTGAAGTAGACCAGTGGAAGATTTGCATGCAGGAACATAAAAAAGCACAGTCTACACCTGGTGAGTCAGATGAAATCACCTGAAGTCTCCACTGTGCCATGTGCTGTGAAAGCACATGAATACCCACTATGCATTAACATCTTTCTTTTGACTTTCTAGGCTGACATAAAGTTTATATTACAGGTTGTTGTTCCAACATTTGAAACTAAGCCAATCTCAGCATCATCGGAGTTATTTTTTCTGCTTACAGTCCTTCCTGATCTGGTTCAATTTGGCATTTTAAGCCAATATAATATAGTGTCTTGCCAGTTTTGATGCAAATGCCTTATTGGAAATGCAATGCTGAGATTTAAGCTTTTTATCGATCTTTGGCTTACATTGTATTGCACATAACCTAGATTGATGCGTAGATGCATAAAGTCTAAACTAAAATGTCTACACTTTGAGTTATCATCATTATCGAGTTGTTATCTAATTTTCCAAGTCACCAATGCCTGGAAAACAACAATATGTCATCCTAATTTCTGCTTTGCATCCAGGAGAAGCATTAATAAGCTACTTTGGAGTCCTACTCTGAGGGAGGAAGGTTTTTACGCCCAGCTCAACTTTCACTGGAGGGATTTTGAAACGCTTGATAAATATGAGCCCTGCACTATTTTTTTTGCGGTGACTTTGAAGCATGCATCAGGCTATCCTTCCCCGTCTCTCATCCCCTCTTCTCCCTCCCCTGCTCTCCCCCTCATCCCTCTTTGTACCTCCTGTAGTCTCCTAAAGCTCAGAGGTACACTTTAGAAAACAAATACCTCAGAGGTGTGCACACTTCCATTTACAGAGGCACTCAAGAACAGCTCTCAGTTCATCATCACCATCATCATCATGTTCTTCCTTCCTTTCTTTTTTTTGCCAACCATGTAGTAATATATTCTCACTTTCCATTCCACTATTTTTTTTCCTTTCTTCCTTATTTTTCATTCTCCCTGAGGTGTGGAACTGATGCCTTTTGAAAACAAATACCCTAAAGCTCCATTCGGTTCTCTCCTCTCTAAAGGAACAAAAAAAAAAAACCTAAAACACTCTTTCAGTAATGATGTCAGATCATCTGCTGTTCTGGGAATGGCGGCAACATCGTAAGAAAGAGGAAGCAATGAAAAGATGACAGGATGGGATTAATTGATAGAGTAAGGAAGTAAAGATAGAGGCAGGAAGAGATATGTAGAATAAAAGTCAAACAATAAACAATCTCAGGCTTCCAAACCATCTGTTTTATGAAGACAATTTACTTAGATACTTTCCCCTCGAGAACTGGTTTATCAGTGTAGGTGTTCACACAAGCAAATAGTCGCCAGCTGTGTGTGTAGCTGGGAGTAGATTTTGTGTCACACCACTGGGTCTTCCATCCCTGTTTCCAGCCGATATCACCCTGATCTGCCTTTTAAGAACAAATTCAACTTCACACAAAGTGAAGTTCAAAGCCGCGCCAGGTGGGACTTTTATGCAAAGCACACCTGTCTGCAACCTAATTCTCAAACTGAGGCTGGAACAAAGAGGAAGATCACAGTTACAGTTGATCCAATTATGTTTGGAAGTGACCCTCTGACATTTAAGAATAAAACTAATTTTCTTCCTAAGAGTAGACAGCCAGTTGTTAAAAAAATAAATAAATAAAATAACTAAGAGAGCATAATGTTAACCCTTCAATGCTTACCTTGCATCTTTAGCAACCCAACAGTATGACACCATCCATCATTAATTTTAGTGCTGGTATCAAACATGACAAGCAAAACAAAACAAAGAAATAAACAAAACCTTTTTTTTCCTCCAGTGTTTGTTAGGTTTCTGGAAACCCGTGATACATTGCTTTTTGTCTTTCATGGGATGCTGGATGGGAGTGGTGGCAAGTAATGTTCTTTTATTGACTCCTTTGACCTCATGATGGCAATACTGTCTCACTGTTACTGTGAATTGTATAAATAATGAAAAAGCTTTTCGTAATATCTTATTGACACAGTAACATAATATTATAATGTAGTGCCGGGGCATTGGGCTTAGTGGGAAGCAGGAATTATCTTTCAGTTTGTTTTTTTGTTTGTTATATTGGAAAGTTTTGATGACAGCCACTCAAAGAAATGATTTTCTGCCTTGAGTATTATTTCCATGATTTAAAAGGTAAAATGCTGTATTAAAGTTCAGCTTGAAATGGTACAATGGGGAAGATAAATTTGAATAATGATCCCAACAGGAGTTAGGATTAAGCAGGAATCTCCGATAGTGACCTAAACTGCCTTGACCATACTGATTTACACCAATTAGCCAAAACATTAAACACTGGTAGGCCTCCTGAAATTCATGTGAGTGTTACTTTGACACGTACCACCCACCAAACATTAATGTAGACAACGCTGTCCCATGGCAATGGTACCTGCCAATGCCAGTAGCCTACCCCAGAAGGACAGTGTGTCCCACTACAGTGCCAACAATTCTCAAAACACACCTCAAGGAACATGACAAAGCCAAATGTATTAACCCCTGATTAACCTGATGAGCTCAACCTAACTGAGCATCCAAGGATGCCAAAGGTTCTGTTGCCAGGACATTGTCTGGGATCTTGCGTCCATTGCACAAAGGGGACCTACACAATATGAGGCATATGGTTTTAATGGTGTGGCTCAAAGTGTAAATGAGCATGTAGTTTTTGATGTAAAAACAAGATTTGCATCAAATATCAAGAAGGTACAGAGCTACCTAGTACTGTAAAGCATAACAGATGTCTAATTCAGCTGTTTGTTAATACGGAAAATATGAAGATATGCATTTTGTCTACCTTTGTCTGATATCTAGGACACAACAAAGACCAAAAAATAAATCTTAAAAAAATAAAACAAATAAATAAATAACATGTCGGAGACAATATTTTAGCATAGTCTCTCCAAGTGTCCTAGATCATTACTGATGTCACTCATATCTACTAAAGATGCATGTGTTAAGTGTACTTATCTGTACCACAATAAGGAAGCATAACAATGGTGTATTCATGTTAATCACCATACTACAGAACTACAAAGTGACCTCTTCAATTATTATGTCTTCAAACATGGCTGCAGGTTGTGTTTTAATATCTGATACGGCTTGTTGCCAGCACAGGAACCTTCACAGTCAATAGGGTCAACCATTAGGACACCAGCAGTTAAAACATGTAACTTCTTCATATTTAAAACAATGTGTGTATGTTGCCTTTGTACAACCAGTGCTTCCTTGTTTTTCTCATCTCTAACAGTGTGTTGGCTGTGCATGTTGGTGTGTACATAGAATATCTGGATAAAACTGTGCAAAAGAGCTTAAACAGTCTTCAAGAGCCAAAATGGTTCTTTAGCCATGCATCAAAGACACCAGTGGAGGGAAATGTTCCAATAGAAAATAGAAAACTCGTCCACAGTTGAGAGTCAAACATAGATAACACCTGATCGCCCCTGAGTTTTGATTTTGAATGAGTGGAGTTGGAATAGAGGATGAATGATCTTAACATCAATCAATTATATATTTTCTCTGGAAACCGGTTAAAAGAGTCCTCTACCACACAGTTCTGGTGTCTTTGTCATGCTAGTGAAGCAACAGCCTGCTGCATTTCCATCCAGAACAGAGATGAACCGCAACAGTCAACAGACCAACAAATCAATCAACAAATCAGTCATCATCAGTGATTGGCTTGTCACAGCCAACAGCGTCCATGAATTCTCAAGAGCTATGCTGTGTCCGTGCAACAGCTGCAATCGAATAACTGAAGAGGTTTGTGGATTATTGCCCGGCTCTGAAGTCTGGTGTGAGAATCATCCAGCAGGTTTTAAAGTGCTTAAATGCACTTGAACATAACACAAGGCATGCCTTTCAGAAGTCACTGAATGTTATGTGGTTCATCAAAGAGCACACAAGGACACCGACAAGAAGTTCACTGTCAATTTGAATGAAAACTGCTCAACCAACACATATGGATGTAAATACACTTGATGACAACCACAAAGAGCGTCTCCCCTGCTGCTAATAGCTGAAGAAAGTTTCCAACAACAAATTTCCCAATTGTAACACTGTCCTACACACAAATGTTTGCAACCGTATATACATACCCGCAATGCTGCAAAAGGCATAACATGTATGTAGATGTCACAGGGTTAGCCCAGATGCAACCAGAACAGCCTACAACATACCAACAACTTCCTAATACTGACAACTTCCTGTCACTCTTAAAGTGCCCTCAGTGACATACAAAAACATGCAATTAGAAAAACACAGAACTTTGTGATATGTTTGTGATGTTACAAAACTCCATAGTTTTAAAGCTTTTTTGTGATTATAGTGTATGAAAACATGTCTTCCTGGACCAGATAAAACTACACAAGACCTGCAGTTTTGACATCTGGTACCATGCTGAAATCATTAAACAGCATAATGTCTCCCAGCTCTCAGGGCATTTCCTTACAGGCCAGCAGCTACAGCATCGTGGTGCTTCAACAAGAATCACTTCAGAGTGTTAATCCTGAGGAAAACCTGTTGTGGTGGACGCAGTGACACCTGTAGTGACTGGTCAAATGTGTTAATACAGATCTGGACTTGAAGTGAGATGGTGTGATATCAGCTCTCGGGGTGCCACAATATGCCTCGCAGTGTTTACTCTGCACAACATACACTACAAGTAAAAAGAGAAGAGCTGTAAAATGAAACCACCGAACAAACCAGAATAGCTAAAGTGGGAGGAAATCAGATGTAATCAGTCACATTTAACATGGATGATTATTTATATGTATACTAAACCCGCATATTATGCAGAAAAAATAGACTTTGTGTAATTAGCAGTCCTCTGTATGCCAATTTCCGCTGATCACAACAAACACAAGAAACTGTTTTTTTTTTCTTCATAACTTCTAAACACCGCTAATGAGATGTTCTTTCCTAATTTGGCCAGTGGGACAGTATTTTGTCATAACTGAAGATCACAGTTGGTCTCACATCATTAATCAGTTAGTTGATTTTCAGACAATTATACATCCACTGACCGTTAAATTCATCCTCAAGGAAAAATGAATTATGTCGACATGACAATTTGCTGCCTTTTTTCTATTTTATGTTATTAAAAATTGATTGTATTTGGGTTTTGGGTCATTGGCTGGATACAAGGTATTTGGAGATGACTTGTATCTTGGGAACATATAACTGCTTTATTTTTTTCCCTATTTCCTGGCACTTTTCTGACTAAGATATGTTGCATTTCAAAGGTCCTATGACGAATATGACTAAACATTTACTTGATTAATGGTGGAAATAACTGACACGTAAACAAATAAACCGCACCCACATCTGACATATCACCATTTTTCTATTTTTTTTAATGGCCATTGGTCTGAATTTGTTTAGTGTTTTTTTTCTTTCTTTCTTCTTTTTTCTTTTTTTTTTTTAAACCATAGCCAGTTCTACAAATCACTTTAAAAATGTGTTTCTCATTTATCCAACAAACGTAAGTCTGATATTCAGGTTTGCCACAGCCTTCCTTTGGTCTCCACCAACTCCTGAGACGAACCTTTACTCTTTCAGTAAATTTAAAACTTTTTTCACAAAAAACTGCTGCCTGCTGCATTCATGAGGCTGAGTTTGAATAGCAACATTAAAGCAAGTTCACAACTTCAGATGATGGCCGAAAAACTAGAACTACTAGAACAATGAGCTACATGCCAAAAATCTAGGTCTAGTTGAAAGAGTTTTCTCCCATTGACAACATCTTTCACAAAGAAATTCCACCAATATAAGAGGATTGAAGCTGTGATTTATTGATTGGTAAAAGTATCTCTGTATCTGACTGCGCATCACTTACTAACAAACTACACAAGTTGTAGTTAAATTTTAACAACTTTCTGTATCCTTCCTGTATTTTGCATCTCAAAGTGTGATATGTCACCAATCACAATGCTGCTGTCAGAGAATTATGGCAAGCCTTTAATGGAATTGTTTCAATTTGGGATGACATCAGTTTCCCCTTAAAAAGCTTCAAAGTTAAGTCAACAACCCAATCGGTGTCACTGTCATGCTCATATTTTTAGATCTGTGGGTTTTAATGCTGTGTTTGAGCCTTGGCATGTCTACACTGAAAGATATGTACAAACCTGAGGCACCATTTCGCCATGGCAGGGTCAGATCAGGATTCCTTCAGTCATTTATAATCATCATATTGCTCTTAACTGCCATGACCTGTTTGATATTATTCAAAGCCTTTGGAATTAATTTTAAACGCTGTGTAGGAGCACAACTTGTAAAATCTACTGGAGTTTTGTTTAACTATTACACTAGTGCTACTGTTTGTTAGCTCAGTATAGATGGATGTCAGCAGTGAGCGCATGTAAATGAATGCGTTCTGTAAATAGGTTAATCATGGCATTAGGTAGAGTATGAAATATTATTGCACTGATAACTTTTTATTGCTGCATAGGACAATAAAGCCTTTGAATCCTAGAACTTGGTTTCACTTCTGGAAAGCTTTAGTTTAAGATAAAAATAAAATACTATACACTATATAGACACACTTGAATTTCTTTATGTATGGTTAGGAATGTCACCTCACTGCAAGGATGTTCTGTGTCTGAGCCTGCTGGTGAGCGAGGACTTTCTGGACAAGAATCTCTATGTTTTCCCTGAGCCTGCGTGGGTTTTCGTGATCCTGCTTCCTCCCACAGTCCGAAGACATGCATGGTAGGTTCATTGGTGTTTCTAAATCGACTGTAGGTGTAAGTGTGAGCGTGCATGGTTGTTTGTATCGGCTCTGTGATGTGTTGGCGCCTTATCAGAAGTGTACCTCATCTCTCACCCATTGCCAGCTGGTACAAGCTCCAGCTCCTTGTAACCTTCTACAAGATAAAACAGATATAGTTGATGGATGGACGGATGGACGGACGGATGGATGTGTTTCCCTCTTCTGCTGTCCGCAGAGAAAAAGTTCTTCTTCCACTAATCCAGCCGTCTTCATTGACAATGATCAATGACAAGACTGGTCTTCCACCAAACATTCTGTCTCACATCTCTTTCTCTTTGCACAATACATATTGTCACTCAGAGGATTTAGACTGTGAGTACAAGGTATTTTTTATCCCCTTCTGTTTTCTGCTTTTTCAGAAACCTCTTTACTACAGGAAGCAACCACAGCAACCTTCAAGCAGCAACCCACGCAGTGAAAATGGGAAATTTTGGCACAGAATTGGATTGTGCAGTAAGGCAGGCCTGCCTGGTTCTTTTGGTGAGTGGTAAATGAAGATCTACAAAGAATAGATTTGCAGTTTGTGTACGTGTATGTAACATGAATGTTCTCGCATGCTGGTGCACTGGTAAAGGAAAAAGTTTCATTTGCATGTTCCACCTTGTCACTTTGCAGGGTCACTGTCACTGCATCCTGGGCTTAACAACGCTGAAGATGACTGTGACTGGGTAAAAGAAATGTAAATAAACCGATGTTGATGTGTGGCTTTTTTTGACTATTGAATAATGTTAACCCTAACTCTAACAACAATATAAGTGAAAGGAATGAAATAAAGATATAAATAGATACTATAGCTATTTGGTTTCTATTGTCCGTTAATTGTTTCCATGCCGGCTTTACTGACATGTCAATAATAAAACAGAAGCCCGCCCATTCAACAATTCTTTTATGGAAAAAAAAAACCCTGCAGTTGCATGTTCCAAGCTCTGATTCCCTGAACAGATTTAATTATTGGCCTAGTAAGTCTGTCATATGCCATACTGCTCCAGGAGTCATTTCTGATTAGTTGTAGTTTGGAAAAAAAATGTAGCCCTTCTGCTGCCTCTGTCATTATCCCCAACTCCCTTCAGACAAGCGTCCAAAAAGTCCCCAAAGGAAAAACATCTGCTCTACTGGGATAACTTCTGCTTGTTGGATTTTACTAAACTTGGAGATAACTTTATAATCTAAACTTTGTTACGTTTCCCAAGCGGGACCCCAGGAAAATACCCAGAACCCCAAACTTTATTAAAGTATCAAAAGGAAAACCGTAACAAAACAAAGAACCCCAACACAAATAAACCAAACAAAAGGTCACAAAATGGGTTCGGAAAGGTGATAGAGGTAGATTGCCTCTATCACCCACTAAGCCAGCCAAAATGGCTGGAAGAATTATAATAAACAAAACCAAACAAAAGAAGGGGAGGGTGAAATAAATGTGCTTAAGGTGTAAACACAATTCAAAGGGGCTTTATTTCTCACAAGAGAGCTATTTGACACACGCTCTCAAACGAACAGAGAAATATGATGTGCAGTTCTCTGAAGTCGGAGCCCATCTGAACAGCTCCAGAGTCTGTCTTTTAAAGGAGTGTCACCAATCAGTCCAGCAGGTGCGTCGGATGCAGCAGCTGTAGCCACTCAGCCTAATCAACCAGTGTCCCAACACTGATCACATAGACACATATGGAAAAACAGCAAAACCACACAAATTTGCAGTCACAAAGCCACAAAACAAGTTTGAAATGGCCAAAAATACAAGACACAAAACTCAAGTGAACTGATCAATGTGTTTTAAGCATTATTTCCTTCACTGTGGTCACTCCTGAATTAAAAAGCCCCCTCACAAACATATGGCCACCAAAATTGGGCAAGACACCACACAAACTCATAACAACTTACACATTTAGAGTTGGTAATGGCTGGGGGGTCAGCACATTGCTGGTCTGCTGTGGCATTTTTGTCTGGAGTTTGCATGTATTTCTTGCCAAAGACATGCATGGCGGGTTGATTGGTGACTTTAAACTGTAGAATACTGACATCATGACATACACTGCAAAAGACTCCTGCCCCTCATGTCGCTGTTGAATATAAAGCATTTTTAATTTTAACATTGTGATTCGATGTTTCCTACTAAAATGTAACCTGGGTTTCACGGTTAATTTCTCCCTGAGTATTTTATGACATGAGCTTGTATGTGACTTCTTTTTAGAGAACTAAATTTGAAACACAGTTATTAAAATAATTTGGAGTGATTGAAATGGGAACGTTTCATTCAGATGCAAGCTGCAGAAGTGCTCCAACTGTGAGCCTCCTAATATGAATGGAATGCCCAAAACAGCTCTTCCCTCTTCATAACTTTATCACTCCAAGTAGAGTCCTCATGACTGAGTGCTTTCCTCTCATGTAAGTTGATGATGCAGTTACACTAAACCCCACATTCAGGCATCTTCACTCACAGACTCACACTCACTTCTGTCATCTTAGCATTAAGTCTTTTGAATTCATCATTGCGATTGAAAGATGTTTTTTTCTTGATGAATCGTTCTTTTTTGTAAAGATGTCAGGAGAGATTATGGACCTTTTTTTTCCTACTCCTCATGGCAGAAAAACACGAGGCAAGCCTTCAGCCAACAATCCATAATGCAGCTCTCTTTGTCACACTCGTACTCTGTCCATTAAGCAAGAACACCTGCGGCTGTGACCATTATTGTCAAATCATAAAAGTAAAACAAGATTTCTAAAAACAGCTACTATATTTTCCTTACATGCTGATTAAACAGCAGCAGATAGATTTGGCCAGTAGCTAGCTGTTCTCCTACACAGTTATCACCATATGCCACATGCACAAACCTCCTAACATGAGATGTAATACACAAGTAGTGTGTGACATGTGGCTTGTTGATGCTCTTCGGAACACAGGCCTTAGTGAAGCAATTTCATTGCATTGACTTTCTGTATTTCTGCAACTGAACAGGATCCAAAAACACAGAAATACATCACCATGTGTTTGAAGCTATACTCAATAATATATAGACTGAAAACACTAAAACTAATTTGAACCTGGAAATCAGTTCGACTTAAAGTTATTTATAATCGTTTAGGAGGCCATTTACAGAATGCGAAGATGTACTCTGTATAAAATTAATTTCCCTCAGGCGAAAGTTAATATTATACCATTTAAGTGCAGAGCAATTAAACAACTGACATCACTTCAAGTTTGCCTTGATAAAAGCTGTAGAGAATTATTATTGAAAAAACAATCATTTCCAACCATTAATCAGCAGTGTTTCTAATTTCCATCGATCACAGAACTCAAGGGGGTTTTGGCAGCGTAACACTGCCATCAGTGCTGGAAATCAGTTCTGCCAGAATAATTTGGACATTCACTTTAATCTTTGTTGAGGCTTCGTCTATTTCCAGTCCAGCTTTAGCTTCGGCGTCCAAATGAAAGATGGACTGTGTCAGCCAGGGACTCAGGCTCATTAAAATACATAATTTTCATAGATATAACTTCACGAATTATGCAAACAACCACAGACATATAGAAGTACAAAGATATATTATGAATCATTTATCTTAAAATGATTAAACCACTCTACCAGATGCATTTGTGTTGCAACAGCAGAAGTGTTTAGAATGTTATTGAAGTGATAACTCATCGCTGACCTGTTATTGTCAAAGCATATGAGCTTTATTTTGCAAGGGTATTAAAAAAAGGTCACAGTGCAATCGATTTGAACGGAGGCAGCAGTCTATATTTTAAAGAAAACAACATTTTATAGGAATGTTTATGAATCCAGTGCACACAAACAGTCTATCACCAGCACAACTAGCTAACAGCAAGTTATTTATATACATTGCGTTTATGTTGTTTACCACAGAGTTGGAGGATTTTATTGACTGAATAAATCAAGTGTTGTTCTGTTGTTTTATGAGATGAATATTTTTTTATTGCATGTGTATTAATTCTCAATAGGGCTGCAAAGCTGCTTGACTTAGTGTGCAGCCTCTGGCCTTGTTAGTGTGCATCTATGTGTGTTTAGTCTCTGAAGTCTCACTAGTATCTATGATGGACAATAGAGCAGAGTGCAAGTCGAAGCCTGCTTTCAATCAGCTCTTTCTTCTGTCTGCAATGGCAAAGTGGCCATCGGGACAACTGGGATTTGTTTGTGGTGGCCCACTACACAAGTGGATCAATGTGAAAACGAGAAAACGTCAGAGAAACAAAAGACAGAAAGAGAGCGAGAGAGTGTACAGGGTTGAGATTGTTGGGGCATTTGGAGGTCAACTTTAAAACATACTGAGCGAATATTCTGCTTCTGCACTTGGAATGGCATTGGCCTTTTCTGAATCGCATTTGGCAAATCATATTAAAGTCTCACATTTCAAATGTTGTAAACCATTTTAAGATACTAGTACCACTATAACAATATAGGACTACACAGATAGAGAAAAGATAGTTGTCTAACAGTCTAATGTGCTAAATGCTTCTAAACTTTTAGTCTAGGAAAACAATAAATACAATCACATTTATTTCACTTTAAAACAATAGGCTTTAGTTTATTTATCAGTTCTCTGGTCATTCAAGCATCTATGACGAGGCCAATCAGTGAGTCATTAAAGCAGTCAAAGGTGAAGATACTTACAACAACTTGACACTGAATTTAGCAGCAAGACTAAGTAGAAGTTTGTGGCTGCAACCTGCATCTACATTTCTGTTTTTGTTTTGTTTGTTTTTTGTTTTAAATGCATTAAGAAACTTAAAACATTAAATGACCAAGAGAGAACACAAAAAGATAACGAGAGCACTGACTCAGTTGCAAAGCTCTTTGAGGAAGGGTTGATCTTGTTTCAGATTATGAGTACCTACCAGTGCCAGGATATGTCTAAGTGGAATGCTTGGCATCTGATACTGAAACGGATATTGGAAATTGTAAAGTAAGACGGGGTTCAGTAATACTGATACAGCTACCACCGTTACCTGGGATGCACTTGGATTCTATGGTTGGGCTAACATTAGATGCGTCCACTTGAAGACCCCAACGCAGTCAAGGGAGATCCAATAGAGGTAGAGGGAAAGGGAGGGCAAGCCAAGAGGAACAAGTGCTTCCACCAGTTGCACTACTGAGAGATGCTATGATGTGGATTAGGCAGATGTTAAGCCTTCAAGTCCAATGTTCAAGCCTGTGAGGGTGCCAGGGCTTCAGATTATAGGCATCACTTGAACCATTTCAGATGTATTTTCCCATGACACTGCCACAAATAGTCCATCCATCCATCCATTATCTATACACCGCTTAATCCTCACTAGGGTCGCAGGGGGGGCTGGAGCCTATCCCAGCTGACTCGGGCGAAGGCAGGGGACACCCTAGACAGGTCGCCAGTCTGTCGCAGGGCCACATATAGGGACACACAATCACTCTCACATTCACACCTAAGGGCAATTTAGAATAATCAATTAACCTCAGCATGTTTTTGGACTGTGGGAGGAAGCCGGAGTACCCGGAGAAAACCCACCCACAAATAGTCCTCAGTAGCAAAAACATTGCAGAATTATACACCAGCAAGGAACAGGAAAGCCATGATAACTTGTACAGCTATTTGGCTTTTGTCATTTGCATGGGTTTGGTAAAATGTACGGCTCTCTCAGACTAATGGAAGACAACTGAACTGTACTCTCTGCTCATACCTATCAAAATCATGTCGAGGAGTATGTTTCTGATGATATGATCAGTTCTGCATTTCAGTGAAAAAGTTGAATGCTGAGAGTGTAAAGAAGACACCCTTCTTCTTTGTATCCAGAGACTCTGTAATAAGTCTGTAATTAAAGGGACATGAGGAGTGCAGATGCGTTCTATGATGTGGTGTGATGGAGCATGGTCTGTTTAGGTGTGTGGTGCATGTCAACGTAATATCCACTTGAATGCCAGGACCCAAGGTTTCCAAGAAGAACACTGTATTGTAACAAGGTAACTGAACCTTTCAGTGGTTTTCATGTTGTAGCTAATTTGTGTAACTACAGAAAGTGTTTTTTTCATCAAGACTTAATTAACATTATTCCCCTGTTGTGTATTTGTAGTGCGATTTTAAATTTTCTTTTTAAATGCTGACATGTTTTACGTGATTACATGAAAAAAAAATTCTCAAAATGTAAATTATAAATATGGAAAACTGGGTGACTTTTTGCTGGAGGGCTATTTTCTGACTGGCATTACAGTAAAATGAGCCTGGATCTGTTAAAAACTATCTAATCAACCTCGACACAATCTTTCTTACTTGTTTTGGCTGTGTTTTACTCGGCAATACAATGACGCAGTCTGTACTGTTATTTGATTGACATCTGCTAACACTGAGGGTCTGACAAAAGCACAACAATTGGAGAATGAATGGCTCAGAATATATCCCTCAGCCATTCTTTACGCAAGATGCCAACAAGATTGTGAGCTAAAAAACAAGGAAAAATCTATCTATATGCCTTACTTCACTTTAAAGAGAGTCTGAACACTGTATTAAACTAAGAAATATCAAATAGAGTTCTGTTTGCCTGCTGCTTGGAGCAAAACCATGGACCATATCCATGAACACTGTCCAACCTAGCAGCTCAGCTGAGGCTGCTGAGTCTCAACACAACTGTGCAGGCACTGATTTGGCTGGAGGACATAAATATATTTACTTGACAGATTCTCCTGCTATCTCTTGTCTTCACTGTGTATGCTTGCGTTTCCCATCTTATCTTTTTTTTTCTATTTTGTCTTCATGTCTTTGACTGTAACTCATGAACAAGGTAAGCATCATACGAATGGAATGCATGCTCAAACACATGAATTTATGAGTGGCAGTATGACACAAGCTTTCAGTGAAGTAGAAACACGTGTAATTGTTTGCATATCTACAGTTACGCCAACATAAATGCAAGAAGACAAACACATCACACTTAAATGGTCTACAACTCAGTGAGTTACTTATTGGCTGTGAGCACTGAAAGAAGTGGTAAATTGTTTTCATGCGTCTGTGTGAGTGTGCGATGTCAAATCAAGCTTAAGGATTTTCAGAACAGGAAAGAAAAGCAGCCAAATAAAGACATAGATCCAGCTAAGCAAAGCAATGATTTGAAGGCACAAGGCCAGGCTTGTTATTTAGTGCAAATGTGCTACAGGTGAGAGAGGAGAAATAATTGCAAGAAAGAAAGGAGCAAGGTCTGTATGTTCACAGTAGTAATCGGTTTGTTAAGTTGATGAGTCAGAAACCATTTAGTAATTACAAAACAGTTTGTACCTTTTTTAGCTGGCAGAGTATAGAACTCACAATTAGAACCGGAAGTGAAAATCTCAAAGAAA
This sequence comes from Amphiprion clarkii, assembly GCA_027123335.1. Classification (NCBI taxonomy): domain Eukaryota; kingdom Metazoa; phylum Chordata; class Actinopteri; family Pomacentridae; genus Amphiprion; species Amphiprion clarkii. The sequence goes on from CM049578.1 coordinate 9,256,662, forward strand.
GAGATGCAGACACGTGCAGTGAAGGTTTCTGGTTGCAATCTGAAAACAATGCGGAGGAAGCAAATGGGTAAAATGAAGTAGAAACAAGAACCGAAGAAGCTACTCGTCAGGTAGCCTTGAGTAAATCCAACTGTTTACCACCTTAAGCCTTGTGGTGCATAGCATTTCCAAAACATTTTAATGCATAAATGGATCAAAAATGACACACCTGAATTTTCAAAAATACATTAAAGTATTTGCAAGTGGATCAACTCTCATATTTAGAATAACTGTATTATTTTCCTTATTTATTAAGACATCAATTTTGCAGAATACAAGTCAGTCACTCGTTAGTTAAAACCATAGGCTATATAAAAGATGCCACTCACTGGTTTGTGGGCAACTGACTTAAAGCTTTGAGTTTGGAATTGGGTGGATCTGATTGAAAAGTTGAGAACACAACACATGCAAATACAGTAAAAACCTGTGGAAGACAAGGCAGCTCCACTCCAACAACTACAGCAGAAGTGAGTGCATCCTCATGTGAAAACACATGAATGTCAAATAATTTAAAACTGTATCACTCCTCAATTATTCCATTGTTGTTGCTCAAGTTGAGAACAAGAGCATTATGCCTTAAGAACAACTGAGAACAAATACTTTAGCGAGATCACATTGGCACTACAAGCAAAGTGGAAACTAAGTACAACAAACATGAATATGCCTGTAATCACTGAAACGGAAGCTAGTTTTGTTTTAGTTTTCACAGGTTTGTTGAGTTGATTTCCAATCATATCATAAAATGGCATATGGACCCCAGACCTTTTATTGGTTTTGGACCTATGGGCTGTGTCTATCTGCACGTCTACATTATGATTTGAGATGACCTTTATTGATACACCATGAATCTCTGTGAATATACCAAACTACTGGCTGACAAGAAGACTACCAGTCTGCAGAGGTTTGGAAGAATAGGCATATTCAAGCATTACAAGTATTCCAGTTTCGACTGCCAAAATCACACAAAAAGAAAGAAGAAAAAAATAAAGAAAATACAGTGACTTGGCCAAATATGTCGCCTGACTTGACATAACCCCTCAAGTGAAGAGCGGCTGCAAAAATGTATCTGCAGAATGGCAGAAATTCTGTGCTTAAAATGTAATGCCCTCCATGTATAGAAGAAATTAGTTTTCATTAAATATTAAAGATAGACCCAGTCATTGCTTTTCAACTGTGTGTGTGTACGATTTTAAAGTCTAAACTGTTAGTTTGTCCTTTTTAGGCAAGAGTAAATAAACCATACTGCTCAGCTTAGAAGTAATCAAGTTATTGTAAGGTGACATAATTTTAAATCATTTGGTGTTTAAGTTACATTGCAAAATATATATATACTGAATAATGTTGTATACTAATGTAAGACATTCATTTTTACTTCCCTTAAAGGTGCCCCAAAATGTGCAGAGGGCCCCAATTTAGACTGAAACTGGGAAAACTGTGATAGCTTTGACTACACCTTAAACCGCTAGGCTGACATATAAATGCGGAGGTTTCCTACAAAATAATGTGGGGAATGACAGCCTACTTTAATGATTGGGATATAGGGAACTGCAGTTGGAATTTCCTGAAAACACAATATCCTTTTAAGGACATTTTCACATGTGACAGTGGAAAAAGCACAGGTGTAAGCAGTAAAATGAACAGCGACTGAATTGCATCTAGCTGCTGTGGTGTCGGGATAGCTGTGCATGCTGGCTCACTGTCACACTGTCATCACTCAGTGGGACACTCAGAATAGAGCCATTGTTAATGCTATTAGTAACACCTGTGCTTTTCTCTGCTCTGTCAAAATATCTGCTGTGGAAAAAAGGCTGGCTGGTTTTTCACTGACAAGTCTACACTCTGATGAAGCAAAGAACAGCGATCGAAGACGAAACAAGAGGAAGACAAAGGGAAGGAGGTTGTGGCGAACATGAGAAGGAGATTGGGAACGTCATGAAAATGGAGCTGTGTGTACATGTAAGGCAGACAGATGGCACAGTGAAACAGCTCATTGCTTCCCTTTACATTCTGACCTTGAACAGTGTGTTTGTGCATAGTTGCTCGTGTGTGAAAAGGTGTGTGAGTGCGAGTGTGTGTTCAAGGTGGGGGGGAAATGGAACGCTGTGTTGCCGTGTTGGGTGAAATTGATTTGCATTGTGAAAGGTGATGGCTTTCTCTCACATCATAAACATGCAAGTTTAAGAACACATACACACACACACCTTACATATACACTACCAGTCAAAAGTTTGGACACATCTTCTCATTCATAGTTCTGATGCCTTCAGTGAGAATCTACAATGTAAATAGTCATGAAAACAAAGAAAAAAACATGAAATTAGAAGGTGTCAAAACTTTTTACTGGTAGTGTACATGAAAGTCTCAGGTAGGAATCAATAGATACCACATTAGCCTGTGCAAATACATATCCACAAGACCTTCTGACACAATCCAGTGATTTTACAGGCTAACTGCTATTAAAATGTTCAGAACTGAACTTTATAACTTATAACTTTATCCATGTGTCAACCATATCTTAGTTTAGATCATTTTTCACACCTATTTTTTAAACCATTTCAAGCAATTTTAATTGTAAATGTCTCCAAGTAAAAACATGCTACATACCATTTATCTTCCAGGTACTTGCTGTCTCTTGTTGTTTCTGGTGGATTGCAGGAAGTCCACCATCATGCTTGTTATCCCTGACCTACATAAGAAAAAAAGAAAAAAAGCAGTTGTTATGGTGACGTCGTTCACCTCTTCTTTGTAGAAGCTTGTCTAAGGGATTGGAGGATACAGATCATGGATGTACTGTAAAAACATTAAACAGCAGAACTTCACTCAGGAAACCTGCTCCAGTTGTTGTCCAATCAAACAGACAGATGTAACATCTCCCCATTGGACACCAAATGGTCATATGTGAATCAGGTGTCAGTCAAATGACTCATGCTGCTGTCAGATGTGTAAAAATCGGTTACGGTGCAGTGCAGTGATGTTGTAAGCTACCTAATCCAACATAGCTGGTGGTATCGCTCTGACTGTTGTGAATCAGTAGTGCAGGGATGGAAGCATTGGAGACTGTGGCTCAAGAACTGATCCTGTTCTCAAACCAGAGCTTTTCAGGGAGAATAACAGCATCAGTGAAGAAAAAATACAGATACACCGTAGCTACACTGGCATTTCATCTTTCTCCCAAGAGGCTTCTTCAGTTCAACAAGCGGTGAAAGAAACATTGTCAGCAATCTAAAAGAGAAGTCCAGTTGCTTTTTACTGAAGCTGCTCCGAGCATCACTCAAACTAACCTCAACTTTGATGCAACTAATAATGTAAGCACAGGATACCACTAATTGACAAAGGAAGTGTTTACAACAAGGAAACAAAGCAGCTTTGGTTGTTCCACAACCAGAACATCAACGTAGGAGAAAAGGCTCATCATTGCAGTCTCCAACCAACCAAAATTATACAACTGTGACTCAACGCTACAGTTCTTCCAAAAACACTTTGGACTTAGCAAGAGAAACAGGGGAACATTTCAGGATACAATTTGTTAGTGAACTCTCTGAATTTATGGGCACTGAAGTTATAAAAATGTTTTTGTATCACTGTGTAAGATGCCAATTCTGTTTCCATCAGAGGTGTCAAATGCTTACTACTTTGGCTTCTATTCCCTGTACAAAATTTGTACTTTAACATTTAATTTGTTTGCATCTGCATAAATATTGTGCACTGTTTGGCATTTGTGTTAATTTTGTGTTATGACACATGACATGGTCAGTGAAGACCTTGAGCAACAAGGAGGACGGAAATTAATGATTGGGGTAGTTTGCATAATGCCAAAGGCAAGGACAGCATGAGGTGGGAGTTGTTTTTTTTTCTTTTCTTTTTTTTTCCTTTTTCTCCATCAGCAGAATTGTTGTTGGTTTACTGCAGAACAGAAAGCACAGATTAATGATAGTAGTGACAGACCCCTTTGCTGATGTTTAAATGTTAGAAATTATACACATTTTAAAACACTGTGAAATGAACAAAAAAGGTAGTTTAAGTGCATTTTGCTAAAAATGAAAAAGAATAAAGATCAGAAGGATAGATTATTATAGGGAAGCTGACTGTGACCAAAGTGTGGAAATGTACAAGGGACTGTTAGCAGTGTGTTTTTAATGGTCGATGCACTGCTTTACTTTGTGCTCATTTGTCATTTAGATACATTGCTGCTAATGCATGGAAGGTTTACTCACACTAGGGATCAATTTTGTGCTGCTTCCTTATCTTCATCAACAGAATTTGCCTTTCAAGCATTCATATTTATAATTGGGGATAGATGATGATAGGCCACTTGCTGCTCTCTTGGTTGTAAACGGAAACACAAAGGGCTTTTCCACTATAATACAAATAAAGAAGCAAAGTTTGTCAGCAATACATCTCTATTTATTTTGGGTTGCACAGATGTAGCACATTATAAGAGCAGATGTAGAAGTCCCCAGGTGGTCAGGCCCAGTAGCCTAAAGCTGATGAAGGACCCACTGGAATCAATTCTGTCAGCTGATACTGGCTGAAATACAGCCCAACTGCTTCTGATTTTCAACCCCAGAGTAGCGCGTTCCAAATCTAGCCAAATCTGGCAGCAAAATATGGGCCAGAGTCGGCACCGATTTGGCAGGACACAGCCAAGTGTGCTTACTCTGAGCCACAATTGGCCATAAATGACTGACTTACTTCCAGATGGCGTATTTTCAGACGGCATTTTAGTCCTTCCATGCAGGACACTGCAGCCAATCTCGTGGAAGTGTTTTGATGAGAAGCATTACAGTCTTTGCCCAAATCTACATTCTATCACCAAATTTTGTGCTTGATCTTAGTACTGCTTTTGGAATTGTGCTCCTGCTGTACTGAGATGTGAGAATGTAAGCTTTACACAAAATAATGTATCAATATAATCCAAATGGGAGACGGTGCAATGGAAACAGACTGGGAAGTGGTTTCCATTGTTTGAGGTTTGAGTGGCGCTCTTGGTGAACACACTCCTTCACTGTGGTTTAATGACATCCAACTGGAAAATGAGCACCAACTGTTATCTGAATGCAACCAAATCCTAATACCTGAAACCCTCATTTAGTTGCATTTTCTTTTGCAGATCATCAGAAACTTCTGTGAAAAGTTCCACTAAAGATAATTAAGATTGGACTTGTTTGTATTATGTTAGAAGCTAACTTGACACTCATTAGTTATTATACAATGGCATAAGCCAAATTTACCAAAAATATTGTTGAAACTTTTTTTTTTTTTTTAAACCAATAATGTGATCATTTGGGCAGCAATAATTTACTTTCCATGAGCTGTTTCAACATATCTATTTGAGCATGCGGCAACATCTGCAACCAGTGTTTTTCCAGTTTACTTTGCTTAGTAGGTCCTGTCTGTATTGAATAAAACCACTCAGAGAATGTGAGATACCTACTTTGCTACTGCATGTCTGTAACATAATTGACTCTAGTTCAAAAATACTACACATCGCTTGGCTAAAAGCCAGAACACAAACATACATAAACTATGCAGCACTAAAATATGCTTTCCAAACACTGCTGGAGTTCTTTTCCTCATTTAATGCATTCACACATTAAAATTGTAACAGCAGGGAATCTAATGTAACTGACGTTTCTATTTCATCACATTGACTGTGTTTGTTTAAAACGTTTCTCCACATTCATCGGGTTTTCATTTAATCTCTGTTGCAAACAAGACAGTTATGCTCTTAAACAGTCTTTATGTTTTATGTTTGTCTTTCACGTACTTGATAGCATAAATAGTTTTATGGCATTTCTGTGAATAGCGAGGCTTCTTTAATGAGGCGTTATTGGAGTGCAATAGCTTCATAAATAGAACTGTGTAAATATCTGCATCCAGATTGGTCATTGGTTCTATTTTCAGTCAGATAAGTGCATAAAACTGTACACTTAAAATTCTGAAAGTTTCACACTTTTGACATGAAGTCAAGCACATAGAGGTTTGTCTTCCTGTGGTGTATATCTAGAACTAGTATGTTGTTCACCTTTTGCTAATGTATAAGGCATGTCATCAACATTTTATTTTTCCTGTATTAGATGTCATTATATCCTGTAGTGCAAAATTTTCAAATGTTTGATGGATTATGTCCAAAAACTTAAAATATCACTAAAACAGATTATAAAACTAGAAAAGCTCTCAGAGAGTGCAGTACTCCGCTAAGGCTGTTCATTCCCTCATATGGCATTGTCAGAAACGCAGCATTTAAAAAAAAAAATGCAGCATTTGTTTATTAGTTATTAATGATCAGAAATCACAGCAACATAGAATGTGGCCATTTAATACAGATGTACCCACAAACAAAATGACCCTCCGCAGAGCACAGGAGTGTGTTATGCATGTGTACGTTATGTACGGATACCGAATTGCGGGACCTAAATATGTAGCGGGTGGCGGGAACTGATGGGACTTGGAAACACCTCCACAATTAAACCAGTTGTTCCTTGTATCATTTCCAATGGATAAGTCCCGATAAGTCCTCAGCGGTCGATTTGTAGTAGGATCACAATCATGTGATTGTCAGCAGGCAGCTGATGTTGTGTTCACTTGTAGTCATAGTTACAGTGATGCCATGCCGCTGTCTCGCAATGATACAGAAATCTCTAACAAATCCATGGATTCAGACTATAATCCGCATCTCTGCAAAAATCTAATCAGGTGGTCCTTGTGTCATTTCTGATCTTTGCCTGAAAATTTCGTCTAAATCCATTAATCCGTTTTGTTGCTAACAGACAGACAGACAAACCAACGCTGATCATCACATAACCTCTGACGCGTTCCTTGGCAGAGTAATATAATGGTGTAAGCAATTGGTACCATCAAGATACAGTGTAAGAACGGATTGGTCAACATTCAAGAAACAGATGTCAGAACATTCTGACTTTTGGTTGTCAACAAAACACTAAGTATCCCATTCATTGTAATACAACTATATAACAGTGCACAGGGTTTATGTCATGAACTTGTTATCCCAGAGACCACAGTGAAATGATATCAGTTAAAGCATTTTTTTTCACAGATTTAATAAAACTCCTCCATAGCTACAGATAGCTTTATACAGCTGTTTTCACAGTGTTACCTTTGTGGTGTTCTACCCATCCTGAAGCCAACACTTTGCAATAAAGTTTTGTGATGCAGGTCAAGGCTAAAACACAATAAAAGCTGCAGACTTGTCTTGGGTTCAAGTTTGTTTATTTTAAAATCACGTTTATTCAGGAATTTCTCTTGTTTGCTCTTTGACAGTGCAAATTATCTGCATCCATTTGTACCATTTGTAATAAATAACAGTGCCCTGTGGAATAAGGGGAAGAGGCAAAGGGCTCCTGAGTAAGCAGTATTTTGGCAGATTGGTGTTTTCATGATCTTGGAATTTGCTTTGCCCGACTGGTCCTGTTGTGTCCAGTGTAAGAGCACAGGGAGGGAGGCACAAACATGTGGGAGCTTCATTTCAATGATTTAGCACAAATTGAGTTGTTGGTACACTCCGCCTCACCCTGCTCTTTTGCACTTTGTGCTGCTGCACCGATATTAACCGGAATAGCAGGTGGATTCACAGATGATCACACAATCTGTTCACTCAAGACCTTTTGACTACTTTAAGCCCTTTTTTTAATGGTGCAAAAGTGACAACATGCACTAAGTTCAGCCACTGCATTAAATTTATCTGCTGGGTCAATGATTAGAGATGAATAAAAATAATAACCTTTTCTCCTCTGAGCCACATTGTTGATGGCAGAAGTTAGAGACAAGAGAAGTCAGACTGATTCTAGCTGACTGGCTATAGTCAGTATTGACTCATCAAAATTAGACAATGGAAGATTGGAAAAATGTTGCATGACCCATTGACTGATGATTTTGGCTGCCACATTTCTCTGGTAAGGTCACATTTTGACTTAAATGACACAAAAGCATATTTTCATCCTATCATTTGCCAACAATCCAGCCTGCTGCTGGTGATGTAATGGTCTGGGGATATTTTCTTGGCAAACTCTGGTTCACTTGGTATCAACGGAGCATCATTTAAATGCCACAGTCTGGCTGAGCATTGCTGCTGACCATGTCCATCCCTTTATGACCACAGTGCACTGGTCATTTATGGACTGCTCCCAGCAGGATAATGCACCATGTCGCAAAGCTAATATCATCTCAGACTGGTTTGCTCGAATATGACAATGAGGTCACTGTACACAAATAGCCAACACAGTCAGCAGATTTCGATCCAACAGAGTTCCAGAGATGTGGTAGAACAGGAGAGTCACATCATGAAGGTGCTGCCCACAAATCTGCAGCAGCTTTCTGCTATCATGTCATTATGGACTAAAATCTCAAAGCAATGTTTTCAGCAGTTTGTTCAGTCTATGGCATTAAGAATGAAGGCAGTTCTGAAGGCAAAATGTGGGACCAACCAGGTGAACCAACCTAGTGAAGTGGCTGTCGGACATATGAAGACACTGATCAAAGTGCTGTGAAACTTTCTGTAATTAAGTGAATTCCCAAGAAGCATGGATCATATGCATGCAAGACTCCTGCTTCCATAAGACAAGAGCAAATGTATGGAATCACACCGTCTCCTGCAGGTAGGTTTGTCAATCATACCTGTGGCAGTCGAGGGAAAAAAGTGGGGATCATTCTCTGGGTTTTGCAAAGCTGCGATTGGGAGCTTTACCCACTAACGAGGTGCTCTGTCACTCCACAGGATCATTTACGTGGGCCTATCTTCCTGTCATCCTACTGGGTCCTCAAATTTACACTCGCAAGAGACAAAATAAGGCCTTCTGTGCACTCCAAGGCATCGGAGTCAAGCCGGCCTCGCCAGTGCAAACAAGAGCAAATGAGAGACAAATGTTCACATGGGAGAGCGCAGTCAGTATGCAAAACTACAAAGGATTAACATGCTGAGTGTCAAGGGGTTAAATATGAAGTTTCCTTCACAACATATTTCTTTAAATCGTCCAATATCATTAGATTTTCTGTTGTCAGAAATATAAAATTGTCTTTTATCATCAAGTATCCAAATGGCGCAAACTGATGAATATGGAGGAGAAACAATGCATGTGATGGAAAAGCTGTGAAAATGTGAATTGAGTCAGAAAACTAAGTTGGATGCTGAAAGGACTTCTTTGCCTGTTATAGGACACTAAGTTTCTGCAGTGTTCCAGGAGTGATATAGTGAGTTGGTGGCACATATCAGATAACATGCTAAGACTCTGGGTTTTGTTAATTAGAATAAGAGACCTTTACCTTTTAAAACAGGATTTTTTTTGGGAGAGGATTTTCTGCAAGGAAATTAGATTAGTTGTTGAACACAGATTCTTCTGCAGTCCATAACAGGCTGCCAAATACATAAAAAAAATAAGAGACAAGGGTGGAAATAGAAAAGGAGAGAGAAACTAAGGAATGTAAGTGAAATGAAAAGATAAAAAGAAACAGGGTGAGAAAGTCAGACAGAAACCAACAGATACAGTACATGTGGGCAAAAAGGGAAGCAGTTATTTCTGGTTTTAGAATTTAAATAAGTGACATATTGTTGAGCTTCAATGGTGAAAGACAGTGAGAAAGTGTTTTATTTTCATACTTCTAACCCTAACCTTGAAGACACATTGATCAATCAAGCATCATCACTCAGTAAGCAATGTTACTTATTTATTTAAAAAAAATTTCAACATCGTGAGAATTTGGTTGCTCCGCTTTCTGAGGGCTGAATGAAAGGACTGATACTATGCTCATACACAATCCTTTAATATATGGCTGCAGGTTTGTTTAGCTTAGCATGAAGAGGTGGAAACCGTGAGTCTGACACTGTTGAAAGTAAGGACATCACATCATCAACATAATTTACTTCTGGAACTCTTAGGGTCACCTTAATGTTTCCCGACATCACTAACAGAAACTCCAGGATGGTGTTTACACTTTCGCTTTCGTATGAATTTAAGGAAATTAATTATGTCATGTTAATCAATAAGCTTTAGCTGCACTTTGATGAGGGACAGATCAGTTGCTTCCTCTATGCCTGTCTCCCTGCTAAGCTAACTAGTTCCTAGCTCCTGGTAGCTACTGGTAAGTATACTTTGGAAGACAATCTACCCTAGTTACTCCACCAAGGAATGTAGTGGAGTTATGTGACGATCGGCGTACGTCTGTCTGTCTGTCTGTCTGTTAGCAACATTACGAAAACAGACTAACAAATTTCGATGACAATTTCAGGGAAGGTCAGAAATGACACAAGGACCAAGTAATTAGATTTTGGTAGTGATGCGGCTTATGGTCTGGATCCATGGATTTGTTAAAGATTTCTGTATCATTGTGAGATAGCGGCACAGCGTCACTGTAACTGACTACAAGATTGTGCATGATTGTGATCCTACTACAAATCGACCATTGTGGACTTATTGGGACTTTTCCATCAGATATGATACAAGAAACAATTAATTAAATTGCAGGGGTGTTTCTTAGTCCCATCAGTTCCTACCACCCGCTACTAATTTAGGTCACGCGATTCCGTAACGGTACATAATGTACACATGCATAGCACACTCCTGTGCTCAGCATAAGGTCATTTTGTTTTTGGGTACATCTATATTAAATGGCCACTTTCTATTTTGCCGTGATTTCTGCCACAAGAGTTTTCAAGATTTCGGCCATTAGAAATGATATGACTGAGAAGCCTTGGCAGAGTGCTGCGCTCTCTGAGTGCTTTTCTTGTTTTAATATTAATAGGGACAGGAGACACATCAGAATAACAACATATTCTCTTTAACTTTATCTCAAAATAATGTAATATCAAAACAGAACATGGTCTGCTGAACCAGTTGTGGAGATTCCAATTCCAATCCATCTATTTATTAAATCAATCTCATCCTGTAGAGGGTCACAGTGAGCAGGAGCCTATCTGAGCTGACATTTGGAGAGGGACAAGGCGCACCTGAGAAAGGTCACTTGTTTATATATATAGGCCATGCAACCAATCATGCACGCTCACACTCACAGCTACACTCAGTTGAGAAAACTAGTTAGCCTCCTGCACGTCTTTGGACTGTGGGAGGAAGCAGAGGGAGAGAGAAACTCATGCAAGCGCAGGAAAAACATGCCAATTCCACATAACAGTGACGCCACATTACAAACCATTGTACCATAATGGCACTCTGCAAAATAATGTGGAAGGCACCAAACTGTGATTAATAACAATAAGCAAAAAGAACAGCAAACACAACAAACACCTTGCATGATCACATATGTTGCAGTATTGTCTGTGATGAATCTTGTTTAACCAAACCTCTGCTCTATTTGTCTTGGTGACACATGGGACCCCAGAACCCCCTCTAGCTAAAAAAAACTAACTCACTACTTTTACCTAAAGCATGGTTTAAACCTTGGCCACGAACTTTCTGTGTACCTGTACTCCACTGCTACCGTTTTGGTTTTAAAATCCACATACTTGTCTTTCACTTACATCTTATATACTCTCTGAAAAATGAAGCAAAAAGTCCCTCCAGGCAGACACAAGAAGGATGTTACCAGCAGAGCTCCCTGAAAGACTCCTGTGAAACAGCATTCCCTCTCTATATTTATGGTTTGAGTTTAGTTTTTCCTCCCCGATATGTTGTGGGAGGGAGTGATCTCCTTATCTGTTCTACATTCAACCATGGTTCAATTTCTTTTTTTTTCTTTTTTTTGTGAGAATTTGCAATGTTGCTAATTTATTATGAACCCCTTAATTGTACCTAAAGTTTGCTGATTTCATTTCCACTTCACTGAACTTGCAGGTGAATATTTACACAGTGGTACTACGGGGTTATGTGGTTTACTCAAGGGCAAGTTGATGGTCGTTGTTTTAAGGAGGGGACAGCAACACTCTCTCAAGATGTTCCAAGCATTTAAATTGACACTCTGACAGGAGGCTGGCTCTATAACCCTCAGGCTACTGTTGCTCCCATTTCAATCCCACTGGAAACACCCCTGCGAGTGCTGCCCCTCCACTGCAGAATACTCGCCATGATTGTGTTTTTACAGTCTGTACTGATGGAGATGGATCCAAATGTAACTAATTAGAGGCTGCTAACTGTATGGCAAGCAGGCCCCGGGAGGCTTCCAAATTATCAGAAATCTTTATGTTTTGAAACACGACGGCGATAGCTTACATAAAATATCGTACATTTGAGGAAATGTACAGACTGCAATTAGATTTCATCTGGCAGCTGCAGCATGTTTTCTTAAATGTGTATACTAATATATGGTATATGAACACAGTTCTAAAGTTTCCTGGGGTTTCCCTGTTGGTTGTGCTCCTTCGAGATCCTCTAGAAATGTAATCATAATTTCAATAAATTATACATTTAGTTTCTAAAGTCCAATCATAAACTGATCCAAGAATTCATGCTGTATGAAAAGTTGGGGATTGACATTTTTGTTTTTATAATGAATAAACAAGCAAAGCACTGGTGATTAATTTATTGATTTACTTTTAAACTTTGGAGGGATTTTAGCATACAGACATTAGAATGGTATTGGCTTTCTCATCCGACTCTTGGCAAGAAAGCAATTTAATGTTTTTGTCCCAGTACATGTGGAAACAAAAACCCTTGCAAGAATTGTTTTGGGGTTTTTTTGTTTGTTTGTTTTATTGGTTTTGATGAGATTTTTTTAGTTTCAAAGCTGAAGCTACCAAAACAATTTCAAATTTTAAGCATGAAGTACACAATTTTTAACTCATACTAAAGGATATTCTCACTTTGAATTCTCAGTGAATTCCCAACAATAGGCAATCACTAAACCTAAACCAAGAATGTTGACTTTTATTCCAGCACATTTTTACACACTGTATGTTCATTTTTAATACAATATAAAGTCTTGCACCTCTATGGAAACAGCACAGCCATGGCTAGAAGTGGAGAGGACTCAGATTTTTTTTTTTGTATATCTGTTTTTTGTTTGTTTGTTTGTTCATTTGTTTGTTTTGTGCAGTATACCATAGTTATGCCACCAGTTATTAAAAAAATAAATAAATAAACAAATCAAAGTTTATTATATGTATATTGAACAAAAAAAATTAGAATCACCGGTTTAAATTTGTTCCCACTGGTATAGAATAAAGAGTGGCTCTGTGTACTATATAAAACATATTTTACAGCCTCTATAAGCTCGGCATTTTCTGCACTGTGCACAAAAACTCTTGAAAGATGTTTCGCAATGCTTAATGATTCACCAAACAATTTGATGACAACTTGCTCCTCTGTGGATTGTATATTGTAAACATGTGCCATGAGTCACTCATGACTTCTCAGTTGCTGGGTAGGGCGCACATTTGAATTATTTGTTTGTTTTACAGAATCTGGTGCAAAGTTTATTTTGGAAACCTGCAGAATGAAGTTAACTTTGATATGAAATATCATGATTTTAACCTTGGATTTGTTTTTGTTTGTTTTTTTTTTTGTTTGTTTTTTTTCTGCTTAGCACTCACACAATTAGTTCAAGGACTGTTGGAAAGTGTAAATCCAATGAATTTTGTTGTTTTTCAGACGCTTCCTCACTGATAAATACTCATTTGTTTTAATACTGATAATTATGGAGGCTTTTACAAAGATAATATTACTTTCAAACCTGCTGGAGGACTTTAGGGTTTAACTAGTTAATAGATATAGTAGATATAATTTCAAAAAAATCCATCATGACAAACAACTGCCACCAACCTCTGTTTTGTTAGCCGATCCAGCCACATCTTTTTCTCCTGTTATTATCATTAGGGTCACTGGAGGACCCCGCAGTGAAACAAAACCAGCTTAAACAAACAACCTGTGGAAACTACACAGTACATGTTTCGTCTGCCAAAAACTGAAAGTTGACGATTACAGTGTGACAGAATTGGACAACTGATGTTCAGTTTAACAAAAGGATTAAAATCACTGCAGCAGAGCAAGAGAAATCTATCAGAAACCCAGCATCACCTACAGTACAACTTAGTGACAAAGTGGCAAATTCATAAGTCACAATAATAAATTCAGGGAATCGTACGATTTGCTCCCAGAGTTAGGTCTGTGACTTTGAGAGGACAACAATCTGAACTTTTCCCTCAACTTTTCGTGGGTGTTAGTCAGCCTTAGGGCAGCCACATAATAAAACATGGGACCTCTGCAGTGCCTACATCTATATCAGTCTGCATCTCTGGCCTTCCCATCTCTTCCTGATTATCTATTTATTTCCCATTCCTCCTCTCATTCTGTCTCATTCTGCCTGCAATTCTCTTACCTCTCACTCCCTCCATTTAAATCAACACAGGACCAGAGAGGTTGTTGAAGACCGCTTTAATCTCTTTCTTTTGAGACAGTTTTTTTTTTCTATAAGCCTCTGTTGGTAGGCAGCCAGTGACTGCTGAGTCTTGTTAGCTGTATCCTCTCTCGAGACTGTTTAATGTGTTGCATTGCTATTCAGTAGCCAAGCAGAGGGAGAAGGGTGAACAGAGGAAAGTATGGGAAAGGAGAAATACTGAGTGCATAGGATGGCTTGTCCCCTGAAGCCTTATGCAGTAGCGAGGAATAGTGATGGTCATTTGCACTTGTTTGTCCTTCCTCATCCTATTGTGTATTGTTCTGTCTTCTTCTCATGTCTTCAGGCATGAATACCACATTTATTGGATCTGTTTGGGGTGTGGTGGGGGCTGGAG